>JAGQAX010000010.1:35766634-36469134 GCA_019142605.1 Cephalopholis sonnerati
CAGATTTCTCTGAACTGGCCACCAGAGAAAGGACAACTGGAAAATAGCACTACGCTTGATCAGCAAGAAAGGAGAGGAGTAAGAAACCAAGGATTGAGAAGCCAGTGAAGAATCATGTTCTTCTTAAGGCCATTGCAATTCCAACCAGTTGGTCTGGGCATTTGTATTAAAAGATGTGATGGAATCTGGGTGGGTAGTGTCAACCTCTTTGTGTGTTAAAACATATGGGTAGAGCTCCTTACTATTTGTTGGAGGAGGCCTGGCTGTCTGCACCTTCTCCATTCCAGCAATGGAGCTAGCACTGACAAAGGGCTCGGGGAAAAAAAGCAAATGACAGTTTATATTACTGTATATAATAAATTTTAAATAGAAAATCCAATGGATACAGTACACTTAATATTAATTACACTGTAACTAGGGAATATTTTTTCTTATGTCTGTTATCTAAAGCATTACCTTATTTTGTTGTGCTCTCAGTTCACTCCACTCTTTAATTTTATTGTTGAGGTTTCGCCTACTCTCACAGCAGTCAATACAGTCAATCAAAATTACGTTTCTTTAACATTTTTTTTCCACAAAGGTAAAAACTATTTTAAAAGGGGGATATTCACAACATACCCACTGCAAAAATACAAAATAAATAGTCCAGATCACAAACCATACACAAATGAGGCCAAGCAACGATTAAACAATCAGCCTGTCACAGGTCTACTCATTTGCCAGAATAAGTGTATGTTCCTGTCATCTATGGACATTAGATGTTTACATTTCATATGTAGCATACATGTTAAAAATTAACATTTCTTTACATTTCAATACTGCGGTTAATGTGTTGTTAGGTTTAGGCACAAAAAACATTTGGTAAGGGTTAGGTTAGGTTAGGTTAGTACACTGTTTGGTTGCTACAAACAGCTGGAAATGTTCTGACCTCTTATTAAAAAATACTGACTCTTGTAAACACGGCTGGAACTTTCTTTACCTCTTGTAGAAAGAACTGACTTGAAGCTACAGACGTGGCTGGAAATGCACTAACTTCTTGTTAAAATATACCAACTTTTGTGGCTACAAACACAGCTAAAACTGTCCTGACCTCTTGTTTAAAAATGCTGACCTCTGTAGCTAAAAACACAGCTGGAAATATCCTGATCTCTCTTTAAAAATTCAGGACTCTGGCTCAAAGGTAGAGCTGGTCGTCCACCAATCAAGAGATCAGTGGTTCGATCCCCGGCTCATCCAGTCTGCATGTTGAAGTATCCTTGAGCAAGATACTGAACCCCAAATTGCTCCTGATGATGCTTCCATCGGTGTGTGAGTGTGTTAAAAACTAAGTAGCAGGTGGCATCTTGTATGGTAGCCTCAGCCACCAGTGTGTGAATGGGTGAATTGAAGTGTAGTGACTAGAAAGGCGCTATACATTTATCATCCATTATAAAAATGGCTGGAACTGTCCTGACCCCTTTGTTAAAATATGCTGACTTCTTTGGCTACAAACATGGCTGGCAATGCCCTGAACTCTTGTTAAAATATACTAACTTCTGTAGCTACAAACACAGCTGGAAATGTTCCAACTTCCAATCCCAGACCTTTGCACCTACAAACTTGGCTGTAAATATCCATCCTTTTAAAAAAATATCCACTATTGTCACGACAAACACTCTTTAAAAAATAACGCATTTAATTGTGACAAACATGGCAGCGAATGTCATGATAAAAAATACCTGCTTTTGTTGCCACAAGCTTAGCTAGAAATGTCCCGGTCTCTCAAGCTTTTGTTGCTACAAGCAAAAAAATGCTTTTGTCCCTGGAAATGTCCCAAACTCTTGTTAAAAAATGTCCGTCTGCCTCAGTCTGACATATGGCAGTTGCCTCGGTCATGCCATCCATCATCGATTCTCAGCTCATATACATGTAATCTTGACTAGGTTACTGAAGAAATGTTGAAAAGAAATACAGAAAATATAACATAAGCAGAAACGCTCTTTGCCTGCATTTTATTCTGCTGGCCTTGGGTGCCCAGGTGGATTGCATTTACTAGATCAGGTCATATTGATAAAAACCTTTCTTGGTGCTATACTCATAACACCTCTCTATACCAATCTTGTGATGAAGGTGCATCAACTTAGGAGAGAGTGAGACAAGGAAAAAGGTCAGAGAATGGTTTGTAGGGTATAGAAAGCTAGATAAATGAGGTTCAACTGAAACTGTTGAGCACTTGCGAGGGAGGGGAACTAAATTCAGACTTACAGTAAAAGAGGGATGAGACTGGAGAAGCCAAGACTGTGAACAGCAACATTGAGAAGTACTGCTGTCAGAAACAAGGGAGCAAGCAGAAAATGGGAATGCACAGGGAATTGACTCACCATATCCCGAGGACACAGAGTGGAGAGGAGGCTTGCACTAGCTGTCTTGAAAATAATGAAATAAAAAGCTGAGGAATGCTGACCCAACTTGATCTCTACAATCTGCTTCAGGCTGCTGCACGCGGAGTAAAGAGGACCAGCAGTGAGACTTCTGTTAATGGGTACCACTCATTTTGAAGCTCAGAACAAAAGGTCCTGAAATCTTTGAGGTGTCTCTGAGGAGTTTTAAGGATGTAGAAGATGCGTAAGTTTTACCCTCACAGGATGTTTGCCTAGCGTTTGATGGTGCCAGGTTGGGGGATAGAAGGTCTTAATCAAAGCCTGGCAATAGGATGTAACACATTGGCACACACACTGTCACACAAGTAATTGCAACTGTTATCTACTTTCATGCACGTGTATTAAAAAAAAGAAAGAAAAAAAGATGTGATTTTTGTATCAACTTCAGTTTTTTAGGCAGTCTTTTTGAACAGGACCTGTTAATGTAAAGTGGCCCCCTTAAGTCGATTGAAAGCTTAAACTGGAGCATTTTTTAGTCCCGTAGGTCAACCTGACTTGAATTGTGGCAACATGATTGCATAATGCATAAACCTCCCAAAAGGCAAGAGGATGGATTCTTAATAGAGGTAACTGACTCTAATAACTGGCACAACTCAAAATTAAGCCTTTTTTTCAGCACCCCTTGTTTAGCCAGTGGATAAGCATGAACGCATCTTGGAAGGAATAGATAATGACTGTGGTGATTTTAAGTATGTAATTATGGTTAAAGAAACATCTTGGTTCCAGTTAAAATAATGACGTCATAAAGGTTTGGGGTAGTGCGACAAGTGGAAACAAGTAAATGCCAGTAGTCCCCTTGTTCACATGTTGGCATGTGTATGAGGGGGTGTCGGTTCATGAGTTGGTGTGCTAGTGGCAGGTAAATGACAAAATAAAAAAAGTTACTAAAAAGAACCAGTTGTCTCACCACTAGCTGCAGCTGGTTTGCTGATGCTAGCTTTACATCAACAGGCTCTTTGTTGCTAGAAGTGGAATGAATGTTACCCTGCATTTTTTACTGAAGGAATTGACTTTCAAAGCTGTTTTGTCATCTTCTGACTTTGTTGGTGGTCTCTTTGTGATGCACTTTTGTAATGTGACTTTACTTAGACTACACGCAGAGGGAGAAAAGCAGGCAGGCAAAACAGGAACAGGTGAGTGTCATGTAGTGGCCCTTACATACATAGTACAGTGTCATGCAGTAGTTACAGCACATAATTCTGAAGCCTCAGTAATCTATCAATTTCCTGTGGGACCAAAGGCCCATTTGTGCATCAGCCTTTGCCTGAAAAGTAACGAGCATTGTTCTGAAGGGCCATTTCTAAGAAAATAGACCACACACTTTCCAAATAGAAGCACATGGCTAATTTTTATGTAGACTAATGTCATCGGACCCTCCACTATGGAGAAGGCATGATCCACCCTACTCTACTTTGGATTAGGGTAGGATGGGTCATGCTTTCATTATGTTAGAGGGTCTGATTACATCATTCTGCATAATGATTAGCCACGTTTTTCTGTTTGGAAAGTAAGAGAAACAGCCCTTCAGGGCAATGGGTAAAATTTTCAAGTGAACAGGTTTTGTACAATGGGCTTTTGGTTCAATTGGACATTTTTTTGGACTGTTATACTATTCAGAATATTTAGAATAATACTAAACAACAACTTAACTTTGCTTCACCACTAATGACTCAACACTTGGACTTCAGCCTCTGACATTATCCCCAAACCCAAAGTTTTAAAATGTTCTAAAAAAGTGTGAGGTGAATCAACTCTTCATTTCGCTGACAAAGGATATACTTGATCTGATCAATCTGACTGCAGACAATTACATAGCACAAGCAGGAGGGAAAGGTATGTTTGGCAATGCAGACCAGCAGAGAGATAACGAATAATTGGATTATCACAGTGGGGGGTAAAGACTCTGCTGTGATCAATTTCCTCAGAAATCACAAAAGATTGTTCTTCTCTCAGGGCAACCACATAAAAACACACCTGATCATTTTGCTTTTAAATGTAATTAAGTTCAAAAGTAGTAGATAAATGTGATAAAGACTTCCCTATTATTTCTTTAAATGTACTACACTAACTGCAACTTTGTTTAAAGTTTAAACATGGTATTGATTTTGGTGAAGGTTGCATAAAGATACCAAACACAAAGTTTAGGACTTGGACTTGACTTTTGACTTGTTGGTGTTGACTTGGGACTTATTGAATCAAAACTTCATAAACTCTAGATTTGCTTGACAATGACTTTGCACCACTTCTGTCAGATAATGTACAACAAATCCAATTATCAATTGGTGCAGTCCTTAGATAAATTGATAAAACTATGCCTTAGCCCAATGAATCTATTGTGGGACCACTGTCCACCTTGATACATAAGAATAAATCCCCCTGCCTGACATTTTTCAGCCAGAGGATCACAGAGGCCTGAGGTGTAGCAGATTAAATCTCTGGCTGGGTCAGCTCCTTTTGAAACTGAGACTGGAGCTGAGCCTGTAAATCCATGAAGGTCCAATGCTGACTCTCCTTAGTTGTTAATAAAGTTGCAAGGTATTACTCACCATTTGCATTTAAATGGCAAAAGCTTTTGAGGTCCTAAAGTCCGGCAAGGTGATATGTTTTTTATCTGGTGCATACAAGTTAATTATCTTGTGGGAAGAAGTTAAGTTTCTTGTGGGAACAAATTATTATGTTGTGGGAATAAGTTAGTTATCTTGTGGGAACAAGTTATTATCATATTTTAATAAGTTATTATATTGTGGGACCAAGTTATTATCTTGTAGGCAGAAGATAATAACTTGAAATGATCTATGATGAAAACATTGTGTCTTTTATTTTTTAATTAGTTCTGCACTTTCACCTTAAGAGTGCGACTAATCTCCAAACATGTGATAAATACACACAAGACAGTCTACTCCAACACCTCCTGAGCTAGGCTTAAAAAAAGTTTCACAATGATAGGATTTATTGCAGGTATGTGGCTATAGACTGCAATGTCATCCAAAGCCTCAGACCTGCAATAAATTTGCACTTGCTTATTGTTGTGCTTCACAACAGCAATCAGTGGCAGACACCTGGCCTGTAAAAAACTTTCCTCTGGAAGTAACCTGGTGGTCATGTTAGGGTTTTCATCGCCATGTTTATTAAAGACAAACGACAGAAAGATCAGTGCAAATCAAACATAAAATTTCAATCAGCAGACTCAGTGGATTTGCCTATCAACAAGACAGTGTCTCTGTACTGACCTTATATTAATAAAGGGTTATATTATACATGCATTAATTAATTAAAAATTAATTAATCACAAATTTTAGATATACAGTAGAAAGATCCATCAGCAACACAACGTACCTTGGAGACCTTATAAAAGACAACCCAGTGAACAGCACTCTGGCGGCATGCTGAAGGTTACCAGCAGGGAATTGGCTGGCATATGGCTGGCTGGTCCACTACAGACACTTCTGGTCAGCAGTCAGCAGCATGGTCAAAGTCCTGCTGTTGATGGAAAAACTCCTGATGCAAACACAGCAAGTTCAAATAGCTTTATCAACATGTCTTTGTATGGAATACATTAATTCATTTTGTAAGGTCAGTGTCAGTGGAGGTCCTCAGGAAATGCCAGCAAAAGTTAGAAGTGGAAGAAGAATTAATCATATAAAGTCAATGTCATAAGGTACTACTTTTCCAAACTGCAATTTTTTAATTGACTGCCACTGTGAAAATGTTTCAAATTAAAAGCACTATCCCAGTAAAATGACTGACTATAGATCAAAAGTCAAATGAATGTTGTGGCTGAGTGTAAAATTAAACAGCAGGTGATCTTGATTGCTGGTTGCCCAAAAACCAAAAATCCAGAGCTAAAGTGAAACATAGTTGAGTTGTGGCACTGTGGTTCAAAACGCAATGCAGACTCATGTCATTTAAAGTTATACCAAGCCGGTAATTTGGATCCATTAATAGAAGCATGGTTAAATTTCAAATGAGATAGTAAAAGGTTACATGAAAGAAAAAGTTTGGTGGCTTCAGGTTGTCATCGGCACTCAGATTCAGTTCCTGTGGTTGTCAGTGTCACATCCTAGTGGTTCAAACTTTTTGACTTTCAGACACAAAAAGGCAGCCATGAACTGAATATCAATGCACCTATCCAGTGAACTAATTGAGGTGCAGCGATGCACATTGAGAACATGACCACATAAAAAAGGTGAGACTTTTTACTCAAATATACTCAAATATGTCTTTGCTAGATTTGTCCTCTAAAACAGGAGAGCACTGAATGGGACAGGGATGTTCATGTGATAGCTCTTAATGCTAATCACATGTAAACAAACATAAAAACATACATAAATGTAATACAATCTTCATGTTAGACTTATTCACTATCTTGTGGGCTACAATGCACTTCACATACAGTAATCAAAAACAAAAACTTTACATGCATACATCAGTCCACACAATACTTAGACAACGTACTTTAGAGTGGTCAATACTGATGTTAAATGCCCTATGAAGGCAGGGAGCATTTACTAGAGAAAATATGACATTAGAAATAAAAAGGGCTAATGTTTAAGGCTCACCAGTGAATGTGAATTACATACTATGAGTTTTGAACATCGAATTTTATTCTTCTCCTTTTTTTGTGCTTCGTATTTTGGGACCAGTGCAAAGGAAAATGTATTTACGGACAAAATGAACCAACAGTTCAGCCTCCACTTGTTCATACTGCCTCCAGGAAATAGCCATATGCTCGTGCTCTAAAGTCCTATAAGACAAAAGCTCTTGCCTTCTCCCACCCACTCGGCTTTATATAATACCAAACTAACTGCCAGGTTTTGAAATGGAAACAGTACAGCCTAACAGAACATAACATTGTCAGTTTCAGTTAAAATAAAAGGACAAAAGCTATTGCAGCTTAAGAAATATCTTCTTTTTTTACATGCAATCCTTTTCCTTGTTAAAAGCTGGCCCCTACATTACCCAAAATGCAACTCGACTACCGACAGTTTAGGTCAGCGATTAAGTAGTGTTATGCTCAGGGCCCAAGGTATTGCGCTGGGCTTTGTAGCAAATTTTTGTAGTGGCCAAACAGTGGTACAGCACTTTCCCAGGTCTGTCATATGGTACTATGGTATATACTATGGTACATATACTATGGGTACTATATACCCAAATAGACTTTGGGTAACCTCAGCTATGTGAGACTAACAGTTAGCCCTGTCAGTGTGTGTGTACAGGTTGGGCTGCCTCTCAATGTACCCAGCGCAGAGCTCACACTCCTGCAGTAGTAGTATCATTACAAACACAGAGAGGGAGAGGGTGACAGGGGCAAGGAGGCATGGAGGCACGGAGCAAAGCAACACGCTACATGCAGCTCTACAATGAAATATAACATTGATTTATTTCTGCAATTTGTCCACTTCGAATACACACACACACACACACACACACACACACACACACACACACACACACACACACACACACACGTTGATTAATGGTTAATGATTGGTAAACAAGAGTTGGCTATTGGCTACCAAACACAAAAAAATAAAAAATCAGTTAGCATTCCTAGACATCACCACAGGCAGTTTATCAGATTCACACTGCTCCCTCCGGAGCCACAAAAGGCTTTATAGGCCTACAACTTTGATGGCGGTTGCTAGGTTGTTGGAGGTGGTTGTTAAGAGCTTGCTACTTGGTTTGGTTTGACTCTTCCCCTAAGCAGGGCCACAATACAGCAGCCCACCACTGGTACAGTTACCCCAGCTTTAAGGCTGCATTCAAAATACATGAGATCACAGTTTGGCACGCCATGGTACACATTAAGCATGCTATACTGTGCCTATAAAAAAATGCAGTGAGATCATGTAGTCTTCAAAACCTGTGAGTAATAATCGTGATATGCTATGAATTAACACCACAAAGACTTGTTGGGCAATTTAGAAAGATCAGTAAAGTGCAGCTGAGGTAAATTTACCCTTCACTTCAGCCCAGAATGGAGGACCTCATCTGTGAAAACCACGTTAAAGTGAGCGGGTCAGTGTTCTGCTCTCATGATGAACTACCAGTGTAACGAAAGTGCTTTAAAGTGAGTTATCTCATGTCATGTGGGAAATATTTATCAAAATGGACGACCAAATGTGCTTCAAAATGAGATTGCCCACTCTGTTAATTCCATCAGGTGGTTATGAATGTACTTAAATCTAAAGTATCTCATTCAATCAAGTGGAAGAAAGCTATCAAAACTTGATGAAATGAGCTGCTCTGTTTTAAAGCACATTTTTACTTCTGGTTTTCTGTTCTGAGCAACACTTTTTACCTAAGAGTCTAAGAGCTAACTTTTATTTAAGGTACATTTCCTCCTCGTCTGTTCTGATCCCAGCTACCTTTCTTTAAAACCCATCTATGTTCCTAGCAGTCAAGAGATGCACAGAAAGTGAGACCTGTGAGTGAGAGACAGAAAAGAAAAGAGGCAGAGAGAACTGTGACAGAGCTTAGGCTGAAGAGAAATCACTGATGTGTGAAAGCATATTCCACAATCAGGGCTGTGCTTTGTGATTCAAAGAGAGAGGAGACAGCAGAGGGGAGAAGAAGAGAGCAGAGGGTGTGAGTGATTTTCCAGAAGCAAAGAAAACATCTGAGAGTTCCTCCAAGGTCAGAAATGTAACCCCTGAGCTAGTGTGGAAGTCACCACTTGATGTTTCATAGGGCTCTTTGTACTGCCACTTGCCTTCTGACAAGTATGGGCATGCTGTGCGTACCAGTGTGTGTGTGTGTGTGTGTGTGCGTGCGTGTGTGGAGCTTTGTCACGTGTTACTGTGTAGTGAGGTGGCCCCTAAGGACAAAACACCTAGAAAAGTATATGCTTCAGATACTGAAGACATACAGTAGGCAAAAGTACAATCATTGATCAGATCAGATATCAGAAAATGTGACAAAAAACAACAAAGGCAACCAATCTCAAAGCACATTAAAACTAGAGACCATCTTACGGTGAGATCACTGCAGCCCGAATACAGGAATCTGTGACATAAAATGAGGCTAGGGGCATAAAGTGGGGTGGGGCAATGGCAATGGCCTACTTCCTATCCCCCTAATTCTGCCCCCTTGCGTGGATCATACCCACCTTTGAATTCGGCCTTCATTTTGATCTCAGCTACACACCTGTAGAGGTTTGTGACTGCATCAAGCACGGTGGTGACGCTATCGCGGTGACAAAACCTTTTCACAAACTCACAACTTAAGGCGACCAGCTAAAACATTAAAACCACAGGCAGTTGAAGTGAACTGCCTTAATTATCATGTTACAGTGCAATGTTCTGCTAGGAAAACTTTGGTCCTGGCATTCATATGGATGCAAATTAATATGCACCACCCACATATATATCATTGCAGACCAAGGACACCCCCTCATGGCAACAGCAGTCCCTGAGGGCAGTGCCCCCAACCCCCCGCAGGACAATGCATCATTTGCATCATGCTACACTGTAGGAGTACCATAGCTATGAGGGTGTGTACTTGGTCTACAGCGGTGTTTGAGTGTATCAGGTTACATCCACGTTAATGCCAGGACCCATAGTTTCTCAATGAAACATTGCGTTGTAAAAAGATGATCAAGGTTATACATTTTACCCGTCAGTCAGTCCCTCCAGGATCTTGCGGCAAAAAAACTTGAATTTGTGGCCAAAAATTGCGATAAAAATTGAGGCATTTTTATGTGATTTTTTGCGGAAAATTGCGGCAAATGGCAAAAATTTCGGCTAATGACAAAAATTGCAAGTCAGGAGAAATAAAATGGGATTTTTTTAAACTACTGCCTCCAAAAAAGAAGTCATATAATCACTTGCTATAATAATCATACTGAATATTACAAAAACAGGTGCAAATGTTTCAGTTCTCTTTAGTTTTATCTAATTAGTTTCAAAATATGGACTCCAATAATGTTGCAAAAAAATCCTGAGTGAATATTGTAGCTCTGCAAACCAGACAGTGTGACTGTAAAACAACACGTAAGCTACATCCTCTTTAAACAACACTTATTAATAAATTCAACACATATGCATTTAAAGAAAGTGCAAATTCTTATTTCAGTACAGGTTTGTAAACCTTATGACCACAAATTCTTCACGTCTGATGACGTTTCAAATGACGTAGCATGCAAGTCAACTTCCAGTCAGCCGGAAAATGCGGAAAAATGCGGAAATATCGCGAGACTTTGGAAAAAATTGTAAGCCCCCACAAATATTGCGGACTTTCGTTGAATTTGCATTAATTATTGCGATTGCAAGATCGCGATTTTCTGGAGGGACTGGCCACTGGTTTTAAAGTTTTGGCTGATTGATGTAAAAACACCTGACAAAATACTCAAAACAACTTTTGCAGTAGTTCCGGCTACAGGTGAAAACAATATAGTAAAATGGTAAATGGACTGCACTTGTATAGCATCTTTCTAGTCTTCCAACCACTCAAAGCACTTTTACAGTATGTGTTACATTCGCTCATGCACACACATTTGCAAACTGGTGGCTAAGGCTACCACACATGGTGCTGCCCAGCAACCATTCACACGTTTTGGAGCAATCTGGAGTTCAATATCTTGCCCAAGGACACTTTGACATGTGGACTAGAGGAGCTGGAGAATCAAACTGCTGATCCTCTGATTAGTGGACAACCTGCTCTTCCTCTGAGCCACAGACCATGTCATGTTGTCGCGGCTGGGATAAAACAAACAAAAAAAATTGCAGCAACTTTTATTCCAATTGTTTTCCTGTGTTTTATTTTAACACCTTGGGCCGTGGGAAACAACATTTCGTTTGCCTGTACCCGAATGTGGAAATGACAAATTAACAAACTTGACCTTGACTTAGCACAGACACTGTGCCAAATTCAACAGCAGCAATGAACCAATAGACAAGTGTTGTGACTGACAGCAGTCAACATGGCTGAATGCAACAAGGCCACTACATAGATAGATAGATAGATAGATAGATGGCTAGAACTTTACTTATCCCCGAAGGGGAATTCGACACCAGGCACCACCACTATGCACCACCAACACATGCCACACACTACCAAAGGCGAGCTAGTCCAGCCCATTCTCATTCCTGACTCATCAAATACTGCCACTTTGTCAGTGATCTTTCACTCAGGAGCCCAGTGTTCTTTAAATGTGTGACTCCAAAAGTCAGTGGGGTTATTTTAACGACAGCTTACCTTACTAGTATGTATAGCATAACCTTAGTAACAACTATACTTATTTTGCTTTTGTTGCCTAAACTCCCTACACTCCTGTTGAGACGTTGTCCATGAACATCCAAAACTGACACAGGAGGCTACCTAGTGCACTTTGTTAAAGGACCTAACGTTAAAATATGTTTTAATGTTTAGGTCCTTTGACAAAGTGGCAGTATTTCACAAGTTGGGATGAAAACAGGTTGGGTAGTCAGTTGTCTATGGTGCCATCAGTTGTAGGGGCACCAGAAAGGAGTAGAGCATCCATAGAGATGAATTACACAATTAAGTACACATAATGTATTCTCTATCAATGCACATTACATTGTTTAACTAGAGGGGCACTCGCAGAGTGCAGACTTCTGCCAAGGCCAAATACCCTATCCTACTGCAATGTTAACAAAAGTGAAAAATAATTTGTTTATTCCCCCTTGTGATTTGGATCAGCTCCAGAATTTAATGGGGTCTTCCTTGGGCCATGCTTCCCCTTCCACCAAGTTTCATGAAAATCAGGCTAGTACTTTTTCTGTCATCCTGCTGACAAACCATCAGATAACAAACCAAACCATAATCATAACCCTCTGTGGCAGAGGTAATAAACACCCCCAGATAGACACCCAATTGGGGGCTGACACACACGCTGTGAATTATTTTCTCATACTGCTGTATATGAATGCTGTTCCTATATTGTTACTGCTGCTGTTTTTGTTGCTAAGGTTTGCTGCGTTCTCAACTTCACTCCATGTATAAGTAGTCAGAAAGTTAAATGACATAATGATGCATGATTATTTATAATTAGAATGAAAGTAATCCATGTGTTGAGTTGATCCAAGATATTGAGGTTTGCAGGGTCAATACAGGCATTTTCGATCCATAGTTATCAGCCATGAATCCAGATGTTTGCACCTGCAACGACAGCTGCCCTACTCTGATCAGTTGATGAACCCATAGCAAGGTGGTCAGTGACCCACTGAGTGAAAAAAATATGTAAAAAAAAAAAAAAAAAAAGCAGTCAGTTTTGGTAAAGGAAAGGCAGGAAGGGCTGCTGTTCGCTGAAAACTTAAGTACTTTGTTGATGATTAGGTTGAATAATGTTATTCATGAAGAGGTCTAACAGGTTTTTGAATGGTGCAGTATGTGGCTGCTGCCAGGCAACAGTTTGGTCTATTGCACTTTGATGCATCCTTAAATCTGCATTTTGAGACAAACCAACTAGTTGACTCAGTGTTCCAAGGGTAATTTGAGGATTTGTACCCAGATGTCACTGATTATACAAATGTTTAGAGTGGTCCACAGGGTCTGTAGCGAACACAAAAGTGATGAAAAAGATGTGTCCCAATGGCTTGTGAGTTTATGGAAAATCGGGTTATTTAAGTGACATACAAGTAATTTGAATTAAATGAATCATAAAACTATATATGTCTATCCAAGGACAGAGAATATTTTAAACTTAAGACCATTAGCATCCATACATCAGAAGCACTTAAGCACATCTAGAGTATAAAGATAAGGCTCGTTACCACAAAGCAGCTCAGTTCAGTTCAGTTCAGTTCAGTTTGGTACACATTAGAACAGTTATTTTTCTGTTTCCATTGTGAAAAGTTGTGGCTGGTACCAATAGAACCATTGCCATTTTTCGTCACCCCTCAGTTAAGATACCTAGCACACTGATCCGGTACTAAAGTTGGCACTAGAAACACTGCAGTCTATTGATTGGTCAGTAGAGATTTCCCTCTTGCTTCAGTCAGAGTTGTTGCTGATTTTGAAGCTTATATAACCATTGTTCATACTGTGGCAAGTTCTTCAGATGTTAGTCAACTACAAGTATAAAATGAAAGGATGTTTTGCTTCCTATAGCCGCTGCAATAGATCGGGAAAAAAATAATTTGATTTACTCTGCTGAAAAAAGGCTACTGCTGGCAGCTGCTGACAAGTTTTAAGGTGGCATGTTTTCTTGCATGCTAATTCAGTGCATGAGTTGATGACGTGAATCAATCAACACACCTTAAATGTTGACATGACAACACTGACCATTGCATTTGTATTTATTGTCTCTCTTGACTGACATACGCTTTAGTAATGATTGGATTTTGAAGCATTTAAAAACTGTATATGAATATCAGCCAGATTATGTGAACTGCATATATTCTAATCCTCACTTGGAAAGAAAAAAATGATCATGAAGCGTTGCTCCTGTGCACTGAGGCAGCACTACTGCCCTGCTCTTGCCTGACATGGACTCAATGCACAAACCCACTATTTATGAATATCCCATGGAATAAGACTTTCACTCCAGCCTGTTCTTTTTTGTTTTGAAAATATCAGCTTGCCAACCCCATTCTGTGGACAATAAAAGAGGTGTAGACATTTCTCTGTATCAATGGGCGAGAGGAAATACAGCGAGAGCTGGATTGAGCAGTTGGTGACAACAACCCAACCTACATTCAAGAGTACTGACTGCGCTGGAAACACTAAACGGATCTAGGGTCTAGGCCTGGCCTATCCATTAGCGGCCCGCAGGCCACATGCAGCCCAGAAGCAACCTCTGAGTGGCCCAGGCAGGAATCGGTACCGAGACCCAGTATTAAATGACCCAGGGCAAAATTAATCAAGAACCAGAATAGTAGTAAGCTCAGACGACGGCTTTTATCGTTACTTTTTAAAGTTTTGATTTATGATATTATGATGCTGCAGCCTCTCCTCTGCTCTCTGCATGTCAGGGCTGACCTCTTCCTCACAGCACACACACACACACACACACACACACACACACACACACACACACGCACACACACACACACACAGAAACACACAAACATAACAGAATGGAGTCAGACATTAGAAGAGAGGCCGTGGTGCAGATGAAGGACGTATAACTTCAAGATTACTCTAGTTGACGGCAGCTACACTTGTTACTGTGAGTAAGTGCAATAAAACCTCCGTCAGTAAAAAGCCAATACTTTATCAATACATGTGTTCAGCATGTAGAAAGCCATATTTCAATCCGCTCTGTCCGCAGTCTCTCATTCACCGCTATTATGGTTTAACAGTGGTGAACAGCAAACTGTTAAAGACAAACTAAAATGAAAGCTCTCTGTATGTAGTCTAACACTTTATCTAAAAATGGACCTGTGGCAACCGGCCTGCAGACAAAATGTACCTGAGGCTGTCGACTTGCAGCCAGTGAGACTCGTTAGTAGAGGGGGGACAGAGAGCAGGATGAATGATTGGTACCGATGTTTGTGTTTGTCATGCTAAGATAACATTACTTTTTTCACTCAGTATTGTGATGTCAGGAGCAAAATTTATTTTATTGACATGTTAGGATTGTTTCCAGTGAGATATAATTGAGTTTATATGGTGACTCTGTCATTGTAAACATGACTGTTGCTGCCATGGACTGTATAAAACTATGTATCCTGTGTATCTGACCTAAAAGGCAAATGTCAGGATGTGAGGTGTGTGCATATGTGTGTGTGTGGAGGAGATGGGAGAGAGGGAGATGCTGGTAGAAAGATAGAGTGTGTTATTGTGTTATAAGGTACCGTTTATGCTCACTTGTTATGCTTCTGTGCGTTGATAGCTCTTTTTTATGTTGAGGAGGGCCATGTATACATACATACATATATATATATATATATATATATATATGCTAAAAAAAAGTGCAAGGCAAATGCAAGAGTTTCAGTGAAATCAAATGGGGTCTAAATCAAATTGTCATCACCTTCAGGTTTTTGTCTCATAAAGTCAAATTCTAAAGCAGCAAATCAAATTTTGATGTCAGAATAACTGTTACTCTGTTTTCAATGATTTTCCCTTGATTTTTCAGGTTAAAGGTTAGCTTCAGACGGTAAAAGTTCAGGGGAAAAGAGAACTAAATACTGAAAGAGATTATGAACTAGATTGCTTTTGACATGCTGACAACTCAGAGATCTGAGGTGGTAAGCTGGTCCTTGGTACGACCTCTTTGTGCCCGTTTCACCCTTTGGCCTCCCTCAGTGCACCTGACACAGATCACTGCTTTTTTACAGACTTCAAGGTCTCCTATCATTCTGCTGCTTGTCACACTGCTGCTTGTCACACTATTCAGTATGACACCAGCCTCTCTACCTTTCCTAAATCTGCCTGATCCTGTTTGCGTTTTCACATTTCACTTTCCAGATTACTCCTGCTGATGCCATACATACCGCCTTTTTTTAAATGATTAGCAAATATATTAATTCCTTTTACAAGACCTAATGTACTTGAAAATTCATCTGACTTGTTTAAAATCCATATGGCAGTAATAGCGCTCAATTTTTTTTTTTGGTCACAGAGACCCAGGAAGTCACTTATTAGCCAATAGACATGCTCTATGATAAGACCTTGTCCCAGACAAAGATTCTTCCATGGACAATGTGGACATGTGTACAGAGCTGTGCAGTCAAGGGGGCCCTGGCCTTACAAGAATACTGCACCCATTTCCATTACACTGGAATAACATTTTCAGACACACATTGGACATTTTTTTTTTTAAGTATCAAAACTGATGCAGAGGAACCAGAAATATCATATTTTTCATAGACCAAATCAGCCTTGCATCATCAAGCTCCAGACACCAAGGCCACGCCAGCTTTTGGGAAAAGAATTATTCTGTGACAAAACAGGAAAATGCTGAAAAGCTGTTAAGTAGTGGACTGTGAAAGAAATAACCAGAACAATCCAGAACAGACATGAGGCACATGAGATACGTGAATATTCATTGTCAGTTTGGTAAATGGCGGAATGACAGTTATTACTGATGCTTAAATGGGAGGCTGCTGCAGCACAATAATACAGTTGGCAGCATTAGACTGTCATCTCCTAATTCAAACATTTGGCCATTAACAGGTTGGTTAATAACAGAGACACACAACACTTAGCCTAACAATACCTTATGATCAATAAACAGATCCATTTGGTTAGGAAAAGGCTGACGGGACATACAGCACACCAATTAATCCTGCATTAGAATTGCGTTGCATCAATTATTAAAGACAATTTTTGTGATGGCCTGTGTCTTTACAACTTCAGGGTCCGTCACATGATGCCATGTTGCCCAAAAAGACTTTTTTCCAAAGATTTCTAGTGCTGTCTGTAAAGAAGTGGATACATTTCACTGAGTGAATTGACTCGTGTCACTATTCTGTTTTGATCCATTCAGTTCAATAAGGTTTCAGTGCCGAGCACTGGGCCATCTGAGCAGTTATGCTTATTGCTGTGCATACTTAAGGGCCCTAGGAACGTGATGCATTTACTTACGGACGTGCTGAAGAGCTTTTGA
Source organism: Cephalopholis sonnerati (assembly GCA_019142605.1). Lineage (NCBI taxonomy): Eukaryota > Metazoa > Chordata > Actinopteri > Perciformes > Serranidae > Cephalopholis > Cephalopholis sonnerati. Next base: position 35,783,570 of record JAGQAX010000010.1, read on the forward strand.
ACAGTGAAGTGACCACTTAGCTTGGGAAATGAGGGAATACATTATTTTGTGTGTGTGTGTGTGTGTGTGTGTGTGGGTGGGAAGATTTTGTCATTCTTTAATATTATACATTTCAAGTGACTTCACTGAGCTTTAAATAAAGAAAGCTGTGGTGAAACTATTATCAGCCAGTTTGCTGCTAATCAGATTTACAATATATCTGACACTTGTCTGTAAATTTGCAGTAAAATAGATTCCACTGCCCCACTTTGAAAATCACTGTCCCAGACTTTGAAAGCTGGCTGGCTTGTTTCCCCGGCTGCCAGCTGCCCCAGGTTTGGCAGCTTTCCTAAAAAAAAAAAAAAAAAAAAAAACACTCTAAGAATCATAACAACGTGGAAATGAAACATATCCTGGTATGAATATCCACATTCTTAATTACAGTTTGTTATCTCTTTTGAAACAGTTTTAACTGTCAAAAACAACTTCCAGAGTGCTATTAAATGACTCATTTCTTCTCTTGCTGCAGCTTATGGAAATAAATGAAATGGCTTTCATGCACTTCTGAAAGCCTTCCTTTGCATCCGTGTTGATTTACACTGGCACTGAAAACAAATGCTGGCAGAGACTGCTGTCAATATTCTGCACAAGCTAAAACGCTGGCATAAAAAAAATCTTTGGACGTCCTCAAAAAAAGTCTTAGTCACAAACTGACGGCTGTCTTAAAAAAAAATCCCAAACTTCACCCTTTGAAGCCTGCTTCAAAATTCATTGCCTCTCTGAAGGCGTTCAAAGCTTGTTTACCCAAATACCTACAGCACATATTCATATATCAGCAATTCCCAAATAAAGAGTGGTGACAGGGAGAGGAAAATACCCCTGTCAAGGAAATAAAAGGTCAAAGAAAGAGAAAGAGGAGAGATAGAGTTGTAAAACTATACTGTACACTAAGTCTGTCATTTTTTTTCTGCAGGATATGATACAGTGGGTTCTTAGCTCACAATCCCACACACAGAATCGCTGTTTCCTGGCAGTGTTATAAAAAGAAGAAGCAGAAGGATATCTATACCTTGTTCTTTTTCTGGTGACTCTTAAAGGAAAAGTTTGAATGTTCCCGTGTACAGTACAGACATCTTATTCGTCATAAACAACAAAAAACAGATCCCTCTCTGTTAAACTGTTATTTCTAATGCAGTATCATCACAGTGCATTACCAGTAATAATCAAATAATATGATGAACTTACTCATTTTATACCAATCTGTTCTCACTCCCAACTCGTCAAATAATTACGCTTGGTCAGTGGATCTTGACTTCTGATACTGGTGCACCAAGACATTCTTAGTGCCTGTATGGGATGCACTGGGTCGCATCATTATTAGATGCACAGAGCAACTGATGTAATATAAAGACTGTGAAAATCTGTATAGGAAACATGTCAGGGTGGACGGGTGGGTCAAACAAGCACAAGACTTTCACCCAGGAGACCACTGTGTGTGTCCCATATAATACTAAAAGTCAACATAGTTATGTAACTTAACAGATTTTATACAACTACACAAATTACATATATTAACGTCACTTACATCCTATATGTGGTTATTTTAAACAAAACCATGATCTTTTCCTAATCATAACTTTTTTGTTCTCTAAACCTAACAAAGTGTTAGAGCGGCAGTAGCTCAGTCCTTGGCTTGGGAACCGGAGGGTCGCACAGAACCCCCCAACTGCTTGGGGCACCTGTCCATGGGCAGCCCCCTCACTCTGACATCTCTCCATTTAATGCATATATAGGTCCTGTTTGTGCATGTGTGTGTATATGTATATGACAACAGGGTGAAAACATTTAATTTCCCATTGCAGGATTAATAAAGTATATAAAATTAAATCAAATTAAATTAAAAATCTTTCCCTAAACCTAACAAAACTGTGACAATTTCACAACATTCACCTCATTAACATGTGTAAGACTGCTTGTAATAGACCTTGCATTGGCATTGTTTTTATGTAGCCAGAGCTTAATTTTAACATTATTTTGTGCCAACCACCATGTAATACATTGTTCAGAGGTCATGTCCATTTAACGCATTGCTGTGAGACTGTATTGCGTGACATTAGCCACAAACATACTGATCCTAACTGAAACGATGATCTTTTTTTTACAAAACCAAACCAAGTACTTTTGTTGCATTAACCTAACAAAGTAAACATGAAAACTAATGTTTGAAGTGCATTTTGCAGAGTGCATGTTATGAGCAGAAACTGTGAAGCTGGAAGGGTACTTTAAAAAGAAATTTAGCATGTAATAAGCGGAAACTCGCATAATCCCTGACTGTCCAAAACTGATGCTAGAGGGGCATCTTGAGTATCATAGTTTGATGGGTAGGGCCACTGTCCAAGCACTGTTATTCAATGAGCTGCGAGTGATGGTGTATTGGATATACTGTAGCATATACATAAACAAGCTGACAGACATCCCATGCCCCCCTTTTGTTCTCACTTCCTTCGATATGTCCTTAGTCCCCACCATCAGTCTCTTCATCATGCTAATTAGATTACTGACCAAAAGTGGAAAGGCACTCGCCAAGTAACCTGATCTCTGCCCCACAGGGCAACTAGAGGGGTACCAGTAGACATACAGTGGCGGAACTATGACAGATTGTAGGCTGGGTTGCTTGTGATGGCAAAGCTCTCTCATCACGGAAACGGGGAGTATGTGTGGAAGGAAACAACATTAAATGAGAATGTGAAACAGAATATGATCTGGTTTGGTACTGGTGGATTTCAGTACAACTCTTCCTTTTCAGCCTTTATTGGACAGTTTACAGTGGAGAGGCAAACAAGAATGGAAGGGGGTATGACATGCAACAAAAGTTAAAATCGAACTGGCGACATTTCTGTTATGTGGCATGCGCTGTTATCATTCAGTGACAAAGGCACTCCCTCACTGCAACTTTTGACAGTCTAAGAAAGTGCAGTTTCTGTTACAAAGATAAGTGTATTTATCATCAGAAAACTGTGACAGAATTTAAAGTTTTACTCTGTTTTGGCAAAAGTCATCTGAATGGAAATCAAACCAAAAAAGGTTATCAACATAGAGCGTGTAAAAAATTATGACATAGTTACCATGACGTTACCCATTGGTTTGTGGACTCAGGTTTTGAAGCTTTAAGTATGTCATTTTTGCTGTTGCCATCTTGGATGTTTGAGGCCAGAAGTGACCATATCTGGACAAGACGTTAGAGCTGTGGAAGAGGAAAGGTTGGCACTGACTCAAAGACTGTGGTGATGCATGGCAGATATCCTGTCAGTGAAAGCAGCTAGCCCTTAAATATGCACATCTTTAAGCCTAAAGAACACTCAATGAAAGAGTTATATAAAAAATTCACCCACTGTACAGTTGTCAAGAATCAGCTACAGAAACTAAAACTATTTTTGTACCAGGCTGTAAACATGTTTATTTCTGTCATGAAGTTGGGCATTTTACCATGGTTGTCTGTGAGGATTGACTTGCTTTTGGAACCAGCCTCAAGTGACCATTTGAGGAACAGCAGTTTTTGGCACTTGGGCATTGGCTTCATTTTTCAGCCGTTAAGGTTGGCACTTGATTATCAATGCATTGGTCACTTACTCTAAAATGATGAGACTTTGCTGATTTACCACCATATGAACTGAGAGGTGAATTCTTACTCTTATTGCTTTGTAGATTGTTTTATAGTAAAATGGCAGCAAACTTGTTTCCTTCAGATGCTGGCAGCCTGATAATGCAAGTGCTATATTCTCTGTGACAAAACACTACAAAATCTAACACTGTCACCTTTCGTGTCTTTGAAACACTACTAAAAACTTCATTTTGCTACAAATGATGTCTTGGTTGTGTTTACAAAAACAACTACTGAATCTACTATCGCAGAAAAATAAATAAATAAATACAAAAAAGAGAAAGACGAAATAGAAGAAACAGTATTATGTAAAACAAGAAGGTCACAGATCCCATTGAGAAGCAGAACAGAGATGGAGTACTAGTCAGTGGGAGAGAATAGAGAACAGGAGGCAGACACAGAAGTGAAGATGCAACAAATAATCTAGACACAGGTGGGGAATGAAATGAAAAACAAGTATGACACACTACAGAAACTGAAATTGCATATATCAGATCATGTGGTGGAAGTGGCCTTTGTCTTGTTTTTTAATATTATGCCAATAGGTGGAGGGCGCAAAAATCTCATGGTCTTCCTGGTAAAGCTTCCGCTCTCCATAGCTACCTCTCTGCAGTTGTCTAGTAGGCTCTAGTGCAGCAACATGATGATCCCTCACTGGCTGCCCACCCACAAACACAGCCAGCTGTGAAAGTACTGCTACCAGACACTGAGGGAATTGGTCCTGAGCCTCTGCAGAGGAGGGAACTTTACCCTTTTGCTGTTTAAAACACTTTGCTGAGTTCCCCAGTGACAAAAATCCTGCACATAAATGACCTTATGGTAGAGAAAGCAGTTTGTTTGGAATTAAAAGGAAAATTGAGAAATCAACATTATCAATGAAATCAACCATGACAGACGAAATGAAGAAAGAAGACACCAAAATGAATACATACCATTGAAGGTGGTTGAATTAATTCATAGCTTTTGGTGGAGCATTACATTTAATACAAAATGACTGAATGACAAGCAGTGAAATGGATTCTCTGTGTAATATTTATCTTGTCTTGACTGACTGCAATCAACACCATATAATAGTGACTGCTTCACCAAACTAATTCTTTCTTCTTTGAGTCATTTCAGGGCAAAATATGCCAACTGTGTAAAAGGGAAAAGTTTTGGTTCAAGTATTTTAAATAAACTGCAAACTATTAATCATCTTTTAATTAGGAAAGATGTTTTCCTGCTCCTGAACTTAATTACAACAAAATATGTTTTAAGATGGTACCTGGGATGTCATGCTGCCAGTGGTGGGACAGAGTCATTGTTTTGGAAGTCACAAGTGAGTCTCAAGTCTTTGCACTAAAGTCCTAAGTCTAGACAGGCAAGTCTGGAGTCAAATCTCAAGTCAAGACTGACAAGTCCCAAAGCTTAAATTATAAGGTTCAAGTCCTAAATTCTCTCTTCACCAAATGTAATATATATATATATAATATTTGATCAAGATTTGTCTTTTAACTCCCATTTAAAACAAGCCTCTCGGACTGCATTTTTTCGTCTGTGTAATATTGCGAAAATTAGGACTATCCTGTCACTAAAAATTGGTCCACGAGTTGTTACCTCGAGACTGGATCATTGTAACTCCCTATTATCAGGTAGCTCTAATAAGTGCCTAAAAACTCTCCAACTAATCCAGAACGCGGCGGCACATGTACTGACAGGAACTAAGAAATGAGATCATATTTCTCCTGTTTTAGCTTCTCAGCACTGGCTCCCTGTAAAATCCAGAACTGAATTTAAAATCCTTCTCCTAACTTACAAAGCTCTAAATGATCAGGCTCCATCATATCTTAGAGAGCTCATAGTGCCCTATTATCCCACCAGAACACTGTGTTCTGAGAATGCAGGGTTACTCGTGGTTCCTAAAGTCTCCAAAAGTAGAACAGGAGCCAGAGCCTTCAGCTATCAGGCTCCTCTTTTGTGGAATCACCTTCCTGTTTCAGTCTGTGAGGCAGACTCCGTCTCCACTTTTAAGACTAGACTTAAGACTTTCCTTTTTGATAAAGCTTATAGTTAGGGCTGGCTCAGGCTTGTCTTGGACCAGCCCCTAGTTAGGCTGACATAGGCCTAGTCTGCCGGGGGACCTCCTATAATACACCGAGCCCCTTCTCTCCTTCTCTCTCTCTCTCTCCCTTGCTAGTATTCATGTCCTGTTACTGCATCTCACTAACTCGGCTCTACTGCATGTCACTAACTCAGCGTGTTCTCCGGAGCCTTTGTGCTCCACTGTTTCGCAGGTTAACTTGTATCGCAGCTATGCCTGGATGATATGTGGTGTTGTGCTGCTGCCGTGGTCCTGCCTGATACTGCTGCTGTTACTATTAGTCATACTTGTACTATTATACACATATCATTATTGTCACATACATATAATATTATATATTAATACATGCGTACAACATATTGTACCACAATTACCGTAATTATGATTATAATGTTGTTACCTGAATTAATGTCGTTGTAAGCTGTTATCATTGCTGTCTGCCCTGCATCTCTCTCTCTGTCTGTGTCTCAACTTCTCTCTTTGTCTCTGTCTCTGTCTCTCTTTATGTCTCATTGTGTCATATGGATTACTGCTGATTTATTATGGTGATCTGTTCTGTATGACATCTATTGCACGTCTGTCTGTCCTGGAAGAGGGATCCCTCCTCAGTTGCTCTTCCTGAGGTTTCTACCTTTTTTGTGCCCCGTTAAAGGGTTTTTCCCTTATCTGCTGTGAGGGTCCAAAGGACAGAGGGATGTTGTATGCTGTAAAGCCCTGTGAGGCAAATTGTGATTTGTGATATTGGGCTTTATAAATAAAATTGATTGATTGATTGATGTAATGCCATTTTAATGACAATAGTAGTAATATATACAATTTTCAAAAATTATCAATGCTTTGTAAGGTTTGCATGTTTGCTAAAACATGTTTTTCAAATTAATGTGACTGAGTTTATAAAAAGTAGTGCTGACATTGCATTTTCATAGCATGTAGCACTATTAACCAGTACCACAGCAGAATTATTTGTGTGTTTCTACCCTGTCTTGTTGTGTTTGTCTCATCTTATATTGGAACATGAGTGAAGCTGAAACAATTTATAGTTTCTAGATTGCAGCATCCTGGAGATATTCTAAAAAAGGTAGATAGAGTGCTTCAATGCTGAATATAAAAGTGCCAGTCTTAACATACTTTTTAATCTTTGGGCTTGAGGGAAAGTATTGGGGAAGTATTTTCAAGTTAAAAGGCTCAAGTCCAGGTGAAGTTATTAGTCATTGGTGTCAAAGTCCAAATCAACTTGTCTTGCCAGGTCTTTTTTAAATTTTGTCAAGTTGAAAGTCATGAAATTTGTGACACTGGGTCTGACTCGAGTCCAAGTCATGTGACTCGAGGCCACACCTCTGCATGTTACCCCAAGGATGTTAAATGACTGCTCTGGGGGACACAGTGGGCAGAGGTAGTGACATCAGCCTCTTCATGCACATTGATATGATGTTATTTCAGTCAGGAGAGACTTAACTGAAAGAGAGACATAAAAGTAGTTCAATTAATTTGTTTAACATACAGTAGTGAGAGGAATATTTGGGGATAAAATGAAGAGGTAGTGATGCCATGAGCTGCCCAGGAATATCCACCCAATAGAGTCTGATGGAGGTGGTAAAGGGCTGAAGAGCACTGTCTAAGGCTGGGTTCAGAATGGATGCAGAAGCGATGCCTGCTTGTTTTGCCGTCATTGTTAAGTGATTGGGCTGTTCACACAGGATGTGGTGCAGCTCCGAGCACCCAGGTCGAGTCACGATCTGCAGCGACAGATTCGGCATCTGGTCTATTTTTTTGTGAGAGCCGCAAGCAAATCTGGCAAGAAAAAAACACTGAAAATGTATTGTAAATGATATAAAGTGTTTATTAAATACAATGTAAATGATCTGACTTTGAAGAATGATAGAATATGCATCACATGCTTTCACATACTTGTCAATTGTGTCTAAACAGAGAGCGAGAAAGATGAGTAGAGCCAAACGCACAATCAAACACACAATCAAACACACACACACACACACACACACACACACACACACACACACACACACACACACACACACACACAAAGACACAAGCAGACAGAGCTCTATATATTAACAATTAACATAACATAACAATTTACAAATTGAGGCGCTTCTGCATCCAGTGTTAACCTGGTGTTAAGGGCTGGATGGCTGTGATGTGCAGAGGGACTTTTGATGAGCTCAGTGGAAGGATTCCTGGGTGCTGGTTGTGAGGAACAGTGGAGGTGAATGGGGTGGAGGAGGGTCGTATCAATGTGACACTGAAATGACAGCTGACAGCAGCAGAGAAACGAACAGTTTTAAAGTGTGACAGCAACCAGATGATTGGTTCACAGAGGTAACTGTAATATCTGATTACTTTACAGCAGTGTTGTAGTACTTGAAATCAGTCTTGGTCTTGAGACTGGTCTGAAGACCACTTTTTTAAGGTCTTGGTCTTGGAATTGACTGCTTTTTTACTCGGCCTTGTCTCGGTCTTAGGCGAAGAGGAATCTGGGTTTTATTTAAAGACTGTTCTAGGTCCCAACTCCAGAGATATCACTAAACTTCATGTGCAAAAAGGAGTGTGTATAAAGATGGTTAAGCTGATTTCAGCCCTTTTTTGCATTTGTTTGCTCATAAAAAAACAAAGGAGACTTCTGCAATGCAATTCTTATGATACGCCTGTACCTACACATGTGTTTATGGCAATGAAAGAGGTGACTGAAGACGAATGTTCATTTGTATGGGAATGTGGATGTGAATGTCTCTTACATCAAGGAGTGCCTATGGTTTGCATGTTCCACATTTTACCCGCCGTGTGTCATGCAGTGCAGCAACCATAGTGGTCTGGTCTTGGTCTTGACTTGGTCACACCCTGCCTTGGTCTTGGTCTTGACTCAGTCTTGCCCTGTCATTCTATTAGTTTAGACTGGATATAACCTGCCTTGGTGGCACGGTGGTATGGTGGTTAGCACTGTCGCCTCACAGCAACAGGGTTCCTGGTTCGATCCCGGGTGCGGGATCTGTCTCTATGTGTCAGCCCTGCGAAAGTCTGGTGACCTGTCCAGGGTGTACCCTGCCTCTCGCCCAATGTCAGCTGGGATAGCCCCCCCACCCCCGCGACCCTCAAGAGGAGAAGCGGTTAGAAAATGAAAGGATGGATAACCTGCCTTGGTCTTGGTCTAGACTTGATCTCGCCTACCTCGGTCTTGGTTTAGACTTTATCAATCTCATCCTACCTTGGTCTAAGTTTTAACTGCCTTGGTCTTGGTCTGGCCTGTTTAGGTGTTGGTTTACACTTAATCTCGCCTACCTTGGTCTTGGTCTAGACTTGATCTTGCCTACCTTGGTCTTGGTCTTGACACAATCTCACCCTGCCATGGTCTTGGTCCAGACCCGTTCTACCCCTGCCTTGATCTTGATCTTGACTCAGTCTCACCCTGTCTTTGTCTTGGTCTATATCCAATCTTGCCTGCCTTGGTCTCAGTCTTCACTCAAACTCAACCTGTCTTGGTCTTGACTTGTTCTTAACCTTTCAAAGTCTTGGTCTTGGTCCATGTCTCGATACACTGTGGTCTTGGTCGTGGGTTTACAAACTGAACTTTACCCAGCTTAATTTTATTGAACTGTTGTTTAGTTTCATTTTCAATCTGCCTTTTTGCATAAGGTATAAGTACAAATCAGTACTCATCTGTATGTGTGCCTGTGTGTGTATCCCTGCATGTGGCGTCTTTGATCAGCCATTAACACCCTGAAGGCAGAAGTGAAATGCTTCAGTAATAACCTTTTTTGTGACTTTTTAATGTCCAATACTTGAAATGGACAGTGAACAAAATCACAGCAGGTATGGACTTTTAATGTGTTCTCCTGGGGATAGCTTGAATTTGATATTCTACAATTCTTCTCTGCAATCAATTTCAAGGTTAGAGCTCAGCATGAGACAAAGGTTCATTCCTTTAATATGGTTTAACCGTGACATAACTGAGACAACTCACTGTGATACCTCAAATAATTCTGTTTCTACAGTTATTAACTGGAGAATTTAGAGCACTTGAAGAAGTAAAAAGAAATGTACCTGCCCACATCTTAGTTATGAACAAACACTTACATTATAAGACTGTATAGAACACAAACTACATTATACATACAGCACAAAGCCATTCCTGTTTGATCTGGATCACTTTCTGTGCATGTGAACAACTTTCCTTTACAGAACTAAGAAAAAACAAGGCTCCATTTATCCACAAAGTCTGTCCCCCATTAATTGCCAGTGAAGCAGCTCCAGGGTTTGTTTACTAGTGCTGTTACCAAGACATTTTTGGATCTCTTGTTTCTCTCTTTTGGAGATGCTTGTGTGTGCTCTGAGATATTGATTAAACTGCCTAAGATCAGGAGAGCCATATGGATCGACTGTTTGGGGAGAGAATTCAGAATTTATAATCCCACAGATCCAAGTCAGGTGAAGGCAGAGGAAGATGAGTCAAATTCACAGCTAAACAGGGCCTCTGTATATAGCAGCCCCACTGTCTGATTCAGTCTTACACAGGCACATCTATGAGCCCATGCGCAAACAACTCACTCTGCAGGGGAGACATGTTAAATGCTGGTACAGGATTCAAACATAAAATCTCTATGTGCAGTTTACATGTTAAGTGTTTGAGTCATCTGGCTCATAAAGAAGTTTTAGTGTTGGGAGAGTTTAGTCTCCACTTCCTAAAACAACCCATAATGGATTTTCTGATCTGGCACAACGACCAGCAGCATTACATTTCACATGCTTTGTTGATCAGTTAATTGTCCCTGACCTCCTTTCTGTGAAATTCTGCAGTGCCAATAACATCATAACATTACTTCCACCTTTGCCTCAGACAACAGCCATGTTCACCATCTTAGTGTTGGCATGGTAACATTAAATAACGAAAAACACAAAGAAGACCTGAGGCTGATGGGAATGTGATTATTGTTGCAGAGGTTTGACTGTAAACCAAAGCATTGGACACAGGTTATATCTGACCTGATGATGGCACTAGATGAAATGTTGAAGGAATACTTTACCCACAAAATTACCATTTATATATAAATTAGTCATGCCATGTTACCTTTTGTGAAGAAAACTTTGTTTTTCTTGCATGCTTCCACTTAACTATTTGAAACTGAACTGAAAGTGAAACATATTAATGCCTGGAAAAGCCTTTAAAGCCTGACTCCAATACTAAGGTTATTTTATGGAGAAAATACATGTATTTGCAAAATACTAAGCATATGACCTGATAAATGAGACTTGGATTATACCCTTCTGAGACCCGTGTTTTTGTTTGTTATTGGTTTTTTATTTCCTCTAGTTATTTGAGATAAGTAGAACCTGATAAGTATAAAAAAAACTAAGCACTGTCTCTGAGGAGGTAGATAGAAATGATGTCCTCACATGGAGACATTAAGTTTATTTTAAATAGCCACAAGTGTGTAATAAGGTATAAAACTGTTCATTTCAATGCCTGAACATGGCTGAGAAAAAGCAAAATTGCATATCATGCAACATACCCAAAAGCCTTGTGATTCGTTTCTTTTGTGACTCTGCCTGAGTTTTTCTTGCTCTATGTTCCATACTAGAAATGTCCTTTTTGTTAGTTGGAACAGTCTGTTAAACCTAATTGGCCTGTGTAAAATGTCACGATTATACACAAAGTCCCAATGTCCTCAAACAAGACAATAACAAAATCAAAAAGTTCTGAGATTAGTTCTTTCTAATTAACTGGGTCTTAGCTTGTTACCGTTGCTAAAATTGGTCAACTGTGTGTGCCATATCAAACTACAACCTTTATTAAAGTTACATAAACCAATTTCAATCATAAAATTTCATCAGGTTTTGTACCTAGGCCACTTTTGCGTTTGGATCGTTTGTAGACTGACTTGGCTTGTTTTTTAACTGATAACTGTATTGTGTAAAAACTAGATGTGTGTTGTGCCTTACTGCATGACACATAAAAAGTGTTCATGAACAAAGACAATGGGTGAAGACAAAGTGTAAGGTGCAGCAAACCCAAAATGTAATGTCCTCAATTGAGAATTTAGAGTCTCAGGAGGATTATGCATGAGCTGTGTGAAAGTTTGTAAACAAATGTTTTAATGTAGTAGTTCAATATCTTCAATCAATATGTTTGCCATTTTCCATGGATGCATGCAAGAAATATAAAGTTTTCTGCATGAATTTAAGGTACCATGGCATGACTTACTGACTAAGTCCTTTAAGGGATCACCAAAATGATTGTAATTCATGCTGAGAGGAACACAAATAATTTTACCAAATTTCATGGCAAACCCTGTAATAGTTAGAGACATTTCACCCAAAAACACAAAAGTTAACCCTTACATTGGGGCTGGATGATTGGGAAAGTCATTAGGAGTCATTGCATGATACAGAAATTGTTTACACAAAACCCAACCCATTGGGTAAAGAGCTACGTGAAAACTCAAAAGTTTGACCTGTTGGGAGTACTCAAAGATATGGAAGACACGCAGTAATGAATTCTTCAGCAATCCATCCATCCATCCATTTTCATAACCGCTTATCCTCTCTGGGGGGGGCTATCCCAGCTGACACTGGGCAAGAGGAAGGATACACCCTGGACAGGCCGCCAGACTATCGCATGGCCAACACATAGAGACGGACAACCATTCATGCTCACATTCACACCTACGCCCAATTTAGAGTCACCAATTAACCTACCCCCAATCTGAATGTCTTTGGACTGTGGGAGAAAACTGGAGTACCTGGAGAAACCACTAGGCAATCCATCCAATAGTTGGTTAATTCTCAGCCCTTTAATCAAGTCACCAAGTTAGCAACGCTGCAAATGGGAAACAAAGCTAACTAGCTATGCATAGTGGATCGTTTAGCAGCTAAAGAGTCAGATATTTCCTGTAAGAGTTGGTTTAGACCAAAACAGAGCTCCAAGGAGAGTGTATGTACAGGTTGCCAGAGACACAACTTTAAATGAATGTTAATTTTGCTCTGTATCTGCTAGATGTGTAAGTAGCTTCACTGCTTCCTCATTCACCAAAACGATGGAAGTTTATACCTTTTTCTGCTGCCCCAAGTGCTCAAAAGAAAGTCAAGAAATGCTTTCAAGCTACATTTTGATGCAGCTGAATCCTAATGTAAAAGAACAAAGTATATGAAAGCAAGAACGTTTTAATGCACAAGAACAATTACTTGTAAGTACAGGTCACAGATAGCCTACAAGTACAATACATGTAAACACATTTTATTTTATTTATCGTGTTGAATAAAATGGCCCACATGTTGAATTATAAATCTGTTTTTTTTCTTAGTTTCTAAGCGGTGTTCTTCAGTGTTCATTATCTGTGAATAAAACCCAGAGAACAACAGGACATCCTGCATTACATGAAAAGAACAGTGTGAACTTGGTTCAGGCTGTTCTGCGGGGTACTTAGGAGCAATTGCACACACTATGATACCTGTGTATGTTTTTCAATTAGTCTACACTTTTGGCAAGCCACTATTGCAATAGTTCAAATGATTATTTTGCATCAATTTATTCTCAAGTTCAACATGTACTCAGACTGCAGTCTACTTTCAGTAAATTAGCCTCCAACTGAGTCAAACAACAGCTCCTCCTAGCCAGCTGCAATCCTTCGCCCACTCATGGCTTCTTTACATTAACAGTCTACGTAACAGTGATCATATGGGTGAGAAAACATCTTTACAAACATGCTTTGAGGACAAAAGAACAGATGTTTTCTTGCTTGGAGTAACAGGACAAGAGGAATTTGAATCAGAGATAGATTGTAATCCACAATGACAACACATTAAAGCAGACAACTGAGATTGTGCAACGAACAGAAGTAACTGTGATTGAGTGGAGCTGGCTATTCTCATGGTGTGGCTTCCTGAGGGGAGAGTGCTGTCAGCTGGAGCAAGTTGTCCTCAGTGAGGTTTTGTGTGATGATCTGTCTTTTCAGGGTATTAGGGTGCTGCGTGCAGACTGCATTTTGCTGTAGGGAACATTGGAGGCTGTTTAGATGAAGAATGTGTGGAATCAGTCTCCAAGCTTGCTGTTGCTCCGGGGGCAGCAGTGGCAGCAAGATGTGAGATGAGATGATGTGATGTTGTTAGGGTTTCTGTATTGTAATCAAAGCATTATCTAAAATTTAAAAAGCAGAGCCGTACCACATGGCGCTACACAGACAGAAAAAGTAGCATTAGGAAAAGACCGTAATAAAACAAAAACACTGTATAGCCATTTAAATTCTGAAAGACATTTTTTTATAAGCTGTGTCTTCATTCCTTTATGTAAACAAAGGTAGGGTATTAAATATCAAGATATTAAAAATAATACTTATGAAACATAGCTGAAACATACAGACTGGCTATTGATGTCTACATAAAGAAGAAGGTGCAAAGGCACACAAGAGAAAAACATATATTTTATTCATTACCATAGGGTGGTAGATGGACTCTTTTATCTGATTGCCACAGTCGCTACTATTTGCGGTCTCAGGAACTGGCAACTGATCTTCCAGTAGCACATTCGGAATGAATAGAACAAACATCAGTTCAGATGATTTTAGGTACCCAGAGTTGCCAATATGCAATGAAATACAGAAACATATTTGCACAAAGGACTATCTACAAGATCAATATTGCTCATTCAGCTTACCTGCAAGATGTGAGAAAGCCATCCTCCACTGTCTTTCCTCGTTAGGTCTGTAACAATGTGGTAGTGATGCTACAAAAGCTTGAAAAGCATACGTGCCACTTTTATCAGCAGGCAGGGCATAATAACATCTACTTGATGAAGGTTCTACGCAACACACAGAAAAGAGAAATGCTGAAATGTATTGTTATCCTCTACAGTGCTTAGTTATAGTGCAAGGATGCATGTTTATTTAAAGCTTTAGTTGGTAACTTTTTAGTGATATTTGCTGAAACTGTCACTATACCCAGGCAGTAGAACCTGAAACAGATAATCTGTGAAAAAAAAAACAAGTTCCTCTGCCTCTTCATAGTGCTTCTAATTGCATTTGCATATATCCACCATGGCTGAAGGAAAACAACCAATCAAAGCCAAGGAGTCTCTAATACAGATGTAAGTTATGACAATCACTGCTCATGAACAGTCCTAGCAAATATGAAAAAAAGTTCTTTCTATAAAAGTTGCTAGCTTCGTCCCCTCTGCCATCACAGCTCTGAACGGCAGGCGGTAAAGACGGAAAGATGTAATGGTTTCTTTTTTTTTTTTTCCTTTTTTTATTCATGTATTCTTTTGGTGGTGTATGTGTGTTGTCAGTGTATATGTATTTTTCCGGTGGTGTATGTTATTGTTGGTGTTTTGTAACTGGAGCAGAACTGTGAAAATGAATTTCCCCCTGGGGACAATGAATTATGAATCTGAATCTGAATCTAGCTGTAGCTTTAAGTTCGACATTGGAAAACTTAGACAAGAAAGGAAAGCATGTTCCCATTCACGTATTCATCCACCAGGACAAAAAGCTTTGAAAAACTCCTAAATATTTGTCATAGCAGACATCATTCTGTTAATGTGTGGGTTTGCACATCTTAAAGACACTCCATCACACTGATTATGGATACAAGCTTTAAATAATGTTGGGATTTTGTATGTTTTGCAGAAGAAAACGTGGAAAGCAAAATTAGGAAATACTTAACCTTACTTAAGATACTTCTCAATCTTCAAAGTTGCAATCTACCACCTAACAAACAGGCAGTAGGCAGGAACCTCTCGTTGGAGTCTATACTTCAGTCCTACTGAAAGCCATTATATCAATAACAGCTGAAGATATTGCTGACTACTACTGCATCATGATTACAAGCAATATCTACACTGGTAGGAGGCGTATCATCACAAAGAGAACATTAACAAAAAGTGTGCAATGTAAATGATTTCTTGTCTTGCACTGGTTTGCCTGAAACACAACACTGACTGTTTAGCTTAGCATCTTATCAAAGCACAACAATGTCGTCAGATTGGGAGTGCTCCATCCAAATGTCAATCCTTCTCTCCTAAAGTTTGGGAAATATTGCAATAAAAATTGACAGAAAAACAGATAGCAGCTGATCATGCCACATTACTGCAAAAATCTGTAAGACTTCTGAGTAATTGTATGATAAATGCTGCAAAAACAATGCTGGACCCCTGGGGGTTTACACAAAGCAAACTCATGATTCATTGTGTTGTTCAGTCAGTCACCAGCCTAATTAGTATGGTGGCCTAAGAGCTCAACACACTGCAAATTAAGAAAAAACATGCAAATACGGTAAACATAACTCAACCAAATGAAGAAACACCTTTGCTAATTTGACAACATATGTGCAGCATTTAGAAAAAACTGTTGCAAGAAGCTCACAACACCACTTAAAATTGTTTCCAGGGGACACACTCCGCTTGTACTGCATACTTATTGAAGTTGGCTCTCCGTTAGTGAAGTTGGAAAATGACCAATGGTCTATACATTTTTTGGCTTATTTTAACGTAATTTAGATGTTATTGCAGACATCAACTGTTGACCTAGCATTAGCCTTGTTAATATTGTAATCATTGTTGTGACCTGACCACTTAACAGGTCTCCAATTATTGGGAACTATTGGTTCAAAGTATCAAAATGGCTATCAGAAACAATTAATAATTATTTATAATGTGACTTAATTGACATTAAATCACCTCATGGGACACCATTCCGGAAAAGGGAAAATGATAGATAGATCCAGGGAGGTTTTGCCTGACCATGTGGTCAGTCAGGACAAAGACAAAGGGATTGAAGTGGGAACTTTGAGTCCCCTATTTGGGTGTAGCTATTTTGAGGGCCAGTTTGAGAGTGAGTGTGTGTGTGATATATGTTGCAAAAGGGTCTGGGTTAGTACAGAGGATGGTTAGTTGCATGCAAGACTCTGTCTTTGTAAAGCATCAGCAAACTAACTCACTTAGCTTTGGTGAAGCCAACTAACCATGACCTAACTGCAACAACAACAACAACAATAACTCATTGAAAACACCTTATCAATACATGTAACACATACATTGATAAAGGCTAACAGCCCTGCTCAGCTTGTACTGCTGTACTAGCTTGTTATGCCTATTTGTTACATTACTAATCTTCGAATGGAGGGAAGAGTTACTTTAGGCTGCTTTTGTTAGCTGGCAGTGGGAGGCTGGAGAGAACTGTGGTTGCTCTGTATCCTTGCAGAGTTAGATGTCTGGTGCTAACTCATCTTGGTTCTCCCTGCTGTTGGAAAGTTAGTTGCAAGCCTTGTGTTTTGCTGTGTGTTTCTGTATTGGCTGCACTTTTTGTAAATGCTCGCCATGTGTCTTTAAATTGATGTTTTTGTGTAACGTCAAATTGGTGAAGATGTTTTCTTGATGTTGTCAGATTGGTGAAGATGTTCCTTCTTTTGCTTGGTTGTGTATGTTTGCATGTGTTTTCTTAAATTGCAGTGCATTGAGCTCTCAGGGCCACCATACATCGGGCTCTTTCCACTTAAGTCCAAACATTTACCTATATTCAGATATAAATGTAGCCAGACAGCCACAGCGGAGTAGTTGTCTTTGTAGCCAGCAGCATTGAAAGTATCTGTCTGAAATAGTAAGGCTGTCCTGTTAGTGGAAGGAGTTGCCAGTTCAAATGGCTGAAAACAGCTATTTGCATAAAAACGCTCCACGAAAGTTCTGAATGTGATGCAACATATCAAAGAGAAAGTCTACAGTTTCAAATAAATGAAGATGCAGGGGCCAGTTTCACACATGAACTGCACATAATGGCGGCATGAGGCTCTTACACAGCTCTCACATGGACATGCATTGGTCACAAGTATGGTGTTTCTTTTCATTAGTTAAACATGTCAAAGTTAGTGTGATCTCATATTGCAAGATGTAGCTTAAATGGTGCAAATTTAGTAAAACAAACCCCAGACCTGAGGTCAACATATTAAGATGTGTCTTTTAGGGAGGGAAATGGTTCTATTATGGTTCTTATTTTAGATGTATTTTAAGTTGAGCTGTCAAAATCGTGATTAATCACTGACTTTCAATAGTTAATCACGATAAATCATGTTTTTAATCACATTTAATTTTCATTTCAAAACAGTTTTGAAGTCCATGTGTACAAGGTGAAGCAGTTCTTAACAGAGAGTCTTGATTGGGAATCAAATAGAAGTAAAGAAATTTACATCATGATGAGTTCACCAGGTGGGGTGTCCTGTGCCCAGTGTTCAGAGGTAAATGGACAGACAGAACATCTGTCACACACAGTTTTTAGGTTTGTACTCATTTTCTTCACTGCGGGCCACTTCACTATTATTGGGGTTACGATCAAGGGACAAAATAGCAGCACGCAATTAATGTGATTACAAAAATGCAGTGCTTCATGCCTGGGCCTTAATTGTCTCACAATTATTTCATTAATGCTAACAGCCCTAGTTAAAACAGGATCCTGCAAAAAAAAAAGTTTCCCGCGGCCATCTGCAGGAGGTCTGTTTTTAAAGGGTTAAAATATGAAGAGGCTTTGTAGTCTTGAATCTGACAAAGTGCAGTAAAAGCTTATCGTACATACAAATAAAAGAAATAATATTGTTTTTAAGTTTGAGAAAATGTTTTACCAGCTGTTTGAAGGTTAAATGTTAAGTATAAAGCTTTTATTTACTTTTAATTTGAATATCTAACTATCAGTAATTTTTAATTGATGTAATCACTTCTATTTCTGACTTGTCTGGTAACTTTTCATTAGTTTTTGTAAGTTTTTGGTTTTCATAACTTTGCCCTGTTTTGTTGTTAATAAAGATAAGTACTTCACCCTCTGGATAATGGTTTGAAAAAACTGGTGCACGTGGTTAAAATCAAAATACAGACCAATTTGTACCTTTCTGCTGTCGTGAAAGCAAAAGAAAATCAGCTTTAATTTTCTATTTGTTTCAGTAGGTTTTAAAGCCACGCAGAAATATCAGTCTGTCGCTTCATTACATATCAGGGGGCACTGGATACAGCAGGTAACTAGAAGGAAAACAGCTCTGATGGCCTCCTGCATTTTTTAGCATCAGACTTTCACAGCTGCCTCTGTTAGCCAACCTTGAAAATCTGTTTGTGTGTGTATTTCAGATTCTGCAATATGATGGGCCTGAAACTTACCATGTTCAAGGCTGCTTAATTTTTTTTATGGATGGAGAGCTTTGATGTGAAAAAAGCCTGTATCTTAGGCCTTTCTACTATCAGAATAGAGGGCTCCCTCTGTCCCCAGAGTTAAAAGAAGTCAGCAGGACACAGGGCTGTTTTCTATTGTGCCCCCTTTACTGTGAAATCTTTCTATAGAAAACAGCCAGTCTGAATCTGTTGAGGCCTTTAAAGCCAAATTCAAAACTCATCTTTTTGCCTTAACTTTTGTTGCTTATTCTTTTATTATGCAGTCAGATAATGAAAGTCTCAATGTATTATTTAAGCCTAGTCATCCTGCCAATGAGAATAATATCAGATTTCTCAATAACCCTCTGTTGTTCGCTCCCCACAAGCACTGCTGTGTGTTTCTCTTTCTCTATTGTTAAGATTTGTGCTGCATTTGGATGAAAATCCAATCTCTCCCTCTCACCTTGCTCCTGGTGCCTCATGCCACAGGTTGGATTTGGATAGTTGGATCTCTTCTCCTGTCTCTCTCTCGCCCTCTGAGTGTTTTATTCATTTGTTTCACTATCTGTTTGAATGAGGTGGTGAGGTCCAGTTTTGCTTTTTGTGTGTTTGTGTAGCCTCTCCAGGTTTCATGGAGAGAAGGTTGTGGCTCTGGCTTTAGCTGTTTGGCGACATCAGGAAGCTGCTTAAAATCCCCTGGATCCATTGTTTTCATATGTTCACATTGTATAGATCATTTTGTCCGGATTTCATTATGTTGGTCTCTTCTGTGGACACAACATCCATTACATGTCTGTCCATCCTTCAACAGGGATCCCTCCTCAGTTGCTCCTCCTGAAGTTTCTCAGCCACACGCCATTTTAGGCCCTGTCTACATGTGTACAGATTTTTTAGAAAACTGATATTTTCCCCTTCCATTTAAAAAAATAATTATGTTTTATAAAATATCGCTGTCCAAACTAGAACCCAAAAATGACTCTGCAATGCATTGTCAACAACATAATCCTGCAAATATTTCACAATAAAAAGCCTTGTGTTAACAAATGATGGGAATCTGTTAACAGAAACGTTGTCAGGGGGCTTCTATTTTGAAATAGACACAAGTAGTGTTTAGTTAAAAGTACCACAACAAAAGCAACAATGGGTATGAGATTTGAGAAGATTATGTCATTGTTTTCCAAACACAGAGGAAATATGCGTTAACAAAAATATCTGCATATATATAGACAGGGCCTTAGTACATTGGCTTTAGCTAGTACCAGTACACCAAATGGGCTTGCACAGCGCCTTGTCAAGTCTTTCAACCACGCAGAGCTCTTTAACACTACATGTCACATTCACACACTGTGAGGTAGATGGCTGAGCCCATACAGGTGCTAGCTGCTACTCAGGTACAGTAAATATTCATAGGCATTCACAGACTGACTGCACAGCCACTGGGAGCAATTTGGGGTTCAGTATCTTGCCCTGGGATACTTTAAGATGTAGACTTGAACCGTCAATCTTACAATTAGTAGACAACCTGCTTTACCTCCTGAGCTACAGCCGTCTGCAGTGTGATATGTCATCACAAGTCCTGCATTCGAAATCCTACATCAGTTCAAGTACAAAAGTATTATCAGCAAAATGTGGACTTAAGGTGTCAAAAGTTAAAAATATGATCCTCTCTTTTTTTTCTTGAGGCTGTCGATACTTGTACAGGTAGCATTTCTGTTTATTTATTTTAAACCTTGGAAATGTAGTCAATGTATTACCCTGTCATAGCAGTTGATAGTAAGACAATGCCTTACTGTGAATGTTCTATTTTTACCTTATTGGGTTTTTTTTTGGTTGCTGTTTTTGATGTAATATTTGAAGTACATTAAAAATCCAATAAACACACCCTTAAAAAGGATATGATTCTGCAGATAATCATATTCTTCAAACCACTCCGAATATTAATACACTCTTTCCTTCACAACACTGGAAATCTTTTTTGGGGAAAGTAACACTCACATTCTAAATTAAAAAAAAAAAAAAAAAAAAAAAAAATTATTGTAGAGAAAGACGGAGAGACTTGTCAAAAAACACAAACAAAAAAAAGATACATTACGTTGGTTTTCAAAGCCATGAAACTCACTGAGTGGTCAGTGGTGTTCGTTGATGTTCCGATATAAAAATCGCAGCAAACGGTGATTTCCGTCCGTGTTTTCATCTCGATTGTGGAACTATTTTTTCAGCTGCCTCACACCCGTGTGTAAACTTCCGCTTGATCGTTCGTTTGACCCTGAAGCGTTATACACTCCAGCCCACTTGACAGCGATAATGCTCCTTTACGTGAGTGTTGTCTACAGGCAGGAAACCATTGCAATGTAATGGGACACAGAAAGAAGCAGAAGAAGAAGGCTGGCGTTGTGCTCAAAGGCATCGTACTGCGAAGGTTGTTTACAAGCAAGTAATAATGGGCAAGTTTTGTGTGGTCAGTGACTGCAGGAGAATTCCTCCGAAGAGGAGGAGCGCACACAGCACTGTCGAGCTGGCACTTTCACTGAGCTAAAAGACTACAATGACTACAACCTTGTCATAAACAACTCCCTTTCCATTTCCAGTGGTGGATTACTACCAACGGACAATGAGGCTTCCTATAGGAAATCAATGCATGGACAATAAATCATCATGGAAAACACAGTTTGCTACGATTTTTATGTCGGAACATCAACAAACACCACTGACCACACGGTGAGTTTCATGGCTTTGAAAAGGAATGTTTAAAGTGGTTTTAGGACAGATTTACACATGGCCATAGACAGCATTGTTAAGCCAGGCAGGGGAAAGCCAAATTCTCTCAAATTGTGAGAGAAGGAGCAATCGTCAAGATTTTGGTCTTAACCACTCTATTTCATCATAAACAACCCAGGAAAGGGGCTCAACGTGCAAAATACTGGACTTCTCCTTTAAGTAGTATTTTACTGTTGCAGTTGCTCTAGATGGAGGTACTGTGATTTGCCCACTTCATATCTGGTTTGGTAGTTTGGTGGTTCCCAGCTCAAAATTTCTGCCAGTTATTTTCAGAACTATTTAAGTTCTTATTTTGCAAGGGGAAATCTTTCTCTTTTGGTACTGCTAAGGTCTCATAGGGGTGTGAAACCTGACAAGGGGCCCTGGGAAAACACTGCTTTTTGTAAGGGGTCACAAGCAAAAAAGGTTTGGATGGTTTAATCACAAACAATGGATTTTTTTAAATGTATGATGTCAGCTGTTATGCATTAGATGTTTTTATAAAGAGTCTTAATCTGAAAGGTTACTATAGTGGAGTAGAAGTACAATAGGTCCCTCAGAAATGTGGTAGAGCAGAAGTACAAAGCGCAAAATGGAAATGCTCAACGTACACACAATAATTGTATAGCCAGAAGTACCTCACTTGTCTAAACTTTTTTGCCCACGTCTATGCAACTGTCTGAGCACTGGCCTCGGCTGAGATGAAAGCGGCTGCCCTCTCCTCCGTTGTCTGCAATTTGCAAGCTGTCTCAGACGGCTTATTTTGCCATTTTCAAAAGTACAGAAAAGCACATATAACAGCACAAACTTGACAGATAACCCCCACCCACATTTCTATCATGGGAGAGAAGGTGAAGTGGTGGGTGGTGGTGAAGTGTTAGTGAGAAGGTGCGATCACATCCAGTGTGAACAACAGTAGAGACACATTCTGTACATGCTGGGTGCAAATGGGATCCATTTGAATAATATCCAGATAACTGTGCGGCCTCTAGTTTAGAGTGTATTCACAGCATACCCGTACAGGATTACTACACACAGCATGGTGGGACTGACTGGCACAACAGCAACACTCTGTTAAGGTTGTAGCTCAAATATAGCATCTGTGTATTAATGTGACAAGGACCTCTCTGGACCATGCAAAATCAGATTTTTGAGTCTCACAGGTAAAGGCAAAAGTTGTGTGACACTGTAATAGCACAGGTAAACCTCAGGGTGGATGGATGGATCAGGAGAGCGTGTGACACAGGACCATGTTACTTTTACTGTTTCCTACCAACAGTCAGCTTTTATTTTCTTAAACCATGACCATATTTGTTGCCTGCCTTAAAGCTGGGTAGGCAGACATTTGGTAAAGGAAAAAAAAAGTGAAAAATACACCCTCCTCAGACAGCTCTTCCTTCTCTCTCCTAAGCCCCTCCCACCACCATGACCACCACGACCACAGGTGTGTTCATACAGTAACCCAGTGTTTCCCATACATTTATCTTTTTAATTTAATGTCACTTAAGAGCTTTTTCTCTGTTTATTAAACCACAAATGAGACAAGAATTAGCTTGGCTCTACCTTGCTTCCTGCAGCTGTGGACTGCTTCTCCAGCAGCAGAGCGGGCGGCAGCTTGGGAGATGGACGTTTGGTCTGTGACTGTAGTGGCTCAAATTCAGTTAGCGCAAACCCCTCGGTGCTGCTGGTAGCAAGCTGGCAGCCAGCAGCAGTGCTAGGTCTAACCTTTGTAAAAGCAGCAACAGACAGTTTGCTGATCTGGCAGGGAGTCGGAGCTGTCTGATTCATAGATATCAATAACTAGATACCAGACTCTAAAATGGTGCTTATTCATTCAAGTGGAACTGCTCGCCTGGCAAATACACCAAAAGAGTTTTCTAGCTTCCGGGTTTACTTCACTGAATATGCACAGTAGTGTTTCTCCTGTGGGCTATGCCCACAAGTTCCTGCTCAGCTCATAGACTTTAAATTGTGATGACATCACAGATTTTTAAATCGCTTTTCTCAGCCTGAGGAAAGTTTAACAAGACCTTCATGGTTCAAAATTTTGAATAGGATTGACAATTGACACCATTTGCAGTTTGAGGTGCCCTGTTAACAGTTTTACAGACATCTGTTTTAAAATAGTGGTCCAAAGGTTTTTTTTTCAGTGCAATACCAGGAATGGCCACTGGGAAAAATTTGCTGCAAGGCTGAGCTGCTTTCCTGTACGCCTGGTCCAATCCCTCCGCTTGGATTTGGGTTTCTGCAGCTGCTGACTGGATGATCCGTCTCTGTAGCTGGTGCCAGGCTTGACAGCAAGGTGGTCTGTAGCAGCAGGAAATGAGGAGGAGGACACACTGTGGTTGGAGGGTCTGGCTATTCTCATTTTTCTCCATCTCTGGAACACTTCACCAATACTGACGCATGTTTATTGTCAGATTCTCTTTCAGACTCTCTTTTGATAAGTCTGTCTTCCTTTTTTGAGGTTGCTTTGCTGAAATATCAACTTCCTTTGCAGGATTCTTGGCCATTAAATCAGGCTTTCACTGGAGGGATGTGCAAGCACATCTGTATTTGTGGAACAGCCAATAGGAATGCCCACTCTCTAAAACAATCTATGATTGGCTATAGTCTCCTGTCACAGGTTGAATTTTCTAAAGCCTTAAAACAAAGCTAAGAAGTGCAGAAGGTTAGTTTTCTCTCAGACCACTTGATGTACAATATTCTCAAAGTCAATTCCATGATTTTTACCCAGTGATGCCAAAATAAAACCGCCTACCCTAGCTTTAACCAAATAGTTGTTATTTAATTCAAACCACAATTGTTTTGTCTAAACCTAATCAAACCTTATAGCAGCATTAATTAATATTCTATATTAACAATACATCATATAACCCCATGTAATGTGAGAGGGGCTGCTGGTTGTGTTAATACCTGGCTTTGCAGTTCATCTCAGGTCTTTCAGGTAATTCAGCTCATTGTTTTAGTTTGACAGCTTGCAACTTTACTGTTCAGTCTCACAGCTCTCGTTAACCTTTTTTCAGTAGCAGCAGGCAGCTGTTTTTTAGTGAAAAAGCTCTAATAAACCCACAGTACACTACCTGCCCAGCACCAGACAGCAAACAGGCACAGTTAGAGACGAGCTGCTGAACACAGTGAAACATTTAGCAGCTAAAGAGCCAGATATTTCCCTTCAGGTGTCAGGTGACGTATGAATTATTAAGATTTTTTTTTTTCTTAGTTATCTATCGCATTTTTTAAGGTGAAGGCAAATGTCATCCTTTCTATAGTGACCCAGATCAAAAGTGCTCTCACTGTTTGTTTCAGAGTAACAACCTTTTTTGTTGCTGTATTTAGTTTGGCAAACTTGTTTGGCATTACAGGCCCATTTCTGATTTAATCTGATCCAGGGATCAACAAGATTTAACAATATGGTATAATCTGTATTTTAAATGAGAAAACTCAAGTGGTGTCAAAAAATTGCTGTTGGCTGAACTAAACACTAGCCAAAAAATATTTGTGGTCAAAATACCACATTGAACTACTGCCATTGTATTTCAGTCTGCCAACTCATAGGGAAAATATTATTTTGTGAATGTAGAATAAATACATAGTTGATCTTTGATGTCTAAGCTCTGACCTCATCACTCTTCATCAGTAAACACCAGGCTCAGCACAGCAGGGAGTGGGGGTTGATGATAATAACTTCAACCTAGGGGAACACCATCTCACAGCCTACAGGTGGAGATGGAGGTGGAGTTACTGCCATATATTATACTGCAAATGGAAATAAAGTTTTCTTTTACTCTTTGACCCCATATCCCCTCTTATACAATTGACAATCGATGTTTCCATTTTGCATCGATGATATTGGATTGTTGATCATTGAATTGATATATTGAACCAGATTGATGTGTCGTTACACCCTAGTGGTGGATGGGTCACAAAACACAGGACTTTTCCTCCTGGTACCATCCCCAGGAGACTTGTGTTCAGACCCATATGAACTTTGAATGACCTTTGAGTCATTTTAAAGTACATCCTCAACATGTTTCTTTTGTTAAAGCTAACCACAGTGACTTTACTTGCCTAAGGACGCCCAACCATGTTTCTGGAAGCACACAAAACCACACATTTTCCCCCACAAGTTTCCCCAGGAGACACATGTTTGGAACCTGTGTGAACTTTCAGTCATTTTAACGTACATCCTCACCATGTTTCTTTTTCTAAACCTAACCACAGTAATTTTACTTGCATAATCCTAACCTCCATAATATAATGTTAATTCTGTAACTTTTTTGATGACATTTGTGAGCTGCTGATTCATAGGATATCATATGTACTGCTGTGTGTGCATTTTCATAGGATAGCATACGAACCATTCTGTGAGTATAAGTTGAACCAGACAGCCTAAAGTACCCATTGGTACCAACCATGTTGGCATAGCTTTTCAGTAAGGGAACTAAACAAAGCTCCGAATATAGGCTAAATTTTGGCAAGATAATAACTGCATGGTCATTCTCAAAGGGCTCTCGTGAACTCATACTTCAAGATATGTGAATGAAAATGGATCTCCTCTCAACTTGAGAAGACTTGTTCTCAGTACATTTAAATGAAAAAATATGTATTTATCTTTTCAAGGAACAGGACGACCAGCCTATCTGAATAACGACATTTGGACTAACATGTTTAGATAAATAACACATTAAAACAGGTTTGTTGTGGAACTCAAAATGTTAACCGTATCAGTATTAGTCTACATACATGAGATAAAATTGTATCAGTATGTAATTCCTTCCTTACTCTCCATATAGACATAGTTTTCAACTAGCCTATACATATAGGCTATATAAGCATAACCGAATTCTGAAGTTCAGTTATGACTTTTGGCTTTGGTGTGCCACCATAGGATTTTTTAGTGGCTCCATCTGGCCACAACTATGAAAAATTTCCATCCATCCATCCATCCATCCATCCATCCATCCATCCACACTTATTCTGTGAGAGGGGCCTGAACCTATCCCAGCACACATTGTTTTATTGTGTATGTAAAAGGTTGAACCTTTTGTGTTTAATTTCAAACCACTTTACAGCAGCCAACAGCATTAAAAACCAGATTAGAAATAACTTTTGCATGTCTCTTTTAATGGCCCAAAAATTAAACCAAATGTAGAGGCAATCTAACCCCCCTCCAGTCGATGGAAACATAAAGCATCCCTCCTATAAAGTCTTGATTTTATAGAGAAAATAATGAAAAGATAGTAAGTTAGGAGTCAGCCCACACAATACCATAAAATGAGGATGAGAGATTTTTATTCGAGATATAGATTTATTTTATTCCTAGATAAAAAGGGGCAGGAAAAACTTCTGCTTAACGACCACCTTCAGTTCATATTTGATGAATCTAAAGTTACAACTGAATAAGTCACAGCTCGAGCCAGTTGCAAATGGCCCACAGTCCAAATGAATGAAACACTTGCGTTTATCAGCCACCATAACCCTCTTTCATTTTGATACATTTCCCTTTTATTATAGTTAACTGTCCCGGTTGACTCCTGGTTTCTAATACATAAGCTGTCTGTGTGTACATTATCACCCCTGTGAGAATCTTCTTCGGTTTTCACATTTTCAGATTCATAACTTGTGTCATTTGTGGCCCTCTGTTCAGCATTGCATGTAATATACTGTGCTGTTTATGGCTGCACAGTAAAATAGAAAATGAAAGAACCGCCTGTTGGATTACCACTGGCCCAGAACAGAAAACAGATATTGTTCCACGCACACTCACTCCGAGCACATGATATTGTCATTTTTATGACTTTTCTCTCTGTCTCTCCACAATAAACAAAAGAAATATGAACTTCATTCCCGGAGAATCTGAGCTTCAATTTCCCCCGAAGAGATTGCGGTGCTAAGGAACGAGCGTATGAATATTTCCTGCTGGAGTGGGCTGTTAAACTGACTGTGAAATGGGTTTCTGAACAAGGCAGCGTCCAGCGGATTCTGCGCGGAAGGCAGGAGTGGGCAGCGCATCTAAAAGCCACCTACGATCTTAACACCAGCCCTGGTGTCAAGGGTCCTTGGCTCCGCCGCAATCTAGTTGTCAATCCAGCCCGAGCTCATGCCAAGTGTGTAGCACCCTACTCTTCCTCTTCTTGTCTTTCTCCCTCCTAAGTGCTATAATGGCCTTCTATATCTAAACAAATGTGTTATCTCATTATCTCAACCTTTTTTTTATCTGCTTCACCACCTACATTGAATCGGGTACTCTGAAGAGATTCTGCAGTAATACTGTGGTGGCGCTCCACAAAAGCAGGAATCTTTAGTGGATTGAGTCAGCCATGCTGAGGAAAAAAGCGAAGCATCGACCACCGGGTGGGAGCGAATTACCCACAGGGGCCCTGCTTTGCACTGCATGGGGTCATGTGAACCCAGTGGTAGGAAACAGCAGAGGATAGCAGTGAGGAAATTACTGCTGGGCATGAAAAAGTGCAGAAATGAGAGTGAGAGACAGAGTGAAGGAAGGAGAGAGAGGGAGGGATCAATAAAGTAATCTTTAGTCATAGGCAGAGCACAGGCCCGGTGCTCAGGATTACTCAGTATGGGGCCATTACATGGAGAGGCCAGCAAAGCAATTATGAGTCTTGGGAGGAATTGACAACGAGATCCCCATGGAGAGCAATGATAGCGGCTAAAAAGATGGAAAAGGAAGACAGTGTGTCTAAGTGTGTGTTAGCGTGTGATGGTGAGCCAGAGAAGGAATATCAAATAATCATTACCTTGCCCTCCCATCCCTTCACCCGATGCAATAAACCCCATCTCCCTCAGCATCCTACTGCTTCATTCATGCTGCCTCCGCACATGATGTAACATGGAAAGCACATAGAAAGCTTTCCACCTAGTGTTCACACTGAGAATAGAAGCACCACAGAGAGCAGTGTCTTTACATCTTTGCTAGGAAAACTACTGCTGCACTGCAGGGAGGACTTAGTAAATACATTCAGTAACACCAGCTAAAGAGACGAAATGTCATGATTTCTATTACCTTACTTGACATTTGTTGAAGATTTCATGTACTACAGTCTAAACACACACTTTACTTAAAGTTTATGCAGCGGCATACTGTGCAATGCATCTCATGTGGTCACTTTAAACAAAATAGTATCCAAAGAAATCTATTATTTCTAGTTTTGGTTTCAGACCAGTCTGAATCCCTACTCCTGACTCCGTACATACAGAGAACTTTTCTGTACTGCAACAATCATGTCAATATAAAGTGGAATTCTGCGAGATACAGGTGATTTTTCCTTCTACGAGTTAAAGTTGAAAGTCCAGTTAAATTCATCTATAGTGCCCCAGACATTTTTCATAGTGGCCAGGTGGGGCCATTAAAAATCCCAGGAAGAGCATCAAACCAAAAGCCATGAATGAGTTTCACAAATTCCACCATGTTGTTTAAGTATATATAAACTAGTTCAAAACTATGTCAGTATGGAAAGTTGAGGAATGACATACTAATATGCTTTGGTTTCTTTTTTTTTGTAGTCAACAGTTAATATTACTAATTATCTGATGTGCATAAACTAATACCAGTACATTTGGAATTCCACAAAAATCCTGTATTATTCAGAACCAGAACACCAAATGTATTAT
Source organism: Cephalopholis sonnerati (assembly GCA_019142605.1). Classification (NCBI taxonomy): domain Eukaryota; kingdom Metazoa; phylum Chordata; class Actinopteri; order Perciformes; family Serranidae; genus Cephalopholis; species Cephalopholis sonnerati. Next base: position 35,812,814 of record JAGQAX010000010.1, read on the forward strand.
GTATCTATATATGTTAGGGCAATCTATTGTTCTTCAAATAAGCTAGATGTCCTTTTCCTTAAAAAGACAATTATGCAACTTTAATTTAAAGGAGCAGAAGGAGCTCAACTGCAACTAGTACACATACCACATTCTACATGCAAATGCTACACACCACAAACCTGCCATGGAGATCATTAAAGGGGATTACAGTACAAAAAGCAGTAGCAATAAAGAAGACAGACATATAATGGCCTCCAATTATTTTCACCAGGGAGGTGGGGAACAATTGTGTCTGGAAGGCAGCCTGCCTTCACAGTGCTAGAGAAAGATCAGGAAGCACATGTTGCGGGGGCGAAAATGCCCAGGCTTGTTTGTATTTCTTTAAACCAATCATCCTATCATCAACCTATCGTCTTGGGCGGCACCAAGACGAGGATGTAGCGACTGCGCCCTTGTAAAATATTGTTGTTTTGGTGAAACAGTTAGACATGGGGCAGCGAGCATTGTCATTAAAATGGTTAATTCTCTGCAAAAGAAAACATCACAAGAAACAGTGACAGTGACAATGTGTGATTCAACTTCTACTGATAAAAAGTCAATTTACTAGCTGTATTTGGCTCTTGCAGAACATTATCACGATAATATCACAGAAGCTTGTGTGAGGTGGAACTGATTGTTACATTCTGTGGGATGGAGTCCAGGCTTTTCTAAGGTGCGTTCACAAGTTGTTTTATTCTTGGTAGATCTTTACAACAATTTACTGAAATAACAAAGCCGGCATGCCTTATTGCACAAATTTTTGTCAACTTTTTTCATTCCAAGCATGTAGATTGTTAGCTCAGAGGTTTTAAAAAAGGTAACACACAGGTAGCAGAGGTGAGGGAGAATGCCAGCCTACAGAGCCAGCCAATGGCAGGTTTACGGCCACAGTCTACGTCCAGTGAGTCAGACTACTGGGATTACTGGCCGACCATCTGTCCCTGTCCTTTGTCCCCCCGTACCAAAACATCAGGCCTTAAACAAGAAGCTCTCGTGGGTTTAGGAGAATTTTTGCATTCACTACTTTAGATTTCTCGTACAGATAATCTACAATTCTTCACAGGGTCAAAAACTTTCGTTTTATCTGACATCATAATGCCTTAATCTGGTACAGCAATTTATGCAATTTACCTTGAGTAGCTGCTTTAGAATTCTGTCTCACTTCGACAGGTATTTGCTATAGAAAAACGTTTTTTAGCGTCAGTACAGCGCTACACATCTGTTTCAGGTCCTCTAAAAAAAACTACTGAAACTGCTAAACTGACATGAGGACTCAAAGTGCTGCAGTGTGAACTTTTTGCTTTGGTACTTTTTTTTTTTTTTTTTTTTAATGAAAATGGTCCACAAATGGAGCGGAACAGGCAGGCTTGTATTGCAGTTTTAGGGGCATTGATTATGCTAATGATCAAATCTCATGAGTAAACATCTTCCGATGAACAGGTGGTATTCATCAGACTGAAACAAACACCTACACTGGCTTCCTCACTCAGAGGCTTAGAGACTAAAGGAGCATTTCAATAATTGCTCTCCAGCATCACTATTCCCTTGATGACCTGCCACAGCAATCTGCTTTTAATTTTTTCTTCATTTAAAGTACAGATTGATTTGCTACTAAAGAATCTGTTTTAATGACATCCCTAATCTTTACTTGTCAGTCAACAGTTTATGTCCTTTGTGCCTGCCTTGGTTCTTCAGCCACTGGTGTACACTACAGTGGTATACATGCTGCCTCTGTGTCACTCTCAGCTCTTTCTTCTGCTTCACAGGTTGGCACAGTTTAAAATGCAAAGCTGATCTGAAAGCAGATCTGTCTGCTCTAGCTTCACTGTTTTCTCACCTTTCATTTACATGGCACATACAGTAGCAGCTTCCCTCACCTGAGCTCAACCCAGCTCACTGCTGCCAGTACACATACAGCTTGTGACATGCCAGTGATACAAACTTGTTATGGTGATCAATTCGAGAGTCACAGGTGTCAAATGCAGTAGCAATGAAAGACACAACACATGGTAGAGCAGGGGTGTCAAACTAATATTAGCTCATGGGCCACGTACAGCCAGACCAGTAAAACCATTGCATAATGACTCATAAATAAAAAAGACATCCAAATCTTTCCCTTTCTTTTAGCGTAAAGCTGTTGATGTGCAATCGCCAAACATTTATCCATTGACAAAAGAGATAATGAACAGCCTGACATGTGTTTACACAAATATGTGAGATTTCAACAATATGTGTCGGTTTTTCCACATTCAGTCAGTCAACTACTCACTGTCATTACATGTGCGTTTTCCCATACATTTCCACTCCTGTGTAATGATGCTGTCATCACCGCACCAAACTAAAGTGAAAGCTGTTGAGGAAGCATGTTCACTTTTTAAAGTAATTGTCACGTTACAAATCAGTGTTTCTGTTACGCTGTGTGGCATGTTGGAGACAGCTGCTAGCCGAGTACCTGCTAATGTGTCTGATCTGATCCACTGGGGGCCACTCCTCTCCAAAACAAACAGACCCTGTGATTTAAACCGGTAAAAATACTGAATAAGACAGTTTCATGTTAAAAAAAAAAAAAATTATTCTGAGGTTTTTGTCCCAGAGGGGCTGCTTTCTAGTGTTTGCCTTGCTTTTTGCTTTGTCTGGGCCATTGTAGTAACATGGCGGTGCAACATGGCGATTTCTGTAGACAAGGACCTGCTCCCTATATATTATACCTGAGAACGGCTCGTTCTCAGGTAACAAAACAATTTTGGTTAGCTGTGTGTAACCCAGGTTATTTTCCATCACTCCAGTTCCCCACACTTTCCATAGCTACTGCAGCACAAGCAGCACGGACAGGTGTGTAGTAGAAGAGTTATGACGTTTGCCTGGTTGAAAATGATGATTATAAGCTGATAAATTGGCATTTTTCTTGTCAGAGGGGAAGCGCTAAGTGGCAGAGTTAGCAGTCGCTGATTCCGCTGAAGTGAACTTAAGCAGAAACTCCGGCGAGTGTTTCCTGTCAAATTAGCCTGGTGAGTTAGCCACCTGAGGTTAGCTGGTTAGCGTTAAGCTGGTTAGTATCATGTGCGAAATAATTAAGTTATGTGTTACTTTGAAATGTAAAGCATAGTGATGAAAAAACAGTCAGGATATGATGTGTGACATGAGAAAATATGGCGGATATCGTTGAGTTTTGCCGCTCACCGCCGTTGGCTAAACTGCGGCCTAGAAGCTAAGCTAAGTGCAACTTGCTTGCTGTTACAATTTGGCTGGAAACTGGCTCGCTTCCAATTGGCTTTCAGATGGCCTGGGAAATTTGAAGTGGCTGCATCTGTACATGTAAATTCAAGTGATGGACAATGAAATTACGAAAGTCAGACTGCATGATAATTCTTCTGCACGCTCGTGTGTAGGCTGTTTTTTTTTTTTGAGGGACGATTTCATCTGTGACATAGAGGAGCCGTTCCTTCTGCCATCCAGATCATCTCTACTGCTCGAGGATGCCTTCATCTTGTCAGGACACTGATGCGTGGATGCCGTGCTGTTCCCAGAGGCAGTAAGGATCAAATCAAAAGGAACCTGACTAAGGAGAATTATATTTTATTTGGTACTTTGTCCCCTGAGATCTCAGGTATTCTTTGTTCTTGGGCCCAAGGTGACCAAAGACTAAAAAACTGAACAGAAATGACGTCATAATTGAACTCATGGTTGATAAATAACAAAAAAAGAAACATTCAAACAAAAGAACTTAGAACTAAAGACTAATAACTTTAAAGGAGGAAAAGTCTGAAAAGAACTGATAACTGATAAGTTGATTTTGGTCCAATAAGGGATACATTTAATTACTTGTGAAACACTGAGAGTGAACCCATGCCATCTTTTATTTACAGCAGTCTTGATTGTACATTTATTTGTTAATTGGGTCATATTTGAGTTTGAGAATTGCATCAAGCAAAGACAATTTGTTTTGAGGTTTTCATACAAATGATGAGGAATCAATCAGGACAAGATGCCTGAATACATCTATTTTAACCTATTTTTTTCCTTAAGAAGGGGGGTCATGTGTGTTTCTGTGTGGGCTGGAGGTCTTGCTACTTTCTATATAGAATTGCTAAACTGAACTGTAAGATCTTTGGTGTATGATACTTTTGAGAACCATAGATTTAGATATTGATCAGACATGACCAAACTTTTTGCTTTGTTTTTTTTTCTCTCAGTGACATGACCATACTAGAGTTACACTAATAGAAATCATGCCCTGGATCTTAATGAGAAAACCATGAGTCATCTGAGATATATGGACAAAAGGAATAGAAGACAATCTTTCAAATGAGGACAATTACAATGCATAGCACGTATGCTAACCAGCTAAGTTTTTTTTAGTAATGCTATTTGATGAGTTTAGTGAAAAATAATCACCATTCGATCTGATCTTGAGTGAAAATAGCTGAGTACATGATTTTTCAACAAGACTTTTAGAATCTTTTGCAAACTGACCAACTTTTCCAGATCAAAGATCCGTTAATGATATTCACCTGATTATGAGACTTTACAGTGTAGTCCTCACATGAAATTATATTTGTCATCAGTGTCCACCTGTAAGGTTTCTCCCTCAACACTCCCCTCTTATCATCTCTTTGCTCCTTTGCTTTTGTGTTTTCCTTCCAGTTTCTTTATTATTTCACATTCTGATTATTAAAATATTTATCTACCTCCCTTACCCTCAATATCTTGCCACCTTTTCCAGCTGGTGCTATCAACCTTACTTTCTCTCACTATCCATATCTGGCTTGCTCTTTCAGCTATTTCGCTGTAAAACACAATCGCTTTCTTTTGACACTGCATTATCAACCTTTACTTTCTTGTGTTCCTGCCGTCTTTTTCACCACACTTTTACGTTCTCCCTGCCACACTCTGTTATTTATTTCTTACTTGCAATCTTATTTTAAAGATTTTTTTTCTGTTCTTTCTACCCCCTTTCTATTGTCACTGTCTCTTGAGCTCTCTAACAATTCCCCCATCCCTCATTTTTTCTCACTCCTTCTTCCTTCCATCATAAAAATAGGGGAGCTCCATTGTTTGATTTTGCCCTCCTGCTGTCTTACCTCTGTGAGAAGCTGCTAATGCGTGTGAAAAATGGGTATTTGTGTGTATGAGTGTGGGTCAGTGTGTCTGTGGCTTACTATTACAACCAGCCAAGGCAGTTTCTGGAAATGTTTGGTGCTCTATAGGCTGGACATTCACTTGTGCCTCTTCATTCATTTAGCTTTACTCCAATTCTTGTCCGTCGTAAGTCATCAACAGTGCTTGAAATTCTCATAGTAATGATCCTTGATTTCAGACAAATGCAGGTAAAGGCAGCTTGTCATTTGATTTTTCAAACAGAAATTACAAGACTATATCAGCTGTAGCTAGCAAGCTAATTAAGCTAACATTAGAATGATAGGTAAGCACAAAATTCTGTCTCTGACCGACATTTTAATGTGGCTCGCTAAACAACAACCCCTCTAGGTTGCACAATCGCAGCTGAAAATGTAGCAATGGCTCGCTAAAAATACCTGCTTTAGATGGTACAATTGCTGCTAGAAACACAGTGAGGGCTTGCTACAAATCTCACAGTTTTGGTGGCACAGTTGCTGCTAGAAATGCAGTGATAGCTTGCTAAGAAACATCCACTTTTCGTGGCATATTGCCACTGGAAATACAGTGATGGCTTGCTAAAAGCATTACCTTTAGGTGGCACAATCTGCGCTGACAATGCAGCAATAGCTCACTAAAAACAACACACTATTGGTAGCACAATCTTCGCTGGAAATGCAGTGATGGCTCACTAAAAACACCAACTTTAAGTGGCTCAAGCACTTAAGCTTAAACACACAGATTTTTGGATGCTCAATTGCTGCTGGAAATGCAGCGATGTCTCGCCAAGAAACAACCTGTGTTGCTTTTTGTTGGGCTTGAATGATGGTCTGCAGTGATCTGCAGCTTGGCAGCTGTCTTGCCTCAGTGTCATGCCATCCACCATCCTCTCCACCTCCCAATGACAAAGTCAGTTCACATGTTATCAGAACTACATCACTCTAAAAAGCCAATATCTCTTGTTCTGCTGCATAGATTTAGAGCCTGATCTACTTCACAGAATCTTACAGAAACATGTTAAACTCCTCTGAACACTGCATTACATGGTGGTGGCACGTAACATGTTGAAATGACATGACAGCACCACAGAAAAGTGCCAGTGTAAAGTCGATAAAGATCCTTTGTCGTCATGGACACATGGATCCCCTGGTTCAATGATGTCATGCAATAGGCAGTGGTTAATGTTATGACCCCTTACATGGTATAAAGAATGATAAAGTCCACGTGAGTAGGAGGTTGGGGTGGTGGATGGGTCAACAAACAATGGACTTTCACCTGGAAGACCAATGCTCATGTCCGAAATGAAACTTAAAGTCAGCGTTGACTTCTTTTAACATACTTATATCCTTTACGTAGTTTCATCACGTAATATACCTAAGTCACTTTATGATGTACTTACATCCTATAATAAATGTAGTTGTTTTAACTGATAGCACAATATTTTTCGAAACCTAACCAAGTAGTTTTGAACACATTACATGCCACTACAATGCAGTGCAGTGTGCAGAGGTCGTGGTCACTTGACATATTCCTGTGAGATCACATGGATCCTGATTCTTCCTCCTGATCCAGCTGGTTGTACTCATCTCACCTGTGCCTGAAAACACTCATCTTGCTCTATCTTAGTGTAGAGATTGTGTCCTCCACTTCCTCTCTCCCAGGAGTGTCATATTTATTTCCTTATACCACCTGTAAAACTGAATGTAGCTTCCTGTGTTTGTGTCCTGAGCTAGCTATAGGACTGTGAGTGAAGCATGTTTGATGGGATCTTTGGGAATACCCTCAGAGTCTTTATGGGGATGCACAGAATGTGTGTCATTTCGAGGTCATGTTATGAAGTCACCATAGGAGACATTTCACCAGAGCATTGCAGATCTATACTCGCACACAGGGGAACACGTGTAACACATGTTGGGCATGCAGCATTCGTAGTGAATAACAATGGTAAGCTTGCATATTTCCGAAACCATACATGAAGCATGCAGCTCACACACACACGGCACAGGGTGCTCCTTCTCTGCTACATGTTGGTGTAATATATGCTGCTGCGGTTAGGCAGTGTGAGTATACACATTTGGGTAATTGCATTCTCCTTCTGTTGCCTGCTCCCTGCAGGGAAGACTGATGGTAATACAAAGTAGCTTTTAAAAATATGGGCAACGCTTCAAGAAGCATCAAATACATGTGCCACGCTGCGGACTTGTTCAGACTAAATTGAAGATTCTTTTTTATATTCTAAATTTAAAGTATCCTTTAAATTGCATAAATGCCCAACATATTGCTTCTCGGTTCGGATAAAAAACACTGGATATGGTCTTGAATGCTAAAGTGATCTGTAGGAGCCTTGAGCTTTTTGAGTTGGTCACATTACCCCAACCTCTTAAATGATTTGATGGGACTGAATAATTTGCCACATCCTATTAAAGCTCTCTTTAATCATATTCTTCCACGTCATTAAATAGATTTGATAAAAATCCTGGAGGAAGAATTATTTTCAGTGCTTTTTTGAAGCAGGACACAAACTCATTTCTCTCCCCCGTAGCCTTTTTCCTCCTCGTACTGTCCATTTCTGCGTCTAAAGGGCTTAGAAAAAGTCAAACATACTGAGTCATCACTTGTTGGTGTAAAAACGCAAATACATGTGCACATCAGTCCACTCCCATGCTGCCCATTTCACTGAGTAGATCTTCATTTAAACCATTACTAAATTGCCTATTTTGACCAGGGGATTCATTCCGAACGAAACAATTTGTAATACCTCAATTACAGCGACATCCATCCCCCAGTGGGCAGACACAGTGCCTGAGCAGCACACAAATACTTTAATTACCCACTCAGCTTGACTTGGTAGGGGGTATATGGGTCACAACTGAGCCCCAGGCACACTATTATGCATGTGTACTGCTGTTTTTCAAAGCATGGGTCAGGACCCAGAGGTGGGCCGCAGGAAGATTAAAACAGGGCATCAAATTATTCTGAAGATATTGGTATCAGAAGCTACTGGCTATATTAAGTGGATGAAGCTGTCCCCAAGTTCCTGTATTGAGGGAAACGCAGAATCTGGCCAACAGACCAGCTAAATCCTCAATACGTGATGAATAAAAACATGAGGAGCACTCGATTTGTCTTATCTTGCAAGTGAGGAGTCTACTTTTCCGGCCATGTGTGTGTGTGAAGATGAAGCAAGCTCCACAAGTGAAGATATTTGACTTAATTTGGAAATGTTTTATCGGCCAGCTGCTGGCAGCACTGAGCCTGTGGCTACAGAATAAATTATCTGCAGGTGTGTTACACTTGTAGGGCCTAATATTTCACAGCCAGACTTAATGTTTGTACAGACAACTGATGAAGATGTTTTGACAGGTCACTTAACGCAGGAATGTCTCCTCGCCTTACCATGGGCGGTGTGGTAAGAAAGAAACTTTTTGAAGACCATGTATTTAATGTTAAAATTATAAAAACAATAATTTGGATAAACTGACATATCTTAATGCACTTTGGTGGAAGCTTACACTTACTCAAAATACTGAAGCATCACCTTGTTATTATTTCATTCATTTAGATTTGGCTTTAGAGGTAGAGTAGTTAGAAGAGGAAAGGGACATTTTAAAAACAATAATTGCTACAAATAAATAATAAAAAAATGCCCTTCAGTGATGATTGATGATTCAGTTAACCCAGTAAATTTCAACTCACCTACCTTTCCACCACACCTACCTGCCAGCCTAGCACCTGTCCACACAATTCCCACTATGTCACATCCACTTCATCAAGCCAACTGCTCTCCCCTGTGCTTTATTACTCCCTGCCACTATAAACTCTTGTTGCCAGATTGTTCTTTGTCATTCTTCTTCAAGATTTTGCAGCACTCATTCCTGGACTGTTTTCTAGTTGCCAATCTTGCCTGACTCTGACTCTCCTGCTTCATCTGCTCCCTGGTAAACCATTCAGCCTTCTGTCTCTGACCAACAGCCCTGCTTCTCCATTCCTAGTTTCCAGTTGCCTGTTTCCCATAACTGTGTGGGGTGAGTCAGCTCTACGTTGTGAGTTTATCCATTCCGCTGCCTGTGATTTCTTGCCGTGTTGCCGCACACTCTGCCTTTGTGTGTGCGCCGCATGATCCACTCATCCCCACTGGTTCCTTAACTCCTCGCCACTTCTGACCTACCTACAGCCGGCTCCACACAGATGTGTCAGCTTCCCTTCCCTCACCTGGTATTGGACCCTTTGCTCATCTGACATCGTCTCCTGTCTGTTCCCTCATGGTACCACTGCACGTGTTGGAACTGTTAACTCTTTGTGGACTTTCAGCAAATGCCACTGACTCAACTGCTCTCTTCTTCGGCGTGTCACACCTAGTGCTTTGGACTGGACCCATGTCTTGGAAGGCTCCAAGTCATGATACTGACTCGTACTGTTGTTTCACCTGCCTGCTCATTCTGTTATTGACAAGTGGTGTATATTAAAGGTCATTACAAACTGTCTTGTCTGCCTTTGGTGCTGCAATTGCATTCTTACCATACCCATGACACTTACACGGTGTTCAGGTCGAATTTAACCTGTTTTGACATTTGTCAGCAGCAAAAACACCCTACATGTCATTCTATTAGCCTGAAATTTGCTGACTTTTCCTAAAGGGATCAACAAATAGCAAACAAAATTTAACGATTCATACTTTTTTACTGGTTCTACAAATTTTTGCAGATCACATTGACTCATATCTATTGAAGTGGATTTTAGATCCACCAGTGTGAGTCAAAACAAAGTGTAATGCCTTTTTTTTTTTTTTTTAAATGTGACAGCAGTGACAGAGTTCAAGGGGAACCTCAAGACTGTCATAACAACTGTCTGCATTAGAGTTCTCAATCTCAACCTGAGCTCTATGGGTCCCAAAAAGCCCAACGGGTCCCTCCAGAACTCGGACAAAAAATGTGCGCCGGGTTGGCCAGGTCGGATAGGGCTCAGGCTAGCCATGCATTTCTACTGCAACCTTGCAAACTGTAGGCTAGTTGGTTTGTGTACAATGCACAGAGCTGACAGGCAAGAGGCCATGTGTCGCAAACTGTTTTAAAAACCTAAACTTACATTATCTAAATGTGGTGTATACATGGCCAAAGAATTCACCTAAAACCCAAATAATACTTCTTAATACCTGCCTTTCCCACATGTCTTAATTGGGAAATGCTACATTCAAGGACTTGATCAGAATATCCAAATGGAATATGCTAATAAACATGACCCCTTTAAAATTCAAAATTGTCATATTCAGAATAACAGTGGAATATTAGGGTGAATGTAAACATTATGTCTATTGTAGTGCCATAGAACCTCTTAGAGAAGACATGGATGGTTAGGTTTTAGAAGCATGTGAGTTTTCTACATAAAGCTGGTGGGGGATTTAGCAAAGGTTGTTTCTTTAGAGGAGAGGAGCCATTCTGTTATGGCTTACTGAACATCAAAAAGCATATAATGTTTATGTTACTCATTTTAATCAGTGATATGATTGTCAAGGCAGGGTAAAAGTGAAACTGCTATCTATATATTTTCTACATTGATATCAGCTGAACTAGAATGAACCAGAAACCAAACCCAAACCATCCAAATCTATAGAACCCAATGTGCTGACAAATAATGGCATCTACACTTTTAACAAAAGATGGTACCAAAACCTCAATTAGTGCAAGACCTTAAAGTAGGTAGGATTCTAAAAGAGAATTTAGGGTTTTATCACTTAATTACTTAGCTTTAGACTTTTTTTTTTACTTTTGTTTTGGACAGAACAAAGCAGTGAGACGTAAGTCTTTAAGTAGTCTTTGATTCTAATAACGGACATTATCAGTAAAAGAGACAGGATATAAGATCAAAACTGTACACAGGTACAAATAAACATCTACGATTCCAATCTGAGAGCACAGGGGAATGACACACAGCCTCAAAATATGGTGAGAAGAAATTCACAGTTCTGATCTGAAAAGGTTTATGTGACCAGATGAAGTTAAATCTGCTCTCTGAAATACTTTTTTCTGCTCTGGTTTATCTACAGAGTGATGATGTGACAGTGTAATACAATCGTTTAACCTCCTTTAACCTCACCTCACCTTTTGTACATTTTTTACACTGAAGCATATTTTAAATAAAGGGTTTTGTACAGGAGCGAGTCTCAGTTTAGAGATTTTCTAACAATTGGAACAGTGTGAAGGTTGGCCACCTTTTCTCATGCATTTATAAAATACAAGTACCTTTGTGCACTGTAGAAGTCAGGGACAGCATGTAGAGTTAGAGTCACTCAGAACTGTTAAGTGCATTAAAATCCTAAGAATTATGTAATCTTGCTCTTAAGCCTCCTACAGACTGTGAGATTTTAGCAATCTTGTAAGTTTAGTGCAGCTACACTGTGCGACATGGATCTGATAAACTTTGATGTATGCAGACTGTATGATAACAGCATCTACTGAATTGCAGGCTACTGGTACGATGCAATAGCTTCTCATTTTGAGTGCACAAGGATGCTGCACGGGTTATTACTTCTCCAATTGTGAAGCACAACATGGAGGGTCACATTAATCAATAACCTTAAGTTTTGTGAGCACTTTACTGCAGTGTGTCTGTGTGTGTGTGTGTTTGCTAGCTGCTAGGTTGCTCACCTGGCAGCTGCAACTCTGCCACTATTTCTTTCCATGCTTCGTCCTTCTTTTCGTGATCATGGTAAGAGCTGGAGGACACATCATACAGGCAAGGCCTCTGTTGCCACAACTCCACAAGGATTTCCTCTTTGCTGGAATCCCACACATTTCTCTTGGTGCATTTTGCCTTCATGGAGAGCTGCTATCTGTCTGTTTGTTTGGGTTTAGTGCCTGTGCGTCATTTCATGCTACATTTCTATTGGTTGATTAGTAAATGTAGGTCTTAACAGCAGTCACACAGTGAGACTGGTCATCCCAAATTTCTGAGACTGTCAGAATTTTGTCCCAGGCTGTCTTTGATTGCAAGACCGTGACAACAACCATCCTTGAACCACTCTCACTGTGAGACATAGGACCACTGTTTTAGGGCCACGACCAGAGGTATTGCTATGTTTCTTTTATGCTGGTCATCTTTTGTCTGGGACAGCCTGAAATCGCACAGTGTATGCTGGGCTTAATTCTTAGGAATATTCTGGTGCCAATATTTAATTCCAAGTGCTTGGTTTTAGCTCCAGAGATCTCAAGATACAAGATCTATCATGATAAGCAATAAAGTAACTATGGTTTGTAGAAATGTACAATGCCAGCATTTTGTCTGGCATGAATAAAATGACATATTTACACCTACTTTTTCTTTCCTATCTTCACATAAATCCATTCATTTTTAGATTGACTCCTTCGATCAAAACAGAAATGTGGTCAATGCACAGCTAAATATCACTCTCTATCACCACTATATCTTTCTCCAATGTCTTCAAGGTGTTTAGCCATGTTAAAAGTGAGGCTCTATAGACAGCAATGTTAATATCTCAAAGAGAGATATCTCAACGACTATTGTATGGATTCCATTCAATCTTGTACATACTATACATTCATGGTTCCTAGTAGATGTATCTTTGACTTTGTTGATTCTCTGACTGTAAGAGCCAGGCATGAGGTTGACATTTGTGGTTTTGACAGAAATATCTCCACAGCTATTGTTTGAACTGGTATGAGATTTGGTAAAGACATTCATATTCCCCTCAGGATGATTTTTACAAATAGCTCACGATGTATCTATATAGCACCATCATCAGGTCAAAAATTCACATCGTCCAATACTTTTGTTTATGACCAAATACTTGCAAAACTAATGACAGCCCTACCGTCTACAATGACGATATGCTTACATGCTAAATTAAGATCATTTAAAAGGTAAATATTATACTGTCTTAACATCAGCATGTAGCATGCTGAGAATGATAGCATGCTGGTGATAGCGTAAGTAGGTACCTCTTAGTTCAGCAATACAGAACACAGGGTTCCCACACATTTTCATGGACGAAATCTTAAAACTTTTCCATGACTTTTTAAGGATTATTAAAAAGCTCTCCAAGACCATTCACACCATATAAAACAAATAGAACTGTAAAGTATACTTACTCCAAATGTTAGTAGTTTATGGAAATTAATCATCAACATTTTCCTTTCCATCTTCTCTAATTGTTTGTTTTGTTTATATTCACTTTAAATACCTCAAACTTTGGGAACAGTGATACAAGCACTTACTGTATAACAGACTGGCACTGACTTGCAAGCATGAGGGAAAAAACTGATTATGCCATCACTGTATTTTTATTGCATATTTATGTATTTCTGGATGCAGGTGTAAATAACAATGCAGCAACATCAGAATGTAGGCATACCCTTTTCAAGCCATGGAAGTGAATGTGGAAGGTTATCTACTCTCTATCTATTACTGTAACATTTAATTTTTGTCACACAAAAAAAAAATTCCATGACTTTTCTGGGCCTAGAAAATTAGATGACTTTTCCAGATTTCCCATGACCATAGGAACTGTGAGAACATGGCTGCGGACTCTAAGTTGTGTTAGCCAACCCCAAGTAGCATATCAGATATTGCCAACATATACAAGGAGAAATATGTAACATAAATATTATTCTTGTATGTTTTTAACAGCCTATAGCAAAGCATATATCATCTTTATAATTAATGTGTGCATGTAGCTGTGGGACCTTTAAGGCTCATTTATAACCCCCATTTATACACGAAAATAGAAAAATCCCTTTCAAACCTTGTAAACGCCCTCATACTTCCATGCGTCCTTTATGTTGACATAGATTGACCCAATAGATGGCACTAGAGGGCGGTGTAAAAACTTTCACACAACAACAAACAAGATGACGGTAAGCGTGATCGTAATATTAGGGCTTTAAATGTAGCATTGTTGACGGCGGTGGTCTGCACGGCCATTATATAGATCCTGACATTTGGGAGAATTCTTTTTACTGTTTTCATTATATATTTATATTTGTATTCATTATCATACTTTATGTTCCCTTATGCCATTACTTAAATGTCTTTGTTACCTCCTGCGATTGTATCTCACTTGAGCCACGTTACACTGCCTCCACAATTTCTGGTGGAACTGCTCCATTTCATTTTATCTGTAACTTTTCAGAAAGTATGTACAAATACAGATGAAATGAAAGCAGACTACAGACAGCTCCATCTGTCATCCAATGAGCATGCATGAGCCCTTCGAGCCTATTGGTTGATTCAATGCTTGAGGAAGGGCATAGTGGAAAGACATTATTGTAGTCTTTGTTTTTTTGAGAATCTTAGCAAAAAGATACTAAGTTAGAAAGAAAAAAGAAAGAAATGAAGGAAGAAAGGAAGAAAGAAAAAGACAAAAGCAGTAGATACCATATTTGATGTAAACCTGGAAGGTTTGAAACTATTATATCCTATGTATATTCTATTACTCTGTATGCCTAGACGATGATGATTGCTATTACTTTTTCAATCTGTCCTTTGAGGGCTGACTTTGAGCTTTTGCCTTTTGCAGAAATAAAAAGTGAGCGAGGATATAAGACCTCTGCTGCTGTGTCTTCCTCTGCTGCATCTCTGAAGCTGTCTGCTTTTTGTCTCTCATGTCTTCTCTGTTTTGAACTTGACTATTATAGTCTGATAAGCATATTGAATCCAGCCACTCAGCCTCAATACAATTTCATACTCTGCGTCAAATTGCAGGGAGTAAAAGAAAAAAAAAAAAAAGAGAAAAAAAGAACAAGTGAGACTGGGTACTGCAGAGCAGCTTCCCCAACCCTTTGTACCACACACAGCAGTTTTCATATCGTATTGCATGAAGAAGAAAGTATAGGCTGACACAAACCAAGGCCTGACACAGGAGAGCAATCTTCTGATGTACTTGCACTCTTTGGAAACTATTCCCTTTTAGTTTCATGGAGGGGAGAATATTTACTTGTGCACTGACAGAGGTGACGACCTCTGCTGCTGCACAGTCTGAGACTGCAGGAAGATCCACGCAGCGGTACCTCCTGTGTGGAATCTGAAATCCTACAGCTTTCTAGGCTAATGAGCACAATATTCCAACACACGACACATGACAGTACCTGCTAGTAGTCTGCTCCCCACGGTGTACTCATTTCACACTGCTGGGACATTTTGTCAGACTTTGGCTGAATTAAATGTAAAAAAGGTCAAAGAAAAGCCTGGCCTCTGCAACTACTTTGAGATAATTTTCAACTTAATGGTGCAGCCTGTAGCATTGTAAAATCAATCATTTATTACTACATTAATTTGGAGGCATTAGAGTAATTAACATAAACAAGCAAGGCCATCGCCAACAAGGTTGGCAGCCTTTGTTGGCCTCAATGCTGCATTTTAGAATTGTGCCACGAGGTCGGATTTTAAGGCAAATCAGCTTGAAAGTTTTACTGCTCGTAACAGGAAGAGGGCACTGTTCCTCCTGTAGAAACAAAGACCGAGAGTGTGTGGTGACTGCAAATTAAAAGGGATAAATGGCCATTTAGATAATAACTTCCAACATGTTTATCTATTAATTGTAGGGATACTTGCCAAATATTTGACATGTATACTACAAGTATACTTTAAATCATTTTGCAGACTCTTGAAACTTGCTTGAGTTGGGTGTACCATTTCAGTGAACATCTGCATTAACTGAAATTTACACGTTTCACTAATGAAAACAAATGCCACTTTTGCAAACTAGTTATAAACATGCCAGGCCCTGGCTATTTATCCACAATTTGTGAGCAACAGACATTTGAGAAATGTAATGCTGCCACTATTTGTGATTGGTGTGTAAGCAGTGCTCGTAAATAGCTTGTGTGAAGCGGGCCCCTGTCACCTACAACTTTGCAGGAGAACATTGCTTCATGTTGCTGATAAAGAGTCCAGTTCTGCTGCTATCTGTGAGTCAAACCTGTCCCGCCCCAGGCCCAGCAAACAGAATGCGCTGACAAGAGACAAACAGTGACATCGAACTTTCAACAGGATCTTGGGTTACGAGCAAAATGGAAGGTAGGTCATGTTTTTTAAATTTTCCAAAGTAGCCTTAAGGCTAATTTGTACTCCCTGTACAAAAATAGATACATCTGTTTTCAGCCGTAAAACTCACTGCTCATACTTCCATGCATCCTTTAGATATAGCCAATAGATGGCACTTGAGGGCGGAGTTGAAAGTTTCAACATGTGAACAACAAACAATGCAACAGTGGAGAAGGTCATATTACGCATCTTTAAAGAGAGGCAACGTTGTAGATAGCGATGGTTTGTGAGGCTGTTGAATACATTGTAACATATGGATGGAGAATTCTTTTCACTATATCACAGATTCATTCTGTATCGCCATTATTTAAATTTCTTTTGTGTCGCATCTTGCTTGAATTACGTTACACTGCCTCCATGATCTGCGGTGGCACTGCTCAGTTTCAACTGTATCCGTAAGCTTAACACGCACAAGTACAGATGAAATGAAAGCAGAGCACAGACAGAAGGCTCCGTCCACCTTTGTCTTTGTATCTAATGTTAAATGAGCCCTTACAGTTTGCAAAGTAACAATTATCAATGTAATTTGTCACATAACTTAAGCAAGTTCCATGATGCTGTAAATTGATTTTTACAGCTACCTGGAATGGTGGGAAACTAGTGACCATCTTGTGTTAGGATCACACCAACCATAATAACAGTGATCTGTGACTTAAAACCAAGCAGCAACCTCCAGGGCTGAAAAATGAAGACAACATGGAACTGCCAAAAATAGCAGTTGTTTGAAAGGCCACTTGAGGCTGACTCCAGAAGCCAGTCATTGCAATGTTGTGTTGATAGCACCTTAGTGCAAAACTGCATTGCATTACATGTTGGTACATAATATCCATGCCCAGAATGGCCAGCTGATTGACCCAGAGTGTCAGTCCTGTGTTAAAACTGCAATATGAAATGTGTTAATTAAAGAGAAAACAGCACTGACCACCCCTCCTCAGTCCCCCATCTGCTTTTAACCTGCTGATGCTAAAACCTCTACGTGTCATCAAATGCGAGCACACATTACACATCAATACAATGTTCAGTCAATGTGTGGCATGCATGCGGCAGTATGGATAAACTATGCACAGGGTAGAAAAAGGTGAAAAGGAGAGAAAAAGAAAAGGTGGAGCTGACAGATAATTAAAAGGAGAAAAGTGCAACTAAATGCTGTAAATTACAGATATGTTCACAGGCAGGAACATGGTTAGTGATTACAACAATTACATGTTAGCGGGGCCACCTCCATCTCATCATAATTTCACAATTTCCATTCCCAAGTTGATTCTAATAAATTCCATCAACACTTAATCATGCTCTGCAGGAAGGCTAATATAATACTATAAATAAAGTCTGTATACTCAATCTGTAAGGTGGAAGTGCCTGTAGTTACTCATAGCTGCCAGAGATTTATGATGATCAATATAAATCTAGTCAGAGCTCTGAGCCAACACTCTTAATGCTTCTAAGATAGAGAAACAGCCGGGGCTAGCAGCACCACCAAAGTATATGCTAGCCTGCCATTAAGTCCACAAGCAAGCCAGGGGATTGCTTACTCAGCCAGCGACATCGCTCCACAAAAAACAGCAAGCCTTAGCTACGTCATTGGAGCGCAAACACCCAAACAAGTAATTGTATCATTACATGGGGAGGATATTTCAAATGATCCCAGCAAATGGCCGACAACAGTAACCCAAGGACTCTGGGACATTTTCATTGAGAGACAACTGTATAAAGGAGTTGATTTTTCCTGGGGTCAGTGCGCACAGAAAGTCTTCTGTGTGTTGTTACAGTTGGACATTAACAGATAGAGTCTGAAAAGGCCCTGTTTTTTAGGTATGGGCAAGTAAATTTACTGTAGTTAGGTTTATGGAAAAGAAAATATGGTGAGGACAGATTTTAAAATGACCCAAAGTTCAGTCAAAGTTCACACGGTACCGAACGCCCGTCTCTAAAGGGAAATCCTGAGGGAAAGTCCTGAATTCTGTGACTCATCCACCACCCCAACCCTCCTCCTCACAGACTGCTTCCTTGCTTGCTCCCATCAGCACATTGATCACATGATTGCAGCCTTCCAAAATACATAGATTATGCACATATTACTGCCTCATGATTTTGTGGGATATGTACGAATTTGGGATGCATTACTTTTTGTAGGAAAATATACGCACAGTTTGTGAGAACAGCCTGTATAGTTTCGGGTATTGGGGGGGTCATTTTCATACTGGTGAACAGATAGAGTTCATAATGATGCAGTAGAAAACTTGACTGCGTGAGATTTGGACACATACTAAGGACTTAAAGGTAAGTTTTAAAGGATTGGTTTGCTGGGTGAAACATATCCTACTGCACATTTGGATACAAATGAAGTCTGATTAAATGAAATAAATATGGAAATGGGGGATGGAGAATAGTGTTATGATGCTATTTTTCATTTGCAGCTGAAGTGGCCGCACTCAACACACTATGGAAGACAACTGATTTACATAAATGTTTCATTTTCTCCTCACAGATACACACACGTACTTGCCTACATGGACACATCCCCCTTGATATCTACCTCAAGAGGTCGAAGCTCAGGCCGACCACTTCATGCCTCATCCTCAGACAATTCATCACACTGAATCCCTGTTGCACACTGGGGTAAATAGCCACATCTTAATCCATGCAGATTGAAGAGCTGTAGATTTCTCTTTATCTTCTCTCTTCGACCCCTCTCCTCCTTCTTTATATTAATCTTGCCCTGAAGTGTGAAACAAAATGTCTGCATGGCAATAGAGTACAGTTTTATTCATGATGAACTCATACAGAGAAAATATACGGACCTTTTAATTTTCTCAAGTTTTGCCTGGATTTTTTTTTTTTTTCTTTTGTTTTTTGGTCATTTGTTTCTCTTTTGAATATGATGTGAAATACTGGTGTGGAGATGAGAGAATGATACCAGAAGTGGGCAGGGTCCATACAGATAGTTGTTGGCCAAAGTTTTTATTTTATACATTTGACATTTAACAAAATTCACTTTTGACCCATTGTAAAAGAGCAAATTGTCATTTTTATGCTTCTGTTTTTGTACGTCTTCAACTTGTGAAATATAAAATAACAGGCTCCCCAGAGACAGATTTTTATTTCTTTTTTTCCTTTGGACAAAGCAAGGCTAGCTGTTTCCTGCCGTTTACAGTCTTTGTGCTAAGCTAGGCTGAAGCGGTAGACAAACCAGGCAACAACCCCTGGGCCTGAAAATTGAAGCCAAAAACTGCAGTTCCTGTAATGGCCACATTAGACCCCCATGTTAAAATGCCCTTCTTAAAGCAGAAATAAACAATTTACAGCCTAGTACAAAAAACTGTTTTGGTCTCTACAGCTCATTTCCACATTCATGACAACTTCGCTGGGGTGGATTTTTAATTATTTACCTCTTTATATTTTATTAAGGCTACAGCTTTAAGTGACAGGTTGTTTGCTGATAAAGTCCTCGGCCAAAAATGGTCTCCTCTGGCTCCAATAAATAAATAAATAAATAAATAAGATGGCGACGGTCAAAATGCCGAGATTGAGGCTTCAGAATTCAAGTTCACAAACCAGTGAGCGATGTCATGGTAACTATGTCCAATAATTTTCAGGCTGTTCCCATAAACTGTATGTTTTCCTACAAAAAGTATTGCCCCCAAGTCCTACATAATCATGAGCCAGTAAATCGTGCATAAATCCATGTATTTTGAAAGGCTGTGATCACATGACCAATGTGCTAACGGGAGTAAACAAGGAAACAGTCTGAAGCGGTTTTGTAAGGAGGCAGGTTGGGGTAGATAAACTTTCCCCTGGAGATGCATGTTCGGAGCTGTGCGAACTTTAAGTCATGTTAAGGTAAGTCACCATGTTTTTTTCCCCTGTACTTAACCACAGTAACTTTACAGTGATTACGTAACTGTGCTGTATGTTAAGGACATAACGTCATTCGTGGGGAGCTAAGTTGATATCATACTGTTGTGTCAGCATACAAGCCATTCTTAGACTCTCTGTGGGATGTGAAACCTAACTGCAACCTTCAAAGACTAGACAAACCACCTACAAAGATTGTTTCCACCAATTTTCACAGATTTATAGTCTTTGACAGTCAACAAGGAACATAAAACAGATGAATTAATAGAGTAAATATCAGTAAATATACTAGACAACACAGCAAACCAAAAGTCAGTAACCACTGGAGTTCTAGTACTAGACAACCCAGCAAATCCTGTGAGAACACCAATTGTTGCGTGTTGTGCCAAGACAAACATAGATGGCAATCAGCAGTGTGCACTGCATCTATACTGCATGTGTGCAATTTGCTCTGTAAAGGCCCAAAGAAAAGCAAAAAAATGCTCAGAGTTTGGGTAAGATCCCAGATGGAGAGGCGTACAGGACTGTATTGCCTACAGAGGTAATTGGAGGTAAATAAAATTTGTAAATAAAGCTAACTTCAGGCAAAGCAGTTTATTTACTGCTACATCTTCCTAGGGTGACAAGTGACATTATCAGTCATAGATGTCAGTCTCAAACATGTTTTAAATAATCTTTATGAGAATAACAGGATCTGAAGGCTAAAGATTAGCATCTTTACATGTCACACACCATAAGATTTTATCTGAGACTGTAGACCTGGGTACCGAGGGGAGGATGGGCGATTTCCCTACCTCTCCACCCCCAACTCTAACCCTCTGCTTTTGATATTCCCCCCATGGTCATTTATTTTTTTTATTCCCAGTGCGGAAAAATGTTATCCCTGCTTCTGGTCAAACTAAATAAATCAAATGCATCACATATTCCCATCAGTAGACTGTGCATGTTGATAAGCAATACAATTTTAAAAAGGTTATGGATCCCAGTTGCAAGTGGATCGAATACTCACATTGGCAATTATAACTATGCTACTCACTTGAAATGGTGCAAAGAATCTGATGACGTCATGTCATGAGGAAAATCTGTGTCCTCCAGCCAGGCCCCCAGGAAAGCCACTGGGCTTTGGAGCCAGTTTTTGTAGAGGCCAAACAGTGTAAACACATCATGTGATGCCATGAGGCTCAGATAGACTTTTTCATAGACTTATATAGTGAAAAGGAGTTTGTAAATCAGTGGGAATGTTTTTGTGCATCACAATGCTGCTAAATGACTTGTTTCATCAGAATTTGATCCATTTGGTCTTATAGCATTAAGAAAGTCTAGAGGAGCTGCAAGATTGAATCATTTCATCCTCATTCAAGTTGGTGGAACGCTAAACCAGACGTAACCACCTTGGCCAGAGCAAGTCTCTGGTGTGCCTCCTCTATGGACCACACAATGCCAGTCATCTGAGTGATGAACTCTTTTGGCTCCACGCACCACTGAGGTGCTTTATTCCAATGTTTTTAGTGGTTTAAGTCACAGGGTCCATTTGTTTCAAAGAGGTAGAGATAATTTCACTCCTGATAAAAACCTTTTGAATAAATGGATTAAATAAGACATTATTTTGCCATTTTAATAAGATTCCTCCAGGGTTGTCCAATAACTAGAGTCAGGTTTGGTGTGGACTTCTTCCAAACAAGCTATGAGGGGGACCCAGATCTTTATAAAGTAATCCAACTTGTCCTTCAGAGCAAATTATTCTCTCCAAGTTGAGAGTATTAGACCGGTTGTTAAGCTGGTGCTGTGCTGAAGAGGTTCCCGCTGTTTTGATTACTGCTGCACAACTTTTTTTGCAGTTCTAACACCTTAATCGGAGTGATGTTGTACACTGTCCAGCCACAGTTATGAATGGAAGAGCCGCTGGTTACATTTCATGCAGCCAGAATCAGACTGTTGTAAAATAACTATAGCGCCCCCCTGGGCTTATGTGCACATCAAACTATTCCCCCCATCAAAACCAACTGAGCCAGGCAGGAAAAGACCTGGGTCCTCATTTATAAAACATTGCGTAGGATCCATACTAAAAGTGTACCTGCGCCCAAAAGCTGAAAATGGTGTGCGCCAAAAAATAATCTGATTTATAAAACCGTACGTGCGCACACCTGCAAGCACTTTTCCCTTTATAAATCACAGTCCACCTGGAAGGTTGCACAGGTGCATTCACCTCACATCCCGCCCTCTACACACAAACATTTTACCATGAATGGTCAATGCAAAGTACCTCATGAATGTTTTTGCATATAAATAAGCCTGCTGATCAGTGGCATTTTTCGCTCAATCATGGCATGGCAAAGAAGACAAGGAAAAGGAATTTCACGGAGGCCGAAATACAGATGCTTGTTTGGTGGTCACAGTAGTGGCATCACTAATAAAAGAAAAACAAGTGAGTGGCAGCACGTCGTCACCGCTGTAAATAGTGTGAGTGCCACAGAGCGATCCTCAGTGTGTGTCCTCAGTCAGTCTAGAGTTGGAAGCGGTGGGTGACGAGGAGGTTCCGGGCATGGCGTGTCCTGGCACCATGGCTGAAGGCCTGGCTGTCCCCAGCACCAGTGCGTCCCAAGTGCATGGCACACCCGGAAGTGGCCGGGTCCTGACCGACACTGTCCTGCAAAGACAAAGGGACACCATCAGTGCGATAAATGAAGTCAGAGACGAACTCCAACAAATACGTACAGTGATGAGTTGCAGGTGTGATGCCATGTCTGACACTGCCAGCTCCATTAAAGATTTTGTTAAAAAATGAAACATACTTGCTGTCTTATTGCAAACGCCGCATGACACCTTCCCTGTTGAAACTCCTCATGTCGGGGAGGTGGTTGTGGGTCGGGGTCCTTGTCTTGAACTCCACAAGCCCTAATGATTTTACACACCTTTGTAGGGTGGTAGAGCAGTCTGCCCCCCGAGGCATCTAAACACCTCCACCGATTTTTGAGGAGGCTGATGGCTCGCTCCACAATGGAGCGCGCACGAGAGTGGGCCACATTAAAGCGCACCTCCTCTGCGCTCTGCGGGTTGGTGAAAGGGGTGAGGAGCCAGCGCCTTAGGGGGTAGGCACTGTCACCCGCAAGGTATAACAGAAGAGTAATCATAAATCAGGCTTTAATGGTTAGAATTTCTACAATGGTGTTTATGTACTTACCCAGGAGCCAGCCATCACGCGCAGCACCTGCCTGCAGTCTGTTTCCTACACTGCTGTGCGTCAGGATGAATGAGTCATGTGTTGAGCCAGGCCAACGTGCCACTAAATTTGCCAAAGCCATGTTTGAGGTACAAATAATTTGTACATTGATTGTATGCACATTCTTTTGGTTCACATAGACAAATTCATTTTCACTCGGAGCCCTTACAGCAACGTGAGTGCAGTCAATTGCGGCGATTACATTTGGGAAACCGGACATTGCTGCAAATTGCCTTTTAATGTTGGCCTGTTCACCCACAGTGTAAGGAAACCTGATGTATCGACTGGTCATGTTTATAATGCCATCCAAAATGGCTGGCATTATTGTGCTGAGGGATGGCTGCGATATCCCAGACCTAAGGACAGAATTTAACTGTATTATATCAAACCCAAAAGAGGCTTTAGACAGAAAATGTAACATTATATATTGTTAATCATATCAAACACATACCTGTCGGCTAATTCCTGCTGGAAGGAGCTGGTGGCCAGAAACCCCAGAGTGGCCAGCACCTGTATATGCACCGGGATGGCGCGCTTCCGGCGGGTGGTTTTGTCTAACACTGGGCTCAGTTCAGCGCATAGATCCATGAGCACTGCTCTAGGGAATCTAAATCGGCTTATTAGCCAGTCATCATCATGGGCCAGGAAATCTTCGTGGTCCTTAAAGACTCTCTCCATCCTGATCCTACCATTTGTGTAATCTTCCAGCAGTGTCACCGCACTGTTTATATACTTACTCAACAATTAGACTGATTGTTGCTTCAATTCACCACCTCACCATCTGCGCTGTCAGTTTCCCCTGTCTCCAAAATGTTCGTGTGCAAGGATCAAAGTTGACGTACCAGTGCGCACATTCTCCTGCCAAGTTTATTTTTATAAATCACAACCTTTGCGTGGGAAGTGGCGTATGCCACTTTCAAGCCCCGTTTTGTGTGTAAGCAAGCTTTATAAATGAGGCCCCTGGTCTAACTTAGTAGTCAAACTCAAATAATTATAATCTTGATAATCAGCTCAACAGTTCTAATGTGTGTCTCCACCTTAACAAGCTGCTGTTGACAGCTTGATATTTCACTTTCAGTCATGAGGGTGATATTAACCTCCTCGTCTAACTCTCCCTCATAAAGCAAAGTAACACATTTCCCAAAACTACAAACTACTCCGTTTATCTGAAGTGTCTAAATAAAAAGGGGTACGCTTGTTTATATTTTGAGAGATCTGTTTGCTTTTGCTACTACAGTAGCTGTTCTACTTTACACCGTCCAACCAACAATCACTTTACTCTGACACTGATAAAAAAAAACTGTTGCCTACGAGCCACAATCATTTGTTTTCAAGAAGTACCTGTTTTGTATGATTTCTAGGATAAACCACTGTAAAATTCTGCTAATCATACCAGTGTGTGTGCGACGTATGTGTGTTTGTGTGTCTTGATATGACTTAGTCATGACTGTAGGAATAAGTGGCGTGATGTTTTCAAGAGTCTGGATTCAGATCTGCTCAGAGTGCATGTAATCATATTCATTGACATATCTGTGAAATACATCTTCGCTGTAAATGTCTGCTTGTGATGAACAACACACGTTGAAATGACTAGGATCTTTGGAAATCCCCCTTTCCATCCTTTTACTCTTATTTATTTCTCACTTCCACCCCTCTTCTCTCCACCCCCTCCCTCTTTTTTTTTTTTTTTTTTACCTCTGCCTCTTTCCCATCCTTTCTCAATCTTTCCAGCCCGTTTCTTCATCTGCTGTGTGACTATCGCTGGAGAGAAAAAGACCATAGTGCTCCGCTCTATTGAGTGCCAAATGTTGATTGATTGAAGAGCGAAGGGCTGGCGGCAGGTATGCAGCTGACAAATGTATAAGGCCTCGGAGATTGGAGTTAAACCTGGTGCTAACAGATAGCCAGATAGCACGGCTGAATGGACAAAACTGCTGCCAACACACTTACCTAACTGACAATTGCAAGATTTGCAGTTAATTCAGTTTCTTTCTCTTCATGTACATGCTGCAAAACAGGCCAGGGTCTGTGCTGTCAATTGGATTTTCACTTTGAATTGAAAATGAAAAATGAGTCTTTTTTACCTGTCTGTTATGCTCGCAATGGTTTGAAAGCAGTTTCTATCAGGTAAATGCCTGTTTTGTACATGCTCTATATTATACTTTATAGGGGATTCAATTCAGTCTATCAAATCAATGTCATATTCTCTAAAGACAAGTTCGAGGCATTAGTTTATTTCTGATCTACGAGTTCAGTCTTAACATAAAGAACCATATTTTTTTGGCTGTTTCCCTGTACTTCTGCCACTTACCCTCTCAAACCCTGTCTTCTTTTTCTTCTAAGACATAAAGAAAAAGAAGATTAGAGGCTGTAGCAACACATTCACATAATTCAGCATCCCCTTTGCCAACACTTCACTGAGGCTTTATGATGCATAAATCAAGTGAAATATTTAACACAAAGACACCATCATTTTCATGCCTGCACCATTACATCACATGGAAATATACAACATTTTTATACACATTTCTCTTAGATTGAAAATGATTTCAATTTAAGATTTTTGTATTTGCATTACTGCAGGGCTCAGGAAATTGAAATGTTCAAACCAATACTACATTAAAGGCTATTTGAAAATTTCTATTTCAGATTTTCAGATTAGTGAAACTGTTCTTTGCTTCTGCAGACTCATATATCTAAAGATGTGAAGCCAAAACCAGCCTTTAGCTTTGAACAGTGTAAGCAAATTTTATCTAGATGACTTTTTTTTAAAGTATATCTAAATTTTGAGAGAGAGAGGTGACCGGAGCGCTGCTGGTGTCCCTCAAACCACCGGTGCTCATGGAAGGGAATATATCCAAAAAGAAAAGGGAGACTTATGACCAAAAGAAAGGGGCATAAAAAATCCAGGTCCAGGCACTCAAAGAGGTCTGAAAAGTATAAAAGGCCTTTAATTTAATGGGCTACAAAACATTAAAATACACCAATGCGCATCGGCTTGCGCCTTCTTCAGCCCCTTTCGTTTGATCACAAGTCTTCCTCTTCTTTTTGGATATATTTAAATTTTTTTCCAAACAATACCAAAAAGCGAGACATCCGCTTGTCTTGCAATGAGATGCTCTTATTACAATAAGCATAAATACTACGCCATAGTCACATAGGTCAATCAATAACCTGCAGTTGATTGTTACATTTTTGCCCCCATGGGGGCAGTGCAACAAGTTGTACACACAGCACTC
This sequence comes from Cephalopholis sonnerati, assembly GCA_019142605.1. NCBI lineage: Eukaryota > Metazoa > Chordata > Actinopteri > Perciformes > Serranidae > Cephalopholis > Cephalopholis sonnerati. The sequence goes on from JAGQAX010000010.1 coordinate 35,839,322, forward strand.
GTGCACAGAATCATCACTGTATACCCTATTTCCAACAAAATTAGCACATATCATAAACTGTATAAATAGTGGACATAGCTTCCAGGACGTCACCCATTCGTTGGCATTTCAGCCTTCACCATCTTTGTTACTTGGAGTCAGAACTGACCATATTTGGATGAGAGGGTGGAGATTTGGAGAAGGAGGGGGCAGATATGCCTGAGAAGCTGGGGACCCTGTCGGCAGACAGCCTGTCATTCAAAGCAGCGCTGCAAATTAGCCACAAAAGCTACAGACCAAAACCATTTTTTTTTTGTTCCAGGCTGTAAACGTGTATTTCTGCTGTAAAGTTGGGCATTTTAACATTGGGGCTGTGGGGAGTGACTTGCTTATAAAGCCAGCCTCAAGTGGTCATTCAAAGAACTGCAGTTTTTGGCACCTTAGTGTTAGCTTCATTTTTTCGTAGAGGTTGCAGATATATGTTGGTTTTTAAATGTAAAAGGAGGCCATAGACTGCTTTCCCCTTGCCAGTAGACCAGAGCAGTGTACATGGCTGTGCAATAGATGAGTATGCCTTTTGTTTCCTGTTCTGTCACATTCAATGACACGTATGCTCAGCAAGGTTAGTTAACAGAAGGAAGCATTATGGAGGCCACTGACAATGTTACAATGTTACTTTTTCCATCTCTCTTTTAAACTTGTCGCAGACTCATTTGGAATGATGTTTAAGCACTGTTCGGATGGAGACAGACCTAACTTCGTGCTGGAAAAAACAGTAGTCTGTCCACCCTGGTGTCATGTTTCCATAATCGTCAATTGGAGCCAACTAGAGCTGGAGCAAATAAATAGAATAATATGTCCCTGAGAATGAATGCTGAATGTTATCTGTGTCACCAAAAACAAAGCCCAGATGTTCGTGGGTTCTTTGTCAGGTGGGAGTGTTCTTAAAAAAATGATGTAGCGTCTACTGTGTTAGAAGACAGATGCCTGTACATCCAGCAAACACGGAGCAACATTAGTATTCATTGGGAGGAGTGTTTCTGTCCAACGGACAAATGTAAATCCAGTACTCACTGTCCTTTTAGCTGTGTTTTGGTCCACACCAGGTCCTGAAAAAAAATAATAAATCATGCTAAATGCTATGTTAACCAACTAGTCAGAGCCTTTGTGTGGGACTGAGTGAAATTGATGAACAGACAGAACATTAGCACCTGACATTACAACCGATGCTTTCATCCTGTTATATAGGCATCATGTATTGATACAGGTTGTAAAGCTAATCAGCTAATCGTCTAACAGCTAATCATCAATAAGCTGTTGATCCTGACAGATGCTTCCCTGATATCATTAAACAAGCATTTTGAGATGAAGTGATAAAATGATCTTTACAGAACATGAACATTACCAGCATTCTGAATCAGTGCAGTAGGTATTTGAGGTGTGCTTAAGGAGAGGGGCTACAAAATGAAGAAAACCTGAAACCTGAGTGCCGTATGTTTACAGGTTCAAACACAGAACGAGCAGCTACAATTTCCAAGAGCACTTTAACCTTTTCTGCTACTCTTGATGGAGCATGTCCAGGGTCATCATGCTGATCGATCAGCCATCGGTTTCCAATATTCCTCTCTCTGCAGGATGAACATCTTGCACCGTGACACATGTCAGATACAGACACCTTCATTTCTCAGGGATGTTCAGACAGGTTCATTTACTCTCTCTCTCTCTCTCTCTGACATACACACACTCACAAACACACATAGCCTCCTCCATCAGAGACATGCTCCACTTCTGCAGCTAGCGGATTATCTTTGGCAACGTGCACAAACTCTGAAATCAAAAAATGATGTCAAAAGTCTACTGATTGGACACAAAGTAGCACTTTATTAACAAAGCAAAATGCAGATTAAATGCAATCCAGCTGTGATCCTTCACAAAAGAGGGCAACTAATGTATAGTCTCAGACAGTTTTATTGACTTCAACTGAAGAGAGAAGCTGACCTTTATTAGAGACAAGCCTTCACATCTAAATTTCTTTATATTAATATATTTCATAATTCTCTATAGAAATGTCCTTGTTTTGTAATGAACACGTCCATTATATTTCACTTTATTTATTTATTTATGACACAAAGTAAATTTATACAGTAAGAATCAGTTAACCAATACCTAAGGAAAGAAATTCTGTTAAAAAGTCATAGCATCGGATTGCTGAAAAATCATTATGGTTTTCAGTAATAGAAGCACTGCAGTGGAACTGTACATTATGATTAATTCACAATGACATTCTAGTGCTGGTACTGCACCTAGACTGACCTTTGTTCAATCTGATGAAGACTATCTGGGACATGGCTCTTGTTTAAGTGCTGAGATTTACTGAGAATTCTTTATTTAAAACAGTGTGAGTGGTACAAACATACGCATGCAGGGCCTTCACAACCATTAGTTACATTGTGTAGCTGAGTGAACAGAACATATCAGAACATTATGTTACTACGTCATGTGCCATAATTCAGGGTTGAGTTCATACATAGATGCATAGTTGAGGGTTTAATCAATAATCAACACATAAATAAGAAATGAATGCATTGCAAGCATCCGGTTGTCCTGATTGGTGAACAGATGCGTGTCTGTAAATAATGCCAAAAACACTCATATGCTGTATGTTTTTCATGTAAATATGCCTAAATGGCATTTAGAATGCAAATGTGATGGCAACAGCACTGTTGGATCGGTCGGTGGATTGGTCTGACCGCCGTCTTGGTGCCAAGAATGACAGCACATATGTGTTTGTTTTCTGATGTTTTTGTCACTTGAATGAGTGAAAGCATACCCACAAAACCTCTTAGAATCACACAGCCCTTTTTATTCATGAATTCCCATTTGTTACACTTTGATTCTGTTATTCAACCAGCTGACATTTGCAAAAACAGATGCAAGTAGTATATAAATCTTTTTTGCAAATTCAGAAATTATTAATAATCATCACAAATTTTTTTAGGTGGGAAGAACATAGTATATGGTATATGTATATATACTATTTTTGGTTCACCCATGTTTCTAGTCACAGCAGAAAGCTGTCTCCAGCAAGAAAGCTACACATTATTTTTTTTCTTTTTTAAATTTTTTTTATTCGCTGCTACAAACCTTTCTTTTTGGGTAAAACTTCCTCCTACCCATCCACCTCCAGCCCCCAATCATACCCACTGCCCACGTTCAAACACACATGAATGACTGTATACTACTAAAGAATCACAGACAGATAATACTTTTAAAAGCAAAGAAAATACATTTTACCACTATAAAAATATTTCATATTATACAAAAAGTGAATAAAAGAGGTACAGTAAAGGTATATGAGCATGTTCAATAAATGCAAAGCCATTGTGTCAGAAGCCCACATTTCCTAACCCCATCAGTCAGAACAATGTCCTGTTGGACTGAGAACCCATCTCTAAGCTCATTATCCTGAAAACAAACAGCCATTGCTCTGAAGTTTCTACTTAAATTCACACTCTCTGCAATTTGATTCAGTTTCCCAATGGCAATTAAGCTGCCATTCGCAGGTGTTTTCTTTCTAGCGACCTTTGTGCAACCAACTGTTGGTGTTTTAGCCAAAACACAATTTTTTCCTAACCATATCCAAGTGGGTTTTTGTGTAACATATCCACGGTTTTCAGAAACACAAATATGAATGTATTTTTCTGAAGATTGGGTTGTGTAACAGCAGGGAGTGTGTATTATTGGAGAAACAGGACTTTGGCTTTCGCTCCAATGACATCTTATTCAGACTAATGGTGATTCAGAATTTTGGGCCGTTGGAACAATTAGCAGTCCTAATTACATGAAGGTTTTTTTCACACATGACACTGGTGGCCAGAGACCTAATTCCAAATAATGCTAATGCTGCTCTGTGTCAACATGCAACTGTTTGCTAACAGGTTCTTCAGATTAACTTTATATGGTTTAATAAAAATAATACAACTTTACTCACAGAGGACAACTTTGCATGACTTGGAAGAATGTGAAAGTTGTTTTTCCCTTCATTTCATACACTTCACCTTCATATCTGTGGCTGTTTGAAGAGAGCAGCGCTTCCTACAGTCATGCCGGAAGATAAAGGGTTTCATCGGGGGAGTAGAAGGGAAGGAACATGTCAGGAACAGAGCCTGAATACAGCTCAGATGCCTTTTCAGTATCACCTCGACATACGAGCACGAACACCCCTGCAGAGCCTCTCTGGTATTCATCATCCAAGTCCGAAGGTGTATTTTAGTCATATTTGTCTTTCATGTGAAAATATTTTAATCCTGACAAAGTGTAAGAAAAAAAAAGCATCTGTATCAACACGATAATAAGAAGATGGAATGAGTTCAGTACCTAATATGGAGTTGAAATTAATCTCCATGTAGACTGAGGGAGAGAGCGAAAAGCAGAGCAGCTTTTCTTCCTCACATAAATCTCTCCCAATGGCACACCTTTCTATCATCCACGAAGGAGTTGGTACCTTTCTCAATGTTTTGGTGTTCAGCCAGTCCCTCCACTTTTAATAGTCTCCCTAGAATGCATCAAATGTTTGGTCACTCTGTCCTTAAACAGAGAAAAAAATGCAATGTGGAATTTATCCTTTCAGCTTTTTCTCATTTACTTGCAAGTTCAGAACAAAAACCCCTTTAAGTGAATACATCCATGGCCAAAAGTTTTATATTGTGCTTTGAAAAGAAAGCTCTGAATTGATGCTAATACTCTGAGGAAAACTTTATAACAAATCCTTCAAGACTTTTCTTCTATAACCCCTCTGTACAAAAACGTTTCAGAGAAGGCATTTTATAGGGGACCAAGTTTAAAGGTTTGTCTACCCAAATTAAAATTATATTTTGTGACTTACTTTAGCCATGCTGAAAGTTTTGGATTTTATGCAGGTTTTTTTTTTTGGTGAAGGCAATTTCTTCTGCTGCCTCAATAAATGCAGGTTAAAGAAGGATGGACCAGCCTTTTAACTTTAACTAAGCCAGGGCACTATATTTCCACTAACAATAGTTCATGTCATGGAACTAGATTTTTGAGTCAGAGATTTGAACGTTTAAAAATCCAATGACAATACATCAGATGATAACTGTTTGTAAAGAAGCTCCAGGAAATACACCCCACCAATAGTGACCCCTCCTCTGGCTGTAGCCCTACAATGGCGAAACAACCGATACTGGATTTTAATCGTGGACAGCTGCAGCTACAAAGAAGTCATAAAGCTTGTGGCTGGATATGCGGTGGATGAAATGTTGCTCTATGAGTGACTCTCCATCTTTTCGGAAGAGGCTTGTGAAAAAAATGGCCACGGGCAACAGAAAACCCCCAGGTAAAAAAGAAGCTTAGCTTAACAGTGATTACCCTGACATTCACACAGAGGCACACATCTCAATTTTGGGGAAATAAGTGATTACCATTTGGGCTATAACGGAAAAGTAATATAACAAGTAATAAGTAAAGTATTATTATTACTTTCAAAAAGAGTAACTAGTAATGAGTAATATATTACATATTCAGAGAAACAAGCCCAATACTGCCCACAGCCACAGGGCCTGCCAAATGTCTCCTGGTGCATCCTAAAATCAGTAAGCCACACATCGTCAACAAAAGGTGGATGAACTGAAGCAACAGTGGAGGCACACATTGCGATGTGGTGTCTTCTGCACCGCAGTTTGACAGCATGATTGTTTAAAGGGCAAAATGATGGACCTCCTGTTTTAATGCCTCCACACTGGAAAGCTGCATCACCAGCACAGCTATGTAGTTACTGATTCCTACATCGTTACCACAGAAACCCATGCAGATAGGTTGGTGATGCCTGGACACACAAATGCAATCTAATGACTTGCAAATAAGAGTGTGGACAGTCCATTGTCAAGATCTAATTTGAGAAACAAAACATAGCCTCGTGTCTCTATGGTAACTATGGAGCTAGAGCCAGAATCCATTAACTTAACTTAGCGTAAGAAGCAGAGACAGGGCAAAGCAGTTAGTCTTTCTAAGTTAATCCGTACACAAACAGAAATGTACAAACTAAATTTTGTAGCTTTATGGAAAGTTATGTGCTGGAACCATTTCTTGGTTAACACTAGCTTTCAACCTTTTAACCAGTATGAAATAAGACATTGCACAGCTGAAAAATAACTTCTCAGTGGTTTCTGGTGAGCAATCTATGTGGTGATGATACTGTTTTTTCTTATCCTTGGCACTTTTGTAATGCAGTATGTTATTTGGCCAATAAAAATGCAAACATATGTAGCAATAGACAAGAGTCTACAGCTTGCATCTCTGTGAGGCTATGCTTTGGCACAGCTGTGGTTTGGGCCAAATGCTGAAGTCATTATGCTCACAATAACAATAATAATTAGCACTAAATACAAAGTACAGCTGAGGCTGATGGGAATGAAATGTCGTAGTTTTGCAAGAATGAACAAATTGAAATTTTGACATGCCAATAGTGCCAAAGGAAAAGTCAGGGGTTTACCAACGCTGCTGCAATTCATCCCAACGGGAACAGCAATTGTCTAAATCAACTATCTAATAGTTGTCACATTATTTTTCTCAAACAAAAAATTTCAAGTTGAGAAACAGTAAGTGGATCATCCTCTGGGGACCATTAATGTCTGTTGAAACTTTCACTGGTATTCAGTCTGGATGAATGGTGGACCAAGCCATACTGCTAGCATGGCTAAAAATGGAAGATAATGTTGGCCATGGTGATGTTATTTAACATTTATAATACAATAAACAAGCGTAAATGTGGAATAGCTTTGACCTCCATGCCAAGTTTGAGCCTCCTATGGCAAAAGCTGGCTACCAAAGGGTGGGGAAACTTTTGTGTACCAACTGGTCAACTGACCATCCAATCGACCAACCCCCAGGGCAAGCATTAGAGCTGCTGGTTGTAACTCATATAATAGTCTTGCAACATATTTGAACAAATGTCAGGTTCACATAATTATAACAGTAGCAGTTTATGGCTAATTTGTGCCTTTTGCTTCTATGGCAAAGTCATTACAGTTAAAAACATAACTTTTGGCAAAGACTGTTGGCTTGTTGGTGTGGACTGATGGGATGTGTATTTTGGTATTTTCTTAACAGGAGGCCTACAGGGGTTGCTGCAGGTCATTACATCAACACCTTGATCCAGCAGAACTAGAAGTTACCTTCTACAACTCAATTTTTTCTTTCCCACTCTACTGTCTTTGTTTTGTTCCCTGCGGTCTAGACTTTCTTCTTCCTGTGGCTCTCCTGAGATTCATAATAAGATCTCCCCTGCTCACTGGAAGCACTCCAATCTATTCTCTCCTTGTACCTGACCCAGGAGAGAGAAGAAACTGTATTATTCTCAGGGTTTTTTAACCCTTGCTGCTGTTTCATTCTTGTGTGGCCGCAGCTATTCAATTTTATTTCATCCTGTCTTCAGGAAAGTTGAGCTGATGAGCTTGAGGCCCCTCATATTGATCTTTAAATGGATGATGAAAAAGGCCACTGCCTGTTGGTCAATTGGACAGCCTTGGCTCGATTGGCAGAGTCCTCTCTGATTACGGTCCAGTGTCTGGAAATGTAATCCACTTTTGGTGCCACTTGTCAGCAGGAGCAGCGGAGGCAGGGTCAGGACTGAATTGAATTTTGTCATTTTCAAAGCATCTACACAATATTACAAACACACTTGTCCATGCACAGGGATCTTACCCAAGCTGCTCTTTTAATATTACAAAGTCAGCGTATTGAGTGAATTATTCTATATTGGTGTGGTGTTTTTCAATCCAAGAGCTTTTTAATTAGAGGAAACTGCAGGTGTCATTGTGGCTTTGTTGTTTTTTTGTGAATGTGGGTTTATCACTACTTTAGGTATACTCTTATCTCATCAGTCTTTCATACCTTAGCTACATGAGCACTTCAGCTGATGTTTGTAAGATACAGCAAAAACTCAATTTACATCCGGCATTAACTTGTGATTTATCTGGACACACCTTTATGTTCACGCATTTTAATAAGCGAGCTCATTATCTTAGTTCTGCCCTATTGTGAATGGATCTCTACATACAAAATGGCATGCAGAGCTTTACCTCCTTTTCTTTTGCCAAGGGAAGGTGGATTTTGGGACTTGCTTGAGACTGCAAGAAGAGGGGGAGTTAGGTGACCTCTAACTTGTTGGGCGGATTTTTCTCGTAAGAATTTGGCCAGACTGCACAGACAGCATTTACACTCAGCTGAAATCCTAACACAATGCAGTCCAGTTGTGCTGGTGCTGTCAAAAAATGATTCCCATCTCAGCTCTCTACCATACCTTTCTGTCTCTACAGTTTCCTGAGCTGCTGTCCTACCAGCGAGTCTGCCCAGTTTGCATGAGCAGCACCAACTAACATCCAACACCAAGCTGTAACTGTAACTTACCCAAAAAACTCAAACTGACACCAAAACAACTTTTCAAAACAGCTTTTAATGTGTGAAGGATTAGATAATGTTAGTGGCGTGATGTTTACATTTAGCCCTGTGCAGCCAGAGGTATTCTCAAAACTGTCCTCTGTGGTGGAGCTTAAACTCGCCCAGCAGCAGCTATAACCCATACAGTTTGTGGGGTGGTGAAGTCAAGTGCAGTATATTTGATGGAATTGGCAGTTCAGCATTCTGAGATGACACCAAAAGATTCAAAAGTATAGCTATATTACACTCCACACCGTTCACATTATGGGTATTGAATGAAATACTCTTATTGGTATCGCTGTAAGGGTACTGGTATTGGTACTGGTATAGTACATTTTTAAATGATATTCAGCCCTACATGTACTGAATCCAACTTGAATTCAGTTTACCATTTTTGTAATATACTGCCAGTGATCAAAATGGAAGCATTACATTTTAACAGGCATTGCAAAACACACCCACTGTCTATACTTTTAGAGATGAAGTTTAGCTTGATTTAAAGTTACTACCACCTGTCCAGTAAGTCCATAAGTCCAGTATTTTGCACTTTGAGCCCCATTCCTGAGTTGTTTATGAAGAAATAGAGTGGTTAAGACCAAAATCTTGACGATTGCTCCTTCTCTGACAGTTTGAGAGAATTTGGCTTTCCCCTGCCTGGCTTAACAAGGCTGTCTATGACCATGTGTAAATCTGTCCTAAAACCACCTTAAACAGTTCGTTTTCAAAGCCATGAAACTCACCGCGTGGTCAGTGGTGTTCATTGATGTTCTGACATAAAAATCGCAGCAAACTGAGGTTTCCATCCGTGTTTTCGCTGTTCATCTCGATTGTGGAACTATTTTTTCAGCTGCCTCACACCCGTGTGTAAACTTCTGCTTGATCGTTCGTTTGACCCTGAAGCGTTATACACTCCAGCCCACTTGATGGCGATAATGCTCCTTTATGTGAGTGTCGCCAACCGGCAGGAAACCATTGCAATGAAATGGGACACAGAAAAAAAGCAGAAGAAGAAGGCTGGTGTTGTGTTCAAAGACATCGTACTGTGAAGGTTGTTTACAAGAGAGTAATAATGGGCAAGTTTTGTGTGGTCAGCGACTGCAGGAGAATTCCTCCGAAGAGGAGGAGCGCACACAGCACTGTTGAGCCAGCACTTTCGCTGAGCTAAAAGACTACAATGACTACAACCTTCTCGTAAACAACCCCTTTCTGTTTCCAGTGGCGGATTACTATCAACGGACAACGAGGCTACCTATAGGAAATCAATGCATGGACAAAATGTCAAATAAATCATCACGGAAACCACAGTTTGCTACGATTTTTATGTCGGAACATCAACGAACACCACTGACCTACTCGGTGAGTTTCATGGCTTTGAAAACCAACGTTTAAGGTGGTTTTAGGACAGATTTACACATGGCCATAGACAGCATTGTTAAGCCAGGCAGGGGAAAGCCAAATTCTCTCAAATTCTCAGAGAAGGAGCAAGATTTTGGTCTTAACCACTCTATTTCTTCATAAACAACCCAGGAATGGGGCTCAAAATGCAAAATACTGGACTTCTCCTTTAAGCACATCTCTTATGTCTCCATATGCAGGACAATAAAACATACCAAACAAACAAAGTCTGGCCTCCTCTGGAGTGGCGTTAAACCAACCAGTTTCAAGGGCTACTGGTAATGTTCATGAGCACAACTAAGCACATAGGAATCTTTGTCTTTTGTTTAAATTAAATACTTCACATTAGGCTTTATTGTGGCATTGTGGCTAGTCTTCATGAAATAATATGCTCATAATTTGGTTTCTACCATATATCAACAGACCATTTTTCTCTTAAGATAAAAACATTCTGCTCTTTATCTTCTGGATATCACAGAGTGACCTGTCCTGAAAAATAAAGGACATGTTTTTTTTTTGTTTTTTTTAATAAAATGAGGACTTCAACACATTAGCCCAAAGATGACCATGGGAGATGTTCCAATTCAATATCTTTTTATCCCGTCTCTGATCACTAGGGGTGAGAACAACAAGTGGAAACTGTAGAGCAGCAGTTTTTCAGTAAGAGAATGCATTGCCATCTGAAATTTAAAAAATGACAAGGTTTTTCAGACACAAGTCTAGCGATGGCTGAAACTGAAGCAAGCCTGTGAAGACTGATTGTGCAGGCCAATAATAATGATAATAATAATAATAATACATTTTATTCATGGAGCGCTTTTCAAGGTACTCAAAGACGCTTTCCATTGATTAAAAACAATCACAACACAGACAAAAATAAAGCACACACAACATCCTTCACACATTAAAAGCCGTTTTGAAAAGATGAGTTTTGAGTAGTGATTTGAACTAGGACAGGTCAGTGCAGTCTCGAATGTGTTTGGGGAGAGTGTTCCAGAGGGATGGGGCAGCTATGAAGAAAGCTCTGTCACCACAAGGTTCAGTCGTTGGTCCTGAGTGGTGGAGTCAGGAGGTTGACATCAGAGGAGTGGGGGCTGCAGGAAGGTGGTGGAGCAGCTCAGTGAGGAAGGAGGGGATGCACTGTGGGACAGGAAGCCAGTGGAGGTTCTGAAGAACAGGGGTGATGTGATCGCAGGAGCGAGAATGGCTGAGCAGACAGGCAGCAGGGTTCTGGATGTACTGGAGTTTATTTAGGAGTTTGGATGGTGTACCATAAAGACAGTTGTTACAGTAGTCGATTCTGGATGTGATGAAGTAATGGATAAGAGGTTTAGCAGCAGTGGGGGAGAGTGATGGGTGGAGACAAGCTGTTTTTTAGGTGGAAGAAGGCAGTACTGGTGGTGTGACTGACGTGTTTTTCGAAAGAACAACAATCTTTGATCACACATGCATGTGCATGTGTTCTGTATTAGCCATGACTAGAAACCTGTATGCATGCATCTACTTTTATATTTTAAATATGAAGCAATGTTTTGTACATTTGTCCCTGTCAAAGAAACAAGTAAATAATAACAGACATCTTCACAGCTCTATTCCAAATCCAAAGATGTGGAATAGACTTAAAATGTAATAATATTTAAACTATGTTACTATTTTCAAACTATGTGTGATTGTGATAGCAGTCACTGGTAGAAATGAACATTAAGATAGTTATCACCTGATGTTGCAGCTCCCCTTGGCTTTACAAAGCTTTATAGGGACTCTGTTCCACACATTTCCTGTTAGTTCATTCTCACCACTCTCAGTGCATCTTTTTTAGCTGCAGCAGGAAGCTGTTTTTTTGTGAGAAAGCTCTAAAAATCTTCTGTGCACTACACAAGCTGCTGAACATAGTGAAGCTCTTATATCTTTTACTCAAGAGGTTAGGTTTGGTAGGGACCAAAGACAGAGCTAAATGAGAGCAAGTGTTAGGTGTACATTCCCCAGGTAGTCAGAAACAAAAACTCCAAATGAATTGCAATGTTGCTTCATAGCTGCTGGATGTGTCAATAAGCAATTCAGCTTACCATATGAAGTGAAAGTTCAGTCAGGAAGACTTACTTTTCATGCTCGGGCTGTAAGTTTCTTTCTCACCCTGCCATTCACTCCTTGCACGCATGCACAATCACTATCTTTAGGTGTCATTGACTGGGTAGGTCAATAAAGTCACAGCAATACACCTTCTCTGTCAGCCTATCATCTTACTGCTCCTCATTTTAAATATGGTTCTTTCTCTGCCGTAGTTCTTTCTTGCTGCCATCATATTTGCCCTCCACCTCCCCATCACCACCTAGTCTTTACATATTCATCAGCCTCATATGCCTCATCAGTCTGAGAGTCAGCAGCCACCATGGGGGGATTTATCCTGCTGCTGCTCAGATGTCCCTCAATCAAAAATATCTGTCCAAGCGCCAAAGACCTCTGTTAAATTTTAATCAGCACAAATCATCTGATAATCTGTACACTTGTGTTCTGTATTAAGTCTTAACTTTATTTCATTCTTCTGTCTCCTGATTGAAATAATCTTAAAACAGTATTGCAGGTTAGTAGTGTGGATGATGACTGACTGACTCCTTTTCCCCTTAGGGCATACAGTAGCTTTTATGCTCTCGCCCCTGAGATTGTTGAGACTGTCTGATTAGGCTACCAGCTCTCATACATACTTGCTGCCCTCAACCCTTCCTGTATGTGCTCATTAAGGTGTGGAAACTGTTCACGGATGCCAATGGAGCTGGGCAAGATTCAGTGTTGCAATTTGATTGATTGAGACTACTTGTAGATGTGACATAACAAGCACGCACACTGCCTCAAAACCAGCTCCCAAAGAGGGATATTAACTGAGTATTTCAGGGCCCTTTTTAGGTGCTGAACAGTCAAATTGTGAAAATTGCATGTTTGGCCTTATACAATATTTATTTCAAGGTGTTGCTTTTTTAGAGGTACAAAATATTGGAGGAGGGACTGACCATGACTGAGGACCCAACTGTGTCTGAAATTTAGCATCTGAAAAAAGCAGGTGTAAAATCTGTGACACTGCTTTATCAGACACACACAATGGGAGAGAGACCATAGTCAGGTCCTAACAGTAAGAGAGGCAGAGGAAGAGAGAAGCACAAAATAAAAGATGCATTATAAAGTTATTTTAGGTCTCTGCTCAGCACTAAAAGAGCAGCAAAGCAACCACTTGTTGTTTCCCACAGATTGTATCTCTCTGTTTCTCTCTGTATCCTCCAGCTTGAATAATTAAGGTTTTATTATTGTCATTATACATTACAGGATTATACAATGAAATGTAAATGTAGCCTCCCTCTACGCTACACACAGAGAACATGCATAAATAGATATTCAAATAGGCAAGCCAATCTTGTGATAGGATCACTTCAGCTGCAATAGGGTGAACCACAACTGAAAACAAATGTGAGCCAGGGGCGTAGAGTGTGGAGGCAATGGCCCCTTCCCTACTTCCTGCCCCTCTACTTTTGGTGCCTTTGCTTTGACAACACCCACACTGATGGCCTGAAGTATGAGTGAGGTGTGCATATTCTCACTGCACATTCTCTCTTCTTAAATGCTATTTTTTTGTGTGGGGTAAGGGGTATGCAAGTTTTTTTGTGCGTACCAGTTGTTTATACATGTGGCCCCAGGCTGGCTGGGATGTTGTCTTTGATGTGCTGAAGATTCAGTTTCTCAAAGCACTTCATCAGAATGGGGGTGAGTGCAGCAGGGCGGTGTCATTAAGACTAGATACTGCAGATTTTTTAGACACGGGGACGGTGATGGCTGACTTGAAGCAGGTAGCAATGCTCTCCTGTGACAGCTACTTATTAAGTAAGCTCTTATGTTTTGTTTTTTTTTTAGTTTTAAGGAGTTTTTGAGTGTTTACCAAAAATCTCCAAAATTGATTTTTCATAAGTAATCAGTCATGTTTGTTGAGCTTACGTCAGGCTTTTTATTATACTGTATGTGTGCACGTACAGCCTTCTTCTTGAGGGATAAATGCATGCTTACAGTTACAGAAATGGTTACAGCCCAACCAATATTGAAAGTATGAGAAAAAAATTCTTCTACACTCCATGCTAAATCTTACGAAGTGCCCCTTGATGCAGAGTCAGACACAGTTTCTAGAATAAAATGTTGGCATTCCATGTTTTGGCGAACCACAAATAGTTTGCATTTGTGCGTTTGATATGTATCATACCAACATTTTTAAAGTTACGTAGTCTACGAGTTGACTATGTCATCGGGAGGTGGAGAAAATGGCGGATTATGGGTCACCTAGGAAGAACACCTGTCGAGCTGCAGACCACTGCGGTCCATTTTTTGAGACTAACAAATAATAAAACTGGTTGTGTTTTGGCAAGTCATCACTGTGTCTCCAGCAGCTTTTGAGATAACAAATGTTTTTTTTTTTTGCGACCCATCTGTTTTTCTTCCAGGGATAGTATCACAAAAAGCTTGGATTGTGCCACCAAAACCAGGTAGTTTGATCCAAAACTTGATCTTTTTCTACCCATAACCAAGTGTTTTTTGTACCTGAACCTAACCACATGTTAACCACAGTGTTGTTGAAATTTAAAGATATGTTAAGTTTTAATGTATCTGCTACATAATAACATACAATGTAACAATGTATCTGTGGTTTGAAGAAATGTACACACATCAATTTACCCTAAAACTTCAATTAAAAGCTCAGTCCCAATGAAACACCCAGTCCCTTTTACGAGCCCAGTGTGGCTACAGATTTTGACAAATAACCGCTTGTCTCAATTAGACGCCTGGTGTGGTTGCCAAGCAGTTGCAAAGTTCTTTGGATGTATAAAACTGGGTTGTTGGCTACCTTAAAATTGTGTGTCCATTCCTCATTTAACCTGTAAGTTATTCATATTCCTTTAGTCTGTAGGGGTCCTCAGATCAAAAGAATCAAAAGAGTTTTTCATAAAAATTATTCCAAGCTGTGAGTGTTGTTTTAAAAGAATACAGTGGTGTTGTGTTGGTGTGCTGGGTGCTGTAACTCTCTCTCTCTCTGATGCGCTGTCTGTCAGAGCCAGATCAAATGAATGATTCATAATTGATATATTATCTGAAGCCTAATTTTTATACTGGTTTCAATAAACAATTTGATTGTACTTCATAACTTTTGCTGAGCAACAGTTTTGTGTAAGAGGAATTTAAGACCTGTCCCAAATATAATAGCCCGGGCTGTTGATTGAAGTTTTATGTCATCTGGCAGGTGGGTTGGCACATCATATGAACTGGGGTGGGTTCATCTGTAGTGTTAGTAAATACCTTGCTAAATAGAAAATTTGTGGAAAAGCAAAAATCTGTTGCCCTGAGGATAAATTATACCAGGCTTAGTAAATATCTCACAAAGACTCAGATCCAGCTTCATCTCCTAAGCCATCAGAATAAGGATTGTGTTAACATCTGTTTTATACAGCACATTCTCCACAATACAAAATAGATGTGTTTTATAATATTGCACACTTTATTCATTTTGACTTTGTTGCACTAGGTTCTTGTTGTCTTTTGCACAGTTTTGTAAGGCTTTTTACCTTACGTTTTATTGTACATCCTGTGGTATGCTCATTAACCTACAAAGCTCTAAATGGTCAGGCTCCATCATATCTTAGAGAGCTCATAGTGCCCTATTATCCCACCAGAACACAGCGCTCTGAGAATGCAGGGTTACTCGTGGTCCCTAAAGTCTCCAAAAGTAGAACAGGAGCCAGAGCCTTCAGCTATCAGGCTCCTCTTTTGTGGAATCACCTTCCTGTTTCGGTCCGGGAGGCAGACACCGTCTCCACTTTTAAGACTAGACTTAAGACTTTCCTTTTTGATAAAGCTTATAGTTAGGGCTGGCTCAGGCTTGTCTTGGACCAGCCCCTAGTTAGGCTGACATAGGCCTAGTCTGCCGGGGGACCTTCTATAATACACCGAGCCCCTTCTCTCTTTCTCACTCTCTCTCTCCCTTGCTAGTATTCATGTCCTGTTACTGCATCTCCCTAACTCGGCTCTACTGCATGTCACTAACTCGGCTTGTTCTCCGGAGCCTTTGTGCTCCACTGTCTCTCAGGTTAACTTGTGTCGCAGCTGTGCCTGGATGATGTGTCGCGGTTGTGCTGCTGCCGTGGTCCTGCCTGATGCCTCCTACTGCTGCTGTTACTATTAGTCATACCTGGACTATTATACACATATCATTATTGTCACATACATATATAATCATATTATTATATAATATCTGTTTCTCCTTATGTCTCATTGTGTCATATGGATTACTGTTAATTCATTATATTGATCTGTTCTGTACAACATCTATTGCTCGTCTGTCCGTCCTGGAAGAGGGATCCCTCCTCAGTTGCTCTTCCTGAGGTTTCTACCATTTTTTTCCCCGTTAAAGGGGTTTTTTTGGGGAGTTTTTCCTTATCCGCTGTGAGGGTCCTAAGAACAGAGGGATGTTGTATGCTGTAAAGCCCTCTGAGGCAAAATATGATTTGTGATATTGGGCTTTATAAATAAAATTGATTGATTGATTATAAATAAAGATTCATGTATCTTTGTTGTGTCCTTGATGTATTTTTGTCAGATATTTCTTACTCTAGACAGCCCTTCTTAGATTTTACAATTTCACAATATTTGACACAGAGTAGTGGCTTAAATGAAATGGTGGACATTGCAGGGTGTGAATTGGTGAAACTGTTTTTGGGGAAAACTCATTTGGCACAAATAGTAATATGTTTTCAATGGTTGATGCACCAGAGAAAAAAGAAAAGTCAGTACAAAGTCAGAAGTTTTCTCATTTGCAGGCTTGCTAATTATCTGCTCCCCTGTTGGAGTGCACTACTGCAGAAACCACTACATGCTGCTGTGTTCATTAGCAAATAATATGTTGGGCAGTTATTATTTCTGAGTCTTTAACCTGGCAATACATAATGTGTTATGCTACATTACGCTTAGATTCCTCTGGGGAAGACAGATGATTTTGCAGCATTCAGTAATTGCACTGACATGAACAAAGGTTCAAAGTGCAATCAGTACAATCGCTCAAGTTGATTTTGCCATGTGGTTGTTAGCAATTACAATGAGATGGCGCAGGCCCAAACATAATCCCTCTCTTTCAGTTGGAGACAATATTTAACGTGTCAGCTTGAGTGCACTGAAAATAGCTGACTGGCTCTGGAGTCTGGAGTCTTCCCACTGGCTTAAGATCAAATCGCACCAGAGCTTTCATTCTCAGGTCTCCCCTCCTCTGTTTCACAATCTACTTCCCACTGTGCAAATCAATGAAACAAAATAGAAATAATAAAATGTGTGTGTACTGCCCACTGTCATTAGAAACATTTTAGAAATTTTGCAAGTCTCCTTGTACCTTGGGGAACTTCACAGTGTTCAGATGGCACTACACTCAAACCCAATTAGGTTTAAAAAAAGAGCTACATACTGCACACCTAGCAGCAGCAGACGGATGAGACAAGCAGCAGTACCAATTCTGCCCCCATTGCTGCATTTAAAGGCACAATATTGCCTCTGAAATTACCCTGCACTTCTTTGGCAGAAATGTGTCTCATGTCACCCCCTTGCTTATACTTAGCCTGGTTCCAGACTTTTGAATCACGGCCCACTTCCCCGATTTGTTCAGTGATTTAAATGGGTTTTGTGTTTTGCTCAACAGTTGTTTCCCTAGTTTGGAGAAACAACAGTGCCAATCAGAGCTTTGTAAGAGGGATTTAGAGCGGGGACATTATCTTCCAGTGCCAGTGCCAGGAAAATGGAGGCCAGGAAAAATTGCGATCAAAGCAACAGGCATTGATAAGAGTGACACAGCCTTACATGCTGTGGTTAATTCACTTTCAGAAACAAATCTTTAAATTGCCATATTTTTCAATCAGTGTGAAAAAAATAGTCAAAGCAATGACTACTCCATCTGAACTGAAATGTATGCAGATGAAGATAGAAGATTGCTTCCCATATAAGGTATGGGCAAAACGACAACCCTCCAAACCAAAAACAGCTAACATGAAAGCAATGTCAGAATGAATAGTGAAGCAAAGTGAAATGGCAATCGACCATTCGCTAAGTCTCGCCCCTCAAATTCAGACTGGCCAATCAAAGGGTAGCGTCAGCGAGCTCCAACAATACAGCTGTGCTCCAAAGAACCCATGCAATCGTTTCATATGTCCTTCATTTTCAGGCTGAATTTGTGTATTTTGAGCAAAACATTGTGCCCGGGGCACATTGCTGTATTAATGATACTTGTTACTTGGAGAGATTGGAAGGAGATATACGTTTCTTCTCCATTCCAAAATCAAAAAGTGTAGGGTTAGCTAACTAACTAGCTATCTACCAATGGTATAGCCTTCTGAATGTACACACATGCATCATTTGCTTTTTAATGATTATAACAGGAATAAAGGCCTACCCTAATCTACAGAGACCAGTGTGTGCAGATGAACATTGATTGGTTTCTTCAGGAGCTGCTGGTGGAGGTCCGGGTGCTGACAGGCACAGGGAGAAGCCAAACACCGTTCATCAGCTCACACTGTGATGACACAGCTGGCCGAATATATTTTCCTTTATACCCATCGTCTTCTTCCTCGATCATCAGTCATCTGTAGCCTATAGCTAGGTTAGCTTCTTACTGTTTAACCTGTTTTTGCTGCTGAGTGAGTTTGATATCCTGAATATATCCTTCAAACAAATATTGTAGACCCCTCTGTCTGCTTCTCTCTAAATTCACCTTTCTTTTTTGTTTGTTTGTCATGTATGATTTTTTGCAGCTAGTTACAGTGGGCTCTCCATGCTAGCCCCAAAACCTTGAGGGACCATAACGAATTGGCGAGGCTTAGCTAAGGGTCAGTTCATTCTGATTATGAGGAAGATTTAATGTGTGTCCTTGTAGACCTAGAGGTAGAGCGTGTGATACAAACAATCAGCATAACTGCTCAACAAATCATTACAGTACCCCTGGTGGTCAAAACCACACATCATGCCTCCAAAGAGTAAATGCACCAGGGTAAAGTAAACAGCGCATACAGTGAACCAAGCAGAATGAGCTTTTCATCGACTATTTTACTTAGTCTAGTGCTCTATGTTGTGTTTGTGTATTGAAACATGCTGTATCAACACTAAGTTGCTTTTTGCTTGATAGAAGTCTTTGTGTGCATGTACCTCCATACAGTATGTCCGTCTCCGTCACCACAGAATGAATGCACACATTAACTTTCGTTGTAGTTCACTATTACGCTCGGCACCCATTTTGAGCTGTTGCACTTTATTAGGATGAGCAACATGAGCAAGATAGTTGCCTTTCTTATATGCAGTTTCTCTTTGCTAATGGTGCTGTGGGTAATTGATTCTCCTCTGTAGATCCTTTTGAAGCTCAGAGACTTGACATGCAAACATCAGTTAAGTGAAGGTAAACATGTTTTCCTGAGCAGATGCACTGGGACGCATTTAGATCAGAAGTTGGGAATACTGACTTGGAACTATGACTTCCAACTTGCAGTGGATTGCAGCATTATTCTTTAACGGAGGCTGGTGTGGAAACTAGAGTAGAAGCTGTCATACAGGCCATTTAGTATCTATATATTAAGTTCAAAAGTGTTTTTTAAATGATCAGCTCAATGACCAATTTGAGATATATTTACTGAATAAGGAGGCAGCTAATTATGAGAGAAGCTTAACAGTTTTCTAAGCAGCCTCCAGATAAAGAGGGTAATGATAATATGAAGATGGAATTCCAAGGTTGATCAGGGACTTTTTTTTCTCTTTTTTAGATAAATGATGATTTCATTTATTATTAATATTATTATTATTATTTTCGTAATTAAGGCAATGATACCAGGGTTATGTGATTGATAGATACCATGATTCCAATCGTTTCTTTTTACTGTCTTAATTCTGTCTGTGATATTCTATAGTTTTTCCCCTATTGTCAACAAATCCCCTCAACAGACCAAAACTAACAAAGAACTGATCCTAATAACAAGTACTGTCTATTGTGACTGACTGTAGGTTTGTGTCTTGCCTCTGGGCTGCTGCTTGTGTTGTGTCAGGTCCAGTTAGGAGGAGATCGTAGTAGGCCATTCTATCAAGAATATTTTTCACATGCCGCTGTTCTTTCTCCTTCTCCCTCCATAGCTGGCTCTCCCCCCTTTCTTTTGTTTGATTTGCTCTTATCTTTGTTTTACACTGTACAACACTAAACTAACTACACTTTTGATCTATATTCAGTGCATTTTCTTACTGTTTATTTAAACTAGTGCAGTGCCCGTAGGAAGTATGTATTTCTATAGAAAAGTGGAAGCTTAAGTAGATTTTTCATGTATGGCCAAATGAGGCTGTGTTCGATGGTACAAAGAGGTGTACATACTCTTACATAGTGTTAATAGAGAAACTGTACATTGGGTAAGACATGAACGTACATTGAGATATGGAGAGACACACAACATCATTAGGTTTCCTAGCTTTCCGTAGGCGAACAATCTTGAAATGGTAGCTAGCAAGCACGTAACCCTGCACGCCTGAAAGGAAAAACAAACGTTTCCGACCTAGCCATACTTTGGTATGGGAAGTTTAGGCAATGTTTTAGTCAATCTAACCATGTTGTAGCCATGTCAGCAAACACCATGAGCAGATGAGAACAGCGTGGTGAAACTTATACTACTTACCATGAGATTACTGAAACATGTCATGTTAATGCAAACTGCACCACTTCATCTATTCCTATATGGGGGAGGGACGAAAGGGAATGTCATAACCCCGGGTGTACACTGGATCCGTCGCGTTCGTGGTCCAGCCGTGGCAAGGACTCCTCCGTCCTGTGCTGGGGCGTCAGTGTCCACTGGAAGCGTATCTATAGCGGCGCGCACGTGAGCAGCTGGAATTGACGGATCGCGAGATCATGATGTCACACGATAATTTGCGGAAACACTGGAGGTAAAAATACATCAACAAACAAAGAAAAGATTTCTAATTTCAACATTTATACAACTGTACGAAGGGTGAATGTTATTATGGCATGTGATCAATTCTGTCTCCAAAAATCCAAGATGGGGACGGCCAAAATGCCAAATTCTAGGCTTCAAAATGGCATTCCACAATACAATGAATAACATCATGGTGACTACATACATTATTAGATACAGTCTATGTTAACAGCCTGTCTTATTCTTATTCCTCTGTGATGCAGAGCACTATTGCTGTCAACAAATAACTATAAACACATCAATTATTGCATTATTGCATTGGATGAGATGGTCCTTAGTTGCCATGGACATCCACTGCAGCTTTGTTTGACCCAATCCCACATACACTGTTCTGCTGCTTAGAATACTCACCAGCATACCAAATGTATGTTAATCCGCAGCTGAAAATAGTTCCCAATAAATGTATTGTTTACATCTGTATAAGTAGCATTTGCTAAAATCTGCACTGGCCAGCTGTTTTGGGATTTTTTTTAATGAATCTACATATGCCTGACCTGTTTTTTTTTAAGATTAGTCAAAAAGAAAAGTTAAAACATATATGCACTGCTTTCCTTTTTTTAAACACTGTTTTTTCATAGGATTTGTTGTAACTAAAATATTGATTATTGTCAACAACAACAACAACAAAAAAGTAGCTAGCAAAAGAAGTCTGTTTGGTGTTTCTTTGAATTATAGTCAGGCCTTGAAGATGCCATAGCTGGAGCTTTGTTTCCTTCAATATTGAATTCAGCCTTGCAGCACTTTTCTCTGCACTTCAGATAAGCCATTCATCTACTGAGCCTTGAACATACTATCCTTTAACTCAAAGAAATGCAACAGTATATATGGCATCTGGCATTTTAGAATTGAAATTATTTAAGAGTACTTCCCGTCACATTCTGTATATCTGCCTGACAGATCCTATCAGCAGTTACATCTCTGGAGTGCTTCTTTTACAGTGTCGTTAAGGAGACATTAACATGTCAGCTTTGAACCTGCTGTATGTGATCATGTATGATCATGTACATCTCTTCAAAACAGAAGTACTTGTTCACTTCTGCTGTCTCTCCTTTGATCCTGTGTGTCACAGTGAGGTGTCAGCTGTATTTACTGCACTGACATCCTGACCAACACGCACACACACACACACCTGCCGGGACATCAAAGGCCTCTTCACCAATTGATCAACACACTATATCAAAGCACAATGTGCTTGTGTCGCCCTTGGGTCCCCGTTCCTAAACATACCTACTGCGGAGGTGTCTCAGCCCGCTGCTCTCCTCTTCAAACATCTATATTTCAAACCACTGACACCTGTGTCTTCTCTCCTCCAAAGTAAACTCAGATGAATTGCTGCTCTTTCAAACTTGTTCAAGAAAGTAAAAGAATAAGTCATGAAATATAACATCAAAATAACACGATTCTTACTGTAGCATTTCTAATGAAATCCAACATCATACTGCTTTGAAAATTAATTGTCTTGGGAAATGTTAAAGAACAGGGCCACTATAGTGGGGGGAAAGTGGGACTACCCAAGGCCCTAATAGGAGGGGGGGCCTCAAAAAGCCTGTTATGAAAAGTGTGGTTTTCTGTGAATTTTTTTTATTTCTAAGGAATTAGTGCTGTAACTCAATTAAAATTGACTGAAAAAAATCCCTTTAATAACTGCACTTTATATAAAAAAAGTGGAAGGTCTCTGAGGCCCCCTCAAAAATGGTTTAGTCGGCACCTGTACTAGGCCGAGTGAATGACTGCTTAGGGCCCAGAATTTATATTTGAATGTTTTGGGGGATATTTTTAACCCTAACATGATGGATGGTAAATCTAACACTGCCTCCTATAAAATATGCTTTTATACTGTTTTATAATTGCACCTATAATAAATATAATTTCTTTTGCCAAATACCTTTTTTATGGAAACAAAATTTCTGTCTGGAGTATGGCCATGTTGTTTCCAGTCAAAGAAGTGTCCTTTTTGTACTGCACAGAAGTCAGCGAGGAGGTCAGGGGTAGGTTGTGGGGTGTATTGGGAGAATGACAAGCAGTCAGTTATCAACAAAAGAGCAATTTTTACACTGGAATAAAAGCAGTGTATCTCTGCCCTCTCTGGTTGAAAGGGTCACAAGTCAGAAGTTCAACCACTGGACAATTTCCCACCTCACCATTTAAGTCTACTGCCTGCATTCAGAACCAATGGAGGTTGTAATGTGGCCTTTCAACCTGTTCAGATTCCCAGGTCATTAAAGACCTACACTCACACCTCCTTGGACACTCATACTTTCAACCTGTTCCCATTCGTTAAAACTTAAGACTCATGGACAGCTCTTATCATGGAGTCATACGTAAATATCAGTTGCCATTTCATTCAGAACTGGGAGTGGTACTCAACTCCTGTCACACAGACACACAGTTCTGATGACCGACACACCACAGATAACATAGCAGACCACCTCAAAGCAGCCGTTGAGGAGCTGGGTGTGTTGGAGAAAGTTAGAACATAACCGTGACAATGTCAGAAATATGGTTTTGGCAAACCAGTGGCTCCTCGAGTTGGAATCAGTCCCGTTTTGCACACACACCACAGCTTTGGATGGTCGCAATTAAAGGCCAAGAGTGTCCAGTTTGCTCACACTACATAATGCTTTATGTGAGGATGGTGGAGTGTACTGCCAAATTCAGAGAAAAAACACAAGAGACTTCTTGTGGTAGTGAAATGAACATTCAGTTCACAGGCAACAGCTTTGGTGGACATTCCGGCAGTCTCATGCCAATCTCACGCTCCCTCAAACATCTGGAGCCTATCCCAGCTGACATTGGGCGAGAGGCAAGGTACACCCTGGACAGGTCACCAGACTATCGCAGGGCTTACACATAGAAACAGACAACCATTCGCACTGACATTCACATCTACGAGCAATTTAGAGTCACCAGTTAACCTTCCCCAAATCTGCATGTCTTGGGACTGTGGGAGGAAGCCAGAGTACCCAGAGAAAACCCACGCTGACACTGGGAGAACATGCAAACTCCGCACAGAAGGGATTGGACCAGGAACCCTCTTGCTGTGAGGCGACAGTGCTAACCACCACACCACCATACCGCCCCTGAGTTAACGATAATATCAAAAAGCTCTTAAACCAGAAAAAGCTGGCATTCACGCAAAGGAACAAGGAAAGACTGTGCAGCCCAGCTGGCAGAGCCCCTTCGGTGGCTCTTTAACAGAAGTCTTCAGGCAACAGGCAAAGTCCCAGGGCAATGGAAAACATCTTGTCTCGTACCAGTGTCTCGTAAAGTGGGCATCTGGCCGAGTAAAATGACTACTGACCGGTGGCCTTCACATCACACATTATGAAGACCCTGGAGCACCTGGCCCTCCATTTCCTGAAGTCGGAGGTCACTGATGCTGTGGACCCCCTCCAGTTTCTTTACATGCTGCATCGGGCCTACACCTACTTGGAGGAGCTGGGGTGTTGTGTGAGGATCCTTTCCCTTGACTTCTCAAGTGCATTTAATACTATCCAGCCCCCCATACTGAGAGACTGGTTGGAGGGGATGGGTGTAGATTGCTTCCTGACCTCCTGAATAACAGAGTACTTGACAGAGCAGTCTCAGTATGTCAGGCTTGGAAGCTGTGTCTCTGGGATGGTCAGGAGCAGCACTGGTGCTCCACAGGGAACTGTTTTAGCACCGTTCCTGTTCACACTCAACACAGCAGACTTTCAGTACAACTCGAAGACCTGCCACAAACAAAAATACTCTGATGATACAGCTATTGCGGCTTATATCAGGAGCGATCAGGAACGGGAGTACAGGGACCTTCAGGGACTGGTGCAGTAAGTGTTGTCTCCACCTGAACACAGCCAAAACCAAGGAGATGGTGGTGGATTTCAGAAGAAAGAGGTCACTCCATCAGCCAGTCTCCATACAGGGGGAGGACACTGAGGTGGTGCACACCTACAAATATCTGGGGTCCTCCTGGATGATAAGCTGGACTGGTCCTCTAACACCGACACCCTCCACAGGAGGGGGCAGAGCCGCCTGCTTCCTACTACGGACACTG
Organism: Cephalopholis sonnerati; assembly: GCA_019142605.1. Taxonomy (NCBI): domain Eukaryota; kingdom Metazoa; phylum Chordata; class Actinopteri; order Perciformes; family Serranidae; genus Cephalopholis; species Cephalopholis sonnerati. The sequence goes on from JAGQAX010000010.1 coordinate 35,864,210, forward strand.
AGGTCCTTTAATGTGTGTGTGGAGATGTTGACCATGTTCTATCACACAGTGGTGGCCAGTGCACTCTTCTACACTGCAGTGTGCTGGGGAAGCAGCTTAACAAACAAAAACACCAAGCATTTGGACAAGCTGGTTAAAAAAGCTGGCTCAGTGCTCGGCAGGAGACTGGACACACTAAGAACTGTGGTGGAGAGGGGCACATTGAACAAACTGAAAGCTATAATGGACAATAGCAGATACCCTCTCCACAGCCTCCTGGAGCGACAGGAGCAGCAGCAGCAGTCGGCTCATCTCACTGCATTGCAGAACAGAACGTTTCAGGAGATCCTTTGTCCCCACGGCAATAAGACTGTTTAACACCCCCTTAGCCACAACTGGACTGGAATGTGGAATGGACAATTTTCTTTTAATTTAATTTCTATTTGTGCACTTATTTGAACTTATCTTATTTTATGTCTATTTAATAACACTGTGTTGTTGTTGATGAGAGGAAGTGTGATTGTTTTTTGTCTTTTATGAGCTGCTGGACAGCTGAATTTCCCTTCAGAGATAAATAAAGTTCTTTCTATTCTATTCTATGCGATTCTATAAAACATACCTGCAAATGCATGTTAGTTATACATGAACACAAGTTTCAGTCGGAGAGGTTGACCAAATCATGAATAATGCATAAAACACTCCAAAAGACACTCATAACTATGTCAAAACCCAAATGGATTTCACAAGATGCAAAAATACAGCATCACAAACAAAATCCAGCAACCATGTCCACTGGACTACAAGTCCCTGCTGGGACCGGAGACAGACAAGAGGAAAGTGTGAAATCTGACAGGCTGCAGTCTGCCTGGGCGAGACCTCACAGCCATCATGCATGATATTGACCTATTGCTCCACTCATGAGAAGGCCCCGGGCATTTTGCACATTTGTCTACCTCAGTCTGTATGGATGCAATCCTGGAAAAAGCCCTAAGGTATGTTATATATGTACTTTTGTATGTGTCTTGATTTGTGGCTGTTTGTGAATGTGCACATGTATGTTCTTGAAACGCCCTAAGCACTGCACATCTCCTGAATAACTTGACTTGCCATGAATATTTTTATATGTGTCAACATGAGACCAAATGTGTTTCCCTTTTGTGCACACACACAGATGCACACTCACACACACTGTCATTTCTGATGTGTTGGCTGAGTGTACCACTCTGTTCCCCGTGGATAAACATGGGTGGGACCTATTGTGGTCTCTTGGAGCAGAAAGTGTGTTCCTCAGCTCTTGTCAAGACGTCACAGTCACGTTCTGGGTTGGTATTTTTAACCCTGATTTTTTTCTTTTTGTTCAGTTCCTTGGAGTCAGAGGCCTTCTCCCTTTTCATTTTTGACAACTTTTAGAATTGTAAATGTTAGACACAAGGTCACTCTGTATGGGGTTATAGCACTAGGGGGTTGAAGAGAGTTTCGTTTATCACAGTGGAAACAAAACTCAAGTCCCTCAAATCAAAGTCGGTAAAGTTTCTTTCTTTTCTTTTTTTATCAGTGAAAGGGGACACAGTGAAAGGTGGCAAATCAGAAAAGAATGTAACACAATATACAGACGACAACAGTATGTATGTAATAGTATGTGTGTTGTGTATTCACATATGCATTACTGTGACCAGAGGGATGTGCAGGTATGTGTAAGGAGGAGGAGGAGAGAGAAGGGAAGAAAAATATTAATTAGAAATACATTAAAATGATAATAATATTAATAATAATGATACAACAGAATAAATAAACAACACATTGAGCAATTACTAATAAAAATCTGAAATCCTTATTGTGTGTCTGTGTGTGGGTGGGTGCATATGCGTCTGTGTGCACATACGTGTATTATATATCTTGTCTGCAGTGTTTTTTGGTTGGACACAGGCAATTGATTACATTTGTGTGTGTGTGTGTGTGTGGGCAGGGGTTGACTGATTAAAGGTCCAGCGTGTAGGATTTAGGGGGATATATTGACAGGAATGGAATTTAATATAATAAGTATGCTTTCTTTAGTGTAAAATCACCTGAAAATAAGAATCTTTGTGTTTCTGATACCTTAAAATTACCTGTTGATATCTACATAGGACCAGGTCCTTGTTTATGGAGATGTTGCACCACCATGTTTCTACAGTAGCCCAAAACGGACAAACCAAAGATTGGCTCCACGTAGGGCCATTCATGTTTTTGTGTCAACCACTGTAGTAAGAAGCCCAACTGCCATGAGCAGTGCCAGGGTTACACTGATTTGCAATGTGAAACTGCTTTATTCAGTGTTTCTAGTGGTTGAAATCACCCGGGAAATATGTTTTAGAAAGGAAGAGACCTCTGAAGATAATTTGACTTCTGGTGCAAACCCCCTGAATGTCTGGAGCTTATGCTATCGTAGAAAAAAGGTGATCACACATTGGCATGTGTTTGATGAGCCACCCTCAGCAACATGCCAAACTGTGTCAGAAATACAAGGATTTGTACCTCCTAAACATCTGGATCAGAAAAAGGTGAGCACACATTATCTTAAGTTGCTCTTTGAGATGCCAAACAGCACTGGAGATGCATTGATTTGTAACATGAAACAGTTTTATTCAGTGTTTTTAGTGGTTTTAATCACTTGGTCTGTTTGTTTTAGAGGGGCAGAGACCTCTGTGGATAATTCGGGTCCTGATGGAAAAAAAACCTTTTGCATAATGAATACTGAAGGATTTCTAGCTAGGAAAAGTTTTAGCTGGTTGCAATCTGCAATACACCACTAGGTCTTCACCTTTAATTATTTGTTTAGGTGGTTAAGTTAAGTTAATGATGAAGGCAATGCAATTTGAAATGCAGGAAGTTAATTAATTATTTCCAGGTGGAGTTTTTCTATTGAAATATAAGCCAAAAGAAGATTGTTATTTTTTCAGTATGTGCTTCCGTGATTTCAAGTTAATGAGGATAGTTTTCTTTGTGATGGTTATTAACACAAGGAATGATCTACTGGTGCTCTCGTTTACATTGATTGTTTATATATCTCCTAGTATGCAGAGTGAGGGGCACAGTGAAAAGGGGTGCACCAATTAAGTGCAGCCTACTTCCACCTATGGAGAATACTTTAAAAATTATTATTATTATTGCTACGAATAGGGAAAGAGAGGAATGCTAGCGGGAAATTACTAAATGTTTAAATTTACAAGTTAATGGGGCAACGCCTGCGAGCTAGTTCAGGCAGTCAACTCGAGCTGCACTGATTCATACACACATGTCAAAGGTCACTCTCCACATGTCATCTATAAAACACACCCTCTTAATCTGGCGGTCTATTTAAGCTGCAAATCTTCCCAGCTCTGTCTTTGCATTGTTTATGCTGCTGCCGCCCGGCATCAGTACTGCTTATTATTTTATTTTATTCCTTTAATCGTATTTTCCTTTCCCCTACCTCTAATATGTACTTGGGAATATGCATGCATACATGATGCTTATTTGTGATTGATGTTTGATTTGTTGTTTACTCACTCAATGAAAAGAAAAATGTGTATTATTTAAAAAAAAAAAAAAAGGGAGAGCCACTTTTATGACACTGAAAACCCTGGCATTAGGCTCACCTCGCTAACCCAGTAATCTCACATTGCAGTACACCTCTCAGGAGAGTGGATAGTGGGGACCAAGGACCTATCTTTGACTTGTAACACTTATTGTCTTAATATTTTACACCCTGCTGCACTTCTTTAAGAAAAGCAAGTAATTACATTAATCTCTCTCTGGTTTAATGACCCCACTAGATTCATTATAATAAATAAAATGTAGGAAGGCCAGAAGATAGTGGTAAAAAATACATACCAAATCTCTTAAAATGGTCAAAACCTAATGGCTTCTACTCAGAATGCCATATCTAAGCAAGAAATTTTGATTTCTCCTCTCTGGCTGCCTCCAGGGTTTCTTTTTCAGACCATTGCCTCGGTGATGAACCCTCTACTTGGTCTGGGGGGGGGGGTTGGCTTTGCATTCCTTATGAATTCAGAAACGTCCATATTACCCCTGACCTCGCTGCCACACTAACCCATTTTGTCTGTTGTTAAGGGTAAGGGTGAAACATACTTACAACTTTCAACCAGAGAGAGCTTTTCAGCCTGGTACAGGATGATACTGCATGTTGGGTGAAGTGACAAATAGGCATTATAATCCAATTTCTAAGCTACCAGTAGCCACCACCACTAGCCTGAACATTTTAAATCTCTATTACTGGACTTGGTTTTGCAGTTGTGGACCACTTTTTTCAAATGTACTCGACAGAAGGTCACCCAGAAATGTGCAATTGAAAGAGAAGATTATGCGGTGTTCTGAGCTGGTATGTTATCTGAAGACCACGCCACTTATTCGCTTCCAGAATCAAAATTTTCAACTGAGCCTATTTCTTTTGAGACCTGCAGGTCTTACAGTGGATCAGCACTTTATTTAATATCCTTGCCCCCTTTGCTCAGTCATACTCGGAAGGTCAAACAAGTGATGAGTCTGGACAGACAGAAAAATCAAACATCAAAAGTTACAAAGAAAGACAAGGCCTTTTATAGATGACAAATTCTGTCTGTTTTTCAAAGCGTGAACACTGGTATTTCTTCAGATACACAGCTTGAAAGGTCACAGTGACATACAATGACAAACACTCCATATTTAGGAGAACCAATGTGAAATAAGCAAATACACGACCAGAAGTAAACTGCTTGTAAGTGAAGGGCATCTATATTAGTGGTGACCTACGAGACCAACTTAAAGCAAGCATTTCACAAGATCACACCCTTTCAAAGAGCAGGATGTATAACTACAAATTGCTTCCTTCTATCAAGTGGTGACAGTACATTGGATTGGATTTGCAGCAGCTGCACTTTATAACCATCGACTAAATAAGGAGACAAGTGAAGAGAGGAGAGACGAGTCTACCAGGAGCCAGCATCTGAGATGAGTCACTTCCGCCTGCTGCTAATGTTCTTTGCTGACTATTGTTACTTTTAATATCTTGAGGTCGCTGTGCTAGTTAGATGTAAGTGGAAAAGGAAGACTCTTTTCTTTTTCTTGCAGTCTGGGTCTTATTGTCATACTTTCAGTCAATATATTCTCTGCAGCTCTGTTCTGCTTCTGTGCTCAGACACCCATAAACCACAGTCAATTATTCTGGTGTAAATTTCCTCTGAGACATGTGCAGAATGGGGGAAGTAAATTGATATTTGCTGACAATTGGTATTTTCTCATTTGTGGAGTCTTTGAGAAACAGCCGAGTGAGCTGAGTGCGAGCTGTATGAGCAGAGACAGACAAAGGTCGGGTTGAAGCAAAACAAGACCAGATGCTGGGGCGCTGCGGGTTAACTAGCTCCTCACCGAGAGGCTACTGCTTCCCGCGCGCCTATCAAAGCCCCCGGTCTCCAAACTGAGCCCATCCAGAGAAGCAAATAGCCGAAGCAATCTGGGAGCTCCGAGAGCAAAGTAAATAGTGACAATACAATACACACTGCTGGCAAGGAGAGTGGGTGAGAGTATTAGAAGGGATGGAAACAGAAAAAAAGAAATGAATGCAGATCGAAAAAGGTTAGAATGAAGAAGACTGAAGGGATAAGACTGCCTTCCCAATACAATGAGGGCGCTCAGAATTTCTTATGTTGTGCACTGTATGTACTATATATTATCTATATGGAGGGGCATTTCAGCCAAAAAAAATAGTATTTTTATTATTTTATTATTGTATTTTTTTTTAATCAAGCCTAACTTTTCTTGTTTTTCTATTGTTTTGTTTGTTTTGTTCAGTTTCATTTTCTTGGTAGAAATGGGCTTCTTTTCAGTTCATCCAAATCCCTGTTTGTTTATCCAGATTGTAATTTGACTTTCATTTCGACAGAGGCAGGCACATAGAGTTCAGCAGTTTAACAACAGAAGAGATACAGGGATGGCTAGCAAGTCAAAACAGAAGCTGTAGAGAGGAGTAACATATGATTTGGCATCATCAAGCGATGAGGCTGCAGATAGCAACCAACTGAATACCCCTCCATTCATTACTCAGTTACTGCTATCCACGAAGGCACCCTTTGGCATCTTGAGACATACCAGGCTTTTAAGTGAATCTAATGTAAACCCACCCGTGGCAATATTTGATGCTGAGGGAAATGGACACAGTATAATGAGAGAGAAACTCTGCACACAGTGGGCGGGGGGGTGGGGGGGGGGGGTAGGTCAAACAAACAAAGGCTTTGACCCAGGAGCCCACAGTTTGTGTCCTATGTGAAATCAAAAGTCAACATTGTTTTACATAACGTTATGTAACCCACATAGGTACATGCCATGTAAAAGCAAAAGCCAATGTTGTTTTAACATAACATTATGTATCTTATTTAAGTACATGTCATGAGAAAGCAAAAGTTACATTTTGACGTAGCATTACTCGTGTAGGTACATCCTGTGTGAAAGCAAAAGGCAACGTTGTTTTAATGAAACGTTATGTATCTTATATAGATACATGCTGTGTGAAAGCAAAAGTTAACATTTTAACATAGTCTAACATAACGTACATGTCAGTGACATATTCACGTGAGGTAAATAATTTTATAATTTTAACCCAAGCCATGATGTTTATTTTTAAATCCAAACCTAACTGTGACCATTTGACAATGCTAACCATGTGTTACAATCTATTTAACCCGGACACAGCTGTGCCGCATATAGACACTAAAGGATGCCTTGTGCGTCAGTATGAGACATCAAGGGGGCGTGACAAAGCGTCAGCATTTGATGACCTGGGAATGAGAACAGGTTGGACAGACAGATTTTGACAACATATGTTAAATACAGTACCATGTTTTATTTTCGTATCTTGGCAAGAATGAGTTTCTGTACAGTTTGCCCAAATCGCCATCCACACCTTGTAGAATATACACCTTGAGATAGCATACATGCCTTACGTAATTTTTTTTTAAAAATGCATAATTTTTCATCACTTTTTCCTTTTACAGGCTGAAATGGACTTCCACAGAACGAGCACTTGAAGTCTGCAGTGAAATCTGAAATCCTTTTCAAATCACTTGTGATGGTTAAAGAAACAAAGGACAAATATACATAGAGCCATAAATAGTTCATCATGTAGGGCACACAGTGGTGTGATGTTAAAGGCTTGAGAGCAGAGTACAGAATACAGCAAAGGCAGACAGTCTGTCTTCAGAACACTTTATTGGCCTTGGGTAGTGAGGAGAGCTGCTGTGGGTGAAGGCTTGTTGGGAGAGGCTAATCAAAATGAGCAGTGAAGGCTTTTTGGACATGTCAAGGTCACTGTCAACCATACATACAAGTGGTGTGTGGGCTGCACTGTATGTGTATCTGTATCTGAGAGGGAAATAAGGAAATGAAAGCTTTCTTGTTTGAGGGAGTGCTCAGATTATATATTTATATAAAAAAAGTGCACAGCAAATGGAGGGTAAATTGAGCCCAGTTTACACAGAGATACTGCAGGACTGTCAGTGCACTTGTTGGCTTCTGCCTGTTGCTGTTTATGTCTACATGTATCCAGTGAAGTCACTGTAAGAAAGCAAAGGATGAGCAGAGTAACATTTATGTTTTCATGTCATACACCTCATGAATAATGTTACCCATGTATTACACTTACTAAAATTCGAATTCTTCTCACTTTTTTTGGTTAATTGTGTTCTTTTCACCAGTCTATCTCAAAAAATTAAACATATCCACATTTTAAGATAAATTGGCATTCACTAGGCACTTGCTATTGGATGTTTAAACCTTTCACATTTTAATAGTTAAAGGAGCTGCATGCGATATTCCGGTCATATCTATGCAGGCAACCTCTGAGGTTAGAAAATGTAGGCAATGCAGAAGTGCCAAAACCTGCAGTTTCTCTAATGGCCACCTGAGGCTGGCTCCAGAAGTGGGTCCCCATAGAGCTACAGCTGAATAAACATGTTTACAACCTGGTACAAAAACGGTTTGGTTTTTATAGCGACTTTCCCGCTGAATTGAAAAAAAAAACAAAAAAAAACGAACACCTGCTAATGTGGTTATGTAATGGGAAAGATCAGCATTAACACCTGGGTCAAATGACTCTGCAGTAGTCACGGTTATTAACCAGCCCGGGCTCCAATCAGCAGTAGTGAAAATGCAACATGCAGGTGAAAGCATTAATTTTTTTAGGCCCTAAGACGCAATGACACACCACCACAAAAAAAAAACGTTTATCTCCGCCCAAGCAGCGCTCAAACATCGTTCCAAATTAGTCTGCATCAAGTTTGAAAGCAAGCCTGAATAAGTAAGAGAAAAAGAAGTAACATTTTCACTAGCCTCCATGCTACTTTCTTCTGTTTACCAACCTGTTTTCTGGCCTGTCTGTAACATCACACGTCACATGATGTGACGTGTGTAGAAAAAAGGACCAGGTCTGTTGCAGAGGCATGTACACAGCTCTAGTCTACTGGCAATGGGAAAAGAGTCTACAGCTTATTTTTGGCTGGTTTTCCCATGTTTAAAAAACTTTTGTACACATGCTAATCTGGTAGCATGTGGTATATAGCTAATTTTCCCAGTTATGACAACTGTAGGGGAGGTACATTTTTGTATATCTCACCTGTGTACATTTAATTAAGACTTAAAGTTACACATGATTAAGGGCATGGTCACTTTGAGTGACAGGCTGTCTGTGGTTAGTGTCCTCCGGTGGTCAATCAGATCCACCTCCCTCCTCCACAGCTTCACCTTCTTGCCCAAATGTGGTCACTTCTGGCTCCAAAAAAACAAAATGGGTGTCCGCAAACCAATGAGTGACATCACATTGACAATGTCCATTATTTTATACAGTCTTTGATGTGAAATTTGGAGTCTAATTCAGGGTTTCTGCACACGGTTCTCATCATGAAGGTGGTTTAGCCTACAGCTAGCACCTAACAGTGCTTACTCAATTAACAGTGCTAACGATGGCAACGTTGCTGACTAAGCTGTTACCTGGGTGGGGAACCAGAGGGTGGGCGCTATGCCTCTGCTACAACATCATCCTGGTAACACCATAATGAGCCCAGTGCAAAGCTGCGGTGATGACCTAGCCAGTGGGATACACACAGGGACACGCATGCACTCATGCACTAACATGCATGGCCAGCATAGCTACCACAACAACTCACAACCAAAGCTCAGTTACAACACACACAGAGGGAGTGTGACTTAATTTTCTCACCAGGACACGATTACTCCACTATGTCTTTACAAAGCAAGTAGCAGCTCACTGCTGTATTAAATTCTGTTAATGGAGGATACAACACCTTTAAACAAAAATATTTTTTCGCACACAAAAACCCTCCACAAAATGACCAGTAAGGCAGTAACATCAGCATAACTTAGTTTTGTCCATATCAGTGATATCTACTATTGCTCTCTTTTTAAGGCCTTTTTTTCCCTAATTGTCTAACTGTATTCACTGCTGTCTGAAAATGTATATAGTGTTCCATTGTCTCAGTCCTGCTGTTATCCCAGACATGTCTAAACTAGGCTCATATCACTGCAACAGGTCACAAAGTGATGCAACCCATGTATGTATCATACTGCCACAATAGATGCCATCTGGCTGAATGGCAGCATGTCATAGCACCACGAATAAATCCATCCAGCACTGTTAAAAAGTGTCGTATCATACCACTGGGAACAACCAGATCTCATTCGGAAGTCGTTGCATACCGGCATTTGGTCAGTGACTTCTGACATCAGACACCAACAAAAAAAGCTGTCCTTTCCCATTGGCATGACACACAGCTTGTCGCTGTTATTGTTTAACGGCGCCCGACAGTGTCAGGGGGGGACGCGATGGGACAACAACGAAAGTCAAACGGGCAGAAGTCTGAGTAGGGTGGGTGAGAAGGGTTTTGGATGGGTCCAACAACCACTTACTTTCAACCAGGAGGCCAGTGTTTGCTTCCCATAAGATTGTAAACCCAACCACATAGATGTGTTGGCTAAACATAACCACGTGCAAGTGTTGTTGAAGGAAAGAAAACATCAATTTGCAGTGTTGTACCAAAGTAGTGCATTTATTTTTGAAAGAGAACGTATGCAACCTGTACATTTCCTGTGAACATGGACATGTATTTTGAAAACAGACAATGCATGTAACAGGCTGATGTTGAAACAGCATCCCAGGATGTCAACAACCAACACACCCAGTGTATCTTGCATGTCATATCTTGACATGGAAAGTCCATGACCAAACGTTGATATGTGATGAGATCAGAGGGAGACTGTGTTGCCAAGAAAGGTGGCTTTTGGTGTTGGTGTGTGATGCCAAAATCACTGACAATGCAGCAGTGTTTGAGAACATCTGAATGAGGGCTGGAGTTGCCTATAGACTCACCTTTTCACTTCAGCTGGTAGCATTAAACCTGCTATAGTTGAGAGTTTATGGCAAATGAGATGTTGAAAAAACAACAATGTAAAATATGTTTTTGCTGTTTGTTTTTTTAAATTATTATCTATATACAGGATTTCTTATTCCAGGAGTGGATTTTTAGTTATTTCCATGAGAACAAATACTTGCTCCTGACATACTAAAGTCAATGGGATTTCTCTGTAAATATAGATTTCACACTTTTTTTTTCATTGTATTTTAACACCTGTTGAGTGGACTAAGCAACTGTTTAAAACATTGCCTCAGCAGGTGATTCACTGCTGGTGTGTCCACTGGAGTTCAAGTAGTATAAAAAACTACTTTTAGCATTGGTGCACTGACATTGCCAGTTGGAACCAAAAATGCACATCCCCTGGTGAGACAATAAACACAACTTGAATTGTTTCTTTTTGCTCATAACATTTTTGACCACATCAACACAAGTCAAGACAAACCCCAGAGGATATACTGATTTAAACCAAAAACTAATTTTTCCTTTGACTATAAAGCACCTTCCCAACTTTAATTGTAAAGCTCACTGTACTGTGTGCATTTAATACATCAAAAATTGAGTTGGGAATATATTCCCCCTTCATTTCTACTCTTCTTGATCATTCCATCTGTTTGAATTCTAGTCACTGAATATGCAGTAGAAAAGATTAAAGCAGATGGCTTTGAAAGAGAGATGTCTAACCCCATTATGTTGTGAAAATCTTCAATCACCTGCAATGTAAACTGAAGTAAAATACCATAAGGTGACACATAAAAGCTTAAAACATGTAGAGTAGCTGTTTTCTTGCATTTTGCTTTTTCTCCCACTGTGTATTTAATATTCTAGACAGATTTTCCATTACCTCAGGGACACATTCTGTGCCTGTGTAAAAACTAAGTAAGTAAGTGGGGATAAAGCGGCTCAGGTTGTTTTCCCAGTTCCTTTGGTGTAAATTAGCTGAAGCTTCGAATACATTCTTAGTTTGTCTTAACCGCTGCAGCACATACAATTGACCTCATTCACCAACCACTTTAAAGAGCAAATGTTATCTTTAAACTCACTTACACAGCTCTCACAAAGATTCTGCATTCACAAGTGTTTTACTTATTTGAGATTCATTCTTAGGTAAGTACAGAATCTTAACTCACTCAACAACACATTTACACACATATAAGTGCTGACATGTTTAAGCAAATAATTGACTGTTGTATTTTCCCATTCAACAGCTGTATTATATTATAGGATTTAAATTACAATCAGATTTTTAGCATTTATAATATTTTTTAAATAATTGTTTTCATTATTTACAAAGCATTATGGTCTTTTAAAACAAGTAGACACTACAATTACATTTCAATTCACATCAGTTGTGTTAATTGACATCCATGACAACAAATCTGTAGTAATTAATCATGCTATTTATAGGCCCAAAGGAGGACTATTTCTGCACCCAGGTCTTCTTGCACAATGGCATATTTACTGTGGCTGGAAGACATTGCAGATTGTGCTCTGAGGAGGCAACACATCTTCCAGGATTGTGTGGATCCATTTGCAGAGTGACAAGAACAAGGCTGTCCCCCTGTATTTATCTGTGTCTCTTTTCTGTGTTTGGCAATACTTTTTGTTTCCCATTTGAGATCAAACCTTTTTTTTAACCTCTTCAGTTGTGCGCCCTTCTCCTGATACAGCATTCACAGACATTACTGAATACAAAAGCTCATTCGGCAGAAGTGCCTCCACTTCAGAGGGACTGAAGTTTGGGTTCTTGTGCTCCCTAACAATGCTCAATCCCTGGTCATCAGATACTGCTGCTTTGTACCACCCCTCTGTCTCATAGTGAGGCACAGATCATCCTGCGTATTGTAATATGTAGGTGATGTTGTCAAACTGTCACTGTTAGGTTTACCCAACAAAACTACTTGGTTGGGTCAAGAAAAAAAAATCATGTTTTAGGGCAAATCAAGTACATTTGCTATGTAACAAGACATGAACCCGAGTGATGTCAGTAAGTTGCGTTAAACCAACATACATTTTTGCTTTAACACAGGACAGAACTGTGGTCTCCTGGAGAAAATTCTGGTTTTGTTTGACCCATCCATCTCTCCTCCCTCTTACCCTATGTGGACTTTCTCACTCTTTACACCATGTCAGTTGCTCTTATGTTCAAGCCTGTGTTTAGTTGAAAGCCTGGTGCACATAAACAGTAAACAGTGCCTTTGGCATCGAGGGGTGTGATCAACTGGCGGGTAGTTTACCTCTGTTTGGATCAACTGGCACATACTCACAAATATAAGAATACAAGTGCAAACAATTCTGCAATTTAAGAACAAGTCATGACTCTAACATTGAGTTTTCTCCGGGACAAATTGAAGATATTTAGTGAATGAATCCCATTGTTGTCATTCCAGACAATGTTCCTGTATTGCAACATTAAAAGTTGTGTGCATATCCTAATATTGACTTTAGGATATTATTTGGAGGATTTAGTTAGAGCTGTGATTGTGTTCAACCTCAGACTAAAAGCAAACATTTACTATGAAATGGTAGAATTTCAATAAGGGGATTAATAGGAATGTAGTTTTTTTAGTCAGCATAAAACACACTACACAAAAGGTCCAATATCATTTAATAAATGCTAAGTAAAGATAGGTCAGTAAAGCTATTCAAAGATAAACAGAGGCATATGGAAGAGAAATAAGCTATTTAAAAGAAGAGTCAGACTGTATTCACTCATTCAGAAACGCAATGAAAAATGTGCCAAAAGTTGAGTGAGCCTTTCTATTGATGCCCAGTATGTTTTGACCTATAGGCCCTGCACTGGGTATCAGGCTGTGCTGTCATAAATCGACTGGGCCCCACAGCTGCTGCTCGACATCTCAGCACTTGGTTATGTCTCCAGGTGAATTACTTTGAGACAGGCTTGTTTTATACCCGACAGAATGTGACGAAGTGAAGCTTTACCTGAACATAAAGGCCATGTTGGGTCTTTGCCTGTACATTTACTACGATTGTCAGGGAGATGGAATCATCCACTGGCCCTGCTTTGCTAAAGAGACTGCTCTTTCACATCTAGCGGCCTCTTTTTGCCGTTAAATTTTCTCTACAACTAGATGGCTCCTGCAAACTGCTGTTGCTTTGCTCATGCTGTTGCATTTGCTCCAAATCCTGCACTCCAAACCCTGTTGTACCTGCCTTACAATATCCTGTGTGTTAGTGCAACCTGAGCCTGTAAATCTGCCTTTCTAGGCTTCCTCCCAGTTAAGACTTTTTCTGCTAGCCTGGGAACCAGGCGAATATGGAAGCTTACATTTTATTTGCTCTGGCTGATGCGTCTGATCCCCCTCCCAGTCAAACAGATTTCCAGCCAACCTGGCCCAGGTCTGGCCAGTAACAACTGTTTATCTAATATCAGGTGTGTTTAAGTTACAGTGAGCATAAACCCATCTTAGTAAGAGTGCCATTGAAGTATTTTTCTAAAACAACCAAGATAGCTGCAGCTGATGTGAAACTTTCATTGGAACTACTATTTTCAAATTCTAGTGGCGAAAATAGCAACACTTCACAGACGTACTGATGCTGTAGCATCACAGCTCATCTCTGCATGCTGTGGTCTGTTTACATTGGTCTATGGCTTAGCACTACATCATATGTTTTGCTGTTCAGATTGTCTGTAGGTCTATCCAGTTGCATTCAGAAGCATCTTGGTCCACGGCTGTTCCGTAACCCCCCTTGGATTTCGAAAATAAACGGTGAGGTTCCAGAATTCAGACCAAGATTTGATACGGCAATGTACTGTTCTTTTGTACTCTTTGTATGTTTACCACGAAAAGTAATGCAGCACAATACGTATACAACACATGTAGCCATGAGCTAGTAATGCATGTATAACCCATGTAATCAGAAAGGCTGCAATCACGTGACTAATGCGCTGACAGGAGTAAACTGAAAGTCTGTATAGGGAGGCAGGTTAGTGTGGTGGATGGCTCGAAATAACACCGTACTTTTCCTCATGAGATCGGTTTTAGGAACTGCGTGAAACCAAGTGAACTTTGAGTTTATGGTAGGGTACGTCTTTACCATGTTTAGCTTTAACTTTGTAACTTCATTCATGGGGCAATACTTCATTGACTATCATATGAACCATTGTATGATGATACAGTTGCTGCACTCTGCTGACAGTCTTCCTTAGCCCTGCTTTTGCACGTTTAACTCCTCTGTTTAACTGGTTATAAGGAGCTCCAACATCCCTTTTCCAAACCAGGCCACACTGCTGAGGCAGTGCACATCATACACTGTCGGGGGCCACAATAATTGTGGCATCAGACCAAACTGAAAACCACCACAGTTTGAGTTTGCCTCAAAGGTCTGACGTCTCTTTACTTTCAATGCCATCCGATACCTGCTGTCTCAACACTGGATCTGCTCTTATCGCTACGACCAGAATCACACTTCCCTCTGAACTTTTAACTGCCTTCTCTAACACTGCCTGCTGAAATTGCCTCCTCGTCTATATACTTATAGATACTTCAATTACTTGAAAGCTAACCCTCTAAAATTGAAATACTCCTCTATTTCTCTGTCTTAACCTTCATCCTATACCATTTTAACCCTCTAATGCACCTATTATGGTGCATCATATGTATGTAGTGAAATCTTACGTATCAGTATTCACTTTTGACCAGTTTGCTTGCTGATGATAATGCTTTGGCAAACTTATACAGATCTTTGTAAAAAAAAAAGATGCCTTAGCTTCCTCCTTTTCTTGTCTGTTTTTCCTAAGTCTTTCTGTGTTCTTTAAAGTTACCAACCTAGTTTGATGTCTTCCCGCAGCACATTATTGCTCTTGTTCTCACTGTCTGTAGCCTTCCTTCACTGCCTTCTGAGTTGCCTGTGCTTCGATTAAAAGATTTTACAAGAGGCTGGACCTTTTGTATTCCAAATAACCAACACTGTAAAAGGCTATTTCGAGCCCCAAAGGGCATTTAAATCCCCAGAAATGACCGGACTGAAGTTAATTTTCTCACAGTCTCACCGGCTGACAATGTTATCTGTGCAGAACCATGCATGAGTTGGCCTTTCCAGCTCTGCAAAATTAAAATGCTGGTTGTAGGATCGTTTTCCCTCACATATCCTGAGGGAGACAGCAACATGTTCTCTGTAGAAGCAAGGATTCAATTTAATATGTAAGCAAGCTACAAGGGTCAATACCAGCCAATAAGAAAAGAGGGAAATATAGACAGCCTTTTTCTCACTGCCGCCAGGGACCTTTATTTACCTCCAATGCAAAGAGAACCAGGCCTTCATTGAAAACGTGCATAAGTAGAGATAGGCCCTAATTCTTTATTTTCCCTGTTTTGTAAATGTATTATATTGTAGCAAGGCCAGCTGTGTTTTCTCATGTGTTTGCATTTGATTTGCTATTGATGCTTTTAAATTGCTGCAGACTCTTCCTTGTTATCTTGACAAATTCAGGGTACATTTCTGCAGCACTAAAACTAGTCAGTACAACACAGTCATATCATACTCAACACTCCGTTGCTCTGAGTTTCTTTTTTAACCACACTATTCGACATGACTCCAGGGATAACAATGTCAGTCTGTCGGTCGGTCCATTAGTCAGTCAGTCAGTTGGTCCACCACTTTGGTCCTGACTGAAATATTCCAACAACTATCTGATGAATCACCATGAAATTTACAACACACATCCCCATGCCACATGGTCTCCCAAGACATTCTCACTCCCAACTTTAAATATCAACGCTTGGGCAGTGGTCCAACACGTCACACTGTTATGCTCTAGATACCCCTTTCCAGAATCAGTTTTGGATGCTCAGGGACAGCATGTCAATTTGTGCTTGTTGCATGCATTGTTTTTTTTTTTTTTAAGGAAATCTATATTCAAAAGAAATATAGTCTCTGTTAAAAGCCATTCAGTCTTTTTTCAAAATGAACTTTTAATGTAGTTAAACTTGGTTTTTAATTTTACTTTTTAAGGTTTAGGCAACAAAAGTAAGTGGTTAGGTTTTGAGAATAACATCTTGGTTTGGCTAAAAATAAGTATGTTTGTTACCAACTTATTGTGAGGGCGTACCTTCAAATGACTGAAGGTTCACCCCATTCTGAGCATGCAACTCTAGGGGAGGGTCCCAGGGGAAAGTCTTGGTTTTTGTGACCCATCCACTTTCCCAACCTGCCTCCTGACAAGACCCCTTGGGACTGCTTCCGTTTTCACTCCTGTCAGTGCAAGGTCACGTGATCGTAGCCTTTCAAAAATGTGGGATATGTATGAATTTAGGGGCATTACTTTTCATAGGAAAACAAACAGTTTGTGTGAACAGCTTGTAAAAACATAGCATAACGTCACATAACATAGCCTATGTCACATACCTCATGTGACATACAACACTAGTGAAGTATGCTAGATGTACTAGCATATTCTGCTATGTTGTTATTAAAATAACTCAGCTGACCTTTGGTTTCACACAGTACACAAAGACCAATATTCCTGGGTGAAAGTCTGGAGTGTGTTCCACCCATCCACGGCCCCTCCTAGCCTGTGCAGACTATTTCGCACTTAATGCTCTGGTAGTTGTTCAGGGCGTCTCATACCAGTGTTAAGGATGCCTTGGTGTGTCAGTCTCTGATGTCTGGGAGGGGAGTCACTGCCCAAGCATCATTATTTGATGAAGCTTGGGCATTTCCTCTAGCGCCATCATGAGGTCGACCTTTGTGTTTTAGGTGACACTGTCTCGACAACAACTGAGTGGATTGCTATTACATTTGGTGTGAATTCTCATCTGGTGCCATCAGCAGGCCAAAATGATTTGTCTGTTACTTTGGTTTTTGACTAAAGACTTGGAGAAATGATGGCATTCCCATTACCTTCAGCTGTACCCTGTGTTTGGTACATGTAGTTAGTTATGTTAGCATGCTAATGTTAGCAGTTATCTCAAAACACAGCTCACAAATCAGCACTGTGAGTAAAGCATCATATTGCTGTGTACTCTTACTTGTGTTAAATAAAAGATAAAAAAACATACAATTGTTTTGTACTAATGAGTTATATTGGCTTGAACTCTGTTTTTTCTTTTGCTGTTGAGCTACTTTACAAAAAACTCCATCTTTTCAGCCCCTGTGTTTCAAATTAAAAGCCTTCCAGAGGCTCAAAGAACATAATTCCTAACTTTTTTGGTAGCCTTTCAGTTTGAAAATCTTCAGGAAAGGTTCAGTTCTATTGCGATTAGTTTACCACCAAATTATAATGCATATGAACATTATTTCTATTAGCATTAAAAGGTGATCCTCAGAGCAATAGAGTAGAGAGTATGACATCTTTTTGTACTAATGGGCTTACTACTGTGGAAATATAAAATATTCTGAATTCACCATGTGAGCCATTGATATTTCCACCCCCACTGAATGTTTTTAACATTGTGGTCTTTATTTGCTGGGCAGGCAAGTCAGCTCCTGAGTTAACAACAGTTAACTTCTGTAGCGGCGGCCTGCGGTAATGTACTGTAAAGCCAAAGATTATGCACTTCAGGACCATTAAACTGATCTGTAAGCAGTTCTCTTTGCATGCTGCCAGTGAAAAATGCCCCAGATGTCTCAAAATAACTTTTGTCTTAATACAATGTGACTGTACTGCCAAACAAGCTGTTAGTTTTTGGAGTCCATTTATTGAACTGGTCTAAAAGTGGCTGAATTATCACACAGATAAAAACCTCACAGACACTCACATTGTGATTGTTATAGATGTGGTCTTCATAACAGATTGTCACATAATCCGCCCTCTGATTCCTAACAATCTCCCTCCACTTTGCACCAATCAGAGCAGAAAATTGTAGTAAAATGAAATTTAAATAAATAACTGTGCCAGCATCTGCCACAGCAGCATGCAGGGATGTGTCTTCCAACTGACTGAATAGAAATGCATCAAGCAGTAAAAAGCAAGGGAGAAAAAACATGTTTGCTCTCGTCTTCCTGCGTCTGATGGGAGCGTTGAGCTGTCAGTAAGGGGGTTTAGGAGGGAAGAGGATAAAGGCAACTCTAAGCTTATTAAAACACGAAGGTGTTGAATAGCCAGATTATAAGAACTCCTCCCTAATTTCACAAGCAAAGCAGAAACAGTGCCGTTAGTGTAGACCAGATATGCCGCAAACCGGTATTAAGCTTCTATCATCATTCAGCAGGCCACTTTTCCATTTGCATTATCTCTTTCACACCAGTTAGAGGGGAGAGGAAAACTCTCAAGGCATCTTTTTTTTTTTTTACCCCTCTTTGACTTAGTTTGGTCCATTTTGTCTCTCTCTTCCCCATCCTCACCCCGTGTCTCCTCTCTGATTCAACATCTAAATCAGACGTTTCAGCAGCAAGCAGCGGTTGGTGCTTCAGTTTAGCTCTGTCTATAACTGGAGGCGGAGATGAGAGCAGCAGCTACGTCAGGGACAAATAATTGCTGCAAACTTTTCTTTCAATTTCTTTGGTGAAGTCGCAATGAAAGACAGAAGAGCTGCAGCTTCAGGGCTCCTGCATGGCTACTACACGGCCATTAAATAAAACCTTTTTGCACCGTCAAGTGAACACCCTCAACACTTTTAAACATAATGATATGTACTTTGATTTCATTATACTGGGTATCGATATTTCAGAAAAATGCTGAATATGCACAAGGGTTGTAAAATGTCTTATTATTCCATTGTCATAGGATGCCTATGGGCCTTTGAATGTTGTCTCTCTGCTCAAGCATTTATTAGTTGTTGCTGTATCCCCAATTTACATGTAGGATGGAAGTGTAATGAAACACATGGATTTTATTTGGATGTAAGACACTTTAAATGTGTGAGTGGGGCTGTAGTGAATCCAAACATGTGGAACATCAATAATAAGTACCTGTGTTTGTGTATTATATGCACACATGTGCCTGTGTGCTATTAACTTCAAACACTGCCTTTATTTCTTAAAAACTAGGCACATCCTGTCTTTAAAAGATGCAGAAAAAAGAATTTGGTACTTTTAAGTAAGACCACTGTTGATCCAGAATGCTGTGGCCCTGCACTGACAAGAACTAGCCTCTCTGCACTGGCTCTCTGTAAAATCTAGAGTTGAATTTAAAATTCTCACCTACAAAGCTCTAAATGGTCAGATTCCATCATATTTAAGAGAGCTCATAGTATCCTATTATCCCACTAGAGCACTGTGCTCCAAGAGCGCAGGGTTACTTGTAGTTCCATAAGTGTACAAAAGTAGAATTTGATCCAGAGCCTTCAGCTATCAGGCTCCTCTCCTGTGAAATCATCTTCAAGTTTTGGTCTTGGGGGCAGAGACCGGGCCTTTCCCAAACCACCCCCTGCACCCTTTCTCTACCTACTTTAACTCTGTTTCTGCATTCATGTGGAGAATCTGCCATATTGAGTGCAATCCAAAGCCAACAAGTGCTAAGTGGTATTGAGTTATAAAACCCTCCGACAGTGAGCCTGCACCGATGCCGACTTACTGATCATGTGCAATGCCGTATCGTGTTTGTCATGGAAGATGCTCCACACAAATAAAGTTCTGCAGCTACCCATGTGCAAATGTAAATTGGTCAAACTAAGACAGACATTTATATGCCTATTGTCATGCAAATGTTAAGATCTTGAAGGCTACATTATATAAAGGATAAAATATATAATTTTCTAGTCTCTAGAAAACAGTCCTGTTCATTTGATTGTAGTGCTGTATATTTACAAGAACTGTTACAAAAACCAAGCAGCTTATAAACATCAAAGTGAAAAGACAAAATGTGTTTACAAAAAAAAAAGAAAAGAAATGCTACCGAAGAAGCTTAGGAGTAATTTTTATTTCTGTTTATTTATCTATTTTTATTTATTTATTATGTATCACTTTATCAAGTTGCTTCTTTTAATGATAAAAACACTATACAAAAATTAAGGTAAACAATAGTAGCACATACAGATTAAATATTAGTGCTACAAATACATGAACAACATAAAATTGGATAAAGCTTTTTTTTTCTCTCCATGGTCACGAAAAAGTTACAACAGTTCCTCTTTCTGCTGCAGAGAGGGGAGTTTGTTTGTCCCCTACACCTCGATGTAGGAGGTTTATTCAGCTGTGAATGTGACTACAAACAGAGTTCCACTCCATGACGGAGTGATAGTGTGTATAATCCAGTTTTGGAAAGGCCCACTGTCTTCACTTTAAGAGTAGACTTAAAATTTCCCTCTTTGATAAAGCTTTTAGTTAGGGCTGGCTCAGGCTTGTCTTGGACCAGCCCCTTGTTAGGCTGACACAGGCCCAGTCTGCCGAGGGACTTCCTATGATACGCTAAGCTGTGCTATGTCTCCATTTATACACGTTCATGTCCCACATTTAAGAGAAAGCATATGACTGTCCTCTTTGATAAAACTTATAGTTAGGGCTGGCTCAGCCTTGCCTTGGACCACAACTTAGTCAGGCTGGTATAGGAGGCCTATGCTGCTGTTGTCCACCAATCAAGGTAGCACCTGGATCGAGGGTTGTGGTTGTACAGCTGTCATGCATGATGCCTACTGCCTCTTCTACTATTATAAGTCATACTTCTACTATTATCATACACATAATATAATTATTACATGCATATAGTATATATTAATATATACATATAGTATGCATTCACTACCATATACTATTATAATTAGCATTGTTAGTCATATTTCTATTATTATTGTTATAGTTGTTACTGTTATTGCTGTTGCTGTGCAGCTCCCTCTGCGTCTCTGTGTTATTTTGTCATATGTATTGTCTATACTGTAATTTTATTATGTTTGTCTGTTCTGTACCACACATATATTGCACATCTGTTCTTTCCGGGTGAGGGATCCCTCCTCAGTTGCTCTTCCTTTCTTCCATTTTTTTTCCTTTAAAAGGTTTTTTGGGGGAGTTTTTTCTTATCTGCCGTGAGGGTCCAAGGACAGAGGCTGTTGTATGTTGCACAGATTGTAAAACTCCCTGGGGTAAATTGGGATTTGTGATATTGGGCTTTCTAGATAAAACTGAAGTGAATTAAACTGTAACACATGCCTGTGTTTTTGATACCACTCATTTTGGATGAAACATGGGTTTAAGAGGACTGTTTTGTTGACATTAGCATTTAAGTTGGCTTGATTATCAGTGCAGACTTTAAAGGCTGGTTAAGTAATATCTGTCATTTGCAGCCCCATAAGATACAATATTCGTAATATTCTCTAAGATTGTAGAGAAAATAACTTGTGTTAACTTCTGAAATGTATAGTCATTACAGTAACTTCCAAAGCACCCTGATTTTTATTTTTTTCATGTGTGGACATCTACTGAGTCTTTTAAGCATCCAGTTTGTGTGATTTTATATTTGCTAACACAGCTGGCTTTGAATTTATCCGTCTAACCAGCACTGTCACAAGCAGATATTGCACATGCCTCTCTCTCATAGAGTTATATTATCATCCAAAATCATTAAGCACATTAAAGAGGCATGCTGTTGCACTGGCTGACATATTCCTTCATTACAGGCCCAGCTTATTGTAATGAAGGAGTATGTCACCCAATGCAACACTGTATGGCTCTTGTAGGTATTTGTAATTGTTTTGGGAACAGCAGTTTAGTTGTATGGCATGTAAAGATAAGCTTTATTGCCTGTCGACATCATATTAATTAAAAAGTTAATTGCATCTGCTCGCAGAGGTAAAGTAAACGGCAGAATGTAACCAAAAAAAGATCACAGCATTTGAAAAGTGACAGCAATTTCTGTGTCTTTTATCGCTTAACATTGCTCTAGGGATGGCGGTGATGGTTGGTCCACTACTTTGGTGGAGAATGAAATATTTCTGAAACTACTATGTAGATTGCAGTGAACTATACAGGTATTCATGGTCACCAGAGCATGAAGCTTACTGCATCAGAAATCCTCTGACTTTGCATTAAATGCCACCTGCACATCAAAGTTTCCACATATCCTGTGAAATATCTGAATATCTAATTGATGACTTGGTGCAAAATTCAACCTGTTGTCATTCCCAGGTTGTCAAATACTGCTGCTTTCTATAGCCCCTCTGCATCTCACAGTGACGCACAGGGCACGACTTAGTGTATCTTTTTGATGAACAATGGAAACGTGTTTATGTTGTCAAACAGTTGCTGTTGGGTACAGGCATGAAACTACCCGGTTAAGTTTAGAACAAAAATCATGTTTTGAGTAAAAATATGTTTCACAACGAAACGTGACGTAAATATTAGGGGTGCAGCGAACCATTGATGTGGATCGATATATCAATTCAATGATCAACGGTCCAGTTCGATGCAAAGTGAAAACATCAATCCATATTGTCATCTTTAGGATATGCTTTTATTTTGAAAGTCTGTGTCACCATCAAACAGCAGCGGGCAGATGGCGAGCAGCTGAGAGAAAGACAATGAGGATGGCTTCTATTTACTCATAAACACATCAGCAGTGTGAAAGTAATTTGGAGGTCAGAGGAAAAAAAAGGGTCAACACACAGAGCACTTGCTGTACTTAAACAATGCTAGTACAAGAAAAAATACGACGTAACGTTACCCATCTGGACGACAATCTCACTCCGCTAACTTCTACACTAGGAGCAACATTAGCTGCTCTGTTTTCTGTTGTATGCTGAAAAAATGTGCACGGAGGCTTAAATTCAACTGTGCTGTTCTGTTGGGAAATGCAGTGACTTAAACCAACTGTAAGTAAGAAAAATAGAGTAAAGATAGAATAAAGGAAAAAATGCCTGCTAGCCGCTAGGCTGATGTATACAAGGTAAAAATGCCAAAGCTAATATTGAGTGACTAGCAAAAAACAATTGTTTTGTCTCTGAACCTTGATAACTGAGCTGACTTTGATACTTTTGTTAAGCAATGTTGTTGTTAATCCATGTTTTATGGCTGTTGGAAGAAGTGTGCCTTCAGGGCTTTAAGCCAGATAGCTCTCATGTTTTACTGAAAGATGATGGTTTTGGTTTAAAGGAAAAGATTTCTTTCAAAAAGGACTACCTGCCAGAAAGCCCTGAAAGTTAACTTATCTCATGTGCTGTTTTATGTGTTAGAGGAGTCAGTTTGAAGTAAACTTTACGACACGTCAGCAGTTACAATTACTTACATTATGTATGTGATTTTTCCCCCCTTATGGCCAAAAGCAAAAAAGAAAGGGGTGGTAGCTTCTTCTGTAACTGACTGTGTTATATGGGCATATGATATCGTCTCATATCTATAGCAGGCCCCTAAATCACATTGAAACAAAATTGTATTGTGGCAGACTTAATAATATTTTTCCAAAGATATCGTGATGAAACTGGTGATTTACACCCCTAGTAAATATGTCACATGCGTGATTTCAGTGCACAATGACTGTTCGAAAATTATACAACATTATGTAAAACAGCATTAACTTCAGTGTTGAGCAAGCCACTTGGAAAATGTAGTGAGGTAAGCTAACAGTTACTCCCAGTAAAATGTAGCAAGCTAAACTATGACAAAATGGCAAAAGCAGCTTGCTATTTGCAAAGCTACTTTTATTTATTTCTTTTAATGTCAAATCAGCACTGTCAGATGAACAAATAGGCAGGCCAAAAATGTTCAGCTGAACTGTTTACTATAAAATAACAGACTGAAATTAAAACTTTATTCTTTTCTGTTCTTTATTGAACTTTGCAATATTTAAAAATGACCCCCAATAACATGACATCATCAGACAGCCTATTGCTCTTTCTCTCCTCCTCCTACTTAATGCATGTCTCTGAAGTGCAATGTAGCCATTCAGAGACAGAATAGGGCAGGTCCTGCCATAAAAAGCCAATAGGGAAGGCAGCAAGCAGAGTAAACTGAAGGATTAGATGTGATGTCATGCGAAAGTGCTTCCCTCGTCTACGTGCCTTGGTGTGGCGCTAGCGTCAGTCACATTGCTTATCCTCAGTTTTATTATCCTTGCTTTTATCCAGACCTTCTCAGAAAAACAAGTCTGCTGCACTTCAGAGTTTTTTTCTGGGAAACATAGCTTGTAACTTTTGTGGACACTACAACACTACTCAGTCAATTACTTAACTTTGCTACTGAAAGGCTATATGACTCAGAAAGTAATGACGTTACCACCACCCTACTGAGAAATGTAGTTCACTTAGTAAAACCCTGACTTAATTACCATGAATCATGGTAAGTCAGGGTGGAATTCTTACATGTCTTTATTACAAAACCAATAATATTCCCATCATTCTCAGTTTCTAATGCACACATTTTAGCATGATAATGCACTGAGCTAAAATTGTGAACATGGTATATGTTACACCTGCTTAGCAGCAGCATGTTAGCACTGTCATTGTCAGCACTGGCTTAAAGCACAGCTGTGATTCACAGAGCTGCTACTGTGGCTGTAGGTTTTTAGTCTTGTAATATCTGCTGCTTGCTGCCCACCAATTTATCTATTCAGAAAACCAAGAGTCTTATCTATTATATGTATGTATTCTTTTTACCCTTTCACCCAATTGGGAATGACTATTTGTGATGCATTGCAGTCTGTATACTGCTAACTCCTATTTGTGGCCTGAGGAGTTTGTAGACAAACATGTGCCTTCGTGACATATGGTGTCACCAGCTGCCCTTTTGAACCCAGACATCTGTGATGGTGGGTGAGTGCCATTTCCCCTGTCCAAGCCAGAAAAATGGCATTTATGACATGGTGGACAGCACAGAGTTTGACACATCATAATCACTGTATGTGAATTAAAGCTCATTAAAAATCTGCTAAAACGTTTGCCGCTAGGAGAAATGTTTCATGAATCCACTGGGAGCCTGATTGTAAATAATCTTAAGAGTGCGTTTATATAAATGTGACCCCATAACAGGTGTGCCATGTTGCATGTGTGTGCCTTTTTGTTTGTCTGCATATTACCATCTGTTAACTGTGCACTTCCACTTGTGTCTGGTTGTGTGGTTCTTCTATATGGATGTACTCAGATGTTTCTTTTTCTACATGCGAAGAAACCAATCAGCCCCCATTGGCATTTGGTATTTGCTGGCAGATGTAACTACAGAGAGTCTTACAGAAACCTGCAATTTATTTTCCACCCTTAGCTCCTCCTTGGAACTACTGGACAGGATCTACATGTCTACAACATCAAGTTGTAAAAAATTTAGATAGATTCTGACTACATTATAATGTTTGAAGGGTCCAGTGGGTAGGATTTAGAAGCATCTAGCGGAGAGGTTGTAACGCTGCAACCAACTGAAAAATTTCCTGTGTGCCAAGCTTGTAGGAGAACGATGGTGCCTGATGTGAAACCGCCGAAAGCCCTATCTAGAGCTAGTGGTTGGTTTGTCTGTTTTGGGCTACTGTAGAAACTACCTGGCGATGTCTTAAAGAAGCCCCGCTCCATATGCGCTTCGTATTCCAAGGTAACAAAAAACACAAAGATTCTTAGTTTCAGGTGATTATACACTAATGAAAACATAGTTATGATATTAAACACAATACTTTCGTTTTTGCCTCCATTTTTCACAGATTTAAGATAAAGATCCAAATTTTTGTTTTTTTGCATTCAATAGATTTTTTTTTTTTTCTCAAATTTTGGTTGCAAATTTGTTAAAGTCCATGTTAATGAGCACTTCTCCTTTTCCAAGATAGTCCATCCACCTGACTGGTGTGGCATATCAAGATGCTAATTAAACAGCATCATTGCTACACAGGTGTGCCTTGGGATGTTCACAGATGTCACAAGTTTTGAGTAAGAGTACCATTGGCATACTGACTGCAGAAATGTCCAGCGGAGCAGTTGCCTGTAAAATGAATGCTTATTTCATTACCATAATACATCACCAGTGTTGTTTCCCTGAATTTGGCAGTACATCCAACCATCCTCACAACCCATAAGTCAGTTAAGATGATGAACTATTGTCAGGTCAAGATAGTTTCTGATGTTTTGTGCAGAAGCTCTTTGGTTGCGTAAACCACTTGTTTCATCAGCTGTTTGGGAGGCACTAGATAGAGAGCTGGTTGGGCTACATGTGATCTGGAGTTGTAAGGCTGGTTGGGTGTATTGCAAAAGTCCCAGAAAAGGCTTATGGTCGTGAAATGAACATTCAGTTCGTGGGAAACAGTTTTGGTTGACATTCCTACAGTCAACTTGCCAATGGCACGCTCCTTCAAAACTTGTGCAATCAAACCGCACAGTGTTCTCTCTCTCTCTCTCTCTCTGTCAGGTGGATGCATTCTCTTGGAAGAGGAGAAGTGCTCACTAGCATGGATTTAAAAAAATTTGCAACCAAAATTTGAATGGAAACAAATATCTATTGAATGCATGTTAAAAGTCTTAGATCTTCAATTTTAACCTGTAAAAAACGGGAGCAAAAACAAAAGTGTTGCGTTTAGCTTTCGTTCAGCATATATTTTCTCTCTGGTATTAGATCCCCCTAAATTCTACATGCTTTACCTTTAATGTTTTCATGCAGCAAAGCAAAACTTAAGTGACACATTCCTCCATATTTTTGATATCAACCCTGGCATCCAACTGGTGACACAACAGCAAACAAGTCTGTTCCAAAAATGTTGAAGTACCTGAGTATTACTAGGAGTAACTGCAATTTAATTAGTTTTGAATTGTAATCCCTAGTGTGATTATACTTCTTACAACTGCAAAAAGTAAAGACCTTGTTGCGAGATGATAATGTACAGATAAAAACCTTATTTTATGGTCAAAATTATCAGAGGAAATAAATGAACTTACAGCTGAGTGTATTCATGCTTGTAAAATATTAAAAATGTTGTCAAAGAATTCCATATTTCAAAAGCAGCTGCTGGAGAACAGACACTCTGTTTCTAAAGAGTTTCTCGTGATATTGAAAGAGCTGACTGCTGTGTATATTTGCAGTTATGCTGCACAATACTTGAACATGAACTCTGTGTGGATGTTTGGGCACACAAAGCAAATGAGGCAAAAGAGTTGACGTCAGACAATGTTGTTCAGGTCTGAAAATGTTGAAATATTTCTTCAAATAAGAACTCAAAGTTCTGGAAAGACAGTGGTTTTGGTTAAATATAAAAAAATTCTTCGTCTTTAGCCTCAAGTCAGCATTGACCTTTTCAATATTAAACTGAATCTGCTTTTGGCAAAAGAGTTCACAGTCCAATCACACATGATTGCTGTTTTGTTTGACTTTTTTTTTTTTTATTGTAGTTTGTCCTACATCTTGTATGAATGTTGCTCAGAGAAAAAAATAATCAATAGCACTAGATAGAGAGCAAAGTTTCTGACCATCAGTTTTTATCATGTGTGACTGCTCTGTGAGCTTCCCCTTTTCTAAAGAATTTCTCAATTCAGCAAGAGGTTGAAAACAAAAGAGCCCATGGAACATGCTGACTCATGCAGCTCCTGCAGAATTTTCAGTGGAAGTGTACACTTTGAAGTTCCGTCTCATATCAAAGAAGCTCTACTGGGATCCAGATGTGGGAACTGACCAAAAGTCACAGCTATGTATTGAGGTGTTTTTCTGGAGGGTAGCTTGCCTGTTAGCTTCAGCTCGACCCTCAACTCATCAAGATTGTATTTTTGCCCTCAGGGCTGTAGTTGAGTAGATGCTTTTGGTTCATCACACCAACCTGGTTAACTCGCAAAACAGTGGAATTAAAATTCAAAAAAGGCGCCCATTTTTGCGAGGGTTGGGTACCATTCACATTGACGGTCCCGGTCTCAGTAGCTGTAATTCATTACTCAATGGTACCTTCTTACAGTTCTTTACTTTCTCTGTAATAACTAATAATTTGTTAACAAGCTGCAGGGATGACATGGCACACAAAAAAGCAATTCCTCTCCTCTGCTCTTTTCTAATCACACATAAAACTAATCTTCTGTTTTTGTTGGTCTGCTTGTGTGTGTGCATGTCACTTTGTCTAGCAGTGATACTAGGCTATTACTAAAATAACTTAGCAAAAAAAAAAAAAAAAAAAAGTCAAAGCTGTGGCATCAGATTGGCACCTATTGGTAGCTTTGGCTTGCTGGGAAGCCAATGGAGCAACTGACGAAGAAGCTGACAGAGCAGCCATAGACCTTCAAGGCTGGCTTCCTGGCTTTGGGGTGCCTCTGCTTCATGTCTAAAGTTAAAC
The DNA here is from genome assembly GCA_019142605.1 of Cephalopholis sonnerati. NCBI lineage: Eukaryota > Metazoa > Chordata > Actinopteri > Perciformes > Serranidae > Cephalopholis > Cephalopholis sonnerati. Next base: position 35,892,734 of record JAGQAX010000010.1, read on the forward strand.
CCAGCAGTTGCAAGAACTCAGTTTCCGGTCTAAGAGATCTGTAGCCAGCTTTCCAGCTCTCTAGCCACCTTCCTGGCTCCAGGGCACTTCTGCCTCCTGCCTGAAGCTAAACCTGGTGGCTCCGAATAACTTTGTTGCCGACCTTGGAGCTCCCTGACTGGCTTCCAGCTTCAGAGGCTCTTGTTTAAAGTTGACATTCTCACCTAGATGCTCTCTCAGGCCCCGAAATTTGGCACCACTGGATTTAGAATCGATCTTTACTTGGTAGTACCTTACGTAGTTCAGTACTGCGAAAAGTAAGTACCAAGTTCTCTACCCAGTCCTAGTTTTCATTGATGCTTGGTGATTGATTTGTCAGAAAACCAACAAAAAACAGGCATAATTTCACTCCGGTATTATGTGCTGTTGGGCTGCGTCACTTAATAATGCCATCAGATGCCTTCACTGGACAACAACATGATTTAAGGCCCTGGAAGGTCTGTATAAGCCGGCTGGAGGGATGGTGGATGGGTCCAACAACACCAGACTTTTACCCAAGAGGCCAGTGTTCACTTCTTGTATGAATGTAAAGCCAAACCATGATATTTTTTAAAATGCTTTTGTTACCTAAACCTAGCGACCTTTTTTTCCCTTAAATCTAACCAATTGGTTTGTCGCACAATGAAATAAATGTAAACGTGTGGTGTTCCACCGATGTAAGTTTATTTTGAAAAGAATGTATGCCTCTAACAAGCAGAAACTGTACACTTCCTGTGAAAACGTAAGTGTATTTTGAAAGGACACAATGCATATTAATGGGCATCAAGGCATCCCAGAACGTCAACAACAGATGCAACCAGGATACCTATCGCGTCATGTGTAGTATAATGAATGTGAAAATCCACTGACCTAGTGATGATATGTGACGAGCTGGGAGTGAGATTGTGTTGTTGTTTTTTTACTGGGTTTTAAAGCCTGTAAAATCAGCCTTAGCTTTTATGATACTGTTTACCACTACAAACCTATTTACTTATCCTATTTTACTCGCTGTTGTTGGGTCGTACACAGTGATTCAAACACAAGAGTCAAGGTCTGTTTACTGAGAGGTTTCGATCACGCCAAGGTATCACCATACCATCAAACTTTAGCTAGCTGGAGGACACAACATAGGAGAAAGTGATGAAACAGCGGGCATGTGTTTATGTGAGTCCATGTGTGTTTGTCTCTTTTCACTCTTCCTGTCTCTTTGTCTTCAGGTTTGGGTCTTCCTCTCCTCTTTCATGGCTGCTCGTCCCACTGTTGTGGCAGCACAGCTTGAATCTTCCGCTTCCTCTTCTTTTCTCTTTCTTCCTCAAAGCCTGGGAAAGATCGATAAGCCAGCACACACACAGCTTGATGAGGCAGCCTAAGAAGTGTCTTTCAAGAAACTGTAAGGGGTAGCTGGCTCGCTGCCGTGTACCTGCCATCCCATAATTCCTGGAGCCGGCAGGGAATTAAGGAGACATGGTAGGGATAAGGTGCAACCACACTCCAATTCATTCAGCTAAAGAGTTTCTTTGAAATTCAAATCTATTTTTAGCTTGAGGAGGTAGTCAAGCCAGTTAAGAAGGAAATGAGAATGATAAATCATTACCAGATGAATTAGAGCAGTTACATCCACCAAAGTCTGTGCTGTCACACCCTGCTAGGCACACTGAACCCCCACTGACTCAGTAATGTAGATGCATTTTTTAGTAGCTGGACCACAGGCGAGCCAGTCTATTATTTTTGCTTTCTGTTATGAAATAGAAGTTGTTTTTTTTCACTGCTACCTAGTAGATAATAGACAGTTTTTAACAGTGTTAAGGTTTTGTAAAAAGTTAAACAGTACTCTGTATGGAAACCATTTGTCAAAATAACATAATCTATTGATATATAGGTACAAATTATGGCATGTGAAGCTATTAAATAACTATTAGCTTACGTACGAAAGGAAATAAAGGGTATAGTCTGCAGAGGACTTAAAGGGGAACTTCAACCTCAACCTGGACCCTGTTTTCCCTTGTTTTTTGTGTCTAAGTAACAATTTTTGAGTTGGTGTAATTTGTAGAGAGAGCGCTGCAGCCACAGCAGCAAAACAGGCTGCAATGTAATTCCTACGGGGAAATATGCAAAGTCAATTTATGTCCAGTCAAAGTGCTTGTTTTTGACACTGACAAGCTCAGATCTTTATTAGAAGGGTCTGACAACACTAGGTGAAAGACCCTACAGAGAAATGCAACTTTTATCTTCACTTTTAACTGATGCACTCAGTCTGTTGTTCTTTGTAACCAGTTCTTGCTTAAGGAGAAGTTTTGCTGTGAAACAAGCTATGCATTTTGTACTCCAACACAACAAACTCTTCCTGGCACTCCTCTCTCCAACTCTTACTAACATTTTTACCATTGTTTTTCCTTCAACAAGTAACACTCACGAGATTTCAAAATGAGACTTCTACTTGAGCAAGACGTGGTCACCATAACAAGCAGAGCAGTGAAAGGTGAGGAAAAATGCTCAATTTCTCTGTAGTGTTATCAAACACTCATAGTAACAAATCAAGCCTATCAGTGGCAAAAACAAGCACTTTAAAGGACTTTAATTGTGAGTGCTCATTCGCCCATAGGGGCTGCATTGCAGCCTGTTTTGCTGCTGCAGTCTCTGTCAGTACTGAGCCGATTTCAAAATCTGCGTCTCCATTAATAACTTCAGACATAAAAATGTGAGAAAATAGAGTCCAGGTTGTAAAATGCAGGTTTTTTTCCTTTAAATAGAACATGGGTAATGTGAAGAGCTAGTCTACTTTCAATAACATGATCTCACAGAAATACGTGAAATGACCACTACTTTGTAACACTGCATAGTGTGGTGACGGCATATAATGTAATAAATTACGTACTGGCAGAACAACTGGGTCAGGGCACCAAAATCACTTGGTTAGGTTTAGAAAAAGATTGTTTTTGGGTTTTAATAACTAAGTTTTTTATGTACTGAATGTAACTACGTTGTAAAGTGACAGAACACAATGTGACAGAACTACATAAACGATGCAAGTATGTCAAGTAAAAAGAAGTCAATTTTGACTTTTAATTTTACAAAGACTCCAACAGCAGTCTTCTCCAGGCGTCTGTTAATCCATCCACCACCCTGACCTCCCTCCTTCACTGATTTTCTCGCTCTTTGTACTACCTATGGGGCTGTAACATCAACTACCGTCCACTGTACGGAACATTATTTTAACACATTACTTGCCAGCACCACATAATGCAGTGTAAAGAGGTCGTGGTCATTTCACATATTTCTGTGAAACATAAATTAAAAATATTTTAATCAGCCTATCCTTGTCCTTGTGATTTTAATCAGATTGCAAATTTTGTTTTAGTGTCCCTCCTCCTGTGTTAGTTTACAGAATGTATAAACATCTACAGGATACATACAAAGTCAGTGGACTGTATTTCTGGACACATTTCAATGTTCACATACCATTGTCTGTCAGGTATTTCACACAGATCAGTCAAGATGTGTTTTCTTCCCAATGTTACACAGCTCTCCATTCAGAGCAGGTTTATTTGGCCACTCAGTGGGGAGGGGGTGTTGTATTATGTGTAAAATAGTATATCCCCTGTCTGAATATTGCCTGCTCTCCTTTTTTAAATGTTATAGTGTCAGACTCTGCAAAAACATCATTCTGCACAGTGAAGATCAAACATCTAAGAGAAGTAATACTAAGAAATTATATTATTCTAGTGGAGGGGGACTTTAAAACAAAGCTTTTGGTATTTAGAATTTTGGTAAATTCAGGTGTGGTTTTAAGTATGAACAGTAGAGGTCTCCTCCACATACAGAATATCAAGACTCAAATCCCAAACACATGCATTTTCACTAAAACAAAACAAATACAACAACAACAAAACCAACATAACAACTTGATTTCGAGTCTGACTTTGAACAGAACATAGATGCGTTTTAATTTTAGTTCAGTCCGGTATTTTGCATTTTGAGCCCTATTTCCAATTGATTATGATGGAATAGAGTGGTTAAGACCAAAATTTTGACGATTGGTCCTTTTCTGAGAATTTGGCGTTCCCCTGCCTGGCTTAACAATGCTGTCTATGGCCATGTGTAAATCTGTCCTAAAACCACCTTAAACGTTGGTTTTCAAAGCCATGAAACTCACCGAGTGGTCAGTGGTGTGGGTTGATATTACGACATAATCATTTATGTCATCATAAATTACATCATCATCATTTCATCATAAACAACCCAGAGATGGTGCTCAAAGTGCAAAATACTGGACTTCTCCTTTAAATTAGTGAGGTTTTAGTGAGAATGCCCATTCTTGGGACGTACTAAACATATGACTGGATAAATGAGACTTAGATTATGCTGTAGAGTTGTGTGAGATTTTCAATGTTTTGATATAGTTTTGCTTTTGTTAAATGTAATCCCCAATCAATCAATAATTCAATATGTTTACCATTTTCCACATGCAAGGAAAACAACCTTCCTGTTGCTTATGAACAGCACGGCAATTTGGGATCATAGAATGAATGCTGTTTTAGCACTGGCATTTAAGTAGAAAATGTTATTATAATAAAGTTGACAGTTGTATTGTAAGATGATTATCTTTTTTAATAAATCTTTGTACAGTTTCATTTAAAGCCATGTCTCTGTCTAATATTCTTAACACTTATCTGTGTCTTAACCTGCACAGCAGTTGTCTGTATAATAGTGCCTTATCATCCAATTGGGCAGGTCACAAATATTTTAGTCCTTGCACATCACACCACCACACTTTCTCTCTTTCTGTGGCAGGAGGCCAGTATGAGAAACTGAACTGTTTTTTCTGGGCATCTTTTTTTCTTTTAAATTCCCAAGACACATTTATCTTTCAAAACTGTCTGTCCAGCCAGTGTAATCTCTTTTGGACACACACGCGCGCACACACACACACACACACACTTGTCATCTGAAAGAGGGGTTGGGTTAAACTAACCTGAAGCTACAGTGTGCATTTGTAGATGCACGCCTTTAGTGTGTGTATGTGTGTGTGCACAGCAGGGGGCTCTGGCTTGTGAAACAGAATAAAGTGCTGCTCAGCAGGTGGTTCCTATCTTGTCCATCACTCCCTCTTCCAGGTTTCACACAAATGCTCTGTGGTTACTGTCCTTAAATCTGTGTTAGAGGATACAGGTCGTTAGAAGGAAATCCGAATACAGCCACTGTAACATTGTCTGTTACACCAGCAAAATGAACAGAGTGCGTATGTTGGCATATGCATTTTGCAGAGATGCTAATGTACTGTAAACTGTACATTAAATATATAGACCCTTTTAGGACCAACGTCACAGTGACGTCAGTTTGCTAGCTAGAGGCAAAACACAATTTGCCACCACAGGGCTGTAGGCTACATAGGAGTCTTAAAATGTTACCTTGTTGTGTTATTGGGTCTAAATAGGGGTGACGTGGCTCAAAACTGAAATTTGAACGCACACCAGCCGCCACTGCCTGTCTACAAAAACAAAGACAGCTAAGGTTAAATGCAATAAGATGAAAGGACTGGACGGAGGCGATCTTAAAATATGCTCCCATGTACAGCACACACTTCATATCAGATTAGGGAAAAAGTCTTTCCTGTTGTAGTGATGAATAACATTATGTGTATTTAGGGTTATCATGTCCACCTAATCAGAAATTGGGAAGGTATTAAGAGGAATACTGGATTTGTCTGTAATGCTAACTTTTTAGTAGTGATGTCCAAATGAAGCTTCATGAACCACCAGTTGTATTTGCTGAACCCACTAGATGGCGCTCTTGGTGTAATGAAAAAGGCTCAAGGGGTGGTAATGCAGTTTGGTTTCAACCCTTTGTTGAACAAAGAGTGCCAGAGTGGACCCAAGCTTCATGAAGCTTTATTTGGCCATTGCTAGTTGAAACCAAACTGCATTACCATCCCTTGAGCCTTTTTCATTACACCAAGAGCGCCATCTAGTGGGTTCAGCAAATACAACTGATGGTTCATGAAGCTTCATTTGGACATCACTAGTAATCAGCCACAAAGCCGGCCATCCCATCTTTGGCAATCCTGTCAAATCATCCATCCACTGAGTGAGAGCATACAGGTCAGCCAATCTGGTCCCGTTGGTCAGTGTTTACTTATTCAAGTAACACTTGTGGTCCTTGAGAGAGAGTGACCTGACATGGTGCGTTAATGAATTCAGTCTGACGCCCTACACTAAAATGAGAACCATGTTGGTCAAAGAAACAGAGTGTTATAGTTCTATATAAATTAACTAACAGTTAAGTTAATTACACATGCACTCCACTCTGTGCTCTGCTGCTCCGTGTCCCCAGACAGAGTGGCCAGAGTATGCTCTGCTACTCCGAGAGTGCGGTGCTCTGGATAATCGAACGTTACATTCCAACAGCGTTGTGACTTTATGAACAGTCCAGTTTGTGTCAGAGAGAGAGAGCGCTCCAGCACTAACCCTAACCCCTAACCCTAAGACAATATTTGGTTTCATATAACTTTGCATCATATTTGCTGGGACTGTTGGTACATGAGACAGATAGTCTGTGAAAAAAATCATGTCCCTCCTCCACCCACCTACTGCTCCTAATGGCATTTGAATAAGACCATGGTCAGCAACAACCAATCAGAGCTGAGAAGTCTCTCTTTCAGAAACATATCATAGCATACTGTTAAACTGTAAAATAAGAAAGTTGGTCCAGTTGGCCATGTCATGTACATTTAACTGTATACGACATGGCAGCCGGGTCACAAATGTTACAGATGGCTTGGAGCAGTATTTAACTGGAAATTTAGGTGCAGAAGGTGAGAAAGTGAGAGGAAATTGTGTGGAAAAAAATCTGCAATTGAAATCCTTTTATTTTTTCCTCTCAAATATCGAGCCAAGCTTGTTTTGGATGTGTGCTTCTATATTGACGTAGCTGTGTCTATGCCTCAAAAATTGCTTTTAATACTTAATTTCATCCTTTAATATTGTGCTGTGAAAACATTTATCATTTATTTCTTCAGTCCTTCATGTTCTATACAGATATGAAATAATTTCAGAATGAAATTAATCATAGATGAATGACTAATAAAATGAACACGGTAAATTACCTTTGTAATTGTTTTTATTACACTGAAGACACAAGCAGTTGGTATTTATTTAATAAGATGTAAAATGCCAATAATTGAATGATAGTGTATGCAAAAACGGCAGTCTTTGTATCTTTAGAGTGTTAGGTCAAGTTTATTTAAAAGCTCGAATCCTTGATGTTTTTCATCAATTTCAATGGTAAAAAATTAAGTAAAACTATTATTTTTTAAAAAGCACTAGCATATAACATAAGTACAGCTCTTGATGTAACATTAATGGAACCCTGTTATTAAGGCTGGTGTCCATTTTTTTGTGTTCAGTCCCAGCAGATTTTTTGCTGCTTCCTCCCTAATTTACAGTGGGTTTGAGCCATGATATAAAAGTCATTCATCATTCATTTTCCAGAACTGCTTATCTTGTTAGGGGTTGCAGGGGAGCTGGAGCCTGTCCCAGCTGACTTGGGCGAGAGGCAGGGTACACCCTGGACAGGTCGCCAGACTATCAAAGGCCTAACACAAAGAGGCAGACAAACATTCACACTCATATTCACACCTATGGCCAATTTAGAGTCACCAGTTAACCTAACCTGCATGTCTTTGGACTGTGGGAGGAAGCCGGAGTACCGAAAAAAAAAAACCCACGCTGACACGGGAAGAACATGCAAACTCCGCACAGAAGGGTTCCCTTACACTGAGGTTCAATCCCCTCACCTCGAGTTTGACCCAGAAACCCTCTTGCTGTGAGGCAACGATGCTAACCACTGCACCATTGTGCTGCCAGCAGATAGAAATACACAGTAATTGTTATTTTGCCTGAAATTTGGACTTTCCTCTTGTTTTTGATTGCTTGGTGTAATCTAACACAGACATTTTCTGCTTCAGTGTGTCTGGGAAATGAGTGGTGTTTGGTAGTGTTGTCCAAATGAAGCATCATGAAACACCAGTTGTATTTGTTGAACCCACTAGATGGCGCTTTTGGTATTATGAAAAAGGCTCAAGGGATGGTAATGCAGTTTGGTTTCAACTAGCAATGGCCAAATAAAGCTTCATGAACCATTTTCTTTCTTTCTTGGGTCCACTCTGGCACTCTTTGTTCAACAAAGGGTTGAAACCAAACTGCACTGCCATCCCTTGAGCCTTTTTCATTACACCAAAAGCGCCATCTAGTGGGTTCAACAATTATAACTGGTGGTTCATGAAGCTTCATTTGGACATCACTAGTGTTTGGCCAGTCTCTGAAATGTGGCTTAATCTGATCCCTGTTGCAAGAATACTTCAGCCACAAAATGACTATTTAAATATCACGTACCCATTCTGTGTCACCTTGAATTTGTGAAGAAAACTTTGTTTTTCTCAACTGTCGTCAGTGACTGAAGAATACGAATACAGCAAACGTTGATTAACTGAGGTGAATGGGACCTTCAGCCCTTACTGACTTTCTTTCTTTGTTTTTCTGGTCCTGGTCAGAAGGGGCTGAAGGCATTTATATGCACAAGCCGTGTTAAAGATTGCCAACAGATGTTCTGATAAAGTTTGGCTGTTGTTAATCGTGGTCCCTGTTTACTACAATTGATGAACCCTGTATGGCATTTTTGGATTCTTTGTTCACAGTCAGGATGCGAGAAAAAGTTTTCTTTAAGAATTCAGCGTAACACAGCATGAATAATTGATTTATAAATGGTCATTTTGTGAGTGAAGTACAACTTTAATCTTCGGCTGTGCTTCTTGCTTCGAGCCTTTCAGTAGATTTGTCTGATTTCATGCAGGCTGTACTTAGTACATTTGTCAGGCAGACTTGGCAGAGATGGAGTGTGGGTGAGATAGATGGTTGAAAGTACAATGCTGTAGATTTAATTGAATTAATTATGAAAAGATAGACAAAATGGTGGGAGGAAGAGGGATGAGAATGAATTATAGAGGTCCAGTATTATAGGCATATTTACATACTGATGAGTGATTACAGCTTTGATGACAGGTAGTCTAACGGATATTGAGTGAGGCTGTCCAGAGCCAAAGTACAGGATTGTTACAAGGGCCAATCAGAATTTTTTTTTGATTGATCAGCATCGGTTATGTGATGGATTATACAACTATGATGCATTTCTAATCTGAGTAACCTTAGTTTAATTCATTGTGCTCCAGGGACTCCAGTCTTTAAAGCTTACCATTTGTAGTCCCTGGAACCATTTTGTTACACGCCTAATGCTGATGCATGCTGTGAGCAAAGCTGCTTTGTGCTAAAAAAAACAAACAAACAAAAAAAAAACAACGTTTTTTGTCTCTGTTTCAGTTACACTTCTCAGGTGCACCACAAATCAGAAGCAGTACTGCTCAAAGTACATTTGAACGTCAGTATTTTAATCACTGGTTGTCCAAATCATGTACTAACCACTGCTGTGGTCAATTAAGGGTACTGGGGTCATGCCCTCCTGCAGTTCCAATTGTGAAATACATATTGTAATAAAAAAAATCATTTTTGTTGCCATACAAAAATCACAAGCCAGTAATTTGTGTATTACCCAAGTAATCAGGAAGGTTGTGATCACGTGACCAATGCACTGACGGGATTAAAGAAAGACGTGAACTGAATGTCCATGTAAGGAGACAGGTTGGGTCAAGCAATAGAGGACTTCCCCCAGGAGACCAGTGTTTAGGCCTGTGTGAAGTGTACTCTGAGTTACTTTAAGGTACGTCATCACCATGTGTCTATTTCTAAACCCAGCCTACGTAAGTTTACTTGCCTAAACCTTGCTTACCTAATTTTACGTTAAATGTGTAGCATCATTCATGGGGAGCCAATTTGTTAGACATCATGCAAATTGTTGTTTGTGCATTTTTGTAAGATGTATGAACCACAGTGCACGTCAAAAATAACTGGATGTGGAGCAGAACATTTTATGGCCAAGAAATGTTGCCAGATTGGGCTTTTAGATGGATTATGTTGGTAAGAATTTGCTTGTGTGAGTTGAAATTAAGATGTTTTGAACCAGCCTGGGAACACTGCAGTAGCCACAAATCTACTCAACCAGGCTTGTCAACCACCAGGGCTGCAACACCAACACAAATACAGGAATGTCTGTTGTAATATTCTATATTTTTGTGAATTTGGGTAAATTTTATGACATGAAAATATAAGGTTATTGTCCCACCGGGGACCTCCATGCTGCCATTAGTGAGGCCTTTGCCAGGCAATGTCTGTGCGCCAGCATCAGAGAGCCGGGGCTGAGAACAGGCAGGGAGGCGGGTGTCAGATCTGTGCAGAATACCAGAAAAAAACACACACACAATTAACTGACAGTATGATAATAACATTAAAAGTAACACAAGATTTACTTTTAGTGGTCTCTGTCCCATGTGTCACATTTTCAAAATACTGAAATAAAAAAAAAAAAAAGAAATGACCAAAATACACAGAGCTTCCTGTAGGGCCAAGTATTGTAAATCACACTATGCAGAAGATGAATAAATATAAGTTATTTTCTGTTCAAGTAAAAGCTGTAACTGAAAGAATACAGTAAGGCTTAAGTTTATTGATTATATAACAAAAGTGGTGCAGGAATGAGTCCTGAGTTAGCATTTTAGCACTCCCCTTTCCGTCGTCTTGAAGTCGATAGGTTTTTTTGAATGGGTTTTTGGTTAGATGCCTGAAATAAGGTCTGTGGTGAGCACAAGCTGAAGAGACATTTATTTTATGTTTAACAACATAAGAATATGTCCATTTTTTTAGCCATTATGTGTTTTGAAAAGTCAGTTGCTATGACATGGCTAAACGACAGAATGTATGTAATGCATGTGACCAGGATGTAGTTTATTTATGGTCTAATGTTAACTGTCTATTTCTGGCGATTTCATTTAATCTAATGACTATTTGTATGTAAATTAGTCACGCTGTGTCAGCTTGAATTCTTGAAGAAAACTTTGTTTTGCCATGTTATAGAGCTACTCCTGACACAGCTCAGTGTGTGTGTGTGTGTGTGTGTGTGTGTGTGTGTGTGTGTGTGTGTGTGTGTGTGTGTGTGTGCGTGTGTGAAGTTGTGTGTTTCCCTTATGTTGTTGAGCCTTGTCAAAGGACAATTTCTGTCACTGTTGGGTCAGACAATAAAGTTTATCTATTTATTTATCTGTCTGTCTGTTTGTCTGTCTATCTTTCTTAGCTTCAAAGGTCATAAACTGGTGTTCATTTTGTGAAGATTAAGTTGCTGAACAAAATGTGTAAGTTTCATAAACTTTTGTTTGTCACAAAACATATTTTTTGCAGTGATCCAAAATCCAGTAGAAAATCTCTTAGGCTTTCCGTAGAGGGAGCTATGGTGATGTTAACTTACATGTTTGCCTACAAATAAATGTCATTCCTGCAGCAATTTACAATCAAACACTTTTAGGCTGGAACACAGGGGTTCACATGAATACTTCTAACGAAAATTCAGTGTTGGAACTAGTTCAAACTTGATTCTGTGACAGACTGAGCAGAGGTCTTGTAACTTTTTAGAAAATAATGACATTGTCTTGGCTCACTTAAGCGTGACAATTGTGTCATGTTAGAAAGTAAAACCAGTGAGGCAGAACCATATGTCGCCTGGGTATTTATATGCAGATCTGTAAAGCTGGTGACATAACATGTAGCCCTTTAATATGAACTGTTTAGAACAGCTATTCAGAAATCCAAAGACGTGATCACTGGGCTTTAATATGAATGTAACATAGAAATATGTATTACGTTTACATATTTCTTGGACCCTTTAAATAACAGAATAAATGTGTAATCCAACTGTTTACTCACCAGAGATAAGATTTCAGCTTAATATTTTTCTTTTCGTGGGTATCTTGTTCTATTGTTGTATTTGTTGTTTGGTGCACCCCCAGCAAATGTGTTTGTACATCCACAGCCCTGCAACAGCTTTCAGGAGCCATGAATCAACCTATTCTCTCTACAGTACCTTTTCTAGTTTAAAGAATTTTGTTTGAAGTCACTACAATACATTCAGCACTTAGACTGTCTGCTGTTACACTATTATGTAGCACTAAGCAGGGCATAACATCTTCCAGTGTCATAGCCTATGGGTTTTATGAGCCTTGTTAAAACAGTGACAAACTGCTTCACTTGCTCAGTTTTGTAAAGTAAAATATTAACATGCAAATATAAGAGGGGGGTGCATCAGTCACTTTTCACTGACAGATGCCATCTAACTACTCTGCTCTTGGCTTTCATTCTGTGATGTACCTAAATTTGTACATATCCCACGTTACTCTGAGCCAATACGTCATTTTTAACCAACACTTCTGAAAGGCTGAGATTATGTAACCAGTGCATTGATGGGAGTAAACAAGGAAGCTATACTGAATGATCTTGTGTGGAAGCAGGTTGGAGTGGTGGATGGGTCATGAAACCATGGACATTACCCTGGGACTTTCCCCCAGGAGACGCATGTTCAGAGCTGTGTGAACATGCGTGGGTACGTCCAAAACCTACCTTTTGTTTTGTTTCTTTTCCTAAACCTAACCACAATAGCTTCATTTGCCTAAACCCCAACCTCTTCAACTTCACATTTATAATTATTCATTAGTATTTATTATTCATGGGCCGCTAATTCATAGAATATCATATGAACTGTTGTGTGTGCATTTCCGTAGGATAACATACAAATTGATCGATGAGGATGCATTGTACACGGTCTATAATGTATGTAACAGAGTTACATGTTGCACATACTCAACTTTACATATAGAATAAGAAGGGTTGGTCACATTAATATCATGGTAATTCAAGAGCCAAGTACGCAGGCAGAGCAAAGCTGCCAAATAAGCATCTCTGCCAAAACCACTTTTGTTCTTTTTGAACAGTCATACTTTAATTTTAAAAGAAAATGCAGTTTGACAGAACTTAAGAGAGCGACTAAAAAATACCCAGAACAGATACTGGCACTTTATCTACCTCACAGAATGAAAGGCCATGGACCTCAGAGAAATTGAAATATTGTTCTAAAATTCTAAAAACCTTACTAAAAGGATCAAATATTCAAAGGGTGGGCGTATTAATTAGCTCTGCCAAGGAGGTTTTGTCTTTGGTCTAGTTTGAGTATTTGATTGAAATAAAGTTGAAAAATTAAAATGTGATAAAGTGAGAACTAATGTGTTTTTAGTGTTTGTAGCAGCATCATGTGTGTTTTTTCACTCATAACTCCTGAACTATGAGGCTCACTGAGGATTAGGGCTGGTTATTGGTACTTGTTACCTTTAAGGTATCGATCAAAATTCGTCTGTACCAAGTAATATAGAAACATCTCCAGTCAAACAATACCTGCATTCGATCCTTTTTGCACTGGGGATCTGATCAGTCCGGTCCTCTTGCTGGATCAGCAGACTTTCTGTTATATAGCCATCTCCAGAGATGCTATCCTCCAGGTGAATGGGCAGTTCAATGTCTGCCCAGTAAGCACGAGCTACACAGCTGCAGCAGCAGCCAACATCCAACACCATGCAGTTAAACAGTCCTAACAAATTCACACCAACACTGAAATAGCTTGCCTCTGTCAGGTAAACCCGCTGATGAAAAGCCTTGTGATGCTAACAGTTAGCCCTGTCACTGTGGGTGTGTGGCCAGGTGGACTCTCACAATTTTCCCCAAGTCACAACCTAAATTCAACAAAGCATCACTGTCTAACACTGTTTGGTGGCCAGCTGGGTTGTTTTAAGAGGATAAAGAGAGGTGTTGTGTTGGGTGCGGTAATCCTCAGGTGATGTTAAGCGAGTGTCTGATGATCTCTCTATCTCTCTCTGTTCATCTCTATCTCTTTAGTGAATAGAGCAAATAAAAGCCCAGGCTATTAATTTTTATGGTATATATGCCACTCTATTCAAATTATGGGTATCAAATGAAGTACACTATTGGTATCAGTGTTGTTTCAAAGGCACTGGTATTGTAATTTTTGAGAATCCACATGCAAGCATTGCATCCTTTCAGAATCACGAGAGGACAGCTAGTAGTTAAAAACAATGCAGGGGGTCCAATAGCATTACATGCACATGTCACAGGATGTGTGTATAGTTACACTTGAAGTGTATATATTCGGGCAAGGGACAGACATCAAAAACTCTTCCCCTGTTGGTTGCCCTCAGGAGGCACCGGCATTTATGATTTTTACTGAGTATTTTTTGCAACTCCCCGTACAGATTTCATCCAATTTTCACCAGCATTGGAACATAAAATACTGCATGGAACATTTGAATGTAGTTTTCCTATAGATTAGTCTTGTCCACTGAACAAAAATATAAACGCAACACTTTTTGTTTTTGCTCTCATTTTTCAGACCTAAAGACCTAAAACATTTTTTTCATATACACAAAAGACCATTTCTCTCAAATATTGTTCACAAATCTGTCTAAATCTGTGTTAGTGAGCACTTCTCCTTTGCTGAGATAATCCATCCCACCTCACAGGTGTGGCATATCAAGATGCTGATTAGACAGCATGATTATTGCACAGGTGTGCCTTAGGCTGGACACAATAAAAGACCACTCTAAAATGTGCAGTTTTGCTTTATTGGGGGGGTCTGGGGGGGTCAGAAAACCAGTCAGTATCTGGTGTGACCACCATTTGCCTCACGCAGTGCAACACATCTCCTTCACATAGAGTTGATCAGGTTGTTGATTGTGGCCTGTGGAATGTTGGTCCACTCTCTTCAATGGCTGTGTGAAGTTACTGGATATTGGCAGGAACTGGAACATGCTGTTGTATACGCCGATCCAGAGCATCCCAAACATGCTCAATGGGTGACATGTCCAGTGAGTATGCTGGCCATGAAAGAACTGGGATGTTTCAGCTTCCAGGTATTGTGTACAGATCCTTGCAACATGGGGCCGTGCATTATCATGCTGCAACATGAGGTGATGGTCGTGGATGAATGGCACAACAATGGGCCTCAGGATCTCGTCACGGTATCTCTGTGCATTCAAAATGCCATCAATAAAATGCACCTGTGTTCGTTGTCCATAACATACGCCTGCCCATACCATAACCCCAACGCCACCATGGGCCACTCGATCCACAACGTTGACATCAGCAAACCGCTCACCCACACAACGCCACACACGTTGTCTGCCATCTGCCCTGAACATTGAAAACTGAGATTCATCTGTGAAGAGAACACCTCTCCAACGTGCCAGACGCCATCGAATGTGTGCATTTGCCCACTCAAGTCAGTTACGAAGACGAACTGCAGTCAGGTCGAGACCCCGATGAGGACGACGAGCATGCAGATGAGCTTCCCTGAGACGGTTTCTGACAGTTTGTGCAGAAATTCTTTTGTTATACAAACCGATTGTTGCAGCAGCTGTCCGGGTGGCTGGTCTCAGACGATCTTGGAGGTGAACATGCTGGATGTGGAGGTCCTGGGCTGGTGTGGTTACACGTGGTCTGCGGTTGTGAGGCCGATTGGATGTACTGCCAAATTGTCTGAAACGCCTTTGGAGACGGCTTATGGTAGAGAAATGAACATTCAATTCACGGGCAACAGCTCTGGTGGACATTCCTGCAGTCAGCATGCCAATTGCATGCTCCCTCAAAACTTGCGACATCTGTGGCATTGTGCTGTGTGATAAAACTGCACATTTCAGAGTGGCCTTTTATTGGCACACCTGTGCAATAATCATGCTGTCTAATCAGCATCTTGATATGCCACACCTGTGAGGTGGGATGGATTATCTTGGCAAAGGAGAAGTGCTCACTAACACAGATTTAGACAGATTTGTGAACAATGTTTGAGAGAAATGGTCTTTTGTGTATATAAAAAAAATGTTTTAGATCTTTGAGTTCAGCTCATGAAAAATGGGAGAAAAAAACAAAAGTGTTGCGTTTATATTTTTGTTCAGTGGAGTTATGCCCTAATGTAGCACTGTGGGATGATGGTAACCTGGCGTGGGTGCAATGCATGCTCTTAGACAAACTGTCATGACCCTTTTATGCAGCCAGATTTAGATAAAATAAGTACACATTATCTGTGAGTGATAATAGAAAATATGTCTTTAATGGCTCATAATAAAAAAATAATGAAAATGGAAATGATGATGGAAAAACTCACATTAAAGAACCCACAGTGCCACTTTTCTTGCAACTGCACTGACAATGAATGCGATTTCGTGTTTTGCATCCCTGTAGTTTTAAGGCTGTCACTTAGGTGTATTGCCTTTAAGAGTTCTCTGAATGCACCTTGTGTGCTGAGAAAATGACAAAACAACAAAAAGACATTACTTTGTAGATGAAATCAGGTAAACTGAAAATCTCATTTCCATGTCAAGTCAGATAATATATTCAGTTCAAATTCGAAAACAAGCAAACATTCTCAGACAATTGTGCAGGATAGTTTACATTATAATATCTATACCCAGGGGTTAAATCAGGATTTGTTATGTGGGGGTTCTGGGGGAAAGCAACCTTTATTTCCCTCCGCCTCACCTGCCACCAGAAGACATCATTGGGAGGAGAGCAGCAGCTTCTGAGGTGGCTGTAGCAACTCAAATTCAGCCATCGCAAACCTCAGCACAGAGGATCTGATCCTGGACAGCCCTAACTCCCTGCCAGATTTGAAAACTTCCATTGCTACTGTTACACAAATTAGACCCAGCACAGCCATTGGCCACCAGCCTGCTGCGATATATATACAGATATCTGTATAATATGTGTACGCAGAATCTGTAGATAATGGTACAAGATTTTGGTATCAGAAGTATTCTGTAGTAGTGACCAATCACATTTGAGCGGGCTTTGGTAGGCTAAACAGTCTGAAAGACAAGCAAAAGACACAGAGTGCATTGGCCAAATTCCAATCTTGGAACCCATCAGTGATCATCTGATGCCAATTTAGCTTGTTTAAACTTTTTTTTTTTGTAATTTATCCACATTCATAAGCAGATATTTGTTTATAGATATAAGTCAAAATGCTGTCTCAAGTCGCTAATCAAACTGTAAACAATCAGAGCTGGCTACACCAGATCTCCTAAAATATTGGCTGTTGCTCCCAGAGACTTTATCAGTCAGACTGATATCCGATGGGTTCCAAGACTGGACTGACGAGTACACTGAGGTCACTTTTCTTTATGTCTGTTTTATGGCATGTGGCAAACAATGTTAAGATGCATTACTGCCACCTAGGGTGAGGTGGCTGATTTGCTTGGTAGCTTTTAGGGAAATCCTTTAACAAAAAAATTAAACCCAGTGAAAACATGGTAGAGCGTAGGCCTATGTGCTAAGCCCTCAACAGCCTCGGCCAAGTTTAACCGTGTATACCTACTGTGACATAATAATTCCCTCAACAAACATTACAAATGCATAGGTAAATAGTGATTGTATAGCCCAGTGTCCCCAGTGTGGAATTACAACTATACTGGATAATTCTGCAGCTCAAAATTTATGTTCAGTGCCAACAAAGGAAGTTGTGTGTCCTGTATGGAGTGATCAGGCAAATAGAATGGGTGCAGAGGTTGCGGTGGTGAATGGATATGCTCTAAGTCCAACCATTGCTGTGCATATATTATGGATGGCAAGAATTTTAGAAACATTAATAAAAAAAAAAAAATCATAATCCTCCAACACTGAACTTCTTTTCAATACGTCAGGATTGTATGAATACCTTTGATTCTTTTTGTATTTCCTACCCCGTCAGCTTGTTTCTGCCTCTTACTCAGTCACTTCTACTTTAGCTGTCAACAGCATTTTGAATCATCCAAGGTAATAATAATAATACAGCACTTTGGGAGAAAACATCTTTTCAAATGGACCATTAATTTACAGTCAGGTAGCATCAGCATAAATTCTAATCCAATTCATTTGAGTCTGGAAAAGCAACAGCTCCATCTCTTGCACGTCTTTATGAAACTGTGAGTCTCTAATTCAATACAGCTGCATGCGTGTGTCTGCACAAGTAATGTCCAAAATGATAAACACAGATTTCTGCCAATTTCTTTTTCCTTTGCCACACAGCACATTAACTAGGCACTTTCTACTGGACTGGAGTACTTAGCCTAATTTAGCAGAACTCTCAGAAAAGCCAAGTGGCTGTTAAGTTGCCACTTGGCTGACACAGGATGAGAAAACAGGCGTTTTGATGTAAAATTACTCAAGAAAATGTTTTTCACATATTTATCATGTAACAAGACATAGCTGGGCAGTTACCACAGTGAAAAGGATTAGAATTTGGAAAATGTACTTTGTAATTTTCTTAAAATTGTGTTTCATAAAATGTGCGTTTCTTGGCCACAAAGCTCCTCGCTAGATGCCACATCTTTGTGCTGCTTGTGTGTTGACTTGATTCAACACTTTGGTTCAGGTTGGCGGAGTCTTAATATTTCTCACAGTGGCATCTTGCACCACTTTCTGCTCCTCCAGTCAAGGTCCACTGAACAGTGTTGTTCGTGCTTGTGAGCCTTTTATTGCTTTATGTTTTGAAGAGATTATTGTTGTTCTTTCTACCTGGGGGAGTGATGAGGAAGAAGCACAGGAGGAGGAGGAGGCCTGGTCCTTCTCCTCCTTATACTGTGGTTGCAGTAGTGACCAAGGAGAGGCTGAAAACTGGTGGATTTGAGGATACAATAGAACAGGCAGACTCGCTATGACTCACTTTAATTAACCTTTATTTATATGTATTTATTTATTTAATTATACAGTCTGAGATTACAGGGACAGCACACATTAATAAACATTTCTGTAAATGTGCCACTTTAGCAAGCTTGGCTAATTTTCAACCGTAGTCCCTGGGCAGGTGTGATGACAACTATAATTACATACAATATATTAAAACAGGAACAGCAATACTGTACACAGAACAGAGCACACCTCATAGGAGCACATAAAGTGTGTTAAAACAGGGACACAATACATAAAACAAAACAAAGCACATTTAGGATTTTTATGGTCACACACTTAATTGGGACAAACAATTGACAACAGCTAATTTACTTTGGTAAGTGACATTCTTTGAAAACTGTATAATTCTGTAATTTTGATGTAGGGAAATAACTGAGTGTCTCAGGAATACTGCGTTTGTCACACACCTTGGTATTAAGACATATACTCCTCCTTTCTCCAGGAGGGCAAGTAGGGTTATTATTAGTGAGTTAGTTAGTTAGTTAGTTAGTTAGTAATACTTAGGCCTACAGAAACATTTAATGCAAAAGTCGACCTTACTCTGTCTTCCCCTTTCTCTGTCTCTCAAGCACTCACACACACACCTTGGAGAGTGCTGTGGTGTTTTGTAGCCATAGTAGCAGCACAGCTCTAGGGATGGCAGTCCGGACTAAAATATCCCAACAAGTCGGATGGATGCAACATTCATGGTCCCCAGATGATCAATCTTAATGAGTTTGGTGATCCTCTGATTTTCCCACTGACACAACGATATGGTTGACATTTCTGTTTTTGAGCAGAATATTTCACCATCTGTTGGACGGACTGCCGTGTATTTTGGTACAGACACTCTTTGGTGACGCATCCTCTGTGGCACTGAATCCTCAGTAACTTAACCTTGCTCATCTGAACCCACTTTACATCTCTCCAGTTCTACATGACTTCACAATCAAATTGCCACTCATCCCCCTCATGACATACAAGGTCCCAAGAATTAGCTCCCCTGCACCCCACTGATCTCCTCCAATAGTCAAACCTGCCTCATTGCTTCAGGCCTATGATTAATGTGATTTAGGAATGACTAATTTCTAAATCAAAAGGCCCCCTACCTCCTCATCATTCAAAAGATTTCTTAAAGCTACAGGAAGTAACTTTTATCACGAAATATCTGCTAAAACTGTCACTACATCCACACAGAAGTACATGAGACAGATCATTTGTAAAAACAATCAGGTCCTCTCACTTCTTGTCCTCCAATGGCATTTGCTAGAATCTACCGTGGCTGAAGGAAAACAACCAATCAGAGCTGAGGATTCTCTAACACAGCTGTCAATCACTGCTCATAAACTGCTGTCAAACTAGGCAGTGCTGATCAAATATGGACCAAGATTCTGTTACTGCATTGCAGAACTTTGCTTTGGCAGGTGGGCAGTGCTAGACTGTTTTCAACATGGTGGCTGGGTCACAAACTTTTTCATTTTAGAGCTAAACATTAAAACATGTTTCTGAAGGCATTTGAAATTAGAAGTAGGCAATGCAGTAACAGAATCTTGATTCATAGTTGGTTATCGCTTAGTTTGACAGTTTGACTGCAGTTCACAAGCAGTGATTGACAGCTGTGTTAGAGACTCCTCAGCTCTGATTAATTATTTTTGCTCACATGTGGTAAGGCCATTGAAGCAATAGAAGGAGGCAGAGGAACAAGTTTTTTCACGCATTATATGTCTTGTGTAATACAGTGAGTTTATGGTGACAGGCTCAGCAGAAATGACAAAAAGTTATTTTTATGAAAGTTACCAAGTACAGCTTCAAAAGTAAACTTAACGCCCTGACACACAACCAGAGCCGACAGTCGGCCATCTGTCAGCGTTGAGCCATCGGTGAGCATCAGTCACCCTATTCGCTCAAAATGTGTCATGTGTGTCCCGCACTGTTGGCCCACATCAGCTTTGACCAATTCAGCATGTTGAATCAGTGACACTGTAGCCCACCAGTGAATGAAATCATTGTGATTGGCAGCTCAGCTCAGTGCAGTAGAAGAGGAGCGAGGAAAATAACCAAACCAACCAAACCAAAAAGATTGTTTTTCTTTGGCAATTGAGGTCTTAAGCAGAAACGTTTGACGATAGTTTGTGTTAATGTTCACTGGCGCACAGTAAATATGCTTTGTTTTTTCAACACTAGGTTGTGCTGTTAACATGCTAACTGGCTAACTAGTGTCAAGACGGTCTTCCAGCGTCCCTTTTTGAATGACAATTACAGATTACTGTCATCTGCTGGTGTGGACAGCTGGTTGACCGTCGGCTGTAGTTTTTGTTGTGTGGTCATGTGCAACTTTTTGGCTGAGACACAGGCAACGTGAGGGGATGCAATAGTTGGCTATCGTTGCCCCTAGTTCTCTGAAGTTGGTTTGATGTGTCTAGGCCTTTAGACTTAAACGGACTAACATTTGCCTCAAAGGACTGCAGTGCCTAAGTACAGCTTTGGGGATGGATCACTTTTGGAGCCAGCCTCAAGTGGCCATTCAAGGAACTGTAGTTTTTGGCTCTTCCAAGTTGGCTTTGTTTTTCAGCTCCAGAAGTTCCTGCTATGTTGAATCTTATATTTCAGTGACCCATCAGTCCACGGACAGCCTGTCAAAGGTATTGAGTTTAAAATGATCAACCTCTGAGTCCCATATATTTTGCAAATCTTTATTTACCACGTTAGATTTTGGTAATATTGTGCAAGAATGATGTGATTGTTTATTGTTAAGCATTGAAGTGCCCCTCTTGACACTGAAATGTATCCTGGATTACATCAGTGTGAGGATGTAATGCATATGATTTCTTAGAGAAATGCAGGAGAAGTGTTTCCCCAGTGTGTCCACAAGGGGATTAGTTGCCAGGAATTACATTTTTATGTGAGAAGTCTCTCCTCTCTGCTTTGACTAGGCTGCTCAAACCTCTCAGAACCCTGCAGGGATTTACTCCTGCAAGCACCAACACTCAGGGGACACAGCGCTTGTGGGCCCTTCTCTGATTGGTCCAGTCACAGCTGAGTTTGAAAGTTGGAATTCTTTTAAACCGTTTTTTTTTTTTGTCCAATTATCTATGTGGGGAAAATCATGTTACAATGGTCGGTGAGGTAGCTGATCACCAGTGGCCTGTTTAGTTTTTGTGTTGAGACTTTTGATTTTTAAAATTCTCCAAGATACAATCGCTACAATGGACAGGGACAAGGCTCAATCTCAAACAGTAGATTACACATTGCTCTCTGCCAAAAATGTTCAGCTTTATATATCCTATTTTGTGAAAGGTCCTCAGACTTTTTCGTCTGTGTACAGTTATGAAAAGCACATAGATGTTGAGGGATATTATAGATTGTGATATATGAGTGGTAAACTCTTCTTTATTGACTTGTGAAACTTTAGACACTTTAGAAATGTGCTATTAAATGAACCTTATCACACAATCCTACAGTCAAGGCAAAAAAAAAATGTGGCTGCATCATCACAGAATGATGAAAAATAGAAAAAGAAAGGATGTTTTTTCTTTTATTCTCTCTCACTTCTACTACGGTCTCAAGGTCAGCAACTAATTAGCAAATGAGGAATGCGGGTCTTTAACTGAGTCAGGTTAGACTGAGAGTTGCTTTAGTTTTCTTAAAAAGGACAATGCAGATGTTCTGTACATATTTCTCGTTATTCCTGCAGCCTTGTGAGCAAATAAAACGAGGCACGTATTGATTGCCATCATTGATTAGACCAATGATGCTGTTTTAAAGACACCATTATATACTATATACTGTCTGTAAAGTAAGAGACCATAGGGAGAAGAGCAATGATCACAAACTGAAATGAGTAAATATCCATAACTTATGCCCATGTTTCATATATTAATTAAACGTTTAGTGGGCAAACAAGCATCTCAATTAATTATGACGTTAGCTTGTGTTTCTTTTTCCCATCTGTTTTGCAGCACCAGCCTCAAGTAGCCCGCTTGAGGCAGACGGGTTACCATGAAGCATGGTGTCAAACAAGTAAAGAAAAGAAAATAACCATAATTATAACTTGTTTTTCCACATGTTGTAATACAAGGAAAAAAAAGCCAGGAAAAAAAGTGTGCATTGTATATTTCTGCAAACTGCAGATACATTACATGTCTACATTGTTTTGTAGCAGATACATTGAAACTTTACAACAATTCAACAACAATTCTGTGGTTAACATGTCGTTAAGTTTAAGCACAAAAACCACTTGGTTAAGGTTAGGAAAAGATAATGGTTGGCTTAATATATTGACATATGGTGGCACAAAAGTTGCTGGAAAAGCAATGACGGATCAAAATTACTTACGTTCAGTGTCTCAAGCACCGCTGGAAAATGCTAATATATCCGTAAAAAACACCCAGGTGTGTTGCCACAGATGCTGCTTGGAAATGCTGTTAGAAATGCTGCTGGGAAAAACTACGATGTGCCACTAAAAACACCTAGATTCTATGCCTTAAACACCAGTGGAAACACAGGGAAGAGTCACCACAAAACAACTAGTTTTATTTTTTGTTGGTCTTGAACAGTGGTCTGCGTTAGTCTGTAGCTTGGCAGGCAGTTCACCTAGGTGACACACCATCCACCATACCCTCCACCTCCCAAAGACAAAGTATACATCACTTTACAAACTTTCATATGCTATGTATAAAAGTTACAATATGAGCAGACTACTAGATTACTATAAGCAAATTATTTTAACAAAATTCATATGGGAATGACTCTGTCCCGAGCTTTTTGATCCATATCAGTGGTTGATCACTGTAAATATGATCACTGTATTTTGTAGCAGTTAGATTGTATTTCACAATACCTCAAAAAAACTTGAGTGATAATAACTTAGTATTTATTGGTCTATTTGATATCTATTAGCTGTCATCAGGGCGACACTGTGGTGTATTGGTTAGCACTGTCACCTCACAACTCTGGTTCAATCCCAGGAGGGGACCCTTCTGTGTGGAGTTTGCACGCTGTCCCCGTGGGTTTTGTCCGGATATTCTGGCTTCCTCCCAGGGTCCAGAGACATGCAGGTTGGGTAGGTAATAGGTTTATTGATGACTCTAAATTGTCCATAGGTGTGAATGTGAGTGTGAATGGTTGTCTGTCTCTACATGTCAGCCCTGTGATAGTATGGCTGCCTGTCCAGGGTGTACCCTGCCTCTCGCCCAATGTCAGCTGGGATAGGCTTCAGCCCCCCCTGCGACCCTCAAGAGGATAAGCGGTGACAAAAATGGATGGATGGATAGCTGTCATTAGTGAAATAGTTTTCCCTACCAACCCATTCTCATTCCCATGTCATCAGATACCAACCTTTTGTCATGCCCCTTGGCATCACATAGCATTGCTCAGGGCCCTCCATAGCATTTCTATGTGACGCTTAGCTGAATCACATTGTGACACGTGGTTACTGTTGTGAAATGGTTGTGGTTAGGTTTAGGTAAGAAAACTACTTGGTTAGGTTCAGAAAAAGATCATGTTTAGAGTTAGATGTGTAGACATAAACTCAACAATGTTACATTAAAAGCGGTGATTTTTTGTTCCACACAGGATGTAGGTGTGTAAGTTTCATAACATCATGTTAAAACATTGACTTTTTGGTGTCACACATAACATGAACTGAAGTGTTCTGGGTAAAAATCTTGTTTCATTTGATACATCCACCTCACCCTCCTTCCATCCTACGTGGACGTTCTTACTCTTTATGCAACATCAGTTGCTCTCAGCATCAAATATCCCCACGGATGGGATCACATTGTAGTTAGCTGAAGGCCCAGTGCGTCTCATACAGACGCAAACGGCTGCTATTGGCATCAACATCATATGCCTGGAGGGGGTGACAAAGCATTGGTAATTGACGACCTAGGAATCGGATATGAAGCTGTCCATCCTCAGGTCCACAGAAAAGGTAGGCGGATACTGCTACCTTTGGACAGAGCCAGGCCAGCTGTTTCCCCCTATTTCCAGTCTTTATGCTAAGCTAAGATAACCAGCTGCTGGCTATAGCCATTTATTAACTCAAGAGATATGAGAGTGGTATCTGTCTTCTCATCAAACTCTTGACAAAAAAGAAAAATTATAATAACGATAATGTTGAGCTACTTCTTTAACAGTAATTTTACATAGGGCTTTTATGATAAAGAATCATAAATTATTTCAGTAAATGGCCAGCCTATGGTATATAGCTCTCTATAAGGTGCTGCTGAGCACCCAGGCATGTCTTTATCAGATCATTGATAACACACTCATTAACCTTTGGCATCAAGGCCTAGCCCCTTAATTAGACATGTGTTACAACCAATCTGAGCACACACCAGCTTCGTCGATAATAAGCAGGTTGTGTGCAGGGGAAGTTTTTAATTCTAAAGACATAAGCTGACGTTGTTAAAAAACAGTGTGAGCACACGTGTGATAAAAATGAGTGATGAGAGTACCTGAGCAGCCGAGGTACAGCGGATAGAAGCCAGAGCGATGATTGAGCTGTGAACAGTAGATGGGTGGAGTGTAGCGGGGGGCATTCATTCAGCCCTGGAATCCAGGTCCCTTCTCTCATTACTGGATCAAAAAATGAAACCACATTCTGAAACGATCCTCCCAGGTGACCTTGGGCCGCCCGGCGCTTCCCACCTCAATTTGTATTTATCGGCAATTGCGCCTAAGCCCGACCAGCAGTTACTTCACACTACATCAAAATGGCATGTAGGGGCACAACACCTCATCCCAGCACTGTGGAGCTCAGAGGGGAAGGAGGTGAAGCAGAGATGGAGTGAGAGGATGAAAGAGATGAGAGGAGAGAGACAGAGAGGTGGAAGGTGAACTGGCAGATTATGAATATTGAATGCTTAATGTAATTTTCTTCATCTGTGCGTGTGTCTACACTGTGAAAGGGATATCAGTGGCAGAAAAGATTCACAAGGGGCCCAGCTGCAAAAATTGCTTGGGACCCCACACTACTCCAGCATGGCCCCTGGACCCCAGCCGGTCCACTTTACTGACTGAACTGATGCTGCACAGTGTTGTGAATAATTTTCTGTACACTCTTAACCCTTTTTTTTTAATCAAGATTAAATCTTTAATGCATGCTATTTTCTACATGAACAAAGATTTCCTCATTTCTTGTCAGTTCTCCTGTGTAATCATGTCAAAAAATGACTGTAGGTGTAGATAATAATAATAATATTACAGTGTTAGAATATTACACAAGTTATGTTGTGACCCAATATTGAAGCCTGGTGCCTTGCACTGACAGTAGACTGATGCACTAAACTTAGGAATCTGATGCAAAGTGCATTCAAAATTTTCAAGAAAATAACAGAGTGTTTTCTGAGCTAGTGGCATGGCTCCAGGAAGGGTGACATTGGTCTTTCCCCCACCTTCACCTGGACTAATATGTCACAACAACCTTAATGGATTGCCTTGAAATTTAAAGGTATACATGCCGGAAAGTGAAATCCAGCTCCCGCTTTTGTCTGCTTGGCATTTAACCTTGCTATAGGCAACTATAAGCAACTACTTGCGGTGTCAGAAACAAACGAAAAAAGGCTATCCTTTAACGTCAGCATGATACGTGGCCAGTTACCATTATAGTTTAATGGCGCCCGGCGGTGTCAGGGGAAACACGGCAGGACACATACGAAAGTTAAGGTGGAAGGGCAAGAGAGCCGTGTTCGCATCTCTTAAAATTCTGAAGCCAAACCCTGTTCTTTTTCCTAAACCTAACCTCTTGCTTTTGTTGCCTAAACCTAACTGAGTGTTCTTGTTGCCTAAGCCTAATGACATGCTTTTGTTGCCTAAACCCAACCATGTGTGTTTGTTGCTTGAGGGGAAAAAAAGTCAATTCACGGTGTTGTACCAACATAGTGTGTATATTTTGAAAGAGGAAAACTTGACAAGGTGTCCCAGAATGTCAACAACCAACACACCCAGAGTACCTTGCACGTCGTAGGTGGACGTGGAAAATTCATGACCAAAACGTCAATATGTGACGAGGTGGGAGTGAGAATGTGTTGTATATTTCGGTGCTGTGTCCATTATTTATTGTGGCTGTCTCTTGGATGTGTAGTGATCACAATCTGGAACATGGTTGATACCTTTTTTTAAGCCCCAACATTTCTGTGCCAAGGAACATCCCGAACACAGCAAATAAGAAGAAAATAAGAAAATACAGATGCAAATGGCAGATTCTCAGTAGACAAATACACCACCAAACACTTGCAGTAGGTCATAAGTGATGATGGAGGGGGGGGTATACTTCTTGCATTCAAACTTGGACTGAAGAAATTGCTGCAAGGTATTAAATCATAAGATCAAATAATGACTGACTGAAAATACTATTTAAATTAAATATTGGTCAAATTGTGTGCAGAACGGAAACAGTGTCAAGAGTACATGGCTGTCACCTCTGTTTTCCAGTTATACCTGACTGACTGAATGGGGAGCCCCAGATATAATTTGAAAAATGTCAATGTTCCTTTTTTCCTAAACAAAGTTTAGCTTAACTTTGGAGTGTTATTTGGCCCCTTAAAATTGTAGCTTTTAAAACTGTTTAAAACTGAGTTCATTACAGCAGGTTTTATATGCTAAAAATTACTCTGCCTCACTTCTCACCTTCAGCCCTACCTGTCATACCTGCTGCCTCTTCACATTTTTTGTCAGACATTTGGCCATGGCCTCTCTGCACCTTTTCATGTTCTTGTTCTCTCTGTACCCTGGCTTTTCCTGTAGGAGCCCTTGATTTTTGGTAAGGCATTCTAATTTAGCTCATCAGGTTGCAGGTGCGCCTCACATGTTTATATTAGTGGCGCTTATGTGTTTTCAGCATCACAC
Organism: Cephalopholis sonnerati; assembly: GCA_019142605.1. Classification (NCBI taxonomy): domain Eukaryota; kingdom Metazoa; phylum Chordata; class Actinopteri; order Perciformes; family Serranidae; genus Cephalopholis; species Cephalopholis sonnerati. The sequence goes on from JAGQAX010000010.1 coordinate 35,920,300, forward strand.
ATCTGACCCCTGCTATAAAATGGCCCGCAACATATCACATTACCTCTGGAGGGGAGTATCAGATGGCACATTGAGGTGTGCTTTAATGTTAAAAATACATTTATTTATGTAAATACATATAAACTTTATTGTAAGTTATATATATCAGTGGGTAAATTGTTGTACTTGATCCAATTTAGAGGTCAACCAGAGACCTTTTTTATGGGGCCTCCCTTGGCCTTGATGGCGGGCCTGGCCTAAGTTATACTTTGTGTTTATTGCTACTTAGCGAAAATTAGCATACTGATGTGCTTAACAAAACGGTGAACATGGTAAATGTACATGCCTAATAAAAGCATGGTAGCATGCTAATATTAACATTTAGCTCAAAGCATCACCTCACAAAGCTGCTAGCACGGCTGCAGACTCTTGTGCTTTCATGTCCCTGAATTTTTGAATTTACTATTGCTGTGACTGTGGGGTCAACTGCAAACATGCATTTATTTGAATTAGCTTAAAGTCCAGTGTGTAGCATTAAGGGGCCAAAATGGCAGAAATGGAATATAATATTAATAGCTTTTTTTAATAAGTGTATAACTACCTGAAACTATGAATTGTTGTGTTTTTGTTACCATAGAACGAGCTGTTCATGTCTACATACGGAGGGGGTCCCCTTCTACGGAGTCCGCCTTGTTGCACTGCCACATTTCTACAGCAGCTCAGAACTGAAAAACTAAACACTGGCTTTGGATAGGACCATTTGCTTTAGCCAACGCAGCTAGCAGCAGTGTTGCCATGATGACAATGGTGTAAAAACACTGATTTTTTAACTCAGTGTTTTTACCAGTTTAAGCCACCAATATCATTTGGTTTGAAAAGGAGAAGATTCAGCTCCTGGTAAAAATGTCCTGAATGCAGTAGTTCAGAGCAAACAAACCACTTACTGGCTCAAGAGACTGACATTTGCATTTTGCATTTTTTGTGTCAGCTACCGTAGTTCACCTACACTTGGCACTCAGGAGAAGTTTCAATTGGTTGCAATTTGCAACCTCACCGCTAGATGCCACTAAATCCTACACACTAAACCATTAAGCCAAGGTAGGATCATTTATACAATTATTTTTGAATGGGCTAACCAGAAAAGGCGCAGTGTGCCTGCACAGTATAATGCAATCTAATACAAGGACCTTGCAACAAATCACATCACTGTAACAATGTCCTGTCATGTACTAGGTTTAACATTTTTGACATCGTTCCAGAAAAATGTTGATCTAACTCTAAAGCTATTTCAAAGTAAGCAGGTATGTTATACTTGTGTATCGGAGTGAGAGACGTTTTGTTATGTTCTGCTATCTATAAATGGGTGCAAAGCATGAGAAATACACACTGGTGTTGCAGGAAGCAGAGGAGTTGGTACATCCGGCTTCATCATCAGTTCAGTTCCATCAGTTTTCTGTTTACAGACTGACCTACAAAGTAAACTGCTGTCTCAGCCACTGTCCAGGTGCTGAAAGGCTCCATGGGAGTGATGTTAATGATGATGATGAAATGATTATGTCGTGCCTGAATTTGACATGACCCCGTAACATTTTTGAGATATGCTCATTTTTTTGTCTAAACTTATTCCTCCACCAGACACAAATCAATTGTTGCCCTTCAAGCATTTGTCCATACATTTATTGACTTGACTTCAAGTCAACACAAGGGTATACTGAGGCAGTGGCAACTTTTTCGCTCAGCCTAAATAACTCCAAACTAGATATACAGTACAGTACATCTTTACATAACAAATCCCCAAATGATTGAATATATACAGTACAGTATGGTATGAGACAGTGCTGCCTCTGGAGCTGTAAGTTTGCAATAAACAATATTTTGTATTGAAAGCTGTGGTCAAGTTTGATAAGATACAGCAAAGTGACTGGGAAGACATTCTCCAAGTTGAATTACTTCCCCAAAGTTTTTATTGTGCATATCTGGCAGACAGGGCCCAAAAACGGCTTTAATAATGGTATTTGTACAGGAATGCACACTGTGGAACACAGATGTATTTTTGATCCTCTTAGCAGGCTCTCAGAAGTGTGTTCACACACACACACACACACTTGTCTGAAAACCCTCTGAAGCCTCAGATGTTCTACGCCACAGGGTTTGCGTGGGTATTTCTGGACTGCGAGGTGATAATTACAATTTACACTCTGCAGGCTGCTGCAGAGATGCAAAGACCAGTAGGAGGCGTGATAGCAAACAAAATACAAGTAGAGATAACCACAGGGTTTATACGGAGGCCTGGGGGAGGCGGAAGTGCATCAAAAAAGTTGTTCCACAAAAGCATGAATCATTACAGACTGTAGTGAAAAATGAATGTTAAAGAATACACATGCCATTGTTTATATTCCATCTGAGCTCCCTGGGGTGATGTGCATTGAGGTGAAATACAATGAAATAACATTGCATTTTTAAGGAGGGATATTTGGTGTATTATCATGTGTTGCTGTCAATTCATTAAAAAGATTAGTGAGTCTCAAAGTTGTAATGTCATCATATATAAGTCTGGAGCTGATCCAAAGACAATTGCTGCGTCCAGAATCACTAAGCACTACATACCCAAAATGTGTACTATCGTTCAGCACATTTTTGTGTGCGTAGAGTGCTGAGTCCTAAAACCTGGAAATAAGCTAGGGTTTTATCACTCCTGGTTCTCTTGTTTTTTGAGTGGGTTTTTGTTTAGATGCCATAAATAAGGTCTGTGGTTAACACATCCTAAGTTACTTTCACGTTTTGCTCTACAACATAAAATGCGTCAATAAATGCCCCACTTGTGAATTTTACAGTTTTTACATGTCTTAAAAAAAAGGCGGTTGCTAACAAGTGTCCAAATGAAACCCGCAATGTCGTCACACTAAACACAGTATTACAGCTTTTTTGTGGTGGCGATGTTAATTAGTGACTGCAGTGTAGTTTGTTCATCGCATAACGTTAGCTTTTTCCTTCTGGCGAATGTATTCACACCTTAAAAATCATAAAAGTCCACTTGTAAAGATTATCTCGCAGAACAGAACATATAAGTACGGTAAACATTTGTTTGACATAGATAGTATTTTCTTCAAAAATCCAAAATCCAATGGAAATATCCCAGAGGCTTTTAAAAAAAAATAAAAAAAATGCAGGGTGATACTAACTTTTGTGCCTGCCTATGAAAAAACGTCACCCCTTGAGCACTACAGTAGTATGTATCTTTTCGTACACCACACCACTTCCTGAGTCTCCATGCCGATTAGATGACCGGCATCTGCAGAAGTGATGACCCTCTCTCTTTTGTTTTTTTTTTAATCATGTCTGTAGGATTAATGTTACTTTGGTTAGCAATGTTAGATGTTAGGAAATGCAAACCACAGACAAAGTCATTGTGTAACAATCTGTCAGATAGTGCCTAAATGAGCTAAATGCTAACATCAGTGTGCTAACAAGCTGGTGTTAAGCAGGTAGTATAATGTTTATGTGTGTAGCAAATTTCATGGCACACCATCCAAATAGTTTTTGAGATAATTCCAACCAGACACCATGTGTTCTTTTATGGCTAAACAAAAAAGCCCAAACCTAAATGTACCCATAACAAAGCTTTATAATTATGTACAGTAGTATATCCTGCATCTGTAATGGTATAGCCACCGCGGTACTACCACAGTTCCCTAAATCGCAGCAGACTCATGACCAAAGTTATTGGTCCCTAGAGAGGTATTTACTACTTACTGAAAATAATGAGCTGCCTTGGTTGCTGCCCACTGTAATGAACTGCTTAATCATTAACGCATTGCATTATGGGACATTTAAACCAGCGTAGTGTCCAGTGTTTGCATAATGTAATATCTCCCAGAAATAGTATGCAATTCACACACAATTGGTGTCTTACTAAGGTTTCGTACATGTTAAAAAAAAAAAAATTCCATAGCCTACTAAATAGCATGGAATTTTGGACATAGCCAATTACCACTTGGTCACCCAAATTGGCACATGATGCAGGATTTTTAAATATGAGAAAACACAAGCTAAAAATAGCTAATAAACTGTTTTCCCATTGCCAGAGCCATGTACACAGCAGACAAGTATGCCTTTATGATTTTTTTTTTTTTTTTTTTTTACTTGTGCGTCATGTTCAACGTCACAGACAGGCTGAAAAATAGGTAAATAAACAGTAAAAAGCAGTATCTCTGCATTATTCAAACTCTCTCTCTCTCAAACTCAGTAATAACTAAATGAATGAATCTTTTGGTGACCTATCATTGCATCTCACCAGTAAAGGGGCTACCATTGGCACATCATCCCAGGTGTTGTATTGCATCTCTACCAGGTCAGAGTCAATTGAGGCTGGAGCTAATAAACACCCGTGACTACTGCAGAGTAATTTGACCTAGGAGTAAATGCCTTTCTTTTTCCCATTAAATACAAAAGCCAGAGGTTAGTAGGTGTTAGTGGATTTTTTGTGCAGTGGGAAAGGGGCTAATGAATAGGAGCCTGATATTGTGGACCCAGAATATAGTTTTAACATGTAAATAAGCTTTATTCTCTTGTAGTGTTTTTTAGTTCTGAAACTGAAAATGGATCCATATTTTCAGAACATTCCCCTGGGTGCTCTCAGTGTCACCTACAACATCTTTCACCATTGCCTATAGAGCAATTCCAGACTTTATCCTTGATAACATCACAAATTTTAGCACTCTAGTTTTTGGATTTGGGAGACAGTTGCTTATGTTTACTAATATTTTTAGACTGACTTAGACCACAGGAATAACATGCATGAATTTTGAAACTGGGCGTAGTTCCCCTTTAGGGTATGTTCAGACTGAACCTGAAGGAGATCTCAGACGTGACTGCATACAAAGTAAATAGGAAGACATAAGCTCGAATGGACATCAGCTCCCAAGGGGAGGCACAAACTGAGGCAAAGACACAGCCATGCATGTAGAAAATGTTTCACCTCAAGTGAACTTCATGAATCTAGCATCACTACAGAAACAAGAGGAAAAGGAAGAGAGACTGGAGACAAATACTAGAAGGCCTGGAGTTTCTGGTGAGTTCAAAGCTGCGACACAAACACACATGATGGCAGACACATAGTTACCAATTTAGCAACTGTCACACTAGATTTAGGGACTTTAAAGGCTCCTTTGTTTTTTTTAAAAAAAGAGGCATCTAGTCATATATCTACCAACTTTTTGGACAGACCTATGCTATTTTTCCTAGAATAGAGATTCACCAGTACTGTTCCATGAGCCTCTCTCTGCATTCACACTGTTCATTTTATTCAGACTATTTAATTTGACTGTTTTACTAGATTGTTTTTTTAAGTGAACCAGTGTCTTACATAAAAGAGTCTATTCACTCATGAATTTGGGTTTTCCGTAATAAGATTATTAATTTAGACAAGTCTATAGCCTGCAAACACACACACACACACACACACACACACACACACACACACACACACACACACACACATCCATAACACACAAACTATCACATCTATCACACCAACATCTAAACATATTCATAGAAAATTGCATGTCTTTATTTTGTGTGGGGAGACACTTGAGTACAAAAAGAGCCTAGCAGTTTCGCCTCGTCTAGACCTTTGAATCCACCCACTCCAATGAGTTGATGGATTTGTCTGGCATCGTGACATGAAACAGTGGTTTCTTGGTTGAAATAAAAAATGAGCAATGAGCGCCATGTTGGAATAAACAATAAGTCAATCAGGGCCACGGGTGGACTATTGTCATTTTCAAGCTGTTATCAAGCATTGTCAAGCAGAGTGCCTGCAACCAGTGAGGAGTAATAACAACAATGGCGAGCTCTATAGACAAGATAGACACTGCAAAGGCAGTTCTAAATCAACATTTTCATTCATTCTCAATATTGCCTGACACCGCCATTGGTTTTTACTTTTCCATCTCAGCTCCACTCTTAAAATCCTGACAAAACAATATATTGGCATGGCTACGCATTAGCTTAGACTTAAAATGGCATTAGATTTACGTGGATAAGTTGGTCTTTAGTGATTAATTGGGGAAAATTGAATCCTCCTCCCCCACGGAAATTGGTTAGAGTGGAGGAAATGTCAGACTCAAGACGCAAACATAGTGTAACAAGTTGGAAATTCAGTCTGATATCAGGCAACTGGCAGACATTAGAAAACTCACAAGGGGCCTGAGATCATCCCTGACCACAAGTGACAAAATGATTCATCAGTAAAGGTCTACTCATCTCTTGAAATAATAGGAAACAGCACTTAGCTATCTAGCTAGTTAACATTATCAACTGATAAACCTACACTCAGGACTTGTTCAGTATTATGTTCACTTCCAGGTCTGATACCTGTTGACGTATATCTTGAAGCAGCAGCAGAAGGGGTAAGGGGCTAGCAGGGGTCTTCAGCACCTCTGAAAGAAGCCGAGCGCTACCTCTCCTCAAATCCTGATTAATTTTGTCATGAAAAATATTTATGGAATCAAAAAAGTATAATATATAGCCTATATGAAGACATCTGACTAATCATCATTTACTATCACTATTTTCTAGTGTCGCTGCTGCCTCCAAGCCCTAACATTGGGCTCAGTGCCTGTTAAACCAGAATGTATTATTTTCTATTTCTGCTTGGTCATATACAGTTGCTTTGAGCTCTGGGTGAAGGAGCATTGGACTTGTTTAAAGGCACCTTTGATGAAGCCAAGCCATCTGAACCGAAAGTAATGTATTAGCACAACATACAAAGTCAGCCCATATGAACTATGTCTCTATAAGCCCACTCACAAATACAGCAATTCTAGTGCAGCAGAGTTTTTAGAAACCCTGAAGAGTTTCTTCTGTGAAAAGCTCAGCAGCAGTTTATGAACTTGAAAGTGGAAAGATGACTCTGACAGAATGAACTTTGCTGCTTTTGCCATTTTGCCAGTTGGACTTTCACAAAAAGATCATTTTCTTCAGCTCTCTCTCTCATGCAGTCAAACACTCAGACACACACGCTCACAGACTAAGGGTCACCACATGAAGCCAAAAAACTGTCACTTTGCTTTCACAAGTCATCTGTTACTGATGGGCAACAGACTCTGCTGCTGCTGTACACTGCTCTGACTGCATCTGCAGCGTTCTTTCCTGCATCACACTGTGTTTTCATGTAGCATTTATCACAGTCAGGCTGATCCAGGTTAAGAATCACTTGTTAATGGCAGGTGTTAAAATATATACATACATTTGCTAACAGGCAGGGGCGGAGTACAGAGGATGCTGTCATCAGTGTGACACACTTAATCAGTAGGCACCTTGAAGATCCTAAGGCCTATGTATGTGTTTTACTTGCAGATTATAGCCCAGTGTTTAATACAATCCAACCATACTTACTTGTACAGAAGTTAAATAACATGCAAGTTAATTCGTTTTAAACTTTTTTAACAAACAGGTACCAACAGGTAAAAGTCAACAGCTCTCTTTTAGAAGTCAAATACTGTAGAGCAGGCATACCTTAAGGCTTTGTGGGTCCACCTATTCCGTTCACACTGTACTAAAACAAATACAGAGGCAGAAAGCCAAATAATTATATCATCAAATTCTTTGATGATGCGATCGTTCTGAGCTTGCTGCGTGGCAACAACTGCCCTCTGGTATACCACAAGGTAATTGCTTCTTTAGTGTAACAGCCACCACCTGATTCTTAACACTAGCAAAACTAAAGGAATGATATTTGATCCCTGGGAGGTGAGAGCCCATGACCCTGTAAGTACTGATGCCTGTAAAACTGAGCAGGTGTGCAACTACAAATATCTAGGCATCCTTATGGATAACAACCTAAGATGGAGAGCTCATGTGGGTTATCTGTTGTAAGCTGGCTCAAAGAATTCACTTTCTGCAGAGACAGAGACTGTTTGGTATAGGTACAGAGATCATGTAAACATTCTACAATGTAGTACTGGATAGTATTATTAGATACAGCATGGCATCATGGCATGGTACACTGAGAGTCCAGCTAAAAACAAAATTGCAAATTTGGTAAAACTAAGACATGCACACAGGATTCTCTGGAGCCTATCCCAGCTGACATTGGGTGAGAGGCGGGGTACACCCTGGACAGGTCGCCAGACTATCGCATGGCTGACACATAGAGACAGACAACCATTCACACCTATGGACAATTTAGGGTCACCAATTAACCTATCCCCAAAATATCTTTGGACTGTGGGGGTGGTGGGGGTACCTGGAGAGAGCCCACGTTGACATGGGGGGAGCATGCAGGCTCCACATGGAGGGGCTCCCGCACCTGGGATTGAATCAGGGACCCTCTTGCTGTGAGGTGACAGTGCTAACCACCACACCGCCGTGCCGCCCTCCTCCCAACATCTATTGCATTATCAGACATACAACTAGTTAATCCCTTATTGTGGTGACATCTCACTGAGCTGAGGAGCAGGTTAATTAAAGCTGAATTCAGACCAATGATTCGCAACAAGACAAGTTGATTCAGGCAACTACTTGCAATGCGCCATTCTGCAACGTTCTCAAAACCTGCCGGTTCACGCCAATGTAACTAGATGAGACAGTGTATCATCTCTTTGCAACAACTCTCCGTAATTCTGTTATGATTTCCAACTTTTCATAAGCGCATACAGCCAGCGGCAGCAGCAACCCACCCTCCATCATTAGCACACCATGAGGATGGAAACAGAGGGCTTGGCGGGGACGGAGCCACCTGCCACAGCAAGCGAACACACTGTATACGGTCATTTTGACTTGACCAGTGGACTTTACTACAAGCCAGTTGGCTGTTGAAACAGGTGACATGCTTTACTTTTTAAAACTAGCCACCAACAACTTGAGCGGCTGCGTTGCAGGTGACACCATCAGCTGACTTGAGTCGAGCTCAGACTGACCAGTTCACACCGCTGCAACTTTTCTCTGCAACGTTTGAAAATAGTTTCATCTCGTCGTGAATCATTGTTCTGAACTGGGCTTAAGAGATAAAATGTAGCTGCTTATGTTTACACTACTATGCTCTTTCAATCACATGTTTTTAAGCTTTTTATAGTATTATTGTCTTATAGTTTGGTTAGTTCATCATGGGGTTTGTGCAATATTTTGCCTCAATTTTTGTATACATGTACATGTGATACCATACTGTCCACTGTACATTGTCTTTCCTGTGGTAATGTATTGTTATGTATTTACTGTCATGCAGCTGTGTCTAGCCCTTTTTATGCCCAAGACAAATTTCCTTCAGGAAGATAAAGTTTATCTTATCTTATCTTACACAGCACACAGGGACATCCTCCATACTCTGCTATAGTAATGTAATTAGCTTCTCAGCTTCTCACAGCTGCCCTGGCTGCCAATAGCAATAAAGTCAAGACAAATCCAGTACAAGAGAGGTGGTGTGTTTTGCACCATGTTTGCATTTTTATGCATCAACATCAGCAATATCACACTTCACTGGCTGGCATATTTTTCAAGTTTTTTGGTGACTGGGTCAAACAAACAGCAGCTTTTCAAGTCAATGTGTTCGTCCATCTTGTAATACTTTTCAACCTTTCTACCCTTCCAATCCGTCCTGTGGACTGGAATACACAGATGTCTTTTTTTTTTCTTTTCTTTTTTTAAGGAGTGCAGATAGATAGATAGATCGATAGATCGATAGATCGATAGCTAGATAGATAGCTAGATAGATAGCTAGATAGATAGATAGCTAGATAGATAGATAGATAGATAGATAGATAGCTAGATAGATAGATAGATAGATAGATAGATAGATAGATAGATAGATAGATAGCTAGATAGATAGATAGATAGATAGATAGATAGATAGATAGATAGATAGATAGATAGATAGATAGATAGATAGATAGCTAGATAGATAGATAGATAGCTAGATAGATACATAGATAGATAGATAGATAGATAGATAGATAGATAGCTAGATAGATAGATAGATAGATAGATAGATAGATTAAAGTGAAATGGGGAGAAGTAAATGGAATTTAAAAAGTATGGCTTTGTCACAGAAGCAAACGTACACCCAGCCCCTTCAAGTAAACTCACACAAACTGGATGAGTAGCTTTGCTGGGGAGGCTTTGATGAATAAAAATCAATTATTTCGCCTGAGTTTGTAATCAGCCTGTTCACACCAAATGGTTTCAGTCAAACTTGCCTTCAGACAGACAGCAGGCCAAAAATCAGAGGATTAAGATTCATTGGCTTTTAAGTTCTGTTTGCAGATGGGATAAAGAAAACACTGAGTGGATATTCTGTTTGATTTTAACAAATGGCTATTAATCACACAGTGAGCTATTCACACACAAGGAAACACACACATATTTGGTGAAACCTTGTTTGATCAACTGTTCAATAAAGACAGACTGCAGGTCTGATTCACACCTCCACCAAAAGTGGCGATGATGATCTGAACATTTCCACATCTCTGTCTTTTTAGATTCTGCCTAACTTATCACAGGATAACGGCACTCTTTTACACACTAAGAATTTGCAACTGGTAATCCTACAGCTAAATCATGTGTAGCCAATCTTGAACGGCCCATTTCCACCAGGACTCACTGGGAACAGGCTGGACTATAGGCATTTTTGAACCGAACAGTTTTGGGTACTCTCTGAGAGGCACTGCTCACTGAGGAGCTTTTCTGTTTGCATTTGCACCACCAGTAGTAAGCTGAAGTGACACAAGCTGGCCAAGGGTTGATATAGCAATGTCACTTTGTCATATTCTTAAATTTTTCAAAATTTCCTTCTTTTGTTTTGGTATGAGCTGTTGTGCATGTTTTGTTTGTCCATTGTTTACATGGCTTACAGCCTTTTTAAAATGGCAGTTGCTATAAAATGGCAGTTGCTATATTGGCAAACAATGCAATCATGACATCAACACCCCTTTTTGTGGCATCAAATGATTAATTAAACCTAGGTTTAGTATTGCAATCCAATTAGATTGTGGACACTTTAAAAATATATAATTAACAAATGATCCAGCAGAACCTTTTTTATTCCATCCATTACTCTTCCTTGTCAAAACTGGCTTCAACATTACCCACAATGCAACTTGATTGCCAAACAATCAATCGTTTGGCAACAGAAACACAGCTGGAAATGTGCTACTGGTTGCTAAAAAACAACTGGTTTTGTTGGTTGATAGTTTGATAGTGTTTCTGCCACTTGCCACAGGCATCACACCTAGTTGCTGTACTATCCGCCGTCCCCTCCATCTCCTGGTTACTAAGTCAGTTCATATACTTAGAAGTGTTGAAATGATACGTATGAAATGTACAAATGTAACATAGTCATGGTTTTTTAGAAACATACACTGCCAACATTTTTCAGAAGAGTGGGCTGGACAGCTGCCCAACAGTAAGGCCACAACATCTCAGTTGCCCCCTGGTGGCTGGCTGTAGTATAATTCATTACCCCCCTCTCTATTAGTAGATGGAAAATGGCCCACCTCAAAAAATCAAAGTACATGTCATTTAATTTTTTCCCAAAGATGGTGTTTGTCATTTTTTAAATAGCCCTAATCACACAGATGTATGTTCAAGTGTTCATTTTTCTGATAAGTTTGGTTTTCATTATGTATTTGATGCTATGAAAGGCGGTGTGACATCATGATTGATAGCTGTGACTGAGTTGGGCGGGACCTTGAGCCCCTGCACCTAACTTAACCTAATATAAAAACAAAGACTTGAACACATGTTAGTGTGATAAGAACAACCTTGACGTGACAGCCACCATCTTTAAGAAAAATTTATTTGAGGTTTAATTTGTTAGTTAGTTTGGCCCATGTCTCCTCTGCTTATATGGAGGAGGAGAGAAATGACCGCCACCAGGGGTCAATAGAGATGTTTTGGCTTCACTTTTGGGGAACTGTCATGTCATCCATCTTTATTTCATAGTATATAGTTCAGCCAATCAACGTACACTAAGGTCACCCAAGGTTCCTCTTGTGCTGATAGAGTACCTACTGTGAAATAGTACCTAAAACGGCGTTCTAAGAACTATGACCATTCCTACTTCTTGTGGTGCGGACACAACAAAAAAGGGGGCTTCATAAAACTGGAAAACTTCCTCCGATCTGAACACACCTATTGACTTAATTACATCATTAGCCCAAAGATTATATAACCCCATACATAAGATGACCCTTTTAACTTTTCCTGTACGTTTCCAAGTGCAGCTCACTCTTCATTCTGTTCATTGCTCTCCTGTCAGTCTCTTAGAGGCTGTCAAAATGGTCTGTTTGAGCTCCTCATCGTGACAGTCTGTGACGAAGATTTTTTCCTTACTTGACAGGCGATTTAACCCCGGTCTGTGTCTGTGGTAAAAACGTTGCTTTCACCTCATTTTAACAGTTTTAACAGAGTTTTTTTTCCTCCATAGCAGAATGACACATTACACACTAAAATAGATTTGAACAAAGTCACAAGTGTAACACCGTTAATACAACAAACAACCCACGATGCAACATGTGCACTCTGTAATACAGGGACCAGTACTCACAATACAGCACTGGTGTGCACCTTGTTTAACTTTAATATGATTTATACAGGGTGTCTTTTGTCATTTTGCATTGTTGAAAGTTTACAACAAAGAAATGAGGGAAAAAAGTTGTTGTTAAAACATTCAACACTAAGCCACTGAGAATTAGTAAGTAATTGGTTTTGTCATGAAAAAAATAAACCCTTCCACCATCTCTCTCTTCCCCTCATTACTGAAAAACAAAATAAAAACTAAAAAGGAATGGAGCTTAAATATCAAGTGGTAAACAGAAATAAGCACATTCAGTTCAGCCAATTAACAGTTTACACCTTTTTATGTCAGGATAGGAGTTATTCTTCACTGTTGAGCTTTTGGCCTCTCTCCATTCTGACTTGGCCAGTCAAGCATCGGTTCTGTCTGAAAAATAAATGTGTAAATTAAAGAATTTTTTGTAGAGGCTCTTGCACCATCAAAATCAAACAAGTTTAAAACAAAAGGCCACTGATGGACCTCAGAGATTCTTTGTGCACTGGCAAAACACCAAAAGCTGCGCAAATCAATTTCCTTAAGAGAATTCTGGCTTTCACTGCAACAAACCAGGGTCTGACCACAAGAGGCACTGTAGAGCAATGTCTGAGATGTCTTGGTTCTGGTTTAGCCCTAACTGAAATGGGGATAAAGCTATTTAATCATGCAGCTTTTCTAGACTTTTGAAGTGTCATGCCAAAATGATCAATTCCCTATAGCCTTTTTGGGTTGTCACACTCAATAATATGTATCCGCTGATTTACATATGTCTCTTTCATTATGTAAGACCATGAGGAAAAGTCTTTTTGGGCCGAATGGCATCCCAAGAAGGACACAGAAGTTGCAATTCCATGGTTTGGCCACTAAGTAAATTGGCTGCAAGGCTCGGCGCTGTTTCTGCGGGCTTAGTATCTATTTGTAACCCATGACAATCATTTACACAGATGACTGGCAGAATCAGAGAGAGAGACACACACAGAGCGAATCATATTTGAAGGCAACATTTTACAAAACTATATAGCTGGACCTACTGTCAGGACCTGCCATGTGTCACAGACCAGACCAGCACATGAGGGTACTTCACAAAACATCAGAGCTGCATCCCTCTGAAATCAGGAGATCATATAGATGCCAATATAATCTGAATAGTGTTTGGTTTCAATTTTGTCTGCATTTATTTCTTGTTAAACAGACCCTTGTTTTATGGACAAGTCTAATTATTGTTTTGCCACCTTGCCTAAAATAAATTACAGTTGATTACCATCATGTCCCTTAAGTCTTTCTCTGTCCAAGTGGATCAATGACTCAACACACTGGCCGGATATTGCTTATGCGAACATTTATACAAATGTGACTGAATCAGCGGGTATCATTAGGCTACATGTTGTTTGTAAATAACCAACCTGTCAGTAGCAACTGTTCTATCTATAGGCTGAGATTTTGTCCGATACTGCCATACTGTATGACTGTAATGTTACTGCAGCAGCTTCACCCACAAGATAACATTAGCTATCCATCAGTAGTAGTTGTCACAAGCATCATTTAGCCATTTACCACACTGACAGTGAATATTCGAGTATCTTATGTAACTGAAATCTCATCTCATTGGGCTTGGCTTTGGTGATGATCTGGTCTATATTGGGTTCGCGTCTTAACACATAGCCATTTTATCCATTGAATGTTGGTTAGTGCAGCTTTAACAAAAACATTTAGCTTAATGTACAGGTACATCGAGTACTGCACTAGACATAAATGTGTGGTTTACAGTCACTAAACAGGCCTTACCAAGATGGACCCACCGATGTTCAGCAGGTTTATACATACAAAATGCTCTCTAAAAAATAAGGAAAACATCTTTTTACTCAATTTTGAGCCATTAAATTGTCAGAAAAATACTTCTATACCACATGGCCTTGAAGATTAATGAATAAATGTAACGATACAGCAGCCAGAGCGCCGGGGACAGAAATAATGTTCATTTTACATTCCTTGTGAATACAACATTTATTAATCTGCTTCCTCGCTTTTGAAGCCTGAGCTATTCAAGGGAAATTAAAACTTTTTTTACTGATAATGAATAGGACTTTTATTCAAAGTCAAACTCTTGACATTTTATTATTTCTTAGTGAATTTCCCCCCTCTTGGCAGATCTTCTCTAAAAAAAAGAGGAAGTGGAAAATCAAACATGCCAATTTTAGTAGATTGTGTTCTCGGGTGATGTCGCCCTCAGGCTAACTTTAAATATTCTAATATCTACTCACATGCCTCCAACTTCCCCAATATTAGGAAGTACACTAAGTGACTGAATGTACTCTGCTTAGAGCTTTGAATCTAACATGGTGCTGCTGCTTTAGGCTTCACTTTAGATGTCTGTTGAACAAATGGGTTACAGCAAAGGAAAAGATGGAGTAAGAATTCACAAAACATCCTGATGCAGTGAGTTATCTGTGGTACGCACATTTTGTGCTGTTTAATCGAAAAGCAACTATGATTCCTGATGAAATGATGAAGGGCAAAGGTACATGAAAGGGATTAGAAAAACATAAAAGATGACTTCTAAAGTTTCAGGGCTATAATGAAGGTTTTTGATTTTAGTGCCATCGTCTTAGCAGATCAGGGCACTGTGCTGTTTTGGCTCTTTGCATTTACCAGTGTTGTCAATCAAAACATATTTGTTTGTCTGTTTTTTTAACTTTCTGCTGCTGAAATCTGGGTTTCTGGAGATAGATACCACGATTTTCTCTGTCAATATGTATCTATTGCCAACTCTTTTCAAGTCCTTAAGAGATTGCTACACCAAACTAGCACCGCAGTCCTATAAGATTGTGGACAGTTTGAAAGAATTTAAAAATAAAAAAAAACATGCAACAGAACCTTTGTTATTCCTTGCATTCTTCTTTGTTGTCAAAACTGGCTTTAACATTACCCACAATGCAACTTGATCGCCAAAGTTTAGCCTAAAATGCCTACATTTGGCAGCTCAAACACAGCTGATAACATGGCTACAGGTTGCTGAATAAACAATAGGTTCTTGTTGTTTGATAGTCTGCAGCACAAATGCAGCTGGGAACGTACTGGTTGCAAAGAAACAGGGGTTGCACCTAGTAGTTGTGCCATCCACCATCCTTTCCACCTACTGATTACAAAGTCAGCTCATATTTTATGCCACATTAGAAATGTTGAAAACATAAGAAACGTTCAAATATGACATTTGTGGTTTGTAGAAAAGTACAACGCCAACACGTTTTCTGGCAGCTGGCCTGGACAGCTGCCCAAAAGTAAAGCCATAATATCTCAATTGCCTCCTGATCATAATCCCCGCTTTATGTTAATAGATGGAACATGGGCCAAAGTTAAAAAAAGAAAAACATTCAAGGATGTTTTTTTGTCATTTTAAGTCGTTTTAATCACACAGATGTATGTTCCAGTGTTCATTTTTCTGATACGTTTGCTTTTAATTATATACTTGATGCAATAAAAAGGGGGTGTGGCATCATGACTGACAGTTGTGACTGATTTGTGATTGAGTTTGGTGGGACCTTGAACCCCCGAAATCACTATTGTTCACTCTGAGGCTAAGTGAATTGCCAGCGCAAGATGGCAGTGTCCATATACGAAATATTTTAGCAAGTGGGGACATGCCACTGTCTTTATATACAGTCTGGGTTCTGGCCTTAAGCAGAAATGAAGAGCAGCCTACAGAGGTCTGGTAACCTCAATTCTTTCTAAATCCACACCCCAATTTTTTTTTTTTTTGACTTTTCAAACTTTGTGGACAACAACCCATAGTGCATTGTACAGTTGTATACTGGGGGGGACCAAAAACAATAACCTCTGTTTTGTTATCGTTTAACTGAAGAGAGTTTGTTGCCATCTGGGATTTAACATCCTGGAGGCAGTTCAACATAGATGTGATGGTGCAGGAATCCCCTGGGTTTAATGGAAGATAAATTTGTGTGTCATCAGCATAACAGTGAAAAGAGACTTTGTGCTGGTGGAAAATGGGGCCTAATGGAAGCATGTGCATTGCATATAAAATGGGCCCTAACATGGAACCTTGAAGTACACCACAATGGATATGGGCAGATGAGGAGGAGAGGCCACCAAAAAAGACCTGTCTGATAAATAGACGGCAAATCACTTGAGGACAGTTCCCTAGTTCTTGAAGACAGTTTAATAATATACAATGATCAACAGTGACAAAGGCCGCACTCAGGTCTAATAGTTTTAAAATGGCACATTTACTATCTAAAGACAGCAGTAGGTCACTTGACACTTCAAGAAGGGCAGATTCTGTACTGTGACGAGCCATAAAACCTAACTGAAATGTCTCCATGATGTTGTTGGCTAGATGAGACAGAAGCTGTGAGCAAACAGTTTTCTCCAGTACTTTGGACAGGAATGGGAGCTTGGAGATGGGACAAAAAATTGTTTAGTAAAGACTTGTCAAGGTTTGGCCTTTTAATTAGAGGCTGGATAATAGCATGTTTAAAACGAGATGATACAGCTCCATTTGTGAGACTGCTACTTATAATAAGGGAGATTGTGGGACCTACAGTCTCCAACACATTTTTTAGTGTGAGTGTAGGAACAATGTCCAAGGGGAAGGTCATAGATTTAGTGTGTGAAATTATGTCATAAATGATGGACAGACACAGGCTGAAAGTCAGTAAAAGTGGCAGAGCAGGTAAGACACCAGGGAGGGTTCACTGACAGGGGATGAAACATTTGATTGAATGTGATTAGTTTTTGAAGAGAAAAAGTTTAAAAATTCCTCACAAATGGCTGTGGTTGGGACAGGACAGGTAGCAACAATGGGGTTGAGGACCGAATAAGTGTATTGTGTGAAACAAAAGTTTGGGACTGTGAGAGTTTCTGGAAATGATGGTGGCAAAATATTTTGCTCTTGCAGCTTTAACAGATTGCTGATAGTTTGCCAGGGTGCCTTTGAAAATGTTGAGTGAGACTTGAAGTCTGTCTTTTATTCCATTTGTGTTCTGCCTGTCAACAAAGTTGCCTGAGAGCACAGGTCTGACTATTCAGCCATGGTTGACTTTTAGTGCAAGTTTCTTTTTGCCTGTCAGAGGGGCAGCAGATTCCAAGATGTCTCCACAGATTGAATTGAACGCTGTGATTAGTTGTTCTGTGCTGAAGTGATGGGGTTTGCAAAATACAGTTTTAAAAAGAGAGGAGGCAGTGTAAGCGTCTGCAAAATTACTAGCAGTGGATTTATTTATAGAGCGGGAGTAACGGACAGTTAATTTAGGGTTGGGGACAGTGTGAAACAGGGTTGAGAACATCATGCACCTGTGGTCAGAGACACAATACCTCCTCCCCGACCACTAAGCTTTGGTGAGCTGAAAGAGTTATAATTGGGGGAACGTACTTCTGAGAGCTGGCTATATTCACATTACCCAAGTTTCAGTGAGAAACATGAAATCTAAAAGGTAAGAGGAGATTAGTTCATTTAGGATGAACGTTACTTGACAGAGACCTCACCTTTAAGAGAGCTGACTTACACATAGCGACAGGAGATGGGGCAGCGGTGCATTTTTTATGTAAAGAAGACTGAGTTTATTAACACCTTTAAAAGTGCGGCATGAACGGGAGACCCTATCTGCGACGACAGGTTGAATAGAGAGATGAAAAGGTGAAGGAGGTGCCAAAGGAAGCCAGCAGGGGGGGCTAGCACTGAACACAGTAGCCCGAGATGGGGAACTGGAGAGGGAGTCTTGGAGGCAGGGGGTGTGGTGAGTAAACAGTCATGTGGAGATGATCGAACAGCATGCTATATGTTAGTGGCTAGCCCTGTCACAGCTCCATTCTCCCTGTTGCCCTCCTGCCCTCAGTATTTTTCCACTCTCCCTGCCTCTGCTCCACTCCACCTGTCAGCCACTCCCACCTCATCAGCCCAACTCCGCTTACCTGTCAGCTCAGCTGCAGCTCATTCTAATCAGCCCTGCATATAAGCCTCTCCAGCACTCTCACTCCTGGCTAGATTGTTCTACTGCATCCATGCAAGACTTTCCAGCACTCTTTACCTACCTGACCTCCTGTTGCCGACCCTGCCTGCCCCCGATCTGCTCTCCTCGTCTGCCTCCCAGTGAGCTTACCTGCCTTCTGTCCCTGACCACCTGCTCAGCCTCGGCGTCCCTGGCTTCTGTCTGTTCTCCTGGCTTCGACTCCTCCACCTGGCTTCTGCTCCTCCGCTGCTTGCTCCCCATCAGCACCTCTGCTTCATCGGTCTGCTCTCCTGGCTTCGACTCCTCCACCTGGCCTCGGCTCGTCTGCTGCTCACCCCTTGTCAGCACCTCTGCACCATCAGCTGGTTCTTCTGGCTCTGGACACCTCGCCTCGGCTGCCTCACCCACAGTAAGCGCATTCACTTTACTCCCGGCCACTAAAGAACTGTAATGTACGGGTCCGAGGACTCACGTCCCCCTCCTCGGTCCTGCAGCTAGATTCGGCTTAATCCCTTCCTCATGTCTGAAACCCAGAGACTGTTTGTGGGCTGTTAGACTGAAGATTGAACTGTGTGCTGAGATTATTCATCTGCTCAAGTGTTTTGCTGCCGAATTAATAAAGGTCATTACCAACTGTTCCTGATTTCCAGTGTATTGCTTTTGGGTCCTAATCACACCTGTTACAAGCCCAGTGAGCCCAGCATGTTTGGGTGGATGCCGTCTTTTTTAAAAAGAGACTGGCTGTTCCAGAACAGGTTGAAATTGTCAATGAACTCTACATTGTGTGCTCTACATGCGGACAGCAACCAAGTTTGAAGACTAAGGATTCTAGTGAAATGTCCAGAACCGCGACCTAATGTGGGAATAATCCTGAGATAAACATTGACTCTCCATATTGCTTCAGGAAAATGAAAAGATGTTTAAAATTAGATTTGGTCAGCTCGGACTGTTAAAAAGCTGTGTCACTGATTCCCACATGGACTATGACTCTTCTAATGGACGATGGGAGTGAAGGCAGTAAACGCTCTAGCTTTTTGTGAAAGTCACAGACTGTGGCACCGCACAGTGAGTAACTGCATTGTGGAAGCGCACAATCCCAATTATGGAACCGCCAACAATCAGTGTGGTAGGGGGAATAAGCGGCTGATGTGGTATAAGCTCGGGTCTGTTCGGCTCAGTGTCCACAGTGTGCACCACGTTTACCGGCCAGGGATGGATAGACGTGGCCGGAGACTGTTGCAGCAACTGAGCAAAGTCTTTCCCGGCAGAGAGAGAGCCTGGAGCTCAGGTTACTGGGGGAGGGGTGAACTGCACACAGCCAGGTCGTGAAGAGGGGGTGTGACATTGACAGTAGTGATTAACAGAAGAGACGGACTGCCTGGACACAGACATGGATAAGTGGGGGCAGTGAGAAGAGGCCATTGGACTCCGTTGACGTAATACATCAACTGACAAGTGAGAAAAGATTTGCTCATCCAGAATGGAGTTTTTGTTGGTCAGCTGGAGGGTCTGTAGTTGATGGGGATGAACGGGGAGCATTCCACCATGCCTACCCTTACAGGCAGCCATCAGAGGCTCCTTCTCACTAGGAGTGGAGCTGATCAGTGCCTAGGGCTTAGCTCCCAGCAGTGCCCAGTGGTTTACAGGCCAGGCAGAGTTGACATCCAGACACAGGAATCAAATCCAGTTCTCCGGTGTTTGTGGTGGTGACAGCGGGATCCACAGTGACCAAGGAGTCCTGGATCTGTTCTTCATCTTTCTGATACAAGATTGAAATCCCCCTTCTAGCTCGGAGATTTTCTGTGTCAGGCTGAGACAGCTGTTACATCCAGATGGTCAGGAGAGTGAAGGCATGGCTTTTGATGAGGTCAGATAACACAAAAACAGCTATGGCAGCAAGGTGTTGCTTGTACATTATGTGTGTTGCTGCTGGAGTGGACAAAGACGAAAGCCACTGTTGCGGAGGCACAGGGCAAGACTTTCACGCAAAGACTCCACACTGGGAGTCCACAGCGATATCTTGGCTACGCAGAAGCAACACAGTTGGCTAAGCAAGCAGAGAAATGAAACATACCGGCATGGGCCCAGAAACAGGGCCCTCCGAGTTGCCTGAAATTCCGGCAGGTCCGGGGTTGTCCTCTTGGACCACTTTTGCTTGTAAGGGGCAAAGGAGTTGAGAAGTAAACAGTTTTATGCTGGGAGTAATGCAGTAAGTAATGTCACTGCAGCAAATATCACACATTTAAGCAGTAAAACTAAAAATTGTAAACTAAAAGAAAATTTCATTGGTTATCTTTATCTTTAACTAATGCTAACAGCATCTCTCTAACTGGGTAGTTGGACAGCAGTTCTGCAGCTCTGCTCAGCTCCCTGCCTTGCAACCCATACATGTGTCCCTATGTGTAACAAGCATCATGTACTGTACGCACGTTGTGAACCAGCCTATGTAGGCACATTTTACTATCTGAATTATATGCCCTTTAAATAGCAGTAAGATCCAGCACTATTGACCTGGGACCAGGTTTTTGTTAGTCAAGGATACAATCACTTTCTGCTACCTCAAAATAGCAATACGTCAACAATGTGCCTGACTACACCTGTTTTCAAGACCTACGTACCCATGGGCAC
The DNA here is from genome assembly GCA_019142605.1 of Cephalopholis sonnerati. Classification (NCBI taxonomy): domain Eukaryota; kingdom Metazoa; phylum Chordata; class Actinopteri; order Perciformes; family Serranidae; genus Cephalopholis; species Cephalopholis sonnerati. The sequence continues at coordinate 35,941,417 of JAGQAX010000010.1, forward strand.
ACAGATGGTCTCAAGTACGTTTGCTACAGTCGTGCAAAAGGATTATTATACCAAAATATTGGAGGATGTTTCAGTTTTCAGAATGTTTAGCAAATTTTGTGCAGGTCCCTCTAGAGCCAGAAAATGAACTCGTATTCAGAGTGTCAAAGGATTTGCTCAGCTACCAATTTCTCAGCAACAACAGCAAAAGCTCTGGATGGTTTAAGAGACCTGGGGCGATATTCACAGACATTCTAAGAACACTCTCAGCAACCTCCTAACTTAGCCTAAAAACTTTTAGTAAGGAGTCTTCGCTTAGGCGTGATTTAGGAAAGTTCTCAGAGCAACTCTGAGCAAGGAAGGGACAGCAACTTTTACTTTTGTGAGGAGGTGTGGTTTACCCTGTTGCTAGGTGTGATGCTTTCTTTTAACAGATGTGATTCGTTGTCACAGACATGCCCTTTTGTGAGCCTGCAAGGTGTGGACACCCAGAGGAAATGAAATGAATCGCTGACTGTGAAAGTGTTCTCTCTGTTAGTGTGATCACTCTACTGACGGAAGGTTGACACAGACAAAAGTCATCACTGCTGCACTGTTGCATTTTTCCAGTTTTTCAGATATCTTAGTGTTGTCATCATTTTATTTCTGGCGTTATAGGGTTATTTTGGTGGGAAATGTGTGCGTATCCCTAATGAGATTGACCACAAACATTATCTCTGCACAATCTCAATGTCATTTTGTGTTTAGAGACCATTTCTCTGACCTCTTTGTGTTTCCACCATTTTCTCCTCTGATTAAGAAACTCTTAAGCCTCTTACAAGTCCTCCTCCCTGCTCCTAACATTTTTTCACCTTAGGAGCTCTTTTAAGGTCTAAGATGCTTTGTGAATAACTTTTATCCTTACCAGGACCTAGTCTTAACTGTAAGGGAAAATTCTAAGAAAATGTCACAATTCTAAAAATTTTCTCAGAATTTCGTCACTAGGAGCAACTCTTAGCACTAGGAAGCTTTGTGAATATGGCCCCTGATCATTCCCAATGCCTCCGATTCACTGACATCCCTTTTAAGCCAGCTCCAATGAACTGACTGGACAAACATTTACGTACTGAGGTAAAAAGACAATGGTAGCTACAGAATCACTAGAGTGGTAGTTTAGATTTTATTACTTCAAATAGTTTGTTTGTGAGCTTTCCATTCACCTTAAATTCAGCGCCTTTTGTGAACCTCTACATTAGTAAGCAGCCACACACAATACTAGGGCCATGGGACAGGCGAAAGTGAATGGGATGCAGCTATTTATAATCGTATTAATAACACCTGACCTTTTGCTGCAATGACATGTAATTCTATGGTCTATTGATTTAACTGTCTCATTACTTTTCTCGACATCTCCTTCCTGACTGGTATAGAATTAGTAATAGCTCTCACTGGACTCAACTTTGTGCATTCAGTATCTAGTGATGATTTTATTCTGTCATATACTTGTAATAAATTCGCACAGTGTAAATATCTGATCATTCCTAGAGCGTGGAGCTCTTTCTCAGAAATCAGTTTTACAATAGAGTTATATTATCCATCATTTCACCAGCTAGAGTTCTTGCCTTTGTCTCCTGAACTTCTCTGCAATTTATGATTAACCCTGATAGTGTTGCACAATTCATGTTGGGAGAGAACACACTGCAGCAGTCTCGAACAGAAGGCAAATAAAGATTGCAAACTTGTGAACTCGTGCAAACTTTCACACATAATCCAAGCCAAGCCTAAACTAACACCTTCTCCTGGATGTCACAACCTCTCACCCTGCTTTCACTTTTAACTATACCTTTACTTACACATTAGGGTGAAACAAAAGTTAAATCATAAGTTAAATTAAGAAAAGAGAATGGGAAAGTTCCTGTTCCTGCCTTTATATTTGTCATTTGACAGTTTAACAGTTCACTTTATGCTCACCCTGTAACAAAATGATCATCATATGTGGCCTCTAAGGAACACCAACATCATTCTGTCCATATCACAAGCTACATTTAGTATCAAGCAGAACCACTGCTGATTGTCTTTCAGTAGGACACCTACGTCTGTTTTAGATTATGAAATCATATCCTTGACGAGCTTGGTCCTGGTTTTGGACTGACTGTTTTTCTGCCTCTTGCCCTGCAATGATAAGGTTTTCAAGTTGACCAAACACTCAAATAGGTTAACTGCTTTTGAAAGTATTTTTTGCCTTTATGAGGATGTTTTTTACTTATAACTAAAATCTTGTTTCCAAGCAATGTATTTTAGGTGTTTTAATTGAGAATCATATGACGACTAAATTATATCATACGATGACTAAATGTCATAATGTATTCGAAAAAATATTATCGTATTAAAAGTTTTTAAATCAATAATACTAAAAGAAATACATAGAGTGAGAGAGAAATCAATATTTGGAGCTCAGAATATAAAACCTTCACATTTAATTTATTTATGTTTTAGTTTTAGATGTGACCCTACGAGAGAGAGAGAGAGAGTGAGAGAGTGTGTTTAGACTTATGTATATTTTTGGATGCATTTACTTGTCCCGCCCTCAAATCAACTACTTATAAGATACGTTTGTTAATCAGAGCACTCACATAAAAACAAATCACTTGCAGAGCACTTTTTCAACTGAACCTCTGAACGATTGTCTGTTAAAATCGAAACAGCTGTTTCTCCACAAGCCTCTTTCTGTTGATTTTGATAGAGAATCATTAAAATCCTTCTCAGCATAGGCTTACAGTGCTCATACTTATAATAGCAGACCTTAATCGTGTAGATAAGCTATGTTCCTCAATTTAGCCATTCTCAAACACCATTTCTTCATTTAAACATTAATTTCATGTAACAAACCTGTTAAGTTGATCACATTATTCTGTGAAAGGTTTCACATTGTAACAAGCTAAGTAAGTATATTTTATAGTTGGTTTTTTTTTTGTTTGTTTTTTTACAAAATAGTTTCTTATTATAGCATGAAAATATCTTGTAAGAATGTGAAAAACACGCTCCAAAACTTGGCATGGCAATTGTATGATTCCATAATTTACCACACAAACTTTGTAAGTTAAAGTCTTTAAACACTAGATACTGTTAAGCTGTTAAATGACTGTTGTGGCGTAAAAATTTAAATTATTCTAAGAAATGGAGCGGAGTAGAAGCACAAGGACTTAAATTTTGTTTATTTCCATTTTTTATTTAGAAATCTTTCAAAAGTCAGTTTTATTTTCTTAAAACTTGAATGATTTTTGCTCAGAAAGTTTGTTTTCCTTAGGCTAGCCAAAGAAAAAATGATGTAGAAAAAGTCAGCCATTGGATATTTCATCTGTGATCCCACACAGAGAATGTCAGTATATGAGAACAGAAATCTGTGAAATTGCTGCATGCCTCGCTGTGGTTTGGGAAATGTAAGGCCAGGACAGGTGGGCTGTGATGGTGGAGGGTCAACGTGTTGCTGTCAGAGCATGTTTCTTTATCAGCTATATTTTTCCTGAAGGTGTTCAGCTGCACAGGCAGCGTATCACCGATGATGACCTGGAGTGAGGCTACAAGTCCTTACTAGTGTTTGCCTGTAATTTGACAGATCAGTGAATGTGAGCTTATTGTCAGAATTTTTGGCCAGAATTTTCCAAATTCTCCATTTTATAAATGTTGTAAAATTGTATTCTCATTACAATGGTGATTGTCTTTATATAACACATGCAAGGTTCTGAATTCGGGCACCCTGCAATAATATACCATTGCAGTAATTCATCATTAACTTCATATTTGTGATTCTGAAAGTTAGGGTTTTGCTTTTGCAAAATACCATTTTCTAATAAAGAGATCAGTGAACTGATAAGTGTCCTTGTAGGTGAGACTGCAGTTGGTGAACGCTAAAACTGTGCCAAACAGGCCTTTTTTTATAGTAAGCACTTTGCCATCAAATAGGCCCCTTAAAATAACAAAAGTAATAAATCAATTTAGCGGCTTCAGTTTCAGAGTCCTGGTATTGTGCATAGTAGTTCATTGGAATGCCCTGCACCACAGAGACTCAGCTGCCTAGTGACCTCGAGCTTCAGCTGCTCAGCGATCTCGAGCCCCTGCTGCCCAGCAATCCAGCAACCAAATATCTGCAGCCCAGCACCCTGATGGATGCCCGGCAGCACACAACTGATGTCCTCTCTGTAACTGCATCGGGGGTCTCCACTGACGTTTGGTCTGTTCCTGAGTCTGGGATCCTAAGTTGGAGGTTCCAGCCAACATCTCTTTGGTTCCTGAGTCTGGGATCAGCCTTTTTACACTGCACTTACACCATTTAACTTGCTCCTTAATCTTTTTCTTCACACACTGCAAAAAGGCTGAAAGTGGATTACCGCGAGTTAACAACTACACGTGTAGTTTCTCACCATGTGCCTACCATTTATAATGTTTTCAGTCATACCAATGAGAAAACACTGCCATTATGATGACCTCAGCATATCTTAAGTATACATTGGTAATGTATTTATAAGATGGTATTTCGTTTTTTATTTATTTGAGAAAAATGCAGCATCTTTTCATATCTATATTTTATTTCACCTGAAAATGAGTAAAGTCACACTTCAGATTTATATTGTTGAATTATATGAATCGTTCAGTCAGGGCTCTCATGTTCAGTCCTCACTGTGGCAGTAACTATCTGGTTAACATGATCGAACTTCATGAACTCACAAGAAAATGGCAGACAAAGTCATTAAAAGAACAAGTCTGATGCAGTAAAATGCTTCTGTCCTCTAGGCATGTTTGAAGTGGATGGTAATGTTTGGGTGGAAAAGCCTGCTGAAAAACTATCAGACTCTAGGAACATTGCATACTCCAGAGCTGAGAAGTGCCCTGGCACTCCAGATGTTTCAATAGCCTCAGCTTCTTTGTCTCTTTGTCTCTCTCTCTTTCTTTGTCTTTGGCTTCTTTGTTTATTCACAAAATAAAGCCAAGCCAATCACAGGGGGGCATTGTACGTTTCTGCAAACCACCAATACGTTACATTTGTACATTATGATGTAGCGGATATATTGAAACTTAACATTTCAACCACGCTGTGGATAACGTATTAGGTGTAGGCATCATGTTTTACAGAGTAAAAGTGGTAGTGGTATTTAAGTGGTAGGTATCTATGATGCACTCACGCATGTGTACACAAGTTGTGGTTTGTTTCAAAGGCTATGTAACCAGTCATGCTATACATTAGTCAACTATAACTATAAAATGAAATAATGCAGCCTTTTGCTCTTTACTAGGTAACAGGTAAAAATATTAACTGTACTGTTCAAAGACTACTACCAGCAGCTACTGGCAGCTTTTAAGGTGAAATGTTACTCAATGCATACGTTTACTTCATGGATCAATCAACACACTTTAAATGTCAATATGACAACTCCAACTATTCTGTTTGTTTTTATTGGCTCTCTTGCATGACATAAACTTCGGTGATGATTGGATCCTCAAGCGCTTACAAAAAACAAATTTCAACCCGATTATGTGAGCTGCAAATATTCTATTTTCTCATTTTTCCGATGGGCTCCAGCAGCACTACACCCCTGATGTTATGGCTTAAAATACCCACGTTTAGAAGCACAGTCCTGCCTGGACAAGCAAAGATGTCTCCATAAAAAACTGCCTTTAATCGCACTGTCTCAGCAGGAAATGCAATGATAGCTCAGTAAAAACAACCAGTTTTTGTTGCACTGTCCTGGCAGGAAATACAGCAATGTCTCTGCCAAAACAACAGCTCTTCGCTAAAAAAAAACACCCACTTTCGGTGCCCTAAAAAGCCACCGGAAAAACAAAGACTGGTCAGTAAAATGTAACATCTTTAGGGTGCAATGCCAACATTGTCTCTAGCGACTGGGCTGATAAAGTACACTTATTTGTGACATGATGCATTGGCTGCATTGTGCTGTGCACACACTCTGCATCACTTCAGAGTGCAACCTTGGTTGCACATTTCAGAGGGCAATTAATTTTGGATTAACAAGAGCTCAGTGGGAATCTGTCACCCTCAGGCCACTCCTGGGCATCAACTGTGTGTGTGTTTAAAAGGGGTTGTGTTATCCTAAACCACAGTGACAAAATCCACATTTAAACTCTGAAACAGAGGCAGAGAGGGGGGGTTGATGACATGCAACGAAGTTTCGCGGGCTGGAATTAGACCAGGATCACGTGGTTACCTGGCATGCATCTTACATTACCCAACAAGTATGATGTGCATCACAACCTTTTAAGACTTTTTTTGATGAAATAGTGTAAAGGTCTTGAATTTTTGTTAATTCACATGCCACATTTTCTGTAAAGAGACAGTTGTATGTCTTTGTTATAACTTACCTTATTGGTCAGTGTTAGCTAAATTAAGTTAAGGAGCCTTGCGTACTGCATCACATTTACCCAACAGCCAAAATACATGGGGCACGGACGCAGCATGTCATGTGGGCAGAGCAGAGCAGGACTTTCTACCTGCTTCACTGACTCCGTATCTACAGTGTGTGGTTGCTGCCAGCTTCACTGTGTGCACATTAACTTTTGCCAAGTGACAATGCAGTTGGTTATGCAAGTTATCTAGTAACTGTTACTGAATTAATTTACTGGATTTTGACAACAGGATGCATTATTTGTTTAAGTGTAAAAACACACAGGGTTGCTCTGCTGCTTCATATTGCAATGAGGTATTCATTTTTATCATCTTTAGACAGACTGTGCTTGTTTTTTACAAAGTTGTGGGGCTATGCGCAGATGGGGAAAAATAGACCAGCAGCGCAAAAATAGAGTTCAGCAGTGAACAAGTGTGGCTTCTGTGTTCAGTGTAGCAGCTTCAGTTGATTATAATTGTCATGGTCTGCTGCAGACATGCCACGGCTGACATGTTGCGTCGTGCACGTGTCTCGTATATTTTAGCAGTAATGCACACTCTTGTTGGCTCACACTAGGTTGTCTCGCCACTTTTTAGGTAAGCTAGCAAAACTGTAACCAAAAGGTTGTTTATTAATGTAATCTTTGCCTTAACTCCAAGAACATAATTTCTTACACATAACTGTAACTGTAATGATTTGTGTGTGCATGTGTGTGTGTGTGTGTGTGATCATCAATTTAAGTTTTTCTACTAATATCTACTCAGATGGGGGGGGCTGTATTGTGATATCAATATATCTTGCATCAATAGATGCCCAGCCCAAACAATCATACAAGGCAGGCTATCAGTCTCTAGGAACATGACTCTAAATAAATGCTAGTGTTGCTCTGTAACTGCTGGATTTGTTTGCTATTTGGACTCAAAAGGTGATGCTAAATTAATCCTGTGTTCATAATTTGCTTCCACTGCTCCAAAGTGGCCAAAAAATTCCTTATTGCAGGTTAAGTGACCTATAACTCTGTCTACGCACTTATGGCATGTAAGTGCTGTAAAAATCCAAACCCATCCAGCTGTATTAAAATGTTTTTTTGGAGGGGGGCAACTGGGAACAGTAAATCATTATTTACACATTCAGATGTGTAAATGTCAGTAAGGGGAACTGCAAAGTTCAGTAGTTCTTTCAGAGTCTCTGTTTGCTCTTGGATGACAGTAATTCAACCATCCCTGCGTTGTGTTATTATGGATCCTACTGTGTGCTGTGATTGGCTACGTCAAGGTTGGAAACAGGTAGGATGAGGGCAGAAGATCATGGTTAGGGTTAGTACTCGCCAATCATGGAAATTCTCTTTTTCTTAAAGTAGAAAAACTCACAAATGTACAGCCAGAAAGTCAGGTGAAATAGCATAAAGAGGAATGGATGTAGGGAGTAACATGTAGCGGGTGAAGGGGTCAAGCACAGAACACTCACACAAGAGACTGGGGTTTGAGTATTTTTTGACTAAGTTGATTTCTGATTTTTAGTTTTTAGGATGTACAAACCTGCTAAATGCACACTATGTACATAAACTTTAGGAGAATAGCCACATACTCTCATTCAGATTGATGTCATATTTTGACGTGCTAGAAAGCCCAGAAATATGGCTACCTGGCTACGAACACCTGGATGCAAATAACATCTGTCTAAGTCTTATGGGGTGAAACGGTGGGACAGTGCCTCACAGCAAGAGAGTTCCTGGTTTGAACCCCCTCTGCCCTTCTATGTGGAGTCCAAAGACATGTGGGCTAGGTTTATTGGTGACTCTAAATTGGCTGTAGGTGTGAATGTGAGCGTGAATGGTTGTCTGTCTCTATGTGTCAGCCCTGTGATAGTCTGGCAACTTACCCAGGGTGTACCCAGCCTCTTGTCCACTGTCAGTTGGGATAGGCTCCAGCCCCCCCACAACCCCTAACAGGATAAGCAGTTATGTAAAATGAATGAAGGACTGAATAATTCTTTTGGGGTTCATCACTAAGAGCGACCCCTTTCACATTACTCATATTCATTTGATCCATTGTTAATAAAAATATATTGATTGGTGCAGCTTTGAGGATATTCTTTATTCTTACTCGTGTATTATTCCTTAGCATTCAAGTGTGCAATTTTTCTAGTGTGTTGTGGTTTTGTTATAATTTACAGTACAATAATAATTTTCATTCTGTAATGCAGAGGAATTATTGCTTATATTCAGTAAATGGTAATTGTTGTCTCTGAATCTGCATTTGTTAAGAGGAAGCTGCACTGTGGAAACTTTGATCAATACCAATTACTGCTGTGGCACATTGATTGATACTGTCGTTAATATTTAATCAGCACAGAGATACTCTTCTTTACATCCTTTATCTCTTTTATGTCTGTTCTCCAAAAGTTAAAGAGGTATGCATTCCAGGGTTATGGCTCTTCTACATCAATGGCTGTCCATTTGAGATGATTGGTTAAGAAATAAAAGTCACTACATTTACCATCGCCCTATTCTCAGTGTCAACTGCTATAATGCTACGGGCCATAAATGTGGAAAACTCATTGCTCATCTCTTTTTCCCAAATGCCTCAACCTACAGCTTCTCTGGTCCATTCAGACAGACAGTGGGGTTTTGAGTATTTGGACTCAATAAAATGGCACACGCTGATGAGCTCAGGCAGTGTGCAAAAATTAAAGCATGTTTGTGAAATGATGGATGGCAGACAGTGAAGTGGTTAGTGAGATCACTTCCCAGCTGGAGGGCCTGGGATTGATGCCTGCTGGCAGATATATTAAAAAATATACAATACTCCCAGAATACCTACATGTAGGTGTTTATGTAGAAAACAGCAGACACATCCTCCTGATATAGTGTTACATCTTCTCTTCATCTTCATCTACTTTGTGAGTATAGATTTAATAAAGGAAATCGATAAGGGAAAAACAGCTATTAGTCATCTGTGAACTTTATTGAGTGTCTTCACTATATTGCAATCTCAGCATATTTGCAGGCCAATTAGCTGCATTAGCAACTGTGTGAGGCTGTAGGCACAGTGAGTGGAATGATAATGTCAGCATGCTAACGGGCTCACAATGGGAATGTTACCATGGTGATGTTTAGCCAGGTATGTTTACCATTGTCACCATCATAGTTTAGCATGCTGGCTAAATGTGCAAAGAAACACAACACAAAGTACAGCTCTGGGTGATGGATATGTCATATATTTGGCAGGTCATAAACCAAAGTATCACAAACCTACCCAATCACCAGAAAAAATGTGGACATTGTACATATGTGCAACCATGGCTACATTACATTTGCATATTATTATGTAGCGGATGCACTGAAATGTTTTAACAACACTGTAGTTCATGTGTGGTTAGGTTTAGGCACAAACGTCACTTTGTTATGATTAGGAAAATATCATGATTTGGCTTAAAAATACCTGTTTTTTGGCACAATCCCTGCTAGAAAAGCACTGATTTCTCTGTAAAATCAACTGCTCTTTGTGCCACAACCCTGACAGAGAGTGCAGCAATTTCTTTCTTCTGGACAAACAGCAACTGGTTGCTAAAAAGAAAACACACTTGGGAGCTAAAAAGCCACAGAAAAACAGCAACTGGTCCTTAAAAACACTGATGTTTTGGGCCTGAAAAACACCTTCGCTTCTCACCTAAGTGTCTCAACTTCCACCCTCCCCTCCATCTTCCAGTGACAAAGTCAGCTCAAATAACTACATCACTTTAAAAATGTTGATATGATATGTTCTAAATGTGCAAATGTAACTTATTTATGGTTTGTAGAAATGACAATGCCAACAGTTTCTTCTAGGAACTGGGCTAACAAACTTAAGTTCTGACCTGATGATAGCAGCGGGAGAAAGGGTTAGAGATAACCAATTACAATTAATCCTACATGAAATAATGAGTGCATGTCCTAAATTTCATGGCAACCCATTCAACAGTTGTCAAGATATTTCAGTCTGAACCAAAAATTTCAAGGAATGCCCTTTACTGTTGTCATCATTCTCATCAACAGATTCTTTTTTGTAAAACTAAATAAAGTGTGAACTAAATGAACGAAATGATACAGAAAATGGCACCAATTACTGGAGGCAACATTTCACATAAATCGACTTAAAATGATGCAAATAATGACTACAACATGATGTATAAATATCACATTTCAATGAAATGTAAATAGCTGCAAATAACCTGTAAATACCTTGCAAACATCTTGTAAATACTGTACATAAAGTTCAAAGCTGAAAAATACAAACTGCAAATACAGTGGCATACATGTAGCAGGAAAAGCTATTGAATAGCTAGTCAACGCTGGCTTAATGTCCACATACAGATCAACTAAACATTTAAGTTAAGGTGACCAGATATCTCAAATGCAATCTGGGGACATTTTCAGCATTAAGGTTAAAATACATATATGTTATAATGATGAAATAAAGAAATGGGGACAATTTCAATTTATTTATTTTCACCAAATATATCAAAAAGACAGGTTGATTGTATTACAAATAACTAGTGGAACCTCACTTGTTGTTTTTAATATTGAAATGAAAACTCCATTTTCTTTCTTAATCTCCAAAGAGCTCCTGGTTAACAAATAACTTACTATTCAGTTCAGTTCAGTTTAGTTTATTTTACAAATCAATTCAAATACAAATACAATTTACACTCAATCAAAATACAATACAATACTATACTATACTATAAACAAAATGAAATGAAAACCTGGATATACAGACATTGGGAACTGTCTGATGTTCTCTGGTGGTCACAGTGGTGCTGAATGGTGTCCTGGATGTGGTCCTGGTAGCCTGGATTTGATAGAATAAGAGTAGAAGAGAACATGAGTGCAAAACTGAGAATAGTTATTTGAAATGTAGCCATGCAACAGTATCAGAAATACTAAACAACAACTATAGCTACTGCATTAATATTTAAATAAAATACAGACTACATTTATAACCTGCACTCATAAAATTCATTCCTTACAGGAACACATTGTATTAAGTCTCAGATCATCCACCTCTCTCTCTCTCTCTCTCTCTCTCTCTCTCTCACTCTCTCACCTAATGAGCATATTTCTCTGAAGAGTGTATTTTCCTGAGGATGGCTCTATCTTTGGCCAGCATCTCCATGAACTCCTGGCAAGGGAGTTTGATGTTGATCTTGACAGTGAGCATGGCCTTGATGGAATCAACAGTAAACCTATTTGTAGCCTCTGTCCATATGTCATTCATCAGGGACAACACTCTCTACAGGTGCATTACTTCCAGGTAAGCACATGACAACCAACACTAGTCTAGCCAGGTTTTGGTGTGGGATTTTGTTGTCTTTTAGGTGAGTAAACACAGCACTCCACCTCCCACTGAGTGGTGTCTCATCTTTTTCCGTGCATCAAGTGATCCCCCTTTTAGGAATTCAAGCAGAGCAGAAACTTCATCAAACAAATCATCTTCTTGGATGATGACATTGGGACACTTCTTTCACTCTGGTGGCGCTGAGGTATCTTTTTTAAAAGTAGACAGTTTAAGTCACTGAGACTGTCTGCGTGCTTTCCCCAAGCTTGGGTGTAATTCACTGCGGTGGTGAAGAATGACCGGGATGTTGTGAGGAAGATTTCTCGTGTTATTGCTCCATTTTCTTCAAGCTCCCTCAGGAGTCCTCTGGCCAGGACTGGGATGAAGTTGTCGTCATGTCTTGCTGTAAGTTTTGCCTCCAGATTTTTCAGAATGGCAGCAGACTCCACAGCACAGCGGTCCTGGCCTTCATCTTGACTGTGTCACTGAACATGGTCAGGTTTCCATGTGCAAAGGCCAGCCACAGCTCAGTCAGTGGATCTTCAAATATCCTCCGCAGAACGACAGGGCACTTGTCTTCAGAAAGAAAGAAGGCCTTCAGTGGAGCATACTGTACATTTTGAGCACTCTTTCAAGTGCAGGGAGCATAGACAGCCAGCGAACATTGCAGTGTCCTAATAAGTTGTTGTACTCCTGGCCAACAAAATCGTAAAAGCTCATAAGCCTCTCTACTCTCACAGTAAAAATATGAAAATACCCAAAAATCTTTGTAAGCAGGTACTCAACATCAATAGGGATGATGCCCAAAGTTGTTCTGGTTGCATTATGGATGATGTGGGCAGGACAACCCAAGCCAATAACCTCCCGCTGCAGCGAATATTTTACTTTGGTGTGGACATTGGCCCTCCCTGCCCTATTTAGGCCCCCAAAGTTTGTGTTAGTGTCATCTGCAGAGAATGCCACCACTTTGTTCTGAAGAGTGTATTTCTATATGACAACGAGGATCTCAGCTGCCAGTTGCTCTGTTGTTTCCCCCTTAAGCTCACCAAAATCAAGTAGCTTTGTTTCTACTGACAGGCTCCCATCATATATTTTGCAGTGCCTAACTAGTACTGGCATCAGCTTAACTTGTCCATGATTTGAGGCATCAGTTGAAATGGACACAAATTCAACTCCATCTAGGTCCTGTGTTAGCATAGTGGTTGCCCAAGGTGCAAAAACATTCTGAACAATAGCATCACCTTTTGTCCTGGCACAGGTAAACTTCAGCTCATAAAGCTTCCTTGTCAGAGCTGTGCAGTCAAGGGAGCGGTAACAATGGTTGTGTTTCAGTGTGTGATATGCCGAGATTCCCTCCTTTATGGCCAGATCACACTCATCTTGGGTAGGCTCTGCCCTTTTAAAGAAGGTGGTGACACTGGGAACATCTGCACTGGCAGTTATGGCACTGTTGTGTTTTTTGGTTTGGTGCTCCACCACAGCAAACCTACCACCACTGCCTATTGAAAAAGAAGATTTACAAAGGGAGCAGTGCACCATGGTCTCATCCGACCAGGTCTACAAGGATGAATAAATGGAAATTCTGCTTGTAGTTAATTTTTTATTTTTTATTTATTTTTTTAATTTTTATATACTCTATTAATCCCGCAAGGGGAAATTCAAGGTTTACACTCTGTTGTACGTATACACACAGGTCCGAATACACACACATGCACAAACGGGACCTACACATGCATTAAATGGAGAGATATCAGAGTGAGGGGGCAGGCTCCCCGAGCGGCTGGGGGGGTTCGGTGCCTTGCTCAAGGGGAACCTCAGCAGTGCCCAGGAGGTGAACTGGCACCTCTCAAGCTACCAGTCCATGCTCCATATTTTTGGTCTGGGCTGGGACTTGAACCGGCGACCCTCCGGTTCCCAAGCCAAGTCCCTATGGACTGAGCTACTGCCACCCCAGTGAAATGACACTTCCTCTTCTTTGAAAAAGCCATCTTTTCAGTCTGTCTTCTTCCCTTTTCTTTCCTTCCAATAGACCTACTCTTCTGCTCTTGTCAATCCTCAAGCTGTGCCTTAGTCATTCACTGTAACAAATAACAAGGAGGCTTCATTTATTCAGCAGCTAATGGCAGCATGGAATTATGTTATCAAAAGACCGGCATTCTTGAATGAATGGCGGGCGGCTGATGCGCATGGAGGACCCCATGGCTAGGACCCTTAGTGGCGGCTGTAATTATACCTGATGGAAATTAGGTTCGGTGACAATGATACAAGTCAAGATTTAAAAAAAAAATAGGCATGGCAAGGGCGCCGCGCTGCTCGCTTGGGGTTCCTGTGCTCAGCGAGACGTACCCATTGATATGTAAGGAGTACCATTCATGGAATGCTTGAAACGGGGACATTTCCGGGGACAGTTTGTGCCGGGGACAGGTCATCCTTACCGGGGACTGTCAGGGACATCTGGTCACTGTAATTTAAGTGCATATAATGCTCTGCAGAATACAAACATGGTGCTTATGATAAACTGTCAACATAAATTTTACTTACAAGCGGTGCATTCCAGGACACAACAGAGGAGGAAAAGATAAAGTAGCTGTAGCTGCAAGCTGACCACATGTCACAACTGAAGTATATCCTGAGTGAAGGCCCTAAATGATCACCTGACTGTGTCATGTGACTCAAACAACCAATGAAACAGTAGCAGCAAATGACATGAAGAAAATAATGAATTACTCACAAACAACCACTAGAGGGAAGAAATACTGAAAAGAAAGGCAAGGTTCTCAGAGAACATGACAATAACCTTGAAGCCCTGCAGCTAGCATGGTTAACACAGTCCTAGCACAGGTGAAGTTACACCAAGCTTTACACATGGTGCTGCAACAGCTCTAGCCTTCAGCTATACTGCTGTGCTGCTTTAGAGTGATGTCTAAAAAGTTTTTCCTTCTAGTTCAGAGAACTCTCTTGCAGAGCTTAAAATATTAGCTACAGGCCATATTTCATTTGTTGCAAGCAGGGTTGGATTGATTGTTGATGAGGAGGAAGGGGGAGTCTGAGGAAATCCATGAAGAAGGGCACCTGTGCTCAATTAACTGCTCTCCTTATTGTCTGTGTCTCTGCAGACACTGTTTTGAGCCGCTGGACTGAGGCCATATGACAGAGAAGCTACACAGTGTCTGTAAACTAACGTTACAGTGTCTGAAAAGACTTGTTTGTTTATTGGTGGATGTATTCCACAAAGAGGAGCAGTAACTCTTCTGCCTGCAGCATGCACTTAAAGTATAATGAAGTTATATGTGTTTTTTTTCTGTATTAGTGCTAGATAATACAAACAGAACTAAGTGCACTTGAATGAGTTTAAGACAGAGAACAAAACGAAAAGGGTTTCCTTAATCCAAGTTTATTTTGAAATTGCACTGTAATTTCATCATTTTCTTATAATCACAGATCAAACCACAGTTTAACTGTTATCAAGCGTCCTCTCTTCCTCACTCTGTTACTCTGCTTATCTCTGGGTCCACTGGGTTTCCAGCATTGAGCTCATAACTCCATAACATACTTCTCCTACAGTGTAGCTGATTCTACATTTTGATCATTTCATTACATTCCCAAGAAGACTTGATATTGAACAAGGAATAGCTATAATATAGACAAGCACTGCACTTTTTTTTTTTTACCTTTAGTCTTACATTGTCTTTCTTTGTGCTTTCACTGAGGAGGAGGATGTCTTCTTTTTCAGCGTGAGATTTTTTTCTTTCTTTTTCTTACATTCTATAAAAACTCAAATTGAAAAAGGCACGTCCTTTTTTTAATTTTATGTTTATCGTTTGGTCTTGTTTAGGTGCTACAGTGCATTATGACTACAGGTGGACTAGCCAAGTTTTATTTCAGAGACTTTGTTCGGTCAGGGCAGGGGGTGAGTCCAACAGCCCTAACACAGAAAGATTTTTTAAAGTTGCATACTTTTTAGTAGTTTTGCAGTAGACTGGTTGTTTCATTGACTCCAGTGTGTGTGAAAGGGTCATAAAGTCATCACATTTTAATCTTTTATCCTAACTTGACCAACAGATAGGACACATTCAGCTTGAGGACAGTGTGTTGTCCATGAACAGCAAAACTACAGCTAGTCTACCAAACCTCAACTTCAGCTTCGGAGCTGCACAGGCACAGATGTGGTAAGAATGTTAATTAAAAAACTGGAAAGACGACAACAGGACAGGTTTTAAATGATTTAACTTAGATTTTGTCTGGCAGCTGCCTTTTAAACCAAATAAAACCCTCTTGTTTCTGTTATGGGTAGGTCAGAGAGAAGCACACTGCAACAGTCAAATCTGGATTGAACAGCCATGTCAATTTAGAGTCACCGATTAAACTGAAGTGTATGTATTTGGATTTAAGGAGGAAGCCAGAGAACCCGTAGAAAACCCACACTGACACGGGAGAACATGCAATTACCACACAGAAGGGCGCTGGCCGGCTGGTGGATTCCAACCCAGAGCCCTGTTGCTGTGAAGTGAGAGTACTAACCACTGCACAACCACGTTGCCCGGTTTATATATATTTTAAATACCATCTGAACCCAAAAACCCACTGGGAGTTTTGACAGGCATGTTAATTACCAAAATCTCAACATTTGTCATAGCCAGAGACTGTGAGAACAGTCTGACCCAGCGGTTCTTGAACATATCATGTGTAACGAATACTTCCACCAAGATACACAACCAAATCTAAGCTTGAAATAGTGATATTTCATTAATAAACTTCATTCTACATTTCTCATTTAAAATTTCACCCAAAATGAGAAAAAAAACATTAAAATTTTGCACTCCTGCATGCATGACAATAGTGAAAACCCAAGGTTCTTTTCAACTCCTCGATTTCATTTTCAACCTCAAAGTTTCAAACAGCAAAGGGTAAGTTTCTAAAATCTAATAACGGCCTGTGCCAAGTTACTGATATTATTCTGGCCTCTGCTGCCACTGTTGTGTACAGTTTATTTGGAAAAATAGTTATTGTGCACGTCTTTAATGCCAGCTGTGTGCAATGCATGCGTGTGTGTGTGTGTGTGTGTGTGTGTGTGTGTGTGTGTGTGTGTGTGTGTGTGTGTGTGTGTGTGTGTGTGTGTGTGCACTCATGTGTGAGTTGTAAACTTATTAAATTTTGTTGGTTTGTTGTGGTAGGAGGGGTTGCTGTCATGCACCTATATTTTGCTGAAGTGCACACAGAGGCATGTGTAATGATGATGTGATTTGTTTCGGTGATAACTCTGACTCCCCTGCTGTTTGCTCACGACATTGGCTCCAGTACCTACATTTGGTGTAAACATAAAAAATTCACATTATAGTTAGGCCTATTTATGTTGGAGGGAGGGTCATGCATTTTCCCCCAGTCAATCAGGAAAGCTCAAGGATAACTATTTGTAGATCTGGGGAGGGTTATGAGGGAAAAAAAAGAAACTCAACGTCACACCCCAGCCACCCCCTCCTATGATAAATAAAGAACAGCCCTCAAGGCAAAACTAAAACTAGGAACTATTTTGTTAGCATGCAGCAGCAACATTCCCTGTAAGCCATCAGCACACTGTCTAAGCCTCATGGGAGCTTTCTTATGTTTTTTTTCTGTACTTTATGTCCTTTTAACACATACAAAACCTTTTCTGCTGTTACTGGTAAACCTGTTGTGCATAGTTTGGCAAAAAAGGGCCTTGAGCACTAGCAAGCTGCTGAAACAAACTTGTTGGAGTGACTGAAGTTTGACAGGAGAACTCAAACTTTTTAGACAGAGCTTTTATACATACTGTACAAGCCCGCAAATGTTAGCAGGGAAAAGAAAATCTGAAGAAAAAGTTGTTTTGAGGGGGTAGATTTGTGTGGCTGATTCATTCAGCAGGCAGTTGAGGTTAAGAAGCTGAGCAGAAGTCAGAGAAGTGTGAAGAGAAAAAGCCCCCCTCGATTCTCAGACTATATACTGGGTCGTCACGGAAGGTTTCTTTGTATAGATGAGAGTCCGTCTGGGTGCCTCTCACAGGCAGACACAGATATCCATAATTCTGAAACCACTAGCTGTGCTCTTTGGCTGAAACAGCAGCCTGCATGCTTTGAGTATATTCACTTTTTGTTTAGAAGGTAATGAGCAGTAGCATACATCTGAGTAGGTGGAGTGTGCTGAAATTGGAAACCTGGAGGGATTTACAAGATGCAAGATGAATTCATTGGGGGGAAAAGAAATTTAATTATGTGCGCATATACCTGTACACTCAAATTCAACAATATGTCACCCCACAGGTTTCACCAGTGCATCAATCAGATATTTTATCAAGGAAGACACAAGCTGTCGCACAAGGTCTGACATACTTTAGGAATGTGACTCACATTGGTAAGTTAATCTTCATTGTCATTGAACGAAGGAAACTAAGGAGAAGATTAAATCTGACACAAGATGATCTTCAACACAACATTCAAAATGAAAAAAAAAAAAAAAAAAAAATATATATATATATATATATAAAGAGAGAGAGAGAGAGATGTATGTATATATATGTATATATAAATATATATATATATTGGTTGCAATCCAGTGGAAACCTTGTATGTCCAGAACTACTTTTCAGGAAATGAAAAACACCCTTTGTGTTTAAAATATTTGAACACTGCACCATCAAAATTGATATTATGTCTGGGTCAGATGGACTTATGTGTTTTGTCCACATTGATTAGAACAGCTGCACCTGAAACAATTAGAGCTTTGCATTACATCACATTACATTGCTAACGTGTCAAAGTGTGCACTTCTGACCTGCCATACCTGCCATTCTCTCAGTTAACCTAGTATATTTCCACTAACCCTGCCTCTCCACCACACCTACCTGCCAGCCTATCACCTGTCCACACATCTCCATTTATTCCTGGATTGCTATCTTGTTGACGACCTCGCCTGTCTCTGACTCTCCTGCTTCATCTACTCCCCAGGAAACCACTCAGCCTTCTGTCCCTGACCAAGAGCTCTGCCTCCTCCTTCCTGGTTTCTGTTCGCCTGTTCCGCCAGGCTGTTCGAAAAGAGATCCTCACCCAGCTTTCCATAGTGAGTTTACCTGTTCATCCACTTGTGGACTTCTGTACTATGGATTGCTTCGCCATGTGCTGTACATTCCACCTTTGTGTGTGCAGATTCCACTCATCATCACTGTTGACAAGTTCTTCCCTGTCCATGGTAGGCTTTGCATTGGTTAAGCAATTCTTAACAGAGTGTGTTGATTGGGAATCAAATAAAAAAGTGTGGTCTTGAAACCATGACTCAGAGGTTTGCACTGTTTCCTTTGAGAGAGTGCAGCTACCCTGATATAGTTTTGATAACGTTTTGATGTCCAATGATCCCTGGTTAATGTGACTGCATTTGTACTTTTCAGGAGTTCCAGTTTAGTCAGTCTTTGATTCAGACAGGGTATTATTTCATTACTGTGGCAGCAGGAAGCTGCTGCGGCAACTTGAATATAAATGAAGTTATGATAAAGGGACAAAATAGCAGCAGGCGATTACTGCTATTAGAAAAAGATACATGCATTATAATCAGACATTAATCACATCACAGTTAATGTGCTAATGCTGAAAGCCCTGCCCCCTGAAAGTCGGAGATTCAAATCATCAGTCAGAGACCCCTGAGTTGACTTAGATTACTTCAAGTCAAGCAGTTTACTTCTGGGGACATCGTGGTCACAAGAATAAGTGGCAGAGTGAGCACTCCTAACTTTTATGCCTGCTCTGCAGTACAGGTAGCTACAGACACAGAGGCAGCTGCCCATCAGAGATAATGTTTTAATGTTATGTTATAATGTCTTTTCTTGTCTGCTTAGAAGTGATGAATTTATAGCTCACAGCAACTTAATTTGGTTCTGGCTTTTGTTTGAGATCTAGTGTCAACAAAACAGGTTGTTGCACTTTTCCAATTTGTCATTAGCGTAGTTATATTTTTTACTATACTACATGAATGTCACTGTCACACTGAATGTCCCACTGAAACCTGTTGAAACTCTAAAACTCTGTATGGGGAAAAAAAGGAACAAATTGCCAAATCTGATTTAAATGACATAATTCTCAGTCAGGTACAGCCCTTTTTATAAAAAGTAGTACTCCAGATTATACAGTATGTGGCATTAGCAGAGATGATGAGCATGGCAATTTGTCCCACTTGAGAAAATAGTACATCCATAATTCTGCAGCCCTCAGTGGTGCTCTGTAGACTGAAGTGCTAATATATTGACAACTTTAACATTACAGCACTTCATTTGAGACAGAAAAGTAAGAAATTACAGACAAATACAGAAACATACCAAACAAAGGTGAAAATACAACTTATTCACATTCAGTGTTTAAATTGGCACTCTACCTACTGTAGTCTAACCACAGGGTGTGAAATTAAAATTAACAGTGTTCTCACCAGGGCATGAAACAAAAAAAAAGTTCATTTTACCAGTATGTTAACATACACCTTGGTCATTGTTTGCCTGACGTAGCGTGTCACAGGTATTTGCAGGGCTGTGTTTTGAACACGCACAGTATTTTGAAGCAAGGTGGTACATTGATGCTGCATTTTATTCTAAAAGAAAGTTTGGCATTCTGCCTTGACTGGACATTTGTGGAAATATGAGTCACCTGGAAAGGACAAGATAAGTGAAGCTGCATGTCTGTCTGCCTATTTCTACGGCTTCTGCTAAAGCTTTTTGATGACAGGCAACCTGTGTACCATCCACCCGAGGCATGACAAAACTCAAGTTGTTATTCAGTATATTGCTGTGGATCCATTTTTATGTGTTGTGGGGTATTCTTGTTTTTGTCTTGGATGAAATTTTAACCAGTCTAAAGCAGCATGATGGCACATGAAGAAATCCATGATGGAAACGGCAATGAGACCATTATTTTCAGTAACAGTAGCATCATATTCCATCATTCTATGCAGTCACTATAAATGGTTTGGGTTTTTTTTTTCTGAGCGGCACATTCATTGTTGCAGTTGTTCTTTCCCATTACAGCTATTCTACTCTGAGTTCAGTGATTACATTTTCAAGCTTGTACACCCAGCAGTGCCAACCCCCCAGGGAGGTGTCCAATGGTTTCTATAGCATTTTATAGTCAAGGCACCCTGCCTTACCTGAAATACAGAGCGCCTTCACTAATAACAAACAAAACCCTGAGTTTGACGCTGACAAAGGCTGTCACTCTCTCCCACCAGTATGTTACTAAACTAACTGCCAGCTATTAAAATGGAAGCAAATACAACCTTAAACAGTGTTACAAACTCACTTGAATACTATGTGACAAAGTTTAGCTATCTTTCTTTATAGATCAATCTGTGGTTTGAGTCTTAACCTTCAAGTTCCAAGAAAGTCCCAAGTTACTGCAAGTCGAGTACCTGCTGTAAGTCAAGCAAGACAAATCAAGTCATTACGCAGGTCAAGCAAGTCACAAGTTCAGTCATATGAAATTCTGATGATCTGGTCAAATGTTAGCATATTAGCAGGTCTGACATTTAACTAGCCAGTAAGCTAATAAGGTAGCCAAAAAGACACGTTCACCTGTGTTTCATTGTGGGTTGTGTAGTGGAGGATGATGTTGAATGTTCTGGTGTATGTGTCACTGATTTTTGAGCTGCAGACATGGTATACCAGTGTCCTCTTCTTACTACCATCATTAACAACATGATCCTTTGATCCAAATATTAGTATTTTTTGACTAACCCCTTTCATGATAGCTGCCACATGTTGCCCTCTTATAGTCTGCTGCGTAGGCTGCCAGGTTCGGGCGATTTGCTTTGAAAATCACCCAATCATGTTTCAAAAACAAAATGTAACTTCTTAATATCTAGAAAATGCAAATATGTATTCAAAAAATCAAGCACTTAGAGTTATAATACTGAGTCAAAGTCATGTCAAGTCATTTAGTGAGGCAAGCAAGTCTAGGGTCCATAAATTTGTCCGCCAGCTTGATAATGAGGCAACAAAAAATAGTGGTTACTGGATGTAACTCCAAATCCCTTGAGTATGTACAGAGCCCTCTAACAGGCTTTGGTATTGAATAACTCCATCGAGGCTCTGCCCTGGCAGCCTGAGACAGAGTTATGCACACAGACAGCAGAGCAGAGTACAACCATAATGTTTGTACAAAAGCCTGTCGGTTATGCAGTGTTGTGGAGGTACGTGAAGGTATCTTTTCTTGCAAGTCAGTCTTTAATTTTTGTACCTTTATAGTTCAAATATTACAGCTACCTCATTGTGACCAAAATTTGCCTAGTAAGTTGGTAACAGTGCTTAATACTGCCAAATTGACAAATGAAATGGATCTGCAGAGTAAACTTTATCGAACATATTAACTATAAAAGTGATAAGTTAGACAAATATAATGTCGGAGCTGGTAACTTTTTAATTAATTGCCCAGCCCTAGACTGACCAGTAACTAGAGTCACTGGCTTCAGACCAGTGAGCACGGCCAATTGTGTTCAATGGCAAACTGCTCTGTGGGTTGTGGACGTAATTAAAACCTCCCTGTGGTTGTGACATGAGAAATGAATCATGGGCTGTGGGTGAAAACTTTTGATTTGTGTAGCCGAAATTCAAATACAAGTTTGGCAACTTTATACTAACTTTTTGTTTTTTTTCCCATCCTTCATAATCATGACTTTGATTGTTGGTAGTGTTAATTGACATACTGCTTGCTGTTGCATTTTTAGCAGAAACGTGTCTCTTTAATTTGAAAGTAATTTCCTGAAAATTGTAACTCTTTTGTTTATCTTTTCAATTACCATCTAATCTCAGGTAATTAAAGGCTTTGCAGAGTTTGTATGATGATCCAAAGTTAAGAAGTGTAAAAACTTACTTTCAAACACAACAAAAACTGATGTGTGATTTCACTGCAGCTGATTTTCAAGTCTCAGGATAATGATGAGATCTTCTCTTTCAGGCTGTTCTCATAAACTGTTCAGTACATTTTGCAGTGAAAAGTCATGTAAGTATGCACCCAAAGTTATGAATATGCCATGTAAGCATGAGCCAGTCATTTGTACATAACCCAAGTATTTTGGAAGGCTGTGATCATGTGACCAATGCACTGGAGTAAACAAGGACACAGTCCCTGAGCAGTCTTCTTAGAAGGCAGGTTGGGGTAGTGGACGGGTAAGAAAACATGGGCTTTCCCTGGGCTTTTTCCCAAGAGACACATGTTCTGATCCGAGTGAACTTTGCATGAACTTTGAGTCATTTTAAGATAAGTCCTCACCATGTTTCTATTCCTAAGCCTAACCATGGTAACTTTTCTGGTAAACCTAACCTCCTTAACTTTACAGTAATAACATAACTTTATGTTAAGGACGTAACATCATTTGTGGGGATGTCATACAAAGCGCTGTATGTGCTTTTTTGCAGGATATTGATGAACCGTTCTGTGAGTATACGTTGTCTCTTTCCGGTATTCACTTAGAGGTTAGGGTCAAATACAGAACAGAAGTCTGAGGCTGGTAGCGATCCAGTATCTTGCTAAAGACACTACCGTGGGACAGTGCTTATTCTACTGAAAACTGGACAACATTAACAACTTGTACATTTAGACATGCAGCTGTTCATTTGTCAATGACAAGGACCTGAAGCCTGCCAATGTGGCTGTAAGTGTCATACAATAACACCATCTCTTTTGTATTCCAAAGTGTGTTGCTGATGCCTTGAAAGTGGGCAGCAGTGAACACACATGCCTCTCTATCACACACTTTATGTACTTGAATTTGCACTCAGGCAGAGTTCCAATTTTTGGCTGCTTGCTACCTGTGGATTACTTAATCCTCAAAGTCCCTTTGAATCAAATCACTCAATGTTGCTGCTGGCAGGTTAGTAACAAACACATACACACACTGATGGAACCATCATTGATTTCAGTGTAGGGACCAAACAGAAAAGGTGCATTTTGAAATCCAGGCAGGATTCATCAACTGTGAAGGTCAGCTAAAGGTCTTTTCTATCACTCTCTGTACAGAACACTACTGAGACATCTCACACCTTCCATTACTCACATGAAGTCACTCTGAAAGCATGGAAAGCATGAGCGACAGACAGATACATATTACTCCTGTCATGTGATAGCCTTAGGAATCTTAAATGTTTTGCATTTTTTAGTGCTCTTTGGCTTTGAAAGGTACACCGGATAAACTCCAGGGCTACATGCTAATTAAGCTAAAACAGCAGGAAAGCTCAGAGCCAACTGTACCTACTAAGGAGTCCCTGTGGTTTGTCTACAGTATCACGCTGCAGATGCTCTGTGCCTCAGTGGTGGCCAGTGTTCACGTCTAAACCGCGGTGTGCTGAGAGCAGCTGGCACCAACACGATCAACAACCTCACAGAGTATCATGAACAATACACGCCTTTGACACCTTTCAAGAGCAGTGGTTCTCAATCTTTTATGTGTCAAGGACATCTTAAGTAATACATGTAAGGACATGGACCCCTATTTGAGAAAATTTAACTTCAAGGATCTGCATCTGAAAAGATTGTGACCAAACTCCCCCCCTGAAACTCCCTCAAGGACCCTTGAGGGTCCCTTTACCCCTGATTGAGAACCACTAGATGAACACAGAAGCACGTCCAACAACAAACTGATACCAACATGTTGGGTCATTTTTAAGAGGACTTATCTTTTAATATATTTAATATAATATTTGATAACTTTACAATATATAAACCTAACTTAATTCAACCTCATTTAATTTCTGGTTTCTGTCGTGTTGTCAGTGTCACACGGGCTCTCAATTATTACCTTGACATGCACACAAGTGTCCCGGTCTATAAGAGTCTAGATATAAGAAACCTGGTTATTTTGCTTGTAACATTAAAGGTTTTGGATCACCTGTGCATGACTGTTTTATTGACATTCAAAGTCACTGAAATTCATGTCTTATCAGCATCTCACTTATGGTTGTTCTGAACAGTTTTTATATTTATTTTAATTCACTTTGTCACTTTGTCACTATGTGATACAACATACAGTGCACACTTCAATTAGTAAAGTTATTTAGATATATTTACAGCTGAATAGCTCTGCATTAAAACAGTGTAACTTGTTTCCTGTACAACATATTCTCATAGAACAGTTCTTATAATATCCTACAGATTTGCGCCCCACGAATGAGGTTATGTCCTTAACACATAGTTACTTAATTAACATGAAGTTACAGAGGCTAGGCTTACGCATAAAAGTTACTGTAGTTAGGCTCAGAGAAAAGAAACATAGTGGGGATGTACCTTAAAATGACTCACTGTTCACTCAAAGTTCACACAGATCTGAACATGTGACTCCATATAAAAGTCCTGCACTTTTTTTGTGACCCATCCACCACCCCAACCTACCTCCTTACAAGCAGCTTGGGACTCCTATAATAACTTACCACATTCTCATCCTAGGTTGTCAAATACCAACAGTCCTAGCATGTCAATACCTGTGCTTTCTAATGCCCCTCGACAAGCATCTGTATGTGATGCAGAGCTGTCTTCTGGGTGAAACACCTCCTAACCAGGCAGTTCTCATGCAGTGTTATATATTCCTAAAAAAAGTAATGCGCCACAGTTTTTTTTTATAATCCACATAATCAATGTGCTAACAGGCGTAAAGAAGGAAATAGGAGTCAGGCTAAGACGGTGGATGGGTCATACAAAGACAAGACTTTCACTCCAGTGAGAGACCAGTGTTTGGCACCATGCAAAACCAAGTAAACTTCTCTCTTCTTTCTTTTCCTAAACCTTACTTTCGCAAGTTATATAGCTTTATGTTAAGTTTGTAACATGATGATGCCATTCAGAGGGTGCTAATTAGTTAAATATCAAAACCATTGTATGTGCTTTTTTTATAAGATATCATACGAACTGTTGTATGAAGATGAATTGTTCAAACACATGGTAAACGTTGTCAAATGGTTGCATGGTTAGGCTTAAGCAACAAAACTACTACACATTTCGGGTTAAAATAAGTACATAACATGACACAAATACAGCACATGAGTGACATAAGTACATGAAGGACAGACATAAGTTGTACGTTACATTAAAGAGCATGAACTAAAGCTCTTACTTTTGGTTTCACATGGGATACGAACAGCGATCTCTGTTTGTTTGACTCATCCACCACACCTTCCTACCACTTGCCCTACGCGGACTTTCTCACTTTTAATAATGTGTTAGCTCTGAATGTTAAGTATTGCTATGGATAGGCTTTACATTGGTTTAGTTGAAAGCCAGGTATGTCTCATAGAGAAACCTAATCATTGGTATTTCATGACCTGGGAATGAGAACAAGTTGAATATCTTCACATTTTGGAGATCCAAGGCATTCATCCATTAGCAGACATGTAAGAGTTCATCCTCAACTGTCCACATTAATTTAGTAAATGAATAATCAGTATCAGTAGGAGAGGTCTTTGCAATGGTCAACTGCAGAAATGCAGAAAAGTAGGTACTCTTGCACTTTTTTAAGCCTGAATTGGCTCCATTAAATTCTTTCAAAAGGTGAATAGAGAGGGTATACGGAATGAATAAATGTTGGAGCTATAAAGTATTCATGTGACAGATCACCCTGCCAACTGCACCATGATGGATGTCCTGACTGTGTTGGAGACATGGGCTTCACAGGAAAGATATCCATTTCATTAGTACTGTATTTTCACAACATGTCCATCTGCTCACCATGTCTTACTTCTCTCTTCATTTTTATTCCTCATCTTTTGAACTAACCTTCTTTTAACATGGACATTTTTCATGACTTGATTGCTCCTTCCCTGCAGTGAGGCTACACTCTGCTGCCCACTGAAACAGCTATCTGGGCATTGGCTTGACATAAAGCAAAGTGGGGAATAATGGAAGAATAAACGCACTGAAATGGAGGCTGTAAGCTCTCGGCCATTTTTGCTGTTTGTTTTGTTTGATTGTACACTGCTGTAATCAACCGGATGCTAATTGTGATTCATGAATGAGAGACTGAGCCAAGTAAATTTGAATTCATGGGATAACTGACAAAAAAATGTGGTTGCTGGTAAGGAGTTGAGTCAGTTTTCTCAGTCAATGAAAATATGATTTTTAGAGAGTTTGTTGCAGAGCATTGTAGACACTGTGGTCATTTATACCATGTGATTACCACTGGTATGTTTGCTGTAATGTCCCTCATTAACTGCTATTCAACTTCATGGTTTTTTGGAAAATTGCAAAATTTGTCATCTAACCTTTAGCATATTCTGTGGTAGCAGTCATGCTTACAAGTGTTGCATCTTATTAAAACCAAAGATCAGGTTTGTCCTGAGGAAATTTTTAGTATCAAATCTATGTTGCCTCAGTACATGCAGTTTTTCTATTGCCAAGTAGTGCAATTTATGCCTCATTATCTTTCCGAAGTCTTTAATTGTAGGCCTACATTTAGCCAATGAGTTATGAAACCTTGGTGTGTTTTACTTTATTCAAAATGATAATTGTTGTCACGACTCCAGCCAGCTCCTGGTCATGTCCATATTTGCTGTTCTGTTCTTCCTGCCATTTCACTAATACCAAATTTAAGCAGAAAAGCTTGCACAGAGATATGCAGAGCTACTGCAGAGCTGCAGAGATGGTTTGTGGGGCTCACAGAGACACACAGTTCACACCTTCTGAAAATTGTGACTATGCATTAGGCACCGCAGATTCTGCAGAAGTTTGGTTAGACATCAGAGTCAGCAGTTGGGATTTCTGAAAAGTTATAGTCCCAACATGCATGTGTGAAATTACATGCTGTGCACAGTCTGCAATGGCACTATAACATCTCTCATTTCACTGGGAGCATGCACTGCAATCGCAGTGTACGTATATCTTGACCTCAACAAGATGGCTGCATGATGGCTCTCCTGAATGCAGGCAGCCACTCCACTCAGCAGCCACCTCTGAACGACGTACAGCAGTGATCTAGAACTACCAGGAACAGGACAACACCTCATAGTCCCACTGTCACACCAGTCCTTATTCTCCATAAAGCACACATCTCCTCTCCTTCTCTTGCCAGAGTCCTCTGCTCTGTCAGATTGGCTATAAAAAAAGAAATACCTGGTTGCATGGCGCTGTCCAAGGTTTAGCCAAATTTTGTTGAAACAAAATATATTGCAGTGCTAGTTTATTACCCATCACCTGTACAATTTCTAGATCTAGCATCTCAACATGCTAGTTCAGCTGGCACCTCTTCTCTCCTCTTCTTTTGCTTGATGTTTACTGATGTTTACATTTGAAAACATCGCCCTGGTTAGCTAGCAGAAGTTAGCACGAGGAGAAATAACAGGCTGGTGAGTTGATATCTCATCCCAATGAGTGACTAGCAGCCACACGCCACCACCATCCAACACCAATCATAAGAAGTATCACCAACATTTGCAAAATAATCACAAGAGCCTAACTTCATCCCTGTCCTTTCAGATCCAGACAATCCCTCCTGCTCCACAGTAACCCCTCCATTTACCTCACCTGAGTCCTCCTGCCCACCCCCATACCTGCATCTCATCACCTCATTAGCTCCTCAGTACTTATACTTGTCTAGTTTCACTCATACCCTGCCATATTGATAGCAGGATTTGAGCCTCTGCCGATGTTGGACCCAGAGTGCAAGGCTATGGCCATTTCCTGAAGACAGTACTAGCCTTGTACATGCTGAACTCAAACAAAGACTTGTTTGCTTCTTTTTGCCAGCACTCACCCAAACTCAGCAAAGAGCATTTGAACTAAATCATTCATTTTAAGCACAGCAGCTATTACCACATAGTGCATAGCACTGGTGCTTGTAAGGTAATTTAAAATAATTTCAGCACTAAGATCAAAAATGGTCCCTGTCAATTTTAAAAATTTGTTTGTATTTTGTAAATGCAGGTATTCCTTGCCTGTGGGTTTCTTTTCTGTGTTTGGGTGCAATCAGGCTCTGGATGTGATTTCATTATTGGCCTGGGGGGACAGTGCGTGGTTGAAGTGCTGGCAGGGTAACATCCCCTCAGCTCCTGCTCTTCACTCTGGAGGAGCGAGGTTGGCTCGGCTGACATAGTCATTTTCTCCATGAGCTGCATCAGCCACTGCAAACAGACAAAACGTTAGTCATGGCAGCGTACCACAGCACTGATTAATCTGGCAAAGATGGAAAACAACACTCACTGGCAAGCATTATACCGTTCTGCTAGTAGAGTTTGGGCAAATAGTTTGATACTCTGACTGAGGTCTGGCCAGACTTCATTTCAAAGACAAAAAAGTTTTCTGTTACTTTTTATAACACAAAGACAACTATACTAAGCTTTTTCAGGATGACAAAGTTGCCACTGGAGAAGAAGGCAGGCTGTTTGGAGTCAAGGCTTGGATACAGATGGACAGACATAGAGCAAACACAATACGCATTTTGCATCATGTTGGCCGTGGACATCAGGCACACTGTGGACTAATATGCTGCTGAATGAAACACACAGAGCTCTGATCATCCTTCAGTTGTACTACAAATTTGAATTCCCATTATGAAACAGTCAGTTTAGACACAATCACCTCAATTCTGAAAACAAGCGACTGAGGTGAACAATTTAGATTATCTTCATTTATTATCCAGAAGAGAAGAGTTGTGAAAGTAGGAATCTAAAACTTTGGTCGTACTCACTTGGAAAATATCATCTTTTATACAGTACACTAATTTGAGTCAAATTAAATGAACCTCAAATAGGTTTTATCATTATTTTTAGTTGTAGAGATGTTTACACTGGTTAACATTAAAAAACAATGTATTTTATTTCTTCAATTAAATTGAGTGCTTGTTTAACATGATGCGACATGATGCATGACTTGAGATGAAAAGCAATTGAAAAGATAACAGGGACTAGTAGCACAAAACACATTGAGATTTCTCTTTAAGTGTGACACTTAAGGCTTCGTTTCTCCTCAGTTGAGGAACTTACACATTTGCACAGAATCCCTTAGAAGGTTTCCGTAGTTAAGGAAAAACATTACTCACTTGCTGAAAGAGATTTTACAGCAGTCAAGTTTCTATGGAGATTGTTTGTTTGCTTGGACTCACGCTTGTGATGCCTGTTCTCATCTCACAAAGTTAGCTTATACTTAGACAGTTAAAAACATGGCAGAAGAAAAGAAGACAAGTTAACCATATTGGTCAGAGGAGGAAGAGATTGTACTTCTGGATGAATGCAATTATAGAAAGCACATCCTACAAAGTAAATTTGATCCCCAAATATCAGAAAACAGAGAACAAATCAGTTGGGCTCTCCTTGGGTTGCAGAGCACTCTTCTCTGAGTTTTTTTTTTTTTTTTGTCATTTATCAACATAAACTCGATCATGTTGCAGTTAATAGTTAACAGAGTCAGAGGTACCTTTTTATTACCTTGCTTTGGTTGCAACAGTCTTTTGTGTAATGGTCTTGAGATTCCTAATATGACCAAGACAAGGAGAAAACTAAATACTTTAGTGAACATTTCCAGGAAACTTTAAGGAGAGAACTTAAGGGTGTTTCATGCAACTGATTTTATTTTGAGGAAACCTTAACTAGGACTTTAGGGAAAATCTTAACTTAAGGTGTTGTGTGCAACCAGCCCCTTTCTAATGCAAGCATAATTCACTATTAGTCACTGTTCATGATACATTATTACATGATAATTAGCCCTCTATGGTACTTATTTTAATGGGTTTATTTGTTTGTTTGTTTGTCTGTTTTGATTTGGGTTTTGTTTGTTGCCAAGTAAACAAAATTTTAAGACATTTTTAAGAAATACATTTTGGGTGGTTACACTAGGTTGGGTTATCTTATATCAACACAGTACTATCATAGTAAGGAATGAAAAAGAGTCATGGTTTAATATTTTGAATAAATTTTCTACAATATTCATGGGAAATATTCAGTTGCCTCATCAGTTTAAAATTCATGCAATTTTAAATTGAAAAACATTACATTTAAACCCTTTTCATAAGTTTGTTGGTCTGAATGTTACCCGCAGACAATATTGTGCAACAGCCCATAGGAATGACTGGGTTAAAGCGGTGGTTCCCAACTGGTGGGTCACGGTCCAAAAGTGGGTTGCGGGTACATTCTGAATGGATGTCAAGTTTGTAAATAACACACTTTATTCTGAAGCACAGTAAATTTCCGGCACAGCTACTAGCATGATGACATGGCCAAGCGCAAGTATGACACAGAATATATTAACCTGTGTGGACCTTGAACTAATGACTAAGAAGACATGTGGACCCTGTGGCTGGACCAGTTGGTAACCACCGGGTTTAAGAGTGTCAGCATGTTTCAGCAAACTTTACACAAACAATCTGTTGAACCAACCTATCATAACCCTCCTGAAAACAAGACAGTGAGTCACATTTCAGTGTTTCTTTCCTAACATACTGTATGTTGCCTCCATCTGTTGTGCTGCTGCTGGGTTGCTCACAACTAAATTCTGATTCATCTTTACTTATATTAACTGGGAGTGTGAATTATACCTTCCTCTTCTTTAAAAAGCCATAGAGCATGTAATGCTCAATCTGTAAATGAGAGAAAAATGTATGTAAAATATAGGCCTACGCTCTGCAGAGAGGACTCAGAAAGTGCATTATTACAGTAGACTGTACAGTGTATTAGCTTTAAGTTCATTACAAATAACACTATCAAATTTATCTGGGTTAATTTGTGATAAAGATAAACAGAAAATTATGCATCCAGTAGTCTGTATGACCTAAATACACAATATCAAAGAATGTCACGGCGAAAATTCATAAAGGTATGGTGTTACCTCAAGGCAACATTTGCATTTTAACAATTTTTCCATGACCTAATTGTCAAATATATGAACTATATGAAAAAAATAAGCAACTCATTTTTGATGGAGGAAGGCCACAAAAAAGGGGATTAACATGTCCTCCAGAGAGTCGTGACAAATTAACATGAACTTTTATTGGTTTCCTTGGGGCCCTGCCTGTTTTTAAAGTATTGTAACATTATTCCAGATGCATTGTGTGCATGTAAAAGGCCAAAAATGGGTATATTACACCACTGTACAATAGGAAGGAATTAGCTGGTACTGTGCCTTTAGCAAATTATATGTGATTCAACTCGAAATTCCGCTCAATAATGAAAATCGTGACTTCATATTTTTTTCTTTGGTACTTTCTCTTTTCTTACCTGTTGTGAAATAGATATAGAGTGAAATCAGCCCTAGCAGCAGAGCTTCAGGGTCTCTGTTAGTGACTCAGGCAGCTGGTGCTGCAGTCATCCAGAAATATCGTAAACTATAGCGTTTGGCAGAGTGTGACTGTGTTCACTGTGTGCATACAAGCATAGCATGTTATAAAGGAGGTACAGTGGTAAGGATGCATTCTAATCAGGACAAATTAATTGCAAAGCCTGTCCGTACAAACACTCTGAGACTGAGTGAGAAATAAGTCTTGTGTCTGCACTAGCTACAAGCAAGGACAACCTTAGACATTAAGTGGTTAACCCCAAGCTGGAATTTGAAAAAAAAAAAAAAAAAAGGAATGAGGGAAAATTAGCAATAGCTGGACTGCATACAGTGGTGGAAAAAAGTTTGTGGACACCCTTAAAATTTTACACAGTCTCAAATATTATCATGAAATATTTGTGGAAAAATCTTTTTTGTGTTTCAAAAGGTGTGGCTGCATTAGACAGACACAAACAAATACAAATGATTTTTTTTTGTTTATTGTTCACAAGAAAAACTAACAAAACTAAATTCTTGACAGTTTCAATATGTCAGTTCTCAACATTGTTGGTATCAAAGTCAACAAATATCAGAGAATGTGTTCAAAACTGAAAAAAAATAAATAAACCATCACATCATCAAATTAATATTTAGTAGTCCTGCCATTAGCACGCAGTAGAGCTCTAATCCTGGCTGGCATGTTCCCCATGAGCCTTTCACACTGTTGAGGGGTAATCTTGTCCCATTCTTCTTGAATTACTGCTTTTAATTCTTCTAAATGCTTTGGTTTACGCTTTGAAACAGACCTTTTGATAATCCACCACAGATTTTCAACGGGGCTCATGTCTGGGGATTGAGCTGGCCTGTGCTCAATCAGTGCTCCTGTGCTCCTGCAGCCAAGTTCTACTGGCCCTGGATGTGTGGCAAGGGGCATTATCTTGTGTGCTTGGGCCCAACGACGCCGGGTTAACCTCTGTCTCTCATTGATCAGGGGCTTCTTGACAGCCTTGTAGGACCTTAAGCCATGATCTAAAAGTCGGCCACGTACAGTGCGGGTGGAACACTGGACACCAGTTTGGTTTGACCACTGCTGCTGAAGCCCCTGTGATGTCATTCGGCGGTTTTCCCTGCACATGCGGATCAGGATGCGGTCATTTCTTGCTGAAGAAACCCTTGGACGCCCAGATCTTGGTTTGTCTTCCAAGCTGTTGGTTCGTCTGTATTTCTGCAGAGTGTATCCAACTGCTGAAGGACTGCATCTGCACTTCCTGGCTATCTGGCAGCAGCTGTACCCTTCCTGTCTGAGAATCTGTATCTTCAGGCGTGTTTCCTGCGTTAGGTTCCTTGTTTTAGCCATTTTTGTCTCTGAAGAACTTTCAAATGTGCTGGCTTTATATAGACACGAAGCATGGCAACAAAAATTGTGTCTTTTAATAAAAAGCACGACCTTCATTAGTGGATCACTGGTACCAAAATGATCCAATACTCAAAATTTCGTATGTATTTTTATGGAACCAATCAATTTTAAGTTTTTAATGGCTTTTTTAGGATTTGTTTAGTAATTTGGCTGTGACTGTACTAGGGCTGTCAACTGAGCTCAGAAATTAAATTCGAATATTGGGCTGTAAAACAGCCGAATATCGATTATATTCGAATATTATTTTTAATAATTTTTATTTTCATTTTTTTCATAGAAAATAACTGCATGTATTGTTAAAATAGGTCAACGTTAAAAGGGTACAGGCCACAAATCAACTCAAAACATGTCTGGCAGACTATAGATTGTTTGCCAAAAAGACCAGATGGTTCACTTGATCAGTAGCGATCGCTGATCGCTTATTGTTGCCTGCCGAGGAAAACGCACGCTCTGATCTAACAGAAGTACTGGGTACAGTAAGGTATTTTTTTGCAACCTGCATGACGTAGGGATACCTTGTACTGCCTGTCACTTTCCACCATAGGAGTGGATCTGCGTCAGCTGCATCCCCTGTACAGTTGTCATGAATGTGGAAACTAGCTAAAGAGACTAGAGCTTAGATCGGGCCCAAAAAATCCAGCCCAACCCACCCAAGCCTGTGCATGTACTATCCGAGCTTGGCCCAGCCCATCCCTTTAACTAGTAATTAAGAGCCAGAGCCCGGTTTAAACCCGACATTTTTTTTTAAGGATGGATCCGTTACAGCTGACGTTTTGAACTAGAGTTGTTTGAATGACCGAAATCTGTTCAGAATAATCTTAATGAATAGTGCAACAATAAGGAAGGATTATGTCAGAAAACGGGGTGTTTATTTATAATGATCCAAAAAACAGTTAGGCTATTGATGCACTTTTTAAAAAAAGCGAACAATACATTGAACTAAAGCACAGCCAACGAGAACTCTGAATGGCTTTTAGTTTCATCTAATATAACAACAAATGTAAAACAATTTCTGAACAAAACAAATATTTTAAGTATAGTTCAAAAACGAGTCATAGATTATAAAAATTAACAAGGCAGAAGGTGGGAACCTGTTCATTCCTATAAAAGTTGCTCAGTGGCACATGAAGCCAAAAAAACTAAACTTCCAGGGTGTAAAATTACCTGGGTCCTTTGCATTGTGTGGCTTATATAGCAGGCGCACTACCTCAGGGGCCCAAGCACAGCAGAGCACAGCGAAACAACTTATTTCGAGCGGCTGACCTCTGGTTTGGCCCTCCGCTAAATTGAATGGAAATATAATTATTTAATCATGTGGCTCTTCTAGACTTTCAAAATGTCATGGGACAGAACAACTCAAACACTGATAGTGAAACAAGTCATTTCACAGGGTTTGTTACACTCAAAAAATGTTAACCACTGATTTACACATGTCTCCTTACCAATGGCTCTTTCTATGGGAAAAGTTTTTGCTGGCCTTATGGCATCACGTGACAGACCTAGTTGTTGTAATTCCACTTTTGGCTACTATGTAAAATTGGCTTCAGAGGTTAGCCTCGTTCCTGGGGACTTCGTCTATGAATAGTGACTCGCTTTTGGAGGCAGCCTTAAGTCACCATTAGTTACCATTTCTGCATTAACTACATTTTTTAGCCCCTAAGGGCTGCCACTCTGCATGAACACAAACACACACTTTCACACAGCCACACTTTACATCTATGCCAATTTCAGCCTCCTAAGGCAAAAACTGTGGCCGACAAAGGATTGGAATTATTTATTTATTTATTTTTTGACCAACCAACCGACAGACAGAGCTATAAAGCTGCCGGTTGCAGTTAAAATGTGAGGCTCTAATGAACAGGCTTCTTCCCACAGGAGGTGGGGACTGGTAGGACAGGAGATGGGACGTTTTGTCCCACTGGCCACCCTCCTCCTAAGTGTCTCAGAGTAACCAGGGCAGGGACATCCCAATTAAATGTATGGCTGAATGAATGAAGGAATGAAAACTAGGGGCTGGGGCCAGGGGCACAAACATTTTAAACATAAATTATTTCCCTTAACCACTCCACATTTCACAGCCCCAAGCAGTTGGGGTGATGATGGTGACATATCTGATATATTTATACACATTTGCCTCTTTTGTCCCCCCCAGTCTTAACCTATACAATACATGTGTCTTATGCTGTTGTATACTTTGTTTGCACATTCTGTTGTGAAAAATCTTCCTTATCCCACTGTTGTGCTGTTTTGTTCACTAATGTTCTGTCATGTTGCACTTATAAAAAAAAGAAACCAAGTGCTCATTGACTCACTTAAGATCTGTTCCAGTCTTCAGCTACATTAAAAGTTTTTAAATCGAACATTAAACATTACATAACATTAGCTAACACTATGCTGCAGCAAATGTTTTGGAAGTTGATACCTTTCCCTCTGCATTTTTCCCAGTATTTTTGTACACTACAGGCCTAGACAAGCACTGTATTTATTACATTTACCATTTAAAAACAGGCCTCCCCTGGACAGCCATGGGAGATTGTTGCTTGCATGACTCTGTTTAAAAAGTGTCAGGATTTGCACCTGTTGTCTTCTCCTTCCCTTTCCTTTGCCCTCTGTTTTCCCTGTCCTATTGCCTGTCCCTAGTTTGACTGTTTGTCTGTGTGTGCGTGTGTGTGTGAGTGAGCAGGTGGGGCAGGAGCTGCAATCAAGTTGACACACCTGCAGTTCATTCAGCACTTACCTCCAGCTGTAATCTTTTGAGCTGAGCTCTGCTGCATTGTCTTGCATTTTTGAGTCCACTCTTCATTCTAAATTTAACAAAAAATCTAAAATAAGAACCATAATAACCACAGCATTCATTCTTTTTAGCAAAAGAAAGCTAAGCCTTCTGTCCTTCCTCTCACTACATCATGTCCTTATATCCCCTTACCTTATGTGCAGTGCAAACGTGATATGGAAATACCAGCATAATTATTGGGATAACTGCAGGGGGTTGCAATTTTACATATCGGTCTAGAATAAAAACCACAACAGCTAGAGCATTTATTCTTTTTGCAGCAGAAAGCTACAGCTTCTGTCTTTCCCATTATTATATCATTACCTTATGTTTTCTTGCATTACATGCTGTCCATAATTACCCAGAATTTCCCCAGTAATGTCTCTGTAATGGTCACAGAAGATCATTGTTTGCATAATCCCGTATATATATCTATCTAAAAAAACATATGAGCCTGAACGTTTATTCTATTGCAGAAAGCTAAGGCTTCTGTCTTTCATGTCATCACATTGCACGTCTTCAATGACCTCATTGCACTACGTCACACGTGGTCACAACGCCTCTGCACTCTGCTCATAAAAATGAGCACATCTCAAAAACTAAATGTATATTGTTCAAATAACTTTTGGAGTGTTAAGAAATATTTTGTTTGTTTCTACATTAAAAATATTTTGGATTATGTTTTGATGTTTTGATTTCTAAAATCTAATGAAAAAACATCATTTTTTTGTGACAAAATTTCAGTACTTTAATCATTTATTATTAGTTAATTGATTTAAATAACCCTTTATCTTACATTGTACAGATTTTATGGGTAGGTAGCATTTGAAGAGACCCAAGACATGACATCACAGTAAAAATACCAAAGTAAGCACTGGCAGACCATTTCTATTTCAGAGTTCAAAGGGTTAATGCCTGAAGTTACTTTCTCACATTGATGTTATCTCCTCTGACCTTCCCGTGTCACTCACAGCAGCCCAGCAGGTGCACACTGCACATCTTTATTGGGTGATGTAGATAGATTTGGACTTGCTCACTTATATTTGCCCCTTTTCCCATAACTTGGTATCAATGGTGGCCGTAGTAAAAGTTACCTCAATGGTAGCTATCGCCATGGCTGAATTGGACACTATCAATGCTGCCACTTGGATGTGGGCCATTTAAGCATTTTTGTACTAAGTGTATAAGTCAAACATAAAGCTCAAGGCATCATTGTTTAGTCTTTTGAAAAAAATAACACCAAAAAAGGTAAAAATTTAGAAACTAACAGCGCCTCATGAGCCAATCAACATAGAGAGAAAAAAATAAATTTAATCTGGTCCTTAACAACTCTCCCACTCCTCTTCAGTGAAGCTGGTGCTGCCATGGTTACACAACTGTGGCTTCCTTATTAAAGCAGACGCTTCAGTGTGATAATGGATCTTGCCTTCCTCACACCTCAATTAACAAGTTTCTGCACACCATGAATAATTGGCCCTAATATAAGGTTCAATTACTTCCTCAAATTACTTGCTTTAATTACTTATTTGAAATTCAATCACTTTTTAGATTAAACTCATTTTGAAGAGCAATATCAACACCATTAATATTATTAGGCAACACTGGGGGACAGTGTGTGGCTCTTGAGCCTGCAGTAACTCAGTAACATAATCAGCAGGTAATGAGTTCTAGTTGAGCCTGAGTATGATTTTCTAAACATGCCATTGGGCAGACATGAAATATGATTTGCAAAGCCTGTCGAGAATGTGGTTTCTGATGACAACTGGGACAGAGTTCTAGTCCAATACCTTCATATGAAGAATTCCTTTAGGACACCGTTCCAGACAAAGGCATAGTTTAACATTTTGGGAAACATGCTTTCCCTCCCAGCTGGGTTACTTTTCATTTAACTGGGCAGGTAAATGTATTGGTTGCTTGTGATCATTTGGGCAACTTTTTGCACCTTTTAATCAGGCTTTATTTCAATGAATCAAATCCTGAATGAATTTGATAAGGCACCTGAAGGCACTGGCTTGAAAAGCAATGCCTGACATGACAAACACTGCTATTCTTAGTTTCGCCTTCAAGTTATTAATTAGTCAACTCTCAGAACACACACTCATAAAAGCTTAAATGTGTTCATATAAGTTTAATGTAAAGTAGTGGACACAAAAAAACATCCGACACCCAATAACAGAAAAAATGGGAATACTTTTATTGTAATCAGGCAGGTTTAAAGCTCTGATTGGGCTATTACTACATATTTGGCAACACTGATCTCATGCCTGTGCATGCCACAGGAGCCACAATAAGGTTCAATCAGGAAGACTTTCTTTGTGCTCATCCATTCACAATTCTCTCCTTCCCACACAGCTTCCTCTAATCAGCTGTCTATGGGCATTCATTCTTCTAGTTATCCAATCAAACTTTGCCACAATTCCTATCAGCCAATCAGGATGCTACTGCAAAATTTAAAATCTGCTCTCTTCTGTCACTGTCAGCAGTCATTTTAGGCAGAATTGTAGTGGATGGCTCATCCTTTTTTTCTACCTTGTGTTGCATGCTCTTGCTCATCCTACACCCAATGTCCCACTCCACCTTCAATCCAGTCCCACAAGATTTTGATCCCGGCACCGATATGCCGTCGGAGATGACCGCTGCTCCCTCGAGTTGTCAGCGCAGGACTGCTGCATGTCAGTGCTGCAGTTTGCCATCATATGAGTCAGAACTCCTCATGTCACAGCTTAAAGATCAGGGCATTTTCCCAGCCTCAGGCCTTCCTCTCTCTCAGCTCCGCAAGCAGGCAGATTAAGCTGAAAGCTGCAATGCTGCAAAGACTCCACTTTCCTCCCCACGTCATTCCACTGCAGACAACACTCCCTGCAGTCCCTGGCTAACTCTATGCATAACATCGATGCTCGTCGACGGGCCCTAGAACGTGCTTCAGACATTACTGCGGTGTTCATTCCACGCATCCCCAGCTAAGCAGAGACCTATCAAATGGCCAGTTTCTTGTAGCTTTCGACGTTAATCGGGATGTAATATGCTTTGTCTTCCCGGACAGAAGGCAGGAACTAGACCCCTACTTAGCTCTGACTGGTGCCCTGAATTTTAAATATGGCAAAAACATCTTCTATCAATATCATAAAGCCTTCTCCAGTAAAGCCGCTGCATATATCAAACAGTTTACTACTTGCCTGGATCGGTCTGTCCTGGATACGGAACTATTGGTGATGATCACCGGAGGCTCCCAAATCATCTTCTGCAACTCCTGTGGCAACTCAGGCCACATCGTCCCTCTCTGCCCTGCCGTCCCATTCCAGTCCTCTATCGGGGCCCCTCGCTGCCTTGGTCCCAGCCACGCACTAACAAGCAAGGGCGTCAGGTGCAGCACTTCAATAGTATCCCTGTTTGCAATAACCTTAATCAAAATGTCTCTTCATTCCCCAACTGCAGATTTCTCCATATCTGCAGCCTCTGCAAAGAAGCCCCCCCTCGGTCAGTCAGCCCCTGGCGCTCCAGACCACCCCAGAATCCTCCTCAGCAAGGAAATCAACATGATTCAAAAGCATTCTGAACTTCCATCCCTCCACACCTATGAATGTGCAATCTTTAGCTACAGAATTGTATTCTCACCCTGATTCTGTGTTCGTAGATCATCTCCTCACAGGCCTTTCTCAGGTTTTTAGAGTCAGGGTTCTTTCCCTTTCAGTTTACTTTGCTAAAATTCTTTAGTCCAAACTCAATGAGCCAGATATAGTTTCCCAGCTGCTAGAGAGAGAGGTAAACAAAGGTTACGTCGTCAGCCCATTTCAGTTCTCTTACTTTCCAGTGGCCCATGGTTATTTCATCTATTTCATATTTCATCTAATCACTGTTTCCGTTTTTGCTGATTTATTATCTGCTGGTCATGGAACCTATTTGCAGCATGTGTCTATTTAAATAGGTCATATACAATCCATTTCTGTAGATTCAATTTTGTTGAATCTTGCTCACATTTATCATGTTATACGCTCAAATTTCATGATCTTCAGGACTTCATTCAAATACTCAGTCATGGTCTGTGGGACCTCATGCTGTATGGACAGACACCCAGTGTCTTCGGGACCGCTTGCTGTGTGCTCATACTCAGCCGCAGGACCCCATGCAACACTTACTTTTTGTTGGTAGTAGGACCATTAATTTCTGTTTGTCATTGCTGACTTAATTTCTGTTTGATCGTCTGACCTTATTTTACTTTTATTTACGTTGGTCTTATGACCTTAGTTTCTGTTCAATCTATGACCTTTAATTTCAGTTTGGTCTTTACTGACTTTTTGTTGTGTTTAAACATGGTCTTTAGCACCCCACGCTGTGCATCCATGGTCTGCGTGACCTTATGCTCATTCATGGTATTTTTTGTTCAGTCGTTGGACTAGAGCTGTGCGATATGGACAAAAATTGATATCCCGATATAGGTAATTTTATATCCCGATAACGATATATATCCCGATATAGTATTTTTACTTAAAATTATATATATACAGACATGAAATGAATGCCATGTCGACACACATGAATTTAGAGATGGCATCTGTAATTTCGTGGTGTCTGCAGGACTGCTTGTCATAGACAGTGCCTTTGGACATTGACTCTTTCAGGCTCATTTGGTGTGTGTTTTTCTTTTCATCACTTCGTGGTTTAACTTTAGTACTTTGTCGCATTTTAATGCTGTC
The DNA here is from genome assembly GCA_019142605.1 of Cephalopholis sonnerati. Lineage (NCBI taxonomy): Eukaryota > Metazoa > Chordata > Actinopteri > Perciformes > Serranidae > Cephalopholis > Cephalopholis sonnerati. The sequence continues at coordinate 35,982,188 of JAGQAX010000010.1, forward strand.
TCTGTACAGCAGTAGTGTTGCTGCAGTTACATTAGCCGGGCTAACCACAGCCCACATGTTAAAATTACGATATAAACGATAGAGGAGTATATCGTACGGTAGACATTTTTCTATCGCACTACAATATATATCGTAATATTGCACAGCACTGCGTTGGACCATAATTTCTGTTTGTCAACACTGCCTTTAATTTCTGTTTGGTCACCAGACCTAATTTTACTGTTATCATTTTATTTAGGTTTGTCTTATGACCTTAGTTTCTGTTCGGTCTCATGACCTTTTTTCTGTTTGGTCCTCACTGACCTTTTAGTATGTTCAACATATAGGCTCCCAAGATCACTAGTACCTCACCATCAGACCAAGAGTTAATTTATGTTGGTCGTTGGACCTTAGTTTGTTTTTAACATTTTATTTAAGTTGGTCTTCTGACCCTAATTTCTGTTTGGTGTTATGACCTTTTATTATGTTCAACATATAGACACCCACAGTCTGCAGACCCATAATTGTTTTTTTCAGCTTTCCTTTTTGGCATATCACCATTATTTCTGTTTTCACAGCTTAATTCATCTCTGGCTTTTTTATTATGTTGGTGGTTAGACCTCAACATGTTTCCCTCCTGCCATCAATTATCATCTACTAGATAGTGACCCCATAGTTTTCATTCCAGTTTTATTCCCACCATGTTTCTCATCAAGGTTAAACTATCTCATTCAGGGCTTATTCAGTCATATACTTAACTAGATATATTATACATATATATACATATATATATATATATATATATATAAACTAAGCACAAAAAGTAAGGAAATTTGTGTTTGGTAGATTATTTCTTTGTTGTAACAATGCTTCTTGGCAATAAATCGGAAAGCTGTTTTTCTCCCTTTTAAATGGTGCCACATTTGTAAGGAACATGCATTTGTGGGATGAGCAGCAGAGCTGAGTATGTGGGTTGGGCTCATGAAAAACTTGCCAAACAGCTTTTTTTTGCTGCTGACTCTTGTTTTGTGTTGTTTGGTGGATTGGATGATTGAAGTCTGAAGAAAAAAGACATATTGGCAATTTAACAATTAATTAGTTTAACAAACAGAAGCCTTAGTAGCATGTGGAAGAATCACACACAGCCAAAACAGTCTGGCACCTCTTCCTCATGCTGGTCACCAGCCTGGTCACACACTGCTGTGGGATGGCATCCCATTCTTCAACCACCTGTTCCCATAAGTGTTCAATGGGGTTGAGGTCAGGACTGCTAGCAGGCCATTCCATCCTCTCCACTCCAAAGTTCTGGAGGTAGTCTCTGATAAACCCCACTCTGTGGGGGCAAGCACTGTAATCTTGGAGGATAAAGTTAGGTCCCAGACTGTGGAGATATGGGATTGGCACTGGTTGCAGAATTACATCTCGATATCTCTCTGCATTGAGATTGCCTCCAATGATGACAAGCCTCCTTTTTCAGTGAGGGAGATGCCGCCCCACACCATCACCACAGCCTCCACCAAAAGATCAAGTCAGGTCACGATTTATTTATAAAGCACATTTAAAAAACGACCTCAGTAGACCAAAGTGCTTTACAATTAAAAACACACACACAAAAAAACCCCACAATATATCATAAACACTACAATAAATAAAACAATACAAGTTACAATAAGAAGTCAATTTAAGAACAAATTTAGAATAAAAGGAAGTGAAAAGAGAGAGATAGAGAAAGCCAAGATTGCTCGCCTAGGAGAAACAATATGTTTTTAGGAGTGTTTTAAAGTGTTCAATGGACTGTGCAGCTCTAACATGGAGAGGTAGGCTGTTCCACAGCTTAGGGGCTGCTACTGAGAAGACTCTGTCTCCTCAAGTGGAGAGCCTGGACCTAGGTACTGCCAGGAGCAGCTGGTTTGATGACCTAAGCGCCCTAGCAGTGGTGTGCAGCTGTACAAGCTCTGATAAATAAGGTGGTGCCAAATCATTTACATATTTAAAAACAATTAGTAAGACTTTAAACTGGATCCTAAAATTAATGGGCAGCCAGTGCAAAGATGCAAGGACAGGACTAATGTGCTCATGCCTTTTCTTTCCAGTCAGCAGGCAGGCGGCAGCATTTTGGACAACCTGCAAACGGCGCAGTGCTGTCTGGTCAAGGCCAACAAACAGTGAGTTGCAATAATCTAAACGTGAAGTAATAAAGGTATGGATCACTCTTTCAAAGTAATTTCTTGGAAGATATACCTTCGCTTTTGCCAACAGCCTTAATTGAAAAAAGCTTGTTTTGACTATGGAGGATATTTGCTTATCAAACCTAAAATTACTGTCTAAAATGACACCAAGGTTCCTTGCATAAGGATGACAGTAGGACTTAAGGGTGCCAATGGCGCTGTCATATCCATCCAGCAGATTTTGCTGACCAAATAAAATTATCTCAGTTTTATTTTTGTTCAGGGACAGAAAGTTCACTGCCATCCAAGTTTGGATATCCTTGAGGCAGTCTAGTAAGACCTGAACAGAGGCTCGCTCATTCATTTTTAGAGGCAAATAGATCTGCACATCATCAGCAAAGTAATGAAAAGAGATATTGTACTTTCTAAATATGGATCCCAAAGGCAACATATATATCGAGAAGAGGAGGGGGCCCAAAACAGAACCTTGTGGCACTCCACAGCTTAGGGGGGAAGTGGCCAAAGAGTACTGGCCCAGCTGGACAGAAAAGCTCCTGTCTGAGAGGTAGGACTGAAACTACTTCAAAACAGTGCCCCTAATGCCCACACAGGTATTTAAACATGACAGAAGAATATTATGATTCACTGTGTCAAAGGCAGCTGACAGATCTAAAAGGACCAGGACAGCAGAGTTACCAGAGTCAACTGTCAACAGAAGGTCATTTAAAATTCTTAAAAGCGCTGTTTCTGTACTATGGCGTGCCTTGAACCCAGACTGGAACTTCTCTGAGATGCCATTAAGTTCGATAAAAAACTGCAGTTGTTCATAAACCACCTTCTCCAAGACCTTAGAAAGAAAAGGAAGCTTGGAGATGGGCCTAAAGTTCGATAAAACTGTTTGGTCAAGGTTATGTTTTTTGATGAGGGGCTGGACCACAGCATGTTTTAAGGCAACATAGCCGGTCATCAAAGATGAATTTATCACGTCCATAACACAGGGGCCAATGGTATGGAAAACCTCCTTAAAAAGGCGGGGTGGGATGCTGTCAAGAGGACAATAGGAAGGTCTGAGGTGCTGGATAATATCAGTTAGAACTGAGAGGAGGGCTCTCTATGAACACAGGGCTGTTTCTCCAAAAACAGCAGGGCAGATAGGAGAAACAGTAGGATCTGATGCATACAGCATAATAGAGGACCTAATATCAGAGATCTTGTCAATAAAAAATTTCAGGAAATATTCACACAGTTTAGGTGAAGGAACAATAGCATTGTGATTACATGGGTTTAAAAGATTGTTCAAAGTATTAAAGAGAAACTGAGGTTTATGGCTGTTAGCTGTCACAAGATTGGATAGAAACTGACTTTTAGCAACTTTGACAGCTTTTTGATATTCCAAAAGACTCTCTTTTAAGATGTCGAAAGAAACTTGGAGATGATCTTTTTTCCACTTCCTCTCCGCACGTCTGCATACGCGTCTTAAGGTGCGAGTGGTGTCATTAAGCCATGGCTCTCCTACTTGTTTAGAGCGTTTGCACCTGAGGGGAGCCACTGACTCTAATATATCAGTACAAGTGCCATTAAAAATGTCTAAAAACTCATCAGGAGTAAGACTACAGTCATGATTCTGCAGTACAGAGTCACAAAACGCTGCAGAGAATTCAGAGGCAGTTGAAGGGTTAATTGTGCGCACCCAGCGGTCCGTGGCGCACAATTTAACAAGGGAGTAAGGCAGCGTAATGTTAAATAAAACAGCAAAGTGGTTAGAAACGTGTGTCAACAATCTCAGTGACATTTAACTCCAGACCGAATGACAATATAAGGTCCAGCGTGTGTCCCTTTTCATGAGTTGGCTCAGATACAGACTGAGTGATATTAAAAGAGTCAATGAGATTAAGAAAGTCTTGTACCAGGGGACGCGACTCGCAGCAAACGTGAATATTAAAGTCCCCAACAATTAAGAATCGGTCATAATTCACAGTCAGTCCTGCCACGAAGTCCGTAAAATCCTTTATAAAATCCTTATTGAACCGAGGCGGACGGTAGACCACAGCGTACAAGACAGGCGTATTACAGTTTAAGACAAAAGACTGCAGCTCAAAGCTGGAGAAGGAGATCGACGGTAATAGTTCTACATTGAAAGCTGGATTTGAAAACAGATGTTACCCCTCCACCACGTCTGGTGGTTCGGGGGGAGTTGAGATACACACAATCTGGGGGGAGCAGTTCAGAGAACTGAATAGACTCACCGATCTGAATCCAGGGGAGGAGGGAGACCTGAGGTTTGATCACCCAAATCAATATCCAGCAGCGTCTTTTGACATGCTCCAATGTCAAGAAGTGTTTGCCGATCGTATACCAGCAAGGCAGAGGAATCTTGGCACAGAAAACAAAATAGTGCAACAGCAAACAAACACAGTAGAAAAGGTAGACGGCAAGCTGCACACGCTGGCGCCATTTTCCCAGTCTAATCAGAGACACCTGTTATTAAGTCAGTGGTCTTCAAAGATAAGATGTTACTTATCGTTGCAGCAATCAGCAAGCGTTGTCAGCATCTTGTCCACACTTTGACCCTATGATCCAACTGCCGTAGGCAGAATCTGGACTCATCACTGAACATAACGTTCCTCCACATCTTCAGGTTCCAGTGCACATGTTGCAGACACCAGTGCAAATTGGCCTGATGGTGAAAGGCAGTCATGGCAGGCCTCCTGGCAGCCCTATGAGATGCAGTCTGCTCCGGATTGTCTGGGCAGAGAGCCGTCGGCCATATCATTCTTCAAACCTTGACTGCAAATCTGTAGAAGACTGCCTACGGTTCCAAAGTGCTGACAGGATGAGGAAACAGTCTTCTTGGGGTGCTGTCTTCTTGGGACACCCACTTCGCAGCCTGTCTCTGACATTCCCCATTATATGGAACTTGGCCTTCAGTTTGCAGATGATACTAGGGCTCACTCCAAATAATGCCGCAACTTGGTTTTGCGGAACACTAGCTTGAAGTTGCCCTATCGCATGGGCACTATCCAGATCAGTCAAACATGGTATGCTGATTCTTGGAGCAGACACCAACTGACCACTCTAGCAGGGCCCATGCTCACAGGTGCTGACAAGCAGATGCCAAGCTCCTTGGAGGTATCAGAAGCTCAAAACAAGAGTCGATAGCAACAGCAAGAAAAAGCTGTTTGGCATTGGCAGAGAAGATTTGGCAATTTTTTTAATGGCCGCAACCCACATATTCAGCTCTGCTGCTCATCCCACAAATGCATGTTCCTTACAAATGTGGCACAATTTAAAAGGGAAATAAACAGGCTTTCTAATGGTATAGGATTTATTGCCAAGAAGCATTATTACAACAAAGAAATAATCTACCAAACACAAATTTCCTCACTTTTTGTGCTTAGTTTATATACCCATTTCATAGTCATAGTTAGCGTAGCATATTTGCCAATTAGCACTCACCACATAGTAAAACAGATGTTGGTGAAATATCATTGGTTCGGGTATTTTAACCTGTTGTTAATCCCGAAGTCATCATATACTGCTGCTTGGTCAGTGATTTCAGCATCAGACACCGATGACAAAAGACATCATTTCATGGCAGTGTGATACACCGCCATGCAGCGTCCGTTTAAAATGCTACCAGGCAGTGTCAGTTTCAAATGCCATAAACTCTGTAATTTAAGGAGCTGAAATGTGCATATAGGGCAGGTGGTAAGGGTGGTGGATGCATCCATAAAACACCAGATTTGCACTGGTGCCACTGCCGTTCACTTCCTGTGCAACTGTTAAAGGAGAGGTGCGGTATTTTGCACTTTGAGCCCCATTTCTGGGTTGTTTATGATGAAATAGAGTAGTTAAGACCAACATTTTGATGATTGCTCCTTCTCAGAGAATTTGGCTTTCCCCTGACATAAAAATCGTAGCAAACTGTGGTATCCATCCGTGTTTTCGCTATTCATCTCAATTGGGGAACTATTTTTTCAGCTGCTTCAGATCCGTGTGTAAACTTCCGCGAAGCGTTATACACTCCAGCCCACTTGATGGCGATAATGCTCCTTTACGTGGGTGTCACCAACTGGCAGGAAACCACTGCAATGTAATGGGACACAGAAAAGAAGCAGAAGAAGAAGGTCCTCAGTATACTCTGGTTCAAATCGGTAACCACGGCCGTCAAAATCAATTTCGAATGTGTCATCATCCAGAATCTGCCTTTCAAAATCCATTGTGCAGTTGTTTAAACTTATTACAAAACTTTTTCATTCGTTCTCATTCTTCCTCCAGGAGCGCACACAGCACTGTCGAGCTGGCACTTTCTCTGAGCTAAAAGACTACAATTACAATCTTGTTGTAAACAACCCCCTTCCGTTTCCGGTGGCAGATTACTCCCAACGGACAGTGAGACTTCCTATTGAATATCAATGGATTAGACAAAATGTCAAAAAAATCATCACAGAAACCACAGTTTGCTACGATTTTTATGTCGGAACATCAACGAACACCACTGACGACTTGGTGAGTTTCATGGCTTTGAAAACCAACGTTTAAGGTGGTTTTAGGACAGATTTACACATGGCCATAGACAGCATTGTTAAGCCAGGCAGGGGAAAGCAAAATTCTCGCCAAATTCTCCGAGATGGAGTAATCGTCAAAATTTTGGTCTTAACCACTCTATTTCATCATAAACAACCCAGAAATGGGGCTCAAAGTGCAAAATACCAGACTTCTCCTTTAAGTCGAACCATGATTTTTTTTCTGAACCTAACCATGTGCTTTTGTTGCACAATGAAATAAACGGAAATACGAGGTGTTTTACTTACAGTGTAAGTTTATTTTGAAAAATACTGAATGCAGCTAATGAGCAGGAACTCTACATTTCCTGTGAAAAACGCATTTTTAAAAGACACAATGCATGTAACAGCCAAGAAATTGACGTGGCATCTCAGAGCATCAACAACGGATGCACCCAGAATCCCCAGCGCATCAGATGATGTAAAAGTCTACTAACCAAGCAGCAATGTGTGAGTTGGAAGTGAAAACATATTGGTTTTCTTTAGGATTCACTCGAAATTTAATGTTAAATCATCCCATATGAGGCTTTATTGCCACATAGACAGTATTCTTTGTTCATTAAAAGAATAAAGCACAGGGTAAACTGGAACAAGTAAACTGTACTTTATTTAATATCTAAATTCCACTGGAGAAAATCTTTCTTTGTGATATGTATTGCTTCTCTTTTGCTGTTTCCTTGAAAAACATTGTGAACTCCATAGACTTCCTGTACAGTATGAATAAATTCTGTGAGCGTAGTCAGTCCTCTGAATTACATTACAGTCACTCCAAAACAGATGATTAAAACATGCTCTTCTTGTCTCCAGATTGCTGCTGTATGCGGGAGGTCGCCTCCTGAGTATCTGTGTGACCAATTTCCATTTTATGTCCCGCTGTGACACAAACGGGAATTACTGTGACCTCCCGCATTGATTGGCTGGGACATCATTTCCAGGCGTCCCATAATTAGGATTGGAGTTAATCCCTCTCTGTCTCGTCCCTGCTGCATTTTTCCTTGCGAGAGCTGACCTCTGTCAAAGATAAGGAGCACACCTTCCTTGTCACACTCTCGTCTCTCCGTTCACACGAGCACTTCTGAGCCGAGCTGATAAACCTTTCTTTTGAGGAGACTTTTTGTCAGAACCTCACCCTCCATTTCCTACTGACTGGTTGTCTCTCAGTCAATCAGCAGCTAATTAACAATACCTCATGCTGCCTCTCTCTGCTCTTCTGCCACTCTGTCTTTCTCGCTGTGTGAATATCTTGTCTGAACATTCTTGTTCACTTGTGACTGTTGCCAACACTGAAAGGAAGGTCATGGTACACTGAACCTGTAAGGCCATAAACCTCTGAATACAAGATTAAAATGTTTGCCAAGCTTTATTTAAATGTGTCATCTGCTGTGTTGTTTTCAGAATGTGACATTTTACATATCACAAGTTGCTTTAATTACAAGTAACAAGCTGCTTCACAATATTACTGTTTGTGTAGAGTTCAGTTACTGATTACACTACTTTTGAGTTAATTTCAATAAAATAACCTTAGAAATATGTTGAGCTATTATAAAATAGAAGAAGGTTATGTTTAGTGGTAATTAAAGCACAAAAGGCTTTAAAGTCATTGCGGGTCATTACAAATCCAGTGGCCGATACTGTATAGCCTAAAGAAGGCTCTCCTCCAGAGCGCAGATCTGGCCCAATAATCACATCACCCAGTTTAAATGTTACTGCTCTATTAAATAGGCATTACTAGTGGTTATCAACAGTGTAGATACAGGTTAGAAGGCCCCTGCTACAACAACTAGCATGTTTAAAATGCCATTATCAGCTATTAAACCGCAGAGGTTGTCGCAGGCTGTTCTCATAAACTGTTTGTGGGTTGTCCTACGAAAAGTAACGCACTCAAATTCAAACATATCCCACATATTTTAAAAGACTATCTAGGCTAGACGGCTTTCAAGCTACAGGCCACCATTCAAAACCAGCAAATAACAGCACTGGTTGTTCATCAGCAAAAGACATCGAGATCTTTCCAGCATAATTTTTGCTTCCAAACGTGGGTATTATTTGGCAACCCAAAATCAGGTAATTTAAGCCAAAACATCTTTTCCTAAACACAACCTAGTGGTTTTTATGCAACATAACCACGCTTACCAAGTTTTGCCAACGGCTTTTCAGTAGCTGACAAATGCATTCTGGACACTAGGGCTGGTAAAATAATATTAGAATAACCATTGAATATGGGGAAAAAAAATGCAAATTCAGTTGTGAAATTTAATATTCGATTAGTGGGCGTGGCTGTCACTCAGAGCACGGGGCGCACTGCTGACTCTCTCCCCGCGTGTGTGTGTGTGTGTGTGTCCTTTACTGGCCTATGTAGTTGAGTGCTTGTACTGTGTGTTATGTGGGTGTCATAACAAACCACCCACATAACACACAGTAAGCAGTGAGGAGGAGAACACGTTAACATGGCCGAAAAACAACCACGCGAGCCCAAAAACGGGAACGCCAGGGAAGCCAACGACTCCACACTGGACAGAGTTATTACTGAACCAGGGTAATCTGACAAGTGATGTGTGGTGATTTTTTAAATTCTGGTCAGTAGGAGGGAAAGTTGTGAGCAACGCCAAAGCAGTTTGCACAAACAGAGATTAACACATATGAAAGAGAGCCACTGCTGCCAGCCGATGCAGATCCACTCCTATGGTGGAAAGTGACAGAAGTGCAACGTATCCCTACGTTGCGCAGGTTGCAAAAAAATACCTTATTGTACTCAGTACTTCTGTTAGATCAGAGCGTGTGTTTTCCTCGGCAGGCAACATTGTTAACAATAAGCGCTCAGAGCTCGCTGCTGATCAAGTGAACCATCTCGTCTTTTTGCCAAACAATCTGTAGTCTGCCAGACATGTTTTGAGTTGATTTGTGGCCTGTACACTTTTAATGCTGACCTATTTTAACAATACATGCAGTTATTTTCTATGAAAAAAATGAAAAAATAAAAATTATTAAAAATAATATTCGAATATAATCAACATTCGGCCGTTTTTTACAGCCCAGTATTCGAATTTAATTTCTGAGCTCAGTTGACAGCCCTACTGGACACACAAATCGGTGTAGCAGGAGCCTTTAATGCTATATGCTGATGTAACCTGCGTCCTGTGTTTCCCTGAAGTAGGGAATCTATACTATTGACCTTGGGTTCAATATGGTTCTCAAAAGTATCATACACCAGAGATCTTACAGTTCAGTTTAATCACAGGTTCACTCAGTTCTAGGTTCCAATAGGTTCGATAGGGTGATTGGTAGTAGCAACTAGAGAGTAGTAAGACCTCCAGCCCACACAGAAACACACATGACCCCCCTTCTTAAGGAAAAAATAGTTTAAAATAAATTTATTAAGGCATCCTGTCCTGATTGATTCCTCATCATTTGTATGAAAACCTCAAAACAAATTGTCTTTGCTTGATGCAATTCTCAAACTCAAATATGACCCAATTAACAAATAAATGTACAATCAAGACTTCTGTAAATAAAAGATGGCATGGGTTCACTCTCAATGTTTCACAAGACATTAAATGTATCCCTTATTGGACCAAAATCGACTTATCAGTTATCAGTTCTTTTCAGACTTTTCCTCCTTTAAAGTTATTAGTCTTTAGTTCTGAGTTCTTTTGTTTGAATGTTTCTTTTTTTTTGTTATTTATCAACCATGAGTTCAATTATGACATCATTTCTGTTCAGTTTTTTAGTCTTTGGTCACCTTGGGCCAAGAACAAAGAATACCTGAGATCTCAGGGGGAAAAGTACCAAATAAAATATAATTCTCCTTAGTCAGGTTCCTTTTGATTTGATCCTTACTGCCCCTGGGAACAGCACGGCATCCACACATCAGTGTCCTGACAAGATGAAGGCATCCTCGAGCAGCGGAGATGATCTGGATGGCAGAAGGAACGGCTCCTCTATGTCACAGATGAAATCGTCCCTCAAAAAAACAGCCTACACACGAGTGTGCAGAAGAATTATCATGCAGTCTGACTTCCCTAATGTCATTGTCTGGCCTTCCACATTTAAAACACATATACATTTGTTTTTAACCCTTAATCAACATGCACAAATTGCCTTATGTGCTCCACAGGCTAAGTGACAGCAAGCACGTTGCACTTAGCTTAGCTTCTAGGCCGCAGTTTAGCTGACGGCGGTGAGCGGCAAAACTCAGCAATATCTGCCATATTTTCTCATGTCACACATGTCTTATCCTGACTGTTTTTTCATCACTATGCTTTACATTTCAAAATAACACACAACTTAATTATTTCGCACAAGATACTAACCTTGCGCTGCAGTAGCTTTGGAGAGACTACAAGTCTTTGTGTGTGTGTAGCAGGTAGCTGGCAGCTAGCGTCCGTATACGAGGTGCATTTCAGGACACTGGGAAATTGTAGAGTCAGAGAACATATAACACTAGCGTCAGTGTGTGGGGTGTTTAAGAAATTGGGAACTGGAGTGGTGGAAAATAACTTGGGTTACACTGATAACCACCTCTAGTGCCTATTTGACAGGGTGATGGCATTATTAATTGGTGTTCACATAAAGCGGTTACCACTTTGTATCAAAATCACCCCCTTATTTTAACATTAGTGTGATAATATAGAACAATTACATAGCCTCAACCTTTTATATTAAACAGATAGGCTTGGACACAGGGATGGGAGAGGCCATCCCTGTGTGGAATTACAATGTCTGAGTCCATCACTTCATGCCAATGGGCCAAAGAAGAGTTTCTCATAGATTTATGTTGTGAAAGAGATGTCTATAAAACAGTGGAGAATTTTTTTTGAGTGTTACAACACGGGCAAAATGATTAATTTCTTTATCAGGATTTGATCCATTTGGTCTGATAACATTTGGTGATATCATTTTATTATTTTTTTTTCAAAGTAGTGGACTGTAAACCAGAAGTAACCACCTCAGCCGGGGGTCTCTAGTGCTCTTCAGAGCTGGTCATCTGGCTAACTATCAACATCGTAGCTGAACGTTTTTGACGTCATGCACCACTGAACAACTTGGGAATGAACAGGACCCCTCCTCCAACGCTGTATCCAGTTTTCTACATAGATCCATGGTATGGGCAGGCAAACAAAGAATTTTGGCCAGCTCTGATGAACGTGCCAATTTATGTGAGTTTTCAGGCAACCTAAGCCCCTCAAAAAAGTGGTTGTGCAAAGAAAAAAAAAAATTCTTTCATGCTTGGGCCCTACATATATGATGTTAAATTTGCCATGTGCAACATTTTCATGTTTGCGAGCGCCACAAATCAAATCCCTTTCACCTCCACTGTATTGAGGCGAAATCTCAGAGGCAGAGGCAAGTCACATAAAATCAAAAATTTTTGCTACATACCACTCAGAGTATGTCAGAAAATATGTTTTTTTTTTTTTTTTTGTAGTACTTGTGAACTAACCCCCCACCCCACTGAAGTGTTCTCACATTTCATTAAAACAGCAGGACAGCAGATGGGCCATTTCACAGGAAAAAAGTCACATTTCTTAATCAGAAAAGGTCACATCTTCAAACATTTGCTGTGGTGTCAGACACTGACAGAGATGTTGCTTAGTAAGTGACGAACAACTGCTGCAAATGTGAGAAATCAACAACTTGTGTGTGTTAAGTGAGATGCTGTTAGTGTGACACTTCATTCCATCTTTGACTCAATCAGGTTGTTTTGAAATGCATTGAGTTTTTAGTATTTTAAGCACACTGGCAGACAGTTTGATCTCTGTCCTGTAGCTCCTTCTTAGGTTGATTTAACAGATGGGATATGTCACTCTGAAAACAAACTTCAACTGTAAATACATCATTCAGCATGAGCAGCAAAACTGGTCGTGCATTTTTCTGCTCATATTGAAATGTGTCGTTCTTCAACAGGCTGGCAACCAGCTTCATCCCTGTCTTGTTTTTCCTTGTTAAGTTAATTTACATGATGGATTATATCAATCCAAAAACAAACGTCAGACATGAGCACATCAGTCAGCATGAGCGACAGATATGTGTCCATTTTTTTCTGCTCACACTTATGAAGGAAAGCAGCCAACACATCCTCTCTGGCTTTTAACTGTTCGTTCTCCATAATTCTCTAGTTTTCATTGTGTTTTCTACTTTTCTTTCTTAAACTACAGAGTATCGCTGTTATGAAGCCAGCTGCTAGCACCCCAACAGCAGGCATTTGTTTTCTTGCCTGCAGCAGCAGTGGGGCAGCAGTGAATATCTCAACTGTACACTGATAGTAGCTTCTCTTAGAGCTGCAGACAAGACAGACAAACACAACAAATATAAAGATGAACGGAAAAAGTTAAAGAGCCCAGGGCTAGGCTAGGTACCACTGTTAGATGGTGGAAAGGAAAGGTTCAATTAGTTGAGGATTAAGACACAGAGTGTAACATTCAGCTACATAATAAACCTTTTTTTTTCTGTAGCAGGTAATTAACACTTAGAACTTAGAATTACACGTGATCCTGAAATTAATTTTCTAAGTTCGGGTCCTGTGTCCCTGCACAAATTGTACAGTTACATATAGGTATTTCAATCAGTAGAGACCTATTTTAAAGTGAACAGTAATTTATTATAAAATGAACAATATGATGAATGTGAAGAGTTCTTTGGTGATGGCTGAAGGATGAGAATAATAAGGATGAGGAGCAGGACTGGACAGTTATGAGCTTAAGACTGGAGGTGGATGGGATGGAGGAGGGTCGCATCTGTTCCACCTATACGAACAACTGACAGCAGCAGAGAGCAGAACAGCTTTTCAAAACTTGACAACAATGACATGATTGGCTTTGAGAGATCGTGGTAAAATCTGGATGGATTAACTTAGGATGACGCCCGTAGTCAGCTGATAGAGTAGAAGCCAGAGAAAAACAGTGAAAACTGTGAATGAAATAAGACTGTAAGAGTCTTCCTGACTGAACTCTTGCTGAGCTTCATATTCCAATGTTTGCCGAGTTAGCACTACTGCTAGCAAAGAGATCTACTGGCATTTTTATTGCCGGACAATCACTTTTGTCATCATAAGCCAATACAATGTTTTGACAGCAGTGTGAATAATGAGTGGTCAGGTTCATGCACAAAAACCACTTGGTTATAGTTAGGAAAAGTACATGTTTTGGCCTCAGATACCCAGTTTTGGGGGCTCAGTCTCCACTGAAAATGCAGTGATGTCTGGGCTAAAGTTGCACCACTTAAAGCTGTAGTTGGTATGTTGGTTTATTTAAAATGGGGCTGTCAATGGATTAAAACTAATTAATTACATGCTTTGTGATTAATTTATCTAAATTAATCACATACATCAATTTTTGCTGTCAAAGTATTTTAAAAAATATTAAATTTAAATGAATTTTGGTAAGTGTGATGTAATAAAGCAGCTGGATTATGAACACAATTGTCCCCCCTGTCCTTTACCACCAAAACTGGTCTGTAGTCCATTGCAATCCATTTGCAAGGGAGTTAGTTAGTCGGTCACATGTAGACCTACTCAGTTTGCGTCCGAACACCTGGTCGAGTGTGGCTTGATGAGGCTGGCCGCTAGCGCTAGTATCAGAGGCTGTGCTAGCTTGGACCACGGGTTCGCTGCTAAATGCTTTGCATTGAGGTGATGTTTTGAGCTTGACGTACTCCGATGGTACGAAAATTCCTTACTGCAGATATTGCAGAGAATGGTGCTCCTATCAACAGTACCTTTTGGGAGTTTTTAAATGTAAATGTTTAATTAACGGGGCCAATCAGTGTCTTCTCGCTTGCCTCCATTATGTGACAAAGCCGCTGTGGCCTTCAATGACACACCTACTCAAAGGGCACCACAGAAGGCGGTTAATCGGGATTTTTTTTCTGTGATTAAATATTCAAAATAACGCTTTATTTTGACAGCCCTAATTAAAAAATAAACTCTTCTCACATTTGCTGAAATTGTCATTATTCATATAACATGGAAGGAGACAGATAATCTGTGAAAAAAAAAATTATACTCTTCTTTTGCCCTGTAGCACTTCTGATGTCATTACTGCCTATGAACAAAAACAACCAATCAGAGCCGAGGAGCTCTAATGCAGCTGTCAATCCTGTCAAGTACTGCTCGTAAAAACTGCAGTCAGACTGTCAAACTAGGCAGCGCTGATCAGACATGAATCAAGATTCTGTCACTGCATTGCCTATTTCTCACCTCAAATATTTTCAGAAACATATTATAGTGACTGTTTAGCTGCAAAATGAGAAGGGTGGTCTGACTTGTGAATAGCATTTTATACTGCAGTTCAGAGTATCTTTCAGACTAAATTTCTCATTTCCTACTCAATCCCTTTAAAATTTATGAGATTTGCCTGAATCACAAATGTTACAGTATATTGAGATTTAATATTTCATTTTAAGGATTGGCCCTCAAAAGTAACTATTTTACAGTGACACTGGTTTAATGTAAGAAAATGTTGTGTATTCTGTTGTTTAAGCATTCAACACCCATGATCTGGAAGCTCCAAGTTTTGGAGTCAGATGAAGGTAGAGCTTTTTGGCTAAAATTCAAAGTGCCATGCGAAACTAACACTGCCCATGACTCAGTAAACAACATCCCCACAGTGCAGTATGGTGGTGGCAACATCGTGCTGTGTGGATGCTTTTCCTCAGCAGGGACTGAGCATCTTGTCAGAACTGAAGGAAGAATGGTTGGATTAAAACACAAGGAGATGCTGCAGAGACCCTGCTTCAAAACTGAAGCTTGGGAGAAAGTTCACCTTTCAGCACGACATTGACCCCAAGCAACACAGCAAGGGTTTCAAATAAAAGGCCAAGACAATTGATCTCAGTCCGATTGAGAAAGCGTGGTACTGTTTGAACACACTAGTCCACAAGCGTCACCCAGCCAACCATGCTCAGATAATAACATGCTTAAGATTTAAGTTGTTTCCACCATGTAATTAACCTGTTCTCACAAAATAATTATCTTTTTGTTAAATTTAGAACAAACAGTGGACTCAAAAATGCAGACAACTCAGCAGAGCTCAGTTCAAAAGATTTATTTAAAATAGAAATGAGGTAGAGTAGATAACACTTGAATTGCCAGAGTGGGAATTGAACCTGGGTCTTCCACACGGTAGACAGGGTAGGTTGTCGGTGGACCAGACAGGCCTTTCTATAGCAGGCTGCAGGAACAAAAGATACCAAGGACCAGGGAGAGGATGGAGCAGGGCCGAAACAAATGGGGGAAACCCAGAATCTTGCTGGAGCTGAGAAGCGGAGCAGACGGTGAGGCTAATAGCAGCTTGAGGCTTGACTGAGGCAGGTGAAGGAGTCAGCAGGCAGGGCAGGTCTGAAGCAGATGACTTGCGCTGGTTGGCTGGAGACAGAGAAGAACAAAGTCAGGAGTGAAGATAACAAAACAGGTAAGTAGAACGATACACAGAAAATGGGTCTCAAACAAGGAGCCAAGAACTTAACCACACTGGGTTAAGCAACAAACTGGTGACGGCTGGAGAGAAGAGCCAGTCTAAATACAGCTGGAGGTAATTGCCGAATGAACTGCAGGTGTGTCAGCTTGACTGCCCCACCCTTTCAGTCTCACACACACATACACACATGTTTGTACTTCTATCTTTGTGAGGACCCTTATTGTCATAATTCATTTCGTAGCCCTTTACCCTAACCTTAACCATCTCAACTAAATGCCTAACCCTAACCCCAACACCTAACCAAAACCTAATTCTAACCTGAACCCTGAAACCAAGTCCTAACCCTCAAACAGGCCTATGAAAAAGTGAGGACCAACCAAAATGTCCTCACTTTCCAAAAATGTCCTCACTTTGTTGCTAAAATACTGTTTTTGGTCCTCACTATGTAGCATGTACAAAACAGACACACACACACACACACACACACACACACTGTTATGCCCAGCTCGTGGGAGAGCATAACAAAGAAGGGAGGTCCACACAATAACAGCTTTTAAACAAAATAAGTAATTTATTGAAGGTAAAGTAACATAGAAAACTCAATGATTAAGTAGGAGAATCAGTGGTGTGATGAGGGTGTTGGGTGCTGTGGATGTGTGTGTGTGCTAACATAAGCTATGTGTAGAAGGAAGCCAAGGCTAAACTAAATATGAGCAACCCAAACAAAACCAGAGGGTGCCAGGAAGGCACCAGCCTTCCAGGAGGGAGAGAGAGCCATCTTGGATTTCCCCAAGCTTTTAAAGACTATGCACAGGTGAAAGCAATCACCAATGAGGAGGGAGGGGCAAGCAACCAGGGAGAGGAGGGAACCTGCAAGAAAAAGCAGAGGCAGGAACACAGGGAAACTGATCTGAGGCCTGTGGCCGTCACAACACACACACACACACACACACACTGACAGACGGGGAAAACAAACTAGGGACAAACAATAGCATGGGGAAAACAGAGGGCAAAGGAAAGGGAAGGAGAAGAGAAGAGATGCAAATCCTGACACTTATGTGCACAACATAAATAACTTGTGGGACCAAGCTCTTGTATTCAAAAGATAATAACATGTGCATATAAAATAATTAACACGTTACCACAAAATCATTGTTTTGAGCACACAAGATACTAACTTGTTCCCATAACAAAATTAATTACATTGTGGGAACAGGAAAATAACTTTTGCACAAGATAATGAACCTGTTCCCACAAGATAATTATCAAGACAATCATTCTGTAGGAATCAGATGTACAGACAAGATATTAACTTGTGCAAAATATTGAACTTGTTCCAAACAAAATAATCATCTTGTGCACACAGGATAAAAAAGAAATATATCGGGACATTATGGACTCTCTACAAAGCTGATACCCCTAAAGACTTAAAGCTGTTAGTGCAACAAAAGGTGGCTCTGCTATGTACTCATGTGATGTGTAGAGGTTGAATAGTTATGCAAGCAGCATTTTTCAGTGTTTGAAATTTCTGTTAAAGCGCTGCTGATGAATAATCTATTTTAGCTTTGAAAAATTATTGTTAGAGAATATGGCTTTACAATAAAGATTATGTATGTGAAAATATGTGTTTGTATTATTTCTCAAAATCCAAACATATCTAATATCTTTTAAAGGGGTTAAATTCTTTTGCAATCCACTGTATTTAGATTGCTTCCTCGGAAATATTAATATTGAGGTCTAATTATAATGGCTCCCTGAAAGATTTGGACCCAGAAGCACAACTCACAGACACAGTAGCTAGAGTAAGTTTACTATATTGATGAGGCAGGCAAAGGTCAGCCACAGGTAAGCAGTCAAATTCGGCAAATGTGCATAAATAAACAGGTAGACAGTCTAGAAAGTTAGGCAGAGGTCAAAAGACTTGGGAAGGCAGGACTCAGGCAAACAGGCTGGAGGACTACGGTTGGAAAGCTCAGTAGACAAGTTGGCAATGAGTTGGTTGAAAAATGCAGGTATAGATACTCAGAGGGTAATGGGGAATAAGGAGCAGGTGTAGTGACTGAAACTGGCGGGGAACACACTGAGGGCAACTGCCGGTATAACAGGGAATGACAGGATGTAGAATGGCAGGTGAGTAAGTGAGTGGCAGGGTAAATGGACAGGAGAAAATGGGTAAAAATTAAGAGCAGCTGCGCTCCATTTGGCCCTACTGCTTTTTATGTAGCGGCAAGGGCAGAGAAACACGCTTATATGGAGTGCAGATAGCATATGAGGTGGAAGTTATGATGTTAAATCTCTCTCAGTGCAAAATCAAATAGCAGTAGGTAGTGGAGATGCTGTGCTAATCTTTATTCTTTTCTCAGCCTTTAAGTGGGTCCAGAGCATGGATTGCCGTGAAATTATGTACAAACATTCATGGTCCGTGGCAGCCCAGTCACCAGAAGAAAATGTTGCCGTTTTAAGTTTTATCTGCACATTCCATATGTAGCTTATCAATAGTAGACATAGTATATGAGCTGACTTTGTCATCTGGAGGAGGAGAACATGGTTGATGGTTAGACACTTAGGCCAGACAGCAAGCTGTAGACCACTGTTAGAGACCAAGAAACAGTAAAACCAGCTGTGATTTAGTATGTCATTACTTTGTCTCCAGCAGCTTTTTAAGCACGCCTGTCACTGCTTTTCCAGCAGCCTTTTTAGCGACCTGTTGTTGTTTTTTCATCTAACTGTTTAGGCACCAAACATTGGTGTTTCATAGTGACTGGTTGCTGTGTTCCTAGTGGGAAGAGTGGCAAGAAAAGCAGTTGTTTTTTGAACAAGACATTGCTGCTTTTTCTGCTGGGATTGTTCCTCCCAAACCAGGTATTTTAAGCCAAAACATAATCTTTTCCTTACCAAGACCAAGTGATTTTTGTGCCTAAACCTGACCACACATTAACCATAGTGTCGTCAGAACAAAAGTGTTAATCCATCCGCTACATAATAATGTACAAATGTAATGTATCAGTAGAAATGTACAATGCTAACATTTGTTGTTGTGTTGTCCACAGAGGATGAATCCTATGATTTTGGGGATCCCTGACCATGAGGTTGACTTTGCTTAAAATGAAATGCCTTTACATGTTTTTGTTTGTACAGCGCATTATGGTTCACAGATAATGTATGTCAATGACTTTGGCGATCACCTGACCCACCTTGTGCTGGTTGGGTGTTGGAATTTGTTGGGATTTGGTTCCCTCGTCCTTAAGTTGATAGATATTTTGAATGGGTTTTTGGGTTGGATGTCTAAAATAACATCTGTGGTTAACAAAAGCTTAGGAGAGTTTCACATTTTGCTCTACAATGTAAAATACATCAGTAAATACCCCACTCTTGAATATTGAAGCTTTTACTTTTCTTACAAAAAGGGTGGCTGCTAAAACATGGTTACATAAGATTACAGGACACCATCATGCCAAACACGGCTTCACAGCCTCGTTGTGGTGGCGAAGTTGAAGTCATGTGACCATGATGTAGTTTATTTATAGCCTCACAAAAGCTTTTATTTCTGGCAATTGCATATACGTTCCCAAGGTCCTAGGGTCCTAAGTTCCCAAGGCGCTATGTTCCCGTGTTCAATATTCTGTTAACACTAATCAGCCCTGCTGTTGTGTTCATGTCATTTTCTTGCCACACTGTCCCTAAAGTAGCTGTAGCTTTACATGTCAATATATTAGACATATCAGAAAAAGAGCCATAAATAGAAGAGGATAGATTAGACCCCCTTTCCAGGTCTTTTTCTCTAACTTCAACCTGTTTGGAGATGAGAATAGTTAGTTGTTATGTGTATTTCACTGTAACCTGACCTTTGACCTCTCTCCTAAACTTAACCTGTTTAGAGATGGGATTCAAACCTGGCCCCAGACCTCTGGTCTAACCTTTAGCCCCTTTTTTCCAATCCCTAATTCGTTAGTTACTTTCAATTATTTTTTTTAAATGTCTTGTGTGCAATTATTTTTGGAACTGAAACTGTATAATTACTGCATAATTGGACTGCAGGTAGAATTTCATCACTCTCAGTATCATGATTTTAATCCCCTAACTGAACCCATGCCATATTAAGCAAATACAGAGCTGGAGAACATTTTTTCTCAGGTTCCTGCTATGTGCTATACAGAGCTGGGGAACATAGGACCTTGGGAGAGCATGAACATTGGATGCCAAAACATGTAAGTATCATAAACTTTTATTTGCCACAGACCTTACTTTCTCCAGTATTCTAAATTCCAATGGAAAATCCCAGTGGCTTTGTTGTTGAAAGGACAAGGGTGATGCTAACTTCCTGGTCAGCTTACCAAACAACATCGTCCCTGCAGCACTCTATACCACTGACTGACATTACAGCTACCACTTAATTGATTTAGTATCAATTATATTAAAAGCAATAAATAGTTAGATGTGCATTTGTACCTTTTTTTATTATTAAATTTGCCTATTATAACATGATGCAACATGGCCAGAATGATGCCCAGTACTTTTTTATACATGTGTATTCTCTGTCTCTATGTGTATGTGTGTGTGTTCACATGTGCAGGTGTATGTGTGTGAGTGATGTACAGCAGCATTAACCAGCGTGTCAGATGTTGCTCCCAGCTGAGTGAGGATTTAGAGACAGCTTAATGAACATTGTAATTTCACTCCCTGCCCTGTCAGCACCGCACTCTGTTTCTTTTTACTGTCAGAATGACAGTGCAGCTACACAGTACTTTCTAAACTTTTAATCCTAGTTTTTATGAGTGCAGACGTCCCTCTTATCCCTGACTTAATATGCTAAAGCATTGATTTCCTGTATTCATTCCCTGAATAATGGATAGTCCGCCCTCTATAAAGGGACACACTTTACTCAGACAGTCCACTAATTTCTGAACAAGTTCATAGGCTTTTTAAAGTAGTCTGATTATGTAATAAAGGCATAATATGTTCATTACGAGAGAATATTGTTGGCATGGCAACAATAAGTACCAATGTCTATGTTGATGAAATGTACTGTATTGTTGTGTGGGTTGTTTCATACCTTTGTGCACTCCCAGCAAAAAAGGAAGCAAAAGGAGAAATTCAATACAAGACTGGTTCTTCTACAAAAACCAGGGTTAATTAGGCTGGAGGACATCCTGACATTGACATTGAGGGACATCAGTGTCTAATGCTGCCTCTACCTCATCCTCTCAGATAATAACGCTGGCACAGGTTCCATTTTATAACAAAATAGCCTCCTAGTGGAGCTGGATGTAGCTCAGATGGTAAGTTTAAAGTCTTGAGATCTTGTTAAAAAAAAAAAAAAAAACAACAGCAATATTTAATTGACATAGTGTCTTGAACAGTTACATCGTTAGGAAATAGACAAACTGTGAATTTCTTTTTTCCTCTCATCTCTGACAACAATACGACTTCATGCAGGTCTGAATTATAAGTAGCCAAATTGACATGAAACTTGTTTGACGGAGCAAACACCTAATTTTTTGCTTCAGGTCAAATAATCCATGAGTGCCAGCGCTTTTGAATTAAAGGAACAGTGTGCCATTTTGGGAATGAGAGCGTTAGATAAGTGTCAGTAGAGGGAGCCAGCATATCATTTGAGAGTTGCACAGGAAAAAGTGCACATATAAAACAAAATATATTTTTCTGTCTCACTTCCACATTAAACTACCGGGTTGTCAACCAAAACTTTAGCTAACAGCACTAATACTGATTACAAAATGAAAATTCCTGTGACACTTGCAAAGTGCTACTATTTGCTGTGAAACCAGTAGCTCTCTATTTGTTGTCCATCCTGACCTGACAGTTGCTTGTTAGTGGGGGCAGTTTGACACAGTAGTCAAGTAGTGTATTAAACGTAAGCTAACGAAAGTGAAAGTATTGAAATAGGGCGGGATGATTAAAATGATGCATGCATTTTATGACACATTCAGGGGGCATACAAAATGTCTCTGGGGGCCGCACTTTGAGAAATTATGTGCTGGACTATTTCTTGGTCAAACACAGTGACTTCCTGGAGTCATGAGGTTGTCAAGTCAACTGCCCCACCACCATTTATATTTTGGGCCCGTGTGGGGAGAAAACCAGCTGAAAAATTGGACATATATGTGATTGTTCATGGGTTCCGTATTGGCCTTTTCCAGTTGACCACATGTGTGGGTCTACCCAAGTGGGCCCCAGATAAGATGCCCATTTTGGGCCTATACCCACTTGTTACCCAGGTAGACCTTCCATAACTATGTGGGGCCCACTTGGGTAAAGCCATCAACATGGGCATTTTGGCATGGGGCCATTATGGGACCCCATGGACAGTGCGATATAGGGCCCATTTTTCAACCCATGTGCTACCCACACGGGCCCCACATACAAATGGTGGCTGGGTGGCTGCTGGTAGGGTATTTGTTTGGCTACCTTTTGACAGAGCCAGGCTAGTTAGTCTTTGTATTTCAAGTTTTTATGCTAAACCAAGCTAACTGTCTGGCTGTAGCTTCACATTTAATAGACCAAAATTTAAGTCTTTATCCTTTAGTCTTAATTATTCAGCATCCCTATTAGTTATTACCACATTAATGACTACTCTTCCTGGGGTCCAGGAAGAAAAGTAAAAGTACTATCAATCTTCTCATCTGACTCTCAGCAAAAAAAACAATAAGTGTTTTCCCAAAATGACTGAACATTTGTCTTATCCTACTGACTAGGGTACCTGCAGACCCCAGAGGTACACAGCATGTCATATCTCACAGGTGCTTTATTCTATCACTCCAATATTTCATGACTTTGTCAATCAGTTTATTCATTATGATTTCATGTAATTGTTTTCTGCTTCTGTTTTACTTAGTGTTTTGTAAAAGTACCAGTGTATTGGGGTGTTGGGGGACTCAAGTGAAAAGCACCTAATTCCACCTGAGCAGTTTTTATAGATGGAACTGTTTATTAGTTTTAAATTGGACAGACACAGATTTCCTCATGTGCTCCATCAACGACCCAAATACTGCTCTTCCTAAAGCCTCCTACACACTGTGAGATTTTAACAATCTTAAAAGTTTAATGCAAGCTACACTCCACAACTCCACAAGGTTTTCCTCTTTGCTGGAATCCCACACATTTCTTAAAGTGCATTTCGCCTCCATGGTGAGCTGCTATCCCTCTGTTTGTTTGGGTTTAGCGCCAGTGCGTCATTTAAAGCTACATTTCTCTTGGTTGGTTAGTAGACATAGGTCATAATAGCAGTCACACAGTGAGATGGTCATCCCATATTTCTGACAATGTCAGAATTTTATCAAAGGCTGACCGTGACAATGACCATCCTTGAATCTCTCTCACTGTGCGACGTGTATACCAGGCCAAATAAAATCAAATAACTGCAACATAACCGTAACTATCCTAAAATAATGATAATCAGTTTTGTTTTCAGATGACATTCATTACATAACTAACTAGAAAAGTGCACTCAGCTGAGTACAGATCTCAGCCAGGCGGCTGACCACAGCCATTCTAGACAGTTCTTGTAAACCCAGCTGATGTGCCGCAGGACGTTTCAGATGCATCTCAGAAGCTAATAACAATACATAGTCCTTAATATGTTAGTAGGATGACTGTTTCACTTTATTTTACCCTGTTTAATTTTCCACCTTCCAATGAATACCAAAGGCAACATAATCATGTTAAATCAATAACAGTGCCCTCTATGCTATAGGTTAGCAAGCAACTCAAATAAGAAGGCTAAAAGGGCAGTACATGTCCTAACCCTATAGCAGCTGTGAATATATCAGTTGTTGAGTAAAGTCCATTCTTGACTCATGGGAACAAAAGCTACAATAGGTCAACGGTCCACTTAGCTATTCCAAGCTCTCAACCTGTAGTTGACCTTTGGCACAGGCTATTTTGTTGCCATAATGCTATCTATTGATAGAAGTAAGTTAGTTAGCTTTAGTTAGCTGCTTATCTTTAACCATCAAAAAGTATTAGGCTAGCGATTTGTAAAACAAACTACTACAACAAAGAAATGCTTTTACACCTTTAATCCTTCCCAGTTAGATCATTTACTGTGATCAAACTCTAACCAATGAAAGTATTTCAGCCCCAGTGAAATGTGCTACATATTTGTCTTCTTGATCAATAAATGAGAATATTTCTGTGAGTTGATAGCACCACATATAATTCAGCTAATTCAGCTTTTTCCCTACCTTTACTTACCCACTAACACACCATGCTCCTGTCAAACTATTTCAAATATTCAACTGATGAAGATCTTCTGAGGTGTGTACCGGGTGACTGTAGTCCTGAAGTGGTGTGTGTACATCTGCTGGACTGCTTCATCTGTGTAATTACAGTACAAATATCAGTTACTTTGAATGGCAGAAGAGCCATCACCCTCTCAGAATGAAAATACTTCAAATAAGTGTTTACCCCTGATGGCGGTACAACAGTCCCTTGTTCGTTGCGTGGGTTTGTTTCATGTTTTCCCTTGTTTTCTGGACATTTTCTGTGTTTCTTTGATTATTGAGTTGAGTGCCTGCAGCTTGTATCTGTTGTTCCACTGCTTAATAAATTTGGACAGATGGAGAGCACTTAAAAAAAGAGTCTTTTACTGTTTCTAAAGTTTGGTGTTCCGTTTAAAAGAAGAGTAAAACAAAGTAGTTGGCTGGAAGTGTTCTTATTTTGCCTTTGGCAGATACAGCAATGTTTTACTTTTGCAAGGCAGTTGCTCTTCTTGTCTCTGCATCCACGTTAATGTTTCTGTGCTTGCACAGCATTTGCAGTACAGTGAATCAATTATTCTCAAATGAGTTACTCACTCGTACCATTTACACTGAATTCAATTCTCCAATAGTTCAGCTGAATTATTGCTCTCCTGCAGTCTGTCTCTACCTCATGTCTCTTTCTTTGGCTGTCTTTATTTTCCCTATTGCCCTGTCTCCCCTACCTTATCTCTCCATGGATTTCAGGCAGAGGCTTTAAGTTTTCTGTTGTGAGGGTTACAGCGTCATACAGGTGGGGTTAGGCTGATGCGTGCAGTACAAGATGTAGAAACAGCCTAGCACTATTGAGACAAACTCTCTTCTCCTTTTTTTTCTCTCTGTCTCACACAATCTGCTTTTCCTACCAGGACACTATCATGTCAAGCAATGCTAGAAAAAATGTTTGTACTGTACGTTACTTTAAACTTTCATGTTATTATGTGGCGGATCCCTTGAAATGTTATGCTTCAACAACACTCATGGTACAATTCCTGCTGAAAAGGTGACAATGTTTTGGTTTTTGTGCAACTATCCCGACAGGAAACACAGTGATGTTTTGGTGTTGTTTGTTGGTCTCAAACAGGTCTGCAGTGGCTAACAGCTTGGCAGGCAGCTGGCTTAGGTGACACACCATACATTCCATTGTATTTGATTTACATTTTTTTAAATGCACAAATATTGTAATATTAAATTAAGGTTGTGTTTTAGAGTAATTATAATGATTTTATTATTAAATTGCAGGGCTAAGGAAATACTACTATACTCAGTCCACTGATTCCAAATACTGTTATTTCAGTTACTGTGTTTCCCTCTGCTGACTAGTGGTGGCATGTAACTAAATACATTTACTCAAGTACTGTACTACAGTACACATTTTACTTCAGTATTGTAATCTCATTCCACTTTCTACTTCTACTTCATAGCACTGCAGAGGGAAATATTGTACCTTCTACTCCACAACAATAATTTGATAGCACATAATAAAATACTTTAAACTTTTCTGCCTGAGTCCTTTACTTGTAATACTTAAAATTCATTTCTCTGATTGTACTGACATCCTTTTGCTTAAGTAACATTTTCAATGCATAATTTCTACAGTGTGGTATTAGTATTTTTACTTATTTGAAGGATCTCAATACTTCCTCCACCACTGCTGCTGACATGGCAAATGTTTTGCTATTGTTGTTTTCGTATTTTCCTGTAACATCTGTACGAGCACTTTGGAAAATCAGTTTTCTTTAAGTGTATTGAACAGTACATCATTTTCACCATTGCTTAAGTTCTTCTTCTTTCAGCCTTTTTTTGGTTGCATCTCTCCAGTTTAAGGCAAGTGTCAGAGTCTTTGAACACAGCACAACAGGGGGGTTTAGGGGGGTTACCTTTGCTAATAGGTGACTTATGGTCAAGTGGGATTCATCATTCAGCACACCTGAGGAAGAGCAGATTTGGATAGTCAAAAACATTTGGTGAGTCTGAAGTTGACTTCTTTTATTTTTTCTCTTACCAGAAAATTAAGAGAAAAAGAGAAATTTAAGAGAATGTTGCTGCGTGAGGTCCAGTTATTTCTTTATGTTAAATGCTCTGGTTTGTTGTAATGACTGCAACACCACTGTCAACCACTCTTTACTTTATTAACCCCACTGTCTGACACAATGTGTAGTTATGATGAGGCCCTGGCCACCTCTAGTTGTCCCTGCTGAGGGGAAGCGACTGCTGAATGCATCTGCGTCCTCTCGGGTTGATCTCAGCAGTTACAGAAATGATACTTACTACACATCGTGAGACTATTTGGTCTCCTTGAGCACAGGAAGGAGCTGATTCAAGAACCAATTACAGCAAGTAGAGTGTTGTGATGGGGATTTTGTCGCAGTAAATGTGTACTGGGGGAGCAAGAGGAGAATATAATTTGGTGAAATAACTACGGAAGTATAGAAGACAGGTGAAGTGTGATGATTCATCCGGCTATGATGCTGCTGCAGCCAGACAAGTGGAATCTCTCCAATTAAAACCAAGGTGCTTGCTGTCTATGGGATTTTGTCTTTATGATGTAAATGTGCATCGTTTCTGCAATTTCTATAATTTTTGATCAAAAACAGGTCACGTTAATGAGAACTGGTGGCACTACAGATAAGAGGACCTGCAGAACATGGTCAAAAAGTTACAGAAGTTCTCATCAGCCCCTTATTACTGAAAGATGATGGTGCTTTCATCACTCACAGTCACTCACTAGAGGACCTCCAGCTGATTTCTGAAGCATGGGGAGCACACTTTAAATAATCTATTAACAGCATTTCAGTGTTTTTAGGACCAGCTTCCTTTTTAATTGGCCCAGGTGGCTTCAAAGTTTTGGTGCATACAATTCATAGGTGATCTGTTTAAAGCGCACTGTACTGTCTGCACTGTGCTTGACTGGGATAGACACAGTTATATGAAAGAAAATAAGGGTCATTTATAGAGTTAAAAATATTTTCAACTTGTGACATGATGTTAATAAAAAATTTTCTCACAAATTCAAGTTTGTGAATGTGTAATGAAGTTTTACCGCTGTGGATGTGTGAAAAAGGTTTGTGCGTACATGCAATTTGCACATGTAAGAAGTTTTTGTAGCAGTTGAAACATTTTGTGTATGTGTAAGAAAATTTGTGTGGGCATATTTTCAACAGTGAAGTTTCATAAAGACACTGGTTAAGCGCACAAGCTCCATGTTACAAGCAGCAAGTTTTGCCATTTTTACGCCTGAGCTGACAAGCCAATCAGTACATTACCCAGTTACCACTGCTGCAAAACTCATTATATATTCACAAACTTGAATTTGTGAGAAAATTATTTGTGAACATCATTTCACAAGCTCAAACTAGCATTGGGAAAGATTAGATTTCAAATGACAACAGTGTGAAACCTTTTATTGCCAAAAACACTTCTGAGAAGTAGGTTGTCTTGAACTGTTTAGCACTCATGTTCCTCCATCAATCATTCATCCATTTTCATTTCCTTATGACTGCGGGTCTGTGGGGCAGCAAGCCAAGCAAAGCACCCCAGATGCCTCTCTCTCTGGTGACGCTTTCCAGCTCCTCCTGGGGGACCTCAAGATGTTCCCAGGCCAGATGAGATATGTAATCCCTCCACCGTGTTCCGGTACTACCCCGGGGCCTCCTACCAGTGGGACATGCCCGGAACACCTCTAATGGGAGGCACTCAGGAGACATCCTGATCAAATGCCCGAACCAACTGAACTGACCCCTTTCGATGCAAAGGTGCAGCAGCTCTACTTCAAGCTCCCTTCAGATGTCTGTGCTCCTCACCCCTATCTCTAAGGCTGAGCCTAGCCACTCCATAGAGGAAACACATTTTGGCTGCTTGTGTTTACGATCTCATTCTCATTCACTACTCAGAACTCATGACCAAAGGCGAGGGTTGGGACGTAGATGGTCCAGTAAATCGAAAGCTTTGCCTTCCGGCTCAGCTCCCTCTTTCATCAGAATTGTGTCTTTGCTCTCTGCAGATGATGTGGTTCTATTGGCTTTATCACACCCTGGCTTCCAGCACGCACCAGGGCGGTTTGCAGTCGAGTGTGAAGCAGTTTGGAAGAGAGTTACTGCCTCAAGCAAAGAGGTTCAAGTATCTTGGGGTCCTGTTCACAAGTGAGGGTAGAATGGAACTCGTGTTTATTTAGCAGATAACACTATCCAGCTAAAACTGTTAGTAGTTTGATCGATCATTGAAACACAGAAAATAATCTATAAAATGATGTCATGCTCTGTGTGTTTGTTGTAATCCAAGCTTCTCTATTCTTTCTCGTCATAGATGGTCCAGTGGTGTGGACATGTTAGTGCAGGTGACGCCCATGTATGTATCCCCCTGGCTAGCTAATCACCACCACTCTGCACTGCTCTCTTCTTGCAGTTACCGCTAATAACAGGACAGCTTAGTGACCAATGCTCCTTCTGTGCGGTGACATGGTCAGTAGGTGTAGGTCAGTAAAAAGAAAATAGTTCCTACATAAAAATGGTCAAAACAAGGTCTGTGGATTATCTTGAATAACCAGGTCATGATTTCTGGAAAGAGACATTGCTGTTGAGTTTATCAAATGTATTTTTTGGCGCTTTGAGCTCCTCAAGCTGAGTGCCATCTAGTTCCATTATATTGGAGAGAAGGCAGACGTCTCTACAGCCGATATTTTCAACACTCGACAACTCACACCAAAACTATCTAGACTGATAAATAGCACTACAGGTAAGAGGAAAAATATGTGGTTTTGTTTTTAGGATGGACTGTCTATTTAATATTTCAGAAAATATACTTTATGAGAGTAAGGTGTGAAGGTGTTTATCAGTCTTACATCTGTGCATTAAGAGAATGTGGTTAGCCTAGTTTAGCAGAGGCAAACAGCTGGCCTATATGTCAAAAGTGAGTAAAAAAATTGGACCAACACTTTTAAAGCTCATTTTCACCTGAAAGGGACAGTTTTAGTTGATGGTTTTTGGAAAGTTACATGCTGGAATTCATTCTTGCAAAACAGCTAGGTTTTCCAAACCTGTACCATTAACTGGTTTGGTTCAGGTTTGGTACTATCAAGCCAGTACAGAGACCAAAACCCCTGCTCAGTGCTACGAATTACATAGATTTAGGTGATGATAATTGTACATAATACACAAATTACTCAAATAACTAGACTCAGGTGAACTGTTTCCCCTTGTATGCTAAGCTAAGCTAACCATCAACTGCTTCTAGCTCTATATTAACACAGATATGAGAATGGTACTGATCTTTTTATCTCACTTTCAAAGGTCCATTGTGTAAGATTAAGGGGGATTAAGTGGTATCTGGCAGTGAGGATTGTAGATTGCAACCGGCATATACTACTCCAGGTTAGAGTTCCTTCAGTGTACATTGTTCAGGCATATTTTTCCAGGAACTGAAATATCCACAGAGGTCTCTTCCTCTTCAAACCAAACAGACCAGATTCATGTTCAAAGAATTCCAATGCTTTCGGTGCGGAGGGGCTGTTAACTACAGTGGCCAACGTGAAAACTCAAATGGCCATATTTAGAGCCAGTATAATATTCAATTTCTGCCAATATATCCACTGGACCTTTAAAAAATATTGAACTATTTCATTAAACAATACCATGCATTAGGTCTTATTTAGTAGCAGTTCACTGAAACCAGCTCAGCTGTGTCTTTTTCCTCCCACAGCATGCTGCCTTCAGTGCTCTGTCTCTCTGAAAGGAATTAATCAGTGAAATCTGTTTGGGTCTTACTGTGACGACTCACTCTTCCTGGCTCTTTTGTTACAGCTCTGGGTGCTCTTTCTCCTGATTAACTCGGATATGTTTGAACAGTCTTTTTGGATTACAGCTGTAGTGGACAGCCCTCCTCCGAATATCACATTGTTCTTATAGTCATTGCTGTCTTCAGTAAGCCACTGTGGGGGCTGAGGGCTGCAGACTGAGGCCAAACAATAGCTAATCTCTTCTTAAAAAGTAGGTGGTGCTAATGCTGTCACAATGCTGGCACAGTCACTGTTCAGCAGTAATTTGAAGAAGAAGAATCTATATTATCATTTGTGTACAACAAAGTTATGCAGAAAGCTTTTTCGTAGGAAGTTTGCATTAAACCACCTTACAAAAAGCCTGGTATCACAGTATTGATACTTTTGGTATTAATCTAGTCATCAAAGACAGAGAGAATTAGTTAAAAAACCCTCAACCGCAGAATTGGCCCTCTTTCAAAGAGAATAATAAGCTCGCCAGAATTGCTTGCAGCCTTTTTTTTTAAGTTTACCTTCAGACAAATGCCCAAATGTTTCATTTTTTGTTTATGTACAAAGTGAGTGGTTGCAAGAGAGAACACAGTTTGGGCATTGTTGCAGGCCATATTTATAAACAGTACATATAGGTCATGCCCACTGCAGGCACATTGTTGTTCCTCCTTATTCACTTTGTTCGATAATCACATTTAAGGGATGTTAAACTTTATAAAAGTTAGATTCCACAACACCAAAACAGGAAACTGCATTGGCTTACAGTATTACATGTACTTTTGGACCTTCATGCCGCTTATCCTCCTTATGCATGAATTAAGACTATCTTAATCAAGATACATTATGTAAAACTGTGAAAATATATTTTTGATGTATGTCCACATATTCTAATATATTCCAATTAGGGGGGTAAATCACTAGTTTCATCGTGATACAATATTATATTGATTCTTTGGAAATCGA
This sequence comes from Cephalopholis sonnerati, assembly GCA_019142605.1. Classification (NCBI taxonomy): domain Eukaryota; kingdom Metazoa; phylum Chordata; class Actinopteri; order Perciformes; family Serranidae; genus Cephalopholis; species Cephalopholis sonnerati. The sequence goes on from JAGQAX010000010.1 coordinate 36,013,295, forward strand.
TACGACATTTGCCGATATTACAAAGTCTGCCGTGATACAATTTCGATTCAATGTGATTCAGGAGTTGAAGGTGATATCTTATGCCCTTTTGACACAGTCTGTTACAGAGGAAGCTGCCACCCCTTTCTTTATTGCTTTTGGCTACAAAAGATAAAAACACTTAAGTAATGTGAATAACTGTAACAGCTGCAGTGAAGTCTACATTCTAATAACATTAATCAGTTGATTTGAAACCAAAAAAAGTCCCTGCAGATGAAGTATTTTCAAGAACAACAAAGTTGCAGGTAGTAGTATTAATAGTTAAATGTCCAATAATTTGGACATTGTCAAAACAGTTGAGGTTTTTTACTTTTATGATACAGAGGAAAAAAAAGAATATGATAAAAGTAAGAAATTGAAAAGATAAAACATTTAAAAAAGAGAGAGAGATGCATGCTTACATATTTCTCAAGGTGCTCTTTCTTAAAGTGTGTAGGAAAAGCTGATCCTGTCAGACCTCACAATTTCTGCTGACGCTGTTTCCATTGTACACTGCTCCAACATCTGTTCCTGCCTTCTCCAGCTTCACACTTCTACACCTGAAGGTCTTTTGATGAATAATTGAATGGCATTAGTGTATCGACTGTCTAATGGTTGCTGATTAAGTACAGCCTCTATTTGACATCATTGGCCTGATTGAAAATATGACCTCATGTGACCTAAAAAATCCATCACACGGCTGCAGCTGAATCTTTTCATCAAAGAACTGATTTCAAAATACTAATGTTGCTTTATAATATAATATATGCTTTAGGGCCGAAATACATTTCTGATCTTCTGCCACATTATGAACCATCCAGACCTCTCAGGCCATCAGGGACAGGTCTGTACTGTCTCCCCAGGGTCAAAACTAAACATGAAGAAGTAGTGTTCAGCTTTTATTAAATCAAATCTTCATTTCATACGCTGCACTGTAACTTTAATACATGTATTTTATACCTATTTTATTCTTTTTTAGCTCGTTTTTATTTTCTATTCTGTAGCCTGATAAAGGCAGATTAAGAATGAAGCATGGAGCAGTAAAGCTACTTTGTAACTTTTATAAATATAACATTTTGCCATATTTGCTGAACCTGTCACTACATTGACATAGATTTACATGAGACAGATTGTCTAGTCCAGGGGTAGGCAACCTGTGGCTCCAGAGCCATATGCATCATGCGTCTACAGCCTGGCGCCTTTCCCATTCCAAAAAAACAAAGGAAAAAAGAGAATCTAATAGTGCCTGGACAAATTTACTTGCATTTATTGCCAACACTGCAAATAACGTACCAAACAATCATAAATAGCCTACTGCAGAGTAGCCAACCTGTGGGAAAACATAATGAATGCTTGTTTGTAATTACCTATTGGTAATTAAGACTTAATAGGATGTTTTACCTTCATTGTACGGCTAAAATATGTTTTGTGGCTGGAGACAGATTTTTTGGGGGGCCATAAATGACTCTTTTTATAATAAAGGTTGCTGATCCCTGGGCCAGTCCATTTGAGAGGCCAACACCCTGAGTCTGTTTTCTATCACTTACCCAAGACAGACCAACCCGTCTGTGACATCCAGCACTACGATCTCATGAAACAGGACACAAACTAATTTTGCAGTTAAAATGTATAATGATACGCTATGTTTAACTAACCATCTGAAAAGTACTAAAGTTTTACTTTAACATGTTGATGTTTGATGCTTAAAACAATAGAATTGTGTCACCAAGAACTGTTACACCTTCAGCTGAGATGAAGGACATCATTTGTTTGACTCTGTTGGTAGGTAATGAAACAAGAAACATGAATAGGCTATGCATTAGGTAACTGATCATAGCTTATAAGCGCTGGTCAAATGGGACTCAGTACATTCATCTAAGCACTGTACTTAAGTACAGCTTTAGTAACTAATACCGTTTCCGAGTTTTAATATATAATTCTTGTGGCAGTTCTTCCTCTGGACCTCTGCTGCAAGCTAGAATTGAACCAGTGATTCTAAAAGCTGCGATTAACCAACTTGGATAGCAAGAACTTTCTAAAAGTCCATGCAATGAAGGAAACTGTGGAAAAAATATGTTCCGAATAGAAAGAGGACTGATAAGCTGCCACCACATTCCCTTCCTCAGTCACATGATGTATCTGAACTTGATCCACCTATCTGCTGTGGGAGAGAGATAAAGAAAACAAACTCATGACAAGTTTGCTTTGTGGGAACCAATCAATACCAGCCACGATCGAACGAGCACATTCGAACGACTCACACCATCCATGGCCTGCATGAAAACTACATTCTCCTCCTCTGAGCAAACTTTTGGCACCTGAGACCTCAGTGGAAGCTGAGCGATTTTTTCTATGATAATAGGATTGATGCTTATATATAACAGGGAGACTTAGGGATTGTTAGACCAAGGTTAGGATCTCCCATTAAGAGAATTATAGGTTATCATCTAGGCCAAATTAGGCCTCTTCTTCCATCTTGTCTGTACCTTTCCATAGGCTACCTCCCTGCTGTTGAACAATTCTTTACATGAACTTTTTTCAGGTTGGTCAATCTTTTCTCTAATTTCCTGCATCTAATCAAGTTAAGATGTGACATTTGATTTGGCTCGTTGCCAGTGGTGCAGCACTGCCCCCTCTGGCGCATATTAGGACAGTCCAATAAAGAATGACAGCTTAGCTTCCGGGGGGGCTAGTGATGGTCACACACACACGCACAAAGTATCAATATATTTTGTTGCAAGACTAAAATATGCATCAATCTCATAAAAAGTTGACACCCCTTTTGTGGTGTTATACGATGAGAATAAATGCAGACAAAAAAAAAAAATGATTTGGCTCCTTGCTGGTTCTCCAGCCTGTACCCGTCCATCAAATACTAACTTTGTTACGCCCCTCAGCGTGTGATATAAAGGCACCCTTTAGCATTGGGCTTTCAACTAATTCCAATGTAAACCCATCCACGCTAATACTTGACACTGAGAGCTGCTAACGTAGTACAAAGAGCAAGAAAGTCTGCGTAAGGCGGAAACGAAGGGGAGGTGGATCGGTCAAATAAAACAAGACTTTGACAAACCTACTGGGCTGAAAAATGAAGCAAACACAGAAGTGCCAAAAACTGCACTTCTTTTAACAGCCACTCCTCATAGACCCCCATGTCAAAATTCTTAACTTTAAAGCAGAAATAAACATGTTTACAGCCTGGTACCGCAAAAAAAACCCCAGTTTTGGTTATGCAGTTATGCATAATTAAAGGCAGGTTGCTTTGAGTGACAAGCTGTCTGACGACAGTTTCCTCAGCTTTTCAGTCAAATCCACCCCTTGCCCCTCCACAGTGCCACACCCTTGGCAAAATATGGTCACCTCTTGTGAAATAGCAGTCCATTATTTCAAGTCACCCAAAACTTGATCTTTTTGTAGTAGTTTTGTTGCCTAAACCTATCTGCTACTCTTTGACAACATTAACCACAGTTACAATGTATTTCAGCTGTTTGTTACATAAAGATGCTAAAGGGTGCATCGCTATGAGAAGCCGAGGGTTGTGACAATGTGTCTGTGTCTTCAATGTCTTCAGTTCATTTTATTTGTTTGCTAGTAGTGTAGTGCGTATTAAGTAGTGCAATAAATACATCATTTATGAACTTTTTCCTGTGATTTGTGTGTGTATGACACATTTGGTAAAGGAAGCAGCCTTGAGATGATGAGACACAGTTTTTTCCTGTTTGTCTAAAATTAGGGTGGCATCTAAACATGAAGATAAGGTTAAATGCTGTTATCTAATATCAACTAATTTTTTCTGATAGCTAAAGTTGAATGGTAAATGGACTGCACTTGTGCAGCTTTCTGGTCTCCAGACCACTCAAAGCACTTTTTGCAATATGTCACATTCACTCATTCACACACTGGTGGCCAAAGCTACCATACATGGTGCCACCTGCTACTCAGTAATCATTCACAAGCTCTCACACACCAATGGAACAGCAATCGGGAGCAATTTTGGGTTTCAGTATCTTGCCTGAGGATACCTCGACATGCAGAGTGGAGGAGCCCGGGGATCAAACCACTGATCTTCTGATTGGTGGACAACCTGCTCTACCTGTCAGCCACAGCCACCTCAAAGTTGAGTTGCCATCTCTGGTGCCAATGCATGTATCTATGGTGCATAATTTGGAGTTATTATTTGGTATGTGTTTTGGTTATTAATTGATTATTAATAATCAAGTCTTCCACTGTTTTTGTTACAGTTCTCTTGGCTCTTTCATGACTTTTGTGTTTAAATACCCTTTAATATTGTGTTTCTTTTGCACTAACCCTATTTTTCGCAGAGCTCCTTGAATTGCCCTGTTGTTGAAATATGCTTAATTCATTGCTAAATTTTTATAATGTTTTGTTTTACCTGATGAAATATGATCATAAAAAAATAACCTTTAACACACCTTTGGCTGTGATGGAAATGTACAATAATGGGTCCAACCCAAGGTTCGGGGCAGACCATCGACTGTCTTGAGTTCTTTACACAACGTGACATTGGAGAAGTGAAGCATTTGTAGCTTGTGTGGAGGTTAAAGGAAGATCTTGCTTGGCTACATCTTCACCGCCCACAAAAAGAAGAAAATGTTCTCCTACGCTGCCAAGAGAGCGTTGGAGGAATTTATGAAATCAGGCTCAGGTTATTAAAGTACACATGTAGGTGAACAGTGTGTTGTGTGCAGTAGCTTTAAAATATCAGATATAGGGTTTACATCTCCATGTATGTTTTTTTTTTTTTTATATTTCAAATGCCACAGAAATAATGCAATACTGTATGTGCACCATTCAAAGGCAGTAAATGCCAATGCCAATTTATCCAACAACTCAATAGTTTTTTTTGTTTTTTGGGATGTCCCTGAAGCTGTTTTTGTTGTGATTTGTCACAGAAAGGTCCAGATGCAGACTCAGGTGAGGACCGGCATTAAAAGGATTTATTATCAGGTTAAGGGGGAGTGGAGGTGGAGATGAGTGAGGTAATGGCTCGCTGAGGCAGAGGGCAGGGAGTGTTGAGCAATGGCAGTAGAGGAGGAGACGAGACGAGCTCTGAAGCAGAAGAGAAAAGGATTAGGCAACACTTGAGGAGATAATGCACAAAACTCAAACTAGGACTATGAGCAGCCTTGAAGATACAAGGGTCTACATACCTTTTGTATTTTTATTCTTTTGGTGTAGGTATTCCTTTCACATTGCTATGACTTCCTCTGGTAATGGATAATGCTCCCGGTACCGCTCTTGAGAATTTATTTTGTCACTTTTCCATTATGAACACACTTCAAACATATTCAAACCCTGCTTATTGTTATGTAGACTCAGCTGTAGTCCTGTTTTCCATCAGCCAGTAGCTGTAGTGCAGTGATGGTTCATTCCTGTGTCCTTGAGATGGCGATGAAAAGGCAAACTAACAGGTTAGAGGTGAAATCCCATCTTTTTCATCATTTTTCGGTCATTCTAAGTAAACAACACAGCAGACACAGCTCACATGGTCTACCTTCAGGAAAGAGTCCAACAGTCTGTTTGTAGCCTTTTTCATGCTGCCTCTTTCAACTCTTTTCAGTGTTGTGTGCTCGGTCCAGGCACTCACCTGCCAGCATCCGCTCTCCTCCTGATGACACTGATCCTGTCCTCTCTGGACAGGATCAGTGTCATCAGGGGAGCTCTAATGATTTGTAATTATTACCCCAGGACTCCACAAATGATATGTTGTTCAGAACAAAGAGCCGCTACCGGTGATTTTCTCCAGCTTGAAATCCCAGCTTTAACGACCTGTTGTTTTTAGTGTTAGCCCTGACATCCCAGGGTTATTTCTCCCAGTCTTTTTATAAACCTTCTTCTTACCCTGCTTAAATATGAATTAAAATTATGAACATGGATAAATGTTAAAACTATTTGGAGATTTTTATGAATAATTAATCAGGATTCATTATGAAATCACACAATAAATGCTGTACCTTAGGGACTGTACAAAAATTACTGCAATGGGGCTGAACCTTATGCTTCACTTTTAAAAACACAAGGCTCTTCCCAGTGGTGATACATTTTTTGGACCCTTCCTTGACTTATAAACAACTGCAAACCCTCCCTCCATTAATTATCACTGGAGACACTTTTAATCACCCTCTAAGTGAAATCAGTAATTTCCAAATTTATGGCCAAAATAAAATTATGTGTCACAGACTGTATCCAAAACCTTCCAGCCACTCTAGCTTTGAACAAAGAGATGACTGGATGAACAGTTATTGAGCTGTTGCTGAACTGGGCTCAGTCATCAGCTCTTGCTTTTAAGGGGCCCCACTGTGCCACATGTCCAGCACCAACCAGCAGTCGGAATTAGCAACAAGCTTGTGAGAAAAGTCCAGATATTTTAATCAAAAGTTGGTACACTTAAACTTTTTACAACACATTTAACTTTAATGCTTTTCCTTTCTGCTCATGATGCAGGAGAAGAGAGGGACTGTATAGGTTCATTAAAAAAACAAACAAAAAAAAACATAGAGAACTCTCTGCTAGAGATAATGTTCAGTCACATGGTCACTAACAAGATGCGCATGCATTGTCTCTTTCAAAAAGACATGTTCATTCTGCTATCTACTTGTTTGTTTGTTTGTAATGAGGAAAATAAATCCCTGATACAGAGTCAGGACTGATGTCAAGACTGTATTTGGCAAAACACACCTTTATATTCAGAGATGGCCACGAATACATCAACATTATCTCATTACAATTTACAAATACTTGCTCATTAAATGTATCAAAATAACTTACAAAACACTGGTATAAGAAAGGGCTCTGCCCCCATGATTGGGGGAAACAAAATCACAACAATCAACAAGTAATGATAGGATGAAAATTTGGTGGATGGGTTAATGACTACATGTAGTTTTTTTGTGTGCATGTGTGTGTGTTTGTGAATGGAGTGTAAGAGAAGTGGAAGGGAAAAAAACGGAGCATATCCTGCGAAATGTATTGTTGAGGTTTATGGTGGATATGTCGCCATGTAAGCAGAGTGGGATGTGGCCACCTAAAAGAAGAGAGAGGCTGTCACTGATGCCAGAATTGTTTAATAGGTGTGCAGTTCCATGTGGCATGTACTGTATATAGCTGTGTGTGGTATTTTGTGAGCGGCTTGGACAGATATCATAACATTTTTCCCCGTGTAGAAACCTTGTGAATAATTTTGTGTTAAATGAGTTGTGTGTTTGTGTTAGTGGACATGGAAAATACATTTGGGTCCAGAAGTCGATACAGGGGCTGATCTGCAGGTCATGTTCCCATTTTCCTGAGGGGATGGATATTGAATGATCGGGTGTGGATATTATCTTATAAATTTTGGACAGTAGTTTTTTTTTCTGGTAGTCATATTAATCAGGTCCAATGTTAGCTGGGGGAGATCTAAGTTGGAAGAGGTAATGTTGAGTTTTTCTTTAACTGAGGATTTAAACTGGAGAAATTCTAGAAAGTGACTCTCCCCGATGCTGTACTTCTGAACCAAATGATGAAATGAGACCAAAGTGTTGTTATGGAAGATATGTTTGAGGTGCATGATACCTTTACTGATCCTTTACTGACCTTTGCTGAGAAGTGAAGTGGTTTTCTGTTCATCATGAAGTCAGAATTATTCCAGACGGGGGTATGTTTGTTAAGTGAGATTGTGGTGTTAGTTATTTTGTGAAATTCCCACCAGGCTGTCACAGTTGTAGCCATTGTTGGATTTTTGAAACATGGATGGTGTTTGATAGAGCGGCTTATGAAAAATAGCTCTGAAATATGGATGTCTTTACAAAATGTTTACTATGTCTATCCAGGAGTGGTCGCATTGATTATGATTGATCCATTTGTGAATGCATTGGAGTTGATGGACAATGAAGTAAGAAATTCAGTGCTTCCAGACCTCCTGGAGTTTTGGATTTTTGTAATGTGGCTAGTTTAATTCTAGGTGGTTTGTTTTTCCAGAAAAAAATCAGGATAGCACAGTCTAGAGATGTGAACCAGGAGGGGGTGGGCTTGATGGGGATCACTGAGAGTAGTAATTAATCATGGGCGAAATGGTCATTTTTATTATAGCAATTCTGCCCATGAGGCATATTGATAGATTCATACAACGCTTATGGTTGTCCTCTATTGTTTTGAGAAGTGGGTTGAAGTTGAGGGGGACTGACTCTGACAGCCTGGGGGAGATGTTGATTTCTAGATAAGTGATAATTCAATTCAATTCAATTCAAATAACTTTATTTGGCCCAAAACAGGGCAATGCAGTTTACGGTCTCCAGCCGAATACCAGTCACAAACAATATCTGCTCAATGACTCAGTTCACTCTGTCAGTGCAACAAATTAACGTGAACCCAGAGATAGCAGCAAACACCCAGGGCCCATACATTGCTCATAGTGCAATGAAACATACAAAGGAAATAAGACCTTGGTAAATAAATACATCCATACAATACCAGTGCGGAGTAAGAGTAGTGGTGATTGGGCTGCCACATCCCAGCTATTTGGACTAAGAGGCAAAATGGTTGACTTAGACCAGTTGATAGTGTAGTCGGAAATTTGAGAGAGGGTGTTCATTAGACTGATGGTTTCTGGTAGTGCTGAGGAAGGGTTTTGTAGGTAAAGCAGGATGTCATCAGCATAAAGACTAATCTCATGGTGAGTGTTTTTTGTCTATATTCTTGTGATGTTAATCTTTTGACGGATGGCTGTTGCAAGAGGTCTGGCAAATATTACGAACAAAGATGGAGAGAGTGGACATCCATGCCTAGTGCCCCTGTGCAAAGTGAAACATTGTGATAGTACTCCGTTAGAGGTGATAGTGGCCATTGATGATGTATACAAAATCCTCACCCAGGGGATAAATGATTCATCAAAACCAAATTGTTTTAGTGTAGAAAATAAAAATTCACAATTTACCTTATCAAATGCCTTTTCTGCGTCCAGTGATACTATGGCTGTTGGTGGGTTTGTGTGTGATGAGTATTGGATTAGGTTAACAAGTCTGCGTAGGTTATTTGATGAGTGTCTTCCTTTCATGAAGCCACTTTGGTGTGAGTGGATGATAGATGGAGTGACTGTTTCAATTTGTAATGCTAGGGCTTTGCTGATGATTCTTATATCTGTGTTGAGGAGAAACAGGGGGTGATAGCTTGAGGAGGACTTGGGGTCTTTGTTAGGTTTTAGTAAGAGAGTTATTGTAGCAGTGTTCATGTCTGGATTTTTGTTTAATTCCAGCTGTTAATCTGTTAAAAAATGGGGGCTAAATCATTCCAAAAGTGTTTATAGAACTCAGCAGGGAAGCCATCATGGTGATTTTTTTGTTGGGCATTAGTTTGAGTGTGTTGTGGAGTTCTGTAATTGTAAATGGTTGATCCAGAGTATTAGGTTGGTCTTCTGTGAGCTGAGGCAGATGAATATGGGCAGATGGGCAAAGAAGATGAAATTGACAGTCAGAGTCAGATATGTGGGTTTCTTTCAAAAGGCAAATATCTGCTTGTAATTTGTTTATGTTGAGTACCTTGAGTCTTTTTGCCTGTGCACCAATCCCATGTCAATTGTACAGTGTACAATTGAGTACATTTTACCTTTTTTATGTACAGCAAGATACAAATTACAAAAAACTTAAATAAAAGTAATTTAATTTTTTTTAAATACATTGAAAAATATTGAAATACAGCTCAACTCTGTTCAAACACACATGTTGTCCAGCAACAGCAAGAGGCTCAAACTAGCGAGTGCCATCACCACCCATAGACCATACCGGCTCCACCTGTATACAAGAAGGGAGACACAAACATGACTGACATTATTTGTGAGAACATAAATTCGGCAAAATTGCAAGTGAAGAGAATTATAGACTTTTTTCTTCATCATCCCCTGATCACACATACGCATGTAGATTGGAAATGTATTTAACTGTAGACTAGATCATCTACGATCATACATTTTGGTCAAATGCATATTTACGCCCTCAGTAAAAATTGTAGCAACTGTTTTTCTGTCAGTGTTAATTCAGCCCACTCCTTTACTGAAGTCATCAATTACCACTGCTTTGTCAGTGATTTTGGCGTCAGACACTGACACTGATGCCAAAAGCCACCATTTGCAGTGGTATAATACGCTGCCAGGCGATGTCAGTTTTTACCGCGGCCATACAGAACCTTTTGTGGTGTTATGATATGCTGCCAGTCAGCAAGACAGCACTTGTTGCAGTGGTATGACACACGGATGGGCGGCGTCAGTTCATAATGCAGACGGACAACATTTGTTGTGGAGGTATGACATGCCGCTGGACAGCCTCAGGTTGAAACACTGTTGTTGATAACGTAATATTAGGAGCTCGAAAATACCCATCGGACAGGGTGGGAGGGGTGGTAGATGGGTTCAGTGTTCGCTTCCAGTATAAATATAGAGCCAAACCATGATGTTTTCTCTAAAACTAACCACATGCTTTTGATGACACCCAAGCCTTGGTTGCTGTGTCCCGGAATGTCAATAGCAGATGCAGGATGATACCTTGCGTGTTGGTTAATTGTATGTGACTTGATCTATTCCTGCAAGGGAAATAACAAGCAGCACTTGGGTACACGACAAAATAAAATACTGTCCTGGGGAAGAAGTGAAAATTTCGGAGCTTCTAGCATTTTTAAGTGATTAGCATTTCAGAATCTTTATCACACTGATGGCAGCTCCACTCGTGAATGTGTCTACACTGCGCTCTCCCCCTGCTCCACCCAAAGCCTTAATAAAAGGACAGAAATATTATCAGGTAGATGATGATGAGTTATCAGTGAGTAATACACACTCCTTATCATTGCTTCCATCCTCCTCTGGTCTCATCCGGCTTAATAAATGAACACCCAAAAATATTGACATCCTATGCATATTAATGAACACAAATGAAGTGCAACAAAAAAAAAACACCACCCAAATGCAGTGCAAAATGTATTCAGGCTGTAAATTATTAAATGGAGGTAGCAGCAGGTGAGAGTTATGCAGTATTCATCCTTTTTATCTTATGGCTCAGTTAATTATCTTCCTGCTTGACAAATTCATCCAGCACACATCAGTGACTAGTGGGGGTGTCAGATGAATGGAGATTGTGATGAAGTGTGCAATGAGCTCATATAGTTTTGTTTAGTCTGTACCTCACATTACTGTTTACTCTTTATAAAGTCTAATCAGCAGCTGGTATAAATGTGATGGCTCAGCTCTAATGTCTCATTCATGCTGAACGTTAGACACGTACACAGACCAGGATGGAGCCCTTTGTCCGTACAATACAGTCATTATGTCTGTATCTGTATTCTGAAAGCTCGTAAAACCAGCCGAACAGAGACTGTGGGGGCAGTGTAGTGTAGTGTAACTTGATAGGACTGTAGGCCACAACAAGACATTTTAAAAATGGCGGCGTGAAATGAATGCGTAATTTAGTGAAAAGAATTTGCCATCCACATGTTGCAACATATTTAATGTCCAGGTAGACCGAATAAGTGAAATTAGTTTGGACACTGGAGCTGTGCTGGCTGAAGGTGCTGAACCAAAGAATAACCTGCAGTGAACTGACAGACTCTCGTTCACAGGGATGTAAAGTAACGAAGTATGACTACCTCACTACCATACTTAAGTACTAAAAGGCTGTATCTGTACTTTACTGGTCTTATATTTTTTCCTCCTACTTCCACTTTTACTTGACTACATATTTTCGATGAGTTGAATACTTTTACTCGGATACATTTTCTATGAGCTGCATCGTTACCTGTTACAATTATAAATATTTTGACGGACCATTACAGCATCACTGCCAGAGCGGTAGATGGCTCTGCCACTGACTACAAGCAGGTTTGGTGGAGCTGGCTTGTCACTGGCAGTGATCAAACTGCCTTATCACAACATTGCGTTCAGTTTGCTCCCGCTCTGCCTCTCGGTTTGGTGCGACGACAGAACCCTTCTGACAAAGAGTTCTCTTCTACAAAGAGTTAAGCTCAGTGTTTTAAGGTGCTCTGATCACTTGCATTGTTTTGACAACAGAAATATTTGTACGTGGGCTTTAAGAGCTCGAGCTGGTCTAACAAGTGATGTAAGCGCCTGCTTTTAAGATGCTGAAATGGTTTAAATATCCTGATGGTTTGCTGTCAAAATTCTGTTGTTTAGCCCTTCTGTTTTGGGCCTTCTAAGTTTGTTTAGAGAGTGAATTTAAGACTCCATGTACATGTACTACGTCTTGTACATTCCCAACCTTTGTATTGCTGTTATAGCCAAAGGAAGTTTGAGTGTCCCTCAGGCTAAACGTTTGAAGATATTGCATAAACAATATGATATTCAAACTTTGTGTGTCAGGGCCTTAACCCTAACCAATCCCACCGCTCTTGCCTAAATGTAACCAATCCAACCAATGATGGCAAAAAGTTCCGGCAAATTAGAAGAAGAGTAGGGGTGGTCATCCTTTCGCTATTCTAGAAGGACTTTAATGATCTCAAACGGGGTCCATTAAAGGGTACATTATTACAACCTCCTCCACCGTTGCTATGTTTGTTGTTGTCAGAAACTTCAACTCTGCTCTCTATTGCCACCTTATGGAACCATAAATGCCACATATGCCAACTGATGATCATCAGTTCAAACAGGCATGTTTTGAACAGGCACTGTACTAGTATTAGCAAATATGAAGGAAAAATAAGAAAGAGTTAGGTTTAGTTTTTGTACTCTCCCGCTCTCTGTTACACTCTTCGTCAAATCAACCCCTCAATATTGGATAATTTGGATAAAATTAAGGACTTTCCACTAAAACGTAATCCCTAATATTTTGTCGCTTTGTCTGGATCTGATAATACTGTGAAGCACAACATTATCACTGTACAGTATGAACAACAATAATGCCATTACCAGCTGCCAGGACTCTGTGTGTTGTTTCCCTCAGGAACACTCAATACTAGGTTGTCCTCTTGCTGACGGGTCTCATCTGAAAACATAAGAGTTCTGGTTTTAGTCAATTAAACTCACACAAAGAAGATATTTCACACAGTATTATGGCTCTGTATAGATGGTTTGTCCACAATTACCTGAGCTGCACGGCTGCTCCAATCTTCCACTCACACCAGTTAAGTTTTCCACAGATGGGACCCAGTCTCTGGGCTGGTGGTTCAAAACCTGAGGTCAGGAGCATCACAGGGAGAAGCAAGATTAATCAGATGGGTCATTAGGTGGTTATTTTTTCAGATGTTCTCCAACTTTAGGACTCTAAGAACTTTTAATCTTTTAACTCTGCTTGACTCACTAAGGGTTCCGTTGGTGCAATAACTCAAATGTATAATGACATTTTGGAACAAGCATTTATCATACAGATTGGGTGACAGATTTTCAGTTTTAAGAAAACAAAAAAAATATCAAGTTAGAAAACCAAATGTTTAAGAGGTTACTGGATAACAGCACAAAACTCACTCCACACGCAGACACTGTGGAGTCTATATTGTTATGATATATATCTCTGTCTGTTTTTTTGTCATTCAGTAAAAAGTGGCAGATTATATAATGTAAGTGGCTTAGGCTTAATAATACTTGTTGCATTATCTGTGGTGTCCATAGACCTTTTTATTCTGCCATTTTTGTTTAATCGTCTCTCTTTCCTGGTTAAATTTTGTAGAGTTCAACACTATACATATCTTTGAGTCTGATATCAAATAAAATAAAAATATCATGGATAATATTAAGTCTGCAGTGTCAAAGATGTATGTGTGTGCGTGTGTGTGCATGTGTGTGTGCTGTGTGTGTGTGTGTCTGTCTGTCTGTGTTCATGACATGAGGAGGAGAATAAATATACTCACTGGAGAAGACAACTCTTCTGGTGTTATGAGTCGAACCTGAGTATGAAATAGCAGGAGAGGTTGTTGACTGACATGCGGTTATTACAGCAAACTGACACTAAAAACATAAACTTGCTGTAAAAAACGAGAGGCTTGTAGTGGGATAGAGAGGCTGAGTGGACTTTATATTAAGTATTAAGAATGAGGGAGCAGAGAGGTTGAATGTAAACTAAAGCAAGAAACTTACAGAATCACAGGACATTCAGACAGGTGAGTAAAACAATAAACCACTGTTGTAACTCATGGTAGAGCAGAAAGCATCAGCGAACGCTGTGTTGCCTACCTACTGTCTGTCATTTTTGTTTAACTGTCTGAGTCTTAATCACTCCATCATGGGTAAACATAAACGTGTGTGTGTGTGTGTGTGTGTGTGTGTGTGTGTGTGTGTGTGTGTGTAGGTGTGTGTGTGTGTGTGTGTGTGTGTGTGTGTGTGTGTGTGTGTGTGTGTGTGTGTGTGTGTGTGTGTGTGTGTGTTTGTTTGTTTGTTTGTGTGGAACTGAAACAATGCAGTGTGAGGATACAACAGATATGCTGGTGTACAACATGAAGACAAAAAGAGATTAATAATTATACTCACTGAAGACGACAACCCCTCCGGTTCTATGATTTGACCCTGAGTGTGAAACAGCGGGACAATAATATATTTTTAGAATGTAGATTGTTATTGATTTTTGCTATTACATGAAATTCTATACTAATTCTAACACAGTGCCCTTTATATTTTCGAATATAAAAAAATGTATTATTATCATTATTATAACCGATAATAAAGAAAATCATAAAATGATGATAATACATACATAAAATGAACAAAACAATAAAAAACATCTATGCTAAAATAACCTTGCATAGCCCATAACTGTCACCTCACCCTTTTGGCTAAATCCACAAATCCTGCCTTTGTATCTCTTTACAAGGACAAAAATTTTAATATTATAATTACATTTTTGTTATTTTACATAAAGATTAAGGCTCTTGATTCTGCTTGACTCACTGAGGGTTCCGTTCGTGCAATAATTCAACTGTATAATGGCATTTTGGAACAAGCATTTATCATACAGATCTGGCGATCATACAGATTTGATTTTATTTTTTTCAGTTTTAAGAAGACTAAAAAAAAATCTAAGAAGAAAAAAAAATATTTAAGAGGTTACTGGATAACAGCACAAAACATACTCTGGAGCCTATATTGTTATGTTATATATCTCTGTGTTGTCTGTTTTTGTGATTCAATAAAAAGTGGCAGATTATATAATGTATGTGGCTTAGGCTTAATAATACTTCTTGCATCATCTGTGGTGTCCATAGAATTTTTATTCTGCCATTTTTGTTTAATTGTCTCTCCTTCCTGGTTAAATTTTGTAGAGTTCTACAGGGCTCATGCTGCTGATGTTGTTACACTATACGCTGACAACTTATGCAATTGATTTTGTAGACTAAAGGTATATTATTAAAGAAAAGAAATGCAACGCCGTAACATTTACTCAGTCACATTTTGACTGACCTACTTTTTACTCTTATTAAGAATAGAGTTTTACTTTTGCTGTAGAAAAATATCTTTTAACTTGTGACAAGGATTGTAAAGTAGACATTTCTTTGTTTTTAGGGGTCACAAGCAATTGTTAAACATCGCCAGGTACAGTCAATGCTCATTTTAATGTGTGTACTCACAGTATGTATGTTATAAGTTTGATCACCATACACCACAACTGCATTCAAACCAAGAGGGTCAGTCTGACACTGGACCTGGGAAGGGAATGATGAAAAACAGAGAATATGAGTGTACATATCTTTGAGTCTGATATAAAATAACAAAAATGTTATGGATAATATTAAGTCTGCAGTGTCAAAGATGTGTGTGTGTGTGTGTGTGTCTGTCTGTCTGTCTGTCTGTGTTCATGACATGAGGAGGAGAATAAATATACTCACTGGAGAAGACAACTCTTCTGGTGTTATGAGTCGAACCTGAGTATGAAATAGCAGGAAAGGTTGTTGACTGACATGAGGTTTTTACAGCAAACTGAAACAACACTAAAACATAAACTTGCTGTGAAAAAAAACATTTTAAAGATAATAATAATAACAAAAAACTGAAAACTACATTTAATTAATATTGTTTTCTTTAAAAACCAACAAACTCAAAATCAAATATACAGGAATTGTCAGTCATTTCAGTCTTTGTAAACACAACAAGCATGTTTATTGAGACTGGATGTCTACATGACTGTGAGTCAGCCACCTTCTGAAAGTGTTGCTGTTTGTATTGTTAAACCTATATTGAACTTCTTAAAACTTGCTCCTGATACATATTTTAATAATAAAAGAAACTAAAACTATTACTGAAACTAATGAAACTCAACATTTAGAAACAATAAAAACTAAACTAAAATGGGCAAACCCACTGACTGAAACAAAACTCAATTAAACCACAAACAAAATAAAATAACACACACACACACAAAAAAAAAAAAACTCCAAGAACTCTGGTTTGACATTAACATTTTACCTCTTAAACTGTGCCTTACTCATTGATGAGCCCATTACAATAACTCAAGAACAGAAAAGCTCATTAGAAAACCAAAAGCTTAAAAGGTTATTAAACAATAGTAACCGACTGCCTACATCAAAGCTCCTGGCTAGTTTGTGAGGGATACTGCCTGATGGCCTACACATAAATGCCGCCATGTTGGAATTAAAATCCTTGTTTAACGCAACGGACAAACATATCGCATCAACGATCTTTAATCCAGCGTACCATGCTAAACAAAGACACTGCCCTAATTGACTGTAGTCAAACTAGAAAGCCCAGTTATTTTATTTAGGAGCTATCATGCTGTCATTAAAAGATCAGAGTAATAACGTTGCCATCAGTCGACAACAAACAGGCTAACAAACAGGCTATGCTAACGGACTAGCTGGTTTATCAACATAATAAACAACACGTTGAATCACTACTAACGTAGCAGTAAGTATTGACGAACATTTTAAACAATTAGATAACACCAATAACCTTACCATTTCAGTGGTAATGTCTTGAATAAAATTGTTATACAAAGTTGAGCTGTCCGTTGGTTACAGGCCAAGATATCATCTACGATATAGCACTTAGCATTACCATGACCCAGATGACTGAGAACCTTCACCGACACGCCCTATAAGGCGGAACTAAGCCCAGCCTCACGTTATCTTAACAAATTAAACGACACTCAGTTTTGTCCCTATTTTGTTTTTGGTTTACCATGAATTTCATTAAGTTTATGATCAGGTTTGTCTATGAACTGAATCAGTAAAGCTGTTTGTTAGTTTGCATGAGAGCTTGAATGTTCAACATTGTTTACAGCGATCTCTTATTCTGATTGCGGGGATTACTTCTAACAACAAATCCGGGTGCTGCTTACATCTTTTTTTAAAGTTCCCTCAAAAAGCAACTCTCTCCACCAAATCTAACTGTAGAGTTACAAAGTAGTAGGGAGTGCTACAATCTGGGTCCAAGGAGAGATGTAAAAAGTGTAAAAAAAAAAGGTACAGATTGTTAAAATATCAGGTGCTCATCAAGACTAACAAGATTGTAGAAAAAAACTAGACTATCAAGAGTGCCTCAGACTGCCTTTTTGGCTTCAGCCAGTTTTTTTCTACTAACTGTAGAGTTATTTGCCATACATGGATAGTTCCTTGATGTAAGTGTCTCACAGAAATTTAAGGAAAAACGGGCACCTGTTAAGAAGTGGTCTCAACCAATCTAGTGAACATCATGAAAGAATTTCAGCTTACCTGCAATATTGAGTTGCAGCTCTTGTAAATTTAATCCAGTTGTTTTATTTCCTGTCAGCTGAAGTTGTCTTTTCTACAGCACTTGTAGTTGCTGTTATGATGATCATCGTTCCCTATTTGTCCCATAGAGTGTAATGTCACTGCCCTGCTGAGCTGCGTTACCATGACTTTGATTCCCACAGTCAGCTGTTGCATAGTCACCTTCTTGTTATTAACTAAGTCTATCCTTTGGAGTATTGTGGAGGTTTAGGATGATGTCATGGAAGCTGCAGTCAAGTAACCCAGAGCGGGGGAAGAAAGTGAGGTATCCACATTTGTAGTCCATTTTATTGGGTCCAGCATCTGTGAGAAAATGAAGAAAAGTTAAATGGAATTGAGTGTGGG
Organism: Cephalopholis sonnerati; assembly: GCA_019142605.1. NCBI lineage: Eukaryota > Metazoa > Chordata > Actinopteri > Perciformes > Serranidae > Cephalopholis > Cephalopholis sonnerati. The sequence goes on from JAGQAX010000010.1 coordinate 36,031,346, forward strand.
AAAAATGCAGTTAACTCCCTTCTTAAGAATGACCAGGTCGGCTGTCTGCTGCTCGATTAAAACTGGCTGGTTGACTAATGAAACCTAAATGAGTCTTTTCTATTGCTCATGGATGTATTAACCCCTGAAAGATCATAAATTCCTACAAGTCATCACATGTCATGCCAGGCAACTTTAGATGCAGCACCTGGCCAACTGAACACACCCTAATGCCACATGTTATGCCTACGAATTTACCACCTTTATATAACTGTCAACATAGGTAAGATATGTGAGAATTACATATGTTTCAACTCACTGTCACACAGCTTTATTCACTACTGTGCCCTCAAAATGCAGACAACAGCCAATTAAACTGAAGGGTAGAATAACTGCTTTACAATCCTGATAAATGTATTTCTATCAGTGTATCCTGTCATTCTTAAAACACACATTACAAATATACTCACTAAAATTTCTTACACAATTACATAGAAAATGTACCTTATTTTCTTTAAATGTGAGTTACTTACCTTATAGAGAAACCCCATTTGAGTTGTCATCATCTGTCTGAAAACCACGCATCTTGTTTGTCAAGAGTTTGGCACAGTCACTCTAGTTTCCTTTCCACACCTCTGGCAAACCAGTTTTGCCACCATAGCTGAAATGACAATCCCTTTCAGAGTTTCTTCTCCTACCCTGTCTGTGTATTTTTCAAATTAACAATTTAAGAGTCCAAAGTAAACAGTATAAAACCAGAATAAGCTGATCATCTACAATCAACATAAAATGTTTTAATGTATGTTGAGGAGGTGTGTTTTCTTGAACCCAACATCCAAGTCAACACCAATACCTCCAGTAAGACTAATGCTTATCAGTCAGTACACCCATAAGCATCATGGGGGGACACAGGGGACACATCCTCCCCAGTATTTAGGACATGTGCATTTGTCGAAACATGAAACTGGCAGAGGACTTTTATTTTTGATGAAGTTAAAGACATTTCAACCATAAATTGATGTAGCATACGTGTCCCCCCATGTTGAAATGAAACTTACACCCTTAGACCACACCTTAATCACTCACTGTTTTGCAAGAGGCAAATCACAGGATGCCGAGATTGCTCTCTGCTAATGACAAGAGCTAACTTGTCCTGTTTCAGTTAATCAGTAATACATCAGGTTTTTCCTCCTCTGGTCCCGTAAACACAGCATCCTGCATTATGACAGTTTAACAAGGACTGAGCTGTGATTTTCCAGACAAAAATTCTGCTTTTTAATTGGTGTTTAAACACTGTGAAGAAAACATAATGTTCTGTTAGGTGGAGATTTTAGGTTTACTCAGTGGAATAAAAAGAAGACTGTGGCATTTGTTTCCACTCTACCATCTTTCATCATATCACTGTCTGTCTTTTTTATCACTGTCCAGACTGGCTGTACTTCCTGCTTCTATCACTTCTCTCTCACTGTCATTCACATGACACCCAACCTGGACATGGCATGCTATCAAACTATGGTGTCAAGCATCATTCCTCACATATTGTAGGCCCAGTCTATCAGTTGTACTGTAGGGATAACATTGAGGCACAAGCAGAATGAGTGACTTTCCACACACAATCTTCACCTCTGCATTGATTTATCGATAAGATGTCAAGGTTTGGTTGCGAGGACCTTTCTCAAGACATATTTATTTTAGCAACAGCCCATTATTGCATGATAAAATAGTTTACACCGTGGTACAGAACAATAATAAATAACTTTTTAGGTGGTTGGATTTTAAATTTCTTTCACAGGACATTTCATGGGAGGATCCTGTGATTTAAGGGCTGTATTACCAATTATTCTAAGAATACTGTTAAAGAGCTTCTAACTTAGCCCAAGAATTTCTAGCAAGGAGTCCTAATTTAGGAGTGAAAAGGGAGGGAGAGAAAAGTTCTCAGAGCAACTCTGCGAAAGAAAGGGAAATAAACTTTTTACCATAGCAAGGAGGTGTGGTCGACCTGGTTGCAAGGTATGATACAACTTATGACACATTCTGTAACAGATGTGATTGGTTGTCATTCTGTGAGCCTGCAAGGTGTGCACACCCAAATACACTGTGTCACAATACTGAGACTGTGAATGTTTTGTCATCGTTTGTGTTATCACTCTGCTGATGGTTGAGACAGACTCAAGTCATCACCACCGCACTGCTGCATTTTTCCATTTGACAAATATCTGTGTGTTATCATCTTTTTATTTCTGGCATTTATCATTATTGCGTTGGCTGGGAGATATGAGCACGTCTCTAATAAGACTGACCACAGATATTATCTCTGCATGATCTAATATGTGGCATTTTATGAGCTCACCGTCATCCAGCGTTTGGAGAATATCTCTCCTACCTGTTAGTGTTTCTGCCATTTTCTCCTCTGCTTAAGAAACTCTTTAGCCTCTTAAAAGTCCTCCTCCTTATTCCTGACAGTTTTTTCACCTTAGGAGGTCTTTTAAGGGCTGAAATGCTCTGTGAATGACTTTTATCTTTACTGGATCTAGTGTTAAGTTAAGGGGAAATCTCAAAAAAAAGTCACAATTCTAATCATTATCTGGTTTTATTTTTTGTTGTTGTTGTTGTTGTTCAAACAAAGGTTTCGTGAGTGTGGCCTCATTCATTCCCAAAGTTGTGAGAGTTTCTAATTCAGTGATCTAATATGCTTCATGTATCAGCTGGGCTTTCTCCAAGTTGCCTCCTCATCTTAAAATTTGAACTCTCTCAATACCAGTGTAGCAGTATGATGTTGGGGGCAGATCAGCTGGACTGTTACTGTTTGTATCTCTGATAGCAGAACAATATTCTGCCATTCTAGTCTTAAAGGATCTGGCTGTCACGTTGATGTATACAGTACCACAAGGGCACTTGACTCCAGTGGGTGTACAGGAAATTGTTCCTGAGTTTTGTACTCTTTTCATGTTATGGGATGGAAGAAGGAAATTGTATGTTGTATACTGACACTGTGGGCATCAACCAAGTTTGAAATTACCTTCTAGTAAATGTGTCAGCAGTTGAGCTGGTCTGATGTAGAGGCAATCTAAATGTACCAGTTTGTCCTCAAGGTTTCCTTCTCAATCAAAGCTCATGCTAGGTGGCTCTTTAAACAGTTCTTTAACTTGTGGGTTACTAGTTAGGATACCCCAGTGTCTTTGATTGAATGTTTGATTTGTCGTGCCCTGTTTATTAGTATCTAAGGACACATATTATTTAAGACATGGAGGCAGGTTTTCCACTTTTGAATCTCCAAATACTTTATTCAATGCTGTATTTAGTTATTCATCATATCAGCTATTCTTAAATCCTGCATGACAGGGACAGGGAGGTCATGTTTGAAAACTGGTGATAAACAGCTGACATTTGAACATCATAGTCATGATGTTAAATGCACCCTAGCGCACGTTTATTGCAATATAAATTCTTATTTTTATGTAATTCAATAGTGCATATTTGACCATTTCTTCTATGAAATTTTAGGGGAAGTTCAGCATCCCTTGTTGTCTCAGAGCAATCGCCCATGTTAGAGAGTCAAAATCCAGCTTGAACTTGAGGAATGAACCTCTGTCATTGAACCATTTGGTGAAATCTAGGGTTTTCTGTTCACCATCCGTCAAAAGGAATACTGTATCATCCAAACCTTTTCTAATAGACAATGTTTTTTGTCTTAATCATTTTATTGTTTTCACTCAAGATGTATTTCATTTCAAAAAGGCCAACAGGTTTGCATAGTTTGGTGTTAACTGTACCCATAGCACAAACACAGCATTGCCAATAGAAATGAAAAAAATGTCATTTAGACTTTTTAGTTAGGTTGTTGTTTTGCCTGACCTGGCTCTCTGTCCTTGTCTCAGGCCCCTGCTCACTTCCCCCACTCCATGTATTCTCCCTCTCTTCACACATCTGCTATCTTCCAACCTTCCACTAGATCTCTTGCCATCCCTGGTCACCTGACATCCCCGCCCAGCTACACATCTGTTTCCTCATCAGCCCTGCAGTTTGAAATGACCTAAAACAATGGTATTTGTGTTGGTCAAAAATGAACAAACACATTTTTTTTCAACAACTCTTTTAAGTGTCCGATTTGTACCAGGTCAGCCTGTCAAACATCCGGGTGCTCATGAATCCCTCTCCCACTTGCAGTTAATGGATAGGGCACCACGCATACTGTCTGTAAATGAATGAGATGCAACTGAATGACACTCTAGTTCAGACAGCGTAGCAGCTACAGTCATTGAATGAGACTGAGTAAACCATGCTCACCTCTTGTTGCTTGGAATGCCAGATGAAAAAAAGTTTTCATTAATAGAATTAGAGCGGTAAGCTTGCCATTTAAACAGCCTGCTAAATGTCATGTTGTCTTGGGAAAAAGAATGACTGGAGTCAGCTGCAGACACACAATGCCGGGCTGTAGGTAGAGGAGTTAGATACCACAGATGTAGAGGAGGATGGTGTTCCTGAGGAGCCAGCTGCATGAATGGTTGACAGAGACAAACAGGTTGATTTACTGGTTTGTGAGGTGACAGAAGTGCTGTCCTCTCTTTCTTCTAAAATCTGCACAGTAGAGTGATTGTAAACCAATGAGGACCATTTAAATCAGACTCGGGTCAGGACCTCCACCAGCCAAGGCCAACTGTGCGTTCATGCACATGAATTATTTTGGTTTGATGAAAATGAGAAGTTGAACTGAGTGGCAGTATGGAATAGTTAAATTTCTAAAGCTTGGAAATTTAGCAAACTAGACTGAATAGTGCACACATACAATGTGTTAATTTGAAGCATGTCAACAACGAAGACATACAGAATATGCTGTTCATGTTTTTTGATAACTTGTATCTTTGGTCTCACACTTTTGTATTAGGCTGGGCTGGTGTGAAAAATTTCAAACTGGTTATACATTAAGCCAAACATCAGATCGGACAGGTGTACAGAATTTTATCAGGTGTCCCACTTGACTCAGCAGTCGCTCCTGAGTTGAACATAATGACACTGTCAGACAACAGAAAGCTAGCATCCAACTATTGCATAGCATCATGTAAAACATCAGCTCTCTGTCCACATTGTGACATCATTTAACAAACCACGTACATATCAGTGCATTCAAGATCAGAGTGGAGACATAACCAATTAAAAGATGGGTGAGTAGCCTACTTGCTATTTTCTTGTGTTTGTAAAATTACTTTTTAAACAGAAAACACATTTATTATATTATATTTTAACTTCAAATGACACACACATTACAGCCAACAGCAAGTAGCCTAGCTTGTTATTAGCATAGTCATTTAGCTTACCAGAAACCTTCAGCTCCTAGGTGATCCCACCAGCCAGCTGCCTCCATTCAACTTCATGAATCAGCCATTAATCATCCACTTGTGATGCTTTCAAAACGAGCGACAGGAATAAATAGAAACACAGCATCTGACAAAAGTTCAGCTCTAAATGACAGCGCTTTGTCAGTCGTGACTAGGACACCTCTTTCATCAGCTTTAAATCCAAAATGTGGTCATATTGGTGCAGGTTTTAGTTACCCTGAGAGAAAACCTCTGCCTTGTCTCTTCTCATCAGCCCAAAAAACACAGTGTTCGAGCAAACAAACAAAGTGTGCCTGCCCTCCCACCTCTACTGAAATTTGATCTCCTTTATGTCGCTAACACCGGCCTGGGCTCAGCAGATAACTGCACAAAGCCTGTCAGACACTAGTGCTCCAATTATAAACATAATCAGGTTAATCACATGGTCATATTGCTGATTACTAATGCTATATGAGTTTGATGTAGAGGATGACACTGTCAGCACAGTGTTGATGATGTAGGCTACTTTTTTATTTGCCAGAACGTGTTATAATGGCAAATGCTGGTTAATCCAATTTGCATAAGATCAAACCAGTTTAAGCTTGTATACTGGACCAGACTAGCAATACTGGAAGTCAACCCAACTCTATCATAGTACATATAATACCATAACCATGAAGAGCAAACTCCCAAGCTCTTGTGCTTCACTGGAGGTTCAGGGTTGCAATGCTTCAGATAGTCAGAGGCATTCAGAGGTGTTGTCACTGTCTGATGGATTATGACCATGTTGAAAGCTGTGGTCAGAGATGTCAGAAATGCTGCAGTCATCAACGGATCCATCTATTGGCAGGTCACACTTCTGGGCCAGAATTTCTAAATACAGCCTTCTAAAACTTCTGTTGTGTTAATGCCTTTTTCGACACTGTTGTTGGACATGGTGGTCATGTGAAATGTCTTCATACAGTCTTCTGTCACCCCCCAGAGTTGAGCATCATAGTAACTGTAGAAGTTACTTTAATTGTAGAAATCACTCTTAAGCCAAGCAGTGAGATTTACCAAGGTCGAGTGCTCTTAGGAAAAATTACTAGCCTGTTTGAGTTTTGAGTATCAGAATAAGTCTACATTTCTCAAATACACCCTGTGTTTGACAGAGGTTCAAGATTGCTGGTAGAAATTATAAATATTGATGATGCAAATGTTCAAAAATATGTAAATGGACACTGGTTATGGTTACTTTGGTGAAGCTGATGAAATATTGAATACGGCAGTTGTGGTTATTGACAACATGAGGCTTAATGGTGGATGCTGCCAAATATTTTTTCTCAATAATTTACACTCCAGCTGCTTCAGTGCTAGAGCTCAGAAATAAAGACGATATTCCATTCACTTACAAATTCATGTGTTCTTCTTGTGTGCAAGGGCTGCCTAATTGATAGCTTTCAATATTAACAACAGTTTCCTCCAGCTGGAGACCAGAATACTTCAACCTGTGCTCTTATCTGCCATTTCATAACCTATTCTCCCTTCTCACTCCACAGGCAGTAGTATGTGTGGAAACTCCTTGGGGATGCTCTGAGGATACTTTCATATGCAGAAGTTATCGGGCTGATGGTGTCAACACTGTGTGGAGATAAAAATGCAAATATTTGTTCACGGCCAAAAGTTTTACAGCAGCTTTTTCGAATTACAATATTGTCAGTCATTCATTCATTTACACACACACACACACACACACACACACACACACACACACACACACACACTAAGTGGACCAGAGAGGTTTAGTTCAGATTAGCATGATATAGCATCTGGTGAAATGTGAGCAGATTGTTAATGTGGACATGAAGTTAATGTAAATGTGTCTGTGGAAGAATTTCTGGTCTAACAATTTGGATGTTTGTGGAAGACTTTTACATTGAAAGCTATGTATTTAAATGTTGTAAATCAAGAGTGCATCTACTCTTGAAAATCTAACAGTAACTACTCAAAGTACTACTACTATGTCTTGTAAAATTGGAAGTACTTGCTTTTTCAGAATATGGTCTGAAGTAACCAAGTATTGCAACCAAATCCAACCAACCAATCAAATTATAATCATAAACTTTTTAAATTATTAACACTCCAGCTGCTCTGTCTGTGGTGAAGATTGCAGCTGAGTAGAATATCATGTTTGCCTGATGAGGTCTGTTGCAGTCTCATGTGGTGACGTACTCCTCACAGCCTGAGATGACAAAACACTGAGCAAGTCCTCAAAAGGTACAGGCAGTGACATGTATGGAAATAAGCAACTTGGTTTGGTTGTAAAAGATGAGCCAGGAGAAAAACAGTACATGAGAATATTTTTACTGTATGCTGTGCCAACAAAAGTGTGATGTGTTATTAAGTTAAAGAGTTTTTATGACATTTAGTATTGCACTTCCACAAAATAGAGCCAAAGATATATTGAATCAGTCATTAGTATAGGGTCAAGCTCCAGGTAAGCTGGATCCTGCATTTCCCATAATGAAACTAAAGGGTGTCTTTCATTAGATCTTCCTTGCAAAGAAATGCCCACATCTTTCAACCTCCATGCCTCCAGTTGGTAGCATGTTTGCAGCATGTTCAAGTGTAAAATTGTCAAAGGTGCTCTTTTAAAAGGACAGTTCATCCCAAAAAGCAAAGATGCATTTTTTTAGTAATGTAATTTAACAATTGTTTTGGTTTGAGTTACCAAGTGTTGCAGATATTGGCTATAGAGATGCTTGCCCTCTCCAATATAATGGAACTAGATGGCACTCAGCTTGTGGTGCTCAAATTACCAAAAAATACATTTGAAAAACTCAACAGCAATGTCTCTTTCCAGAAACTATCACCCAGTTACTCTGCTGTGAGAAGTTTCATGTAAGAACTGTTTTCTTTTGACTTAACGACACCGGTCAACCATATCACTGCTCAGAAGGAAGCGTGCATCTACTGCTAGCTCACCTAGCACCACTGAGCTAGCTGACATTACAGCTTAGCTAAAGAAGTCATTAATGTGTACATCTAGCGCTGTAACAAGTATGAGCGTCGTGTCCATGAGTAGATGCACGCTTCCTACTGCGCATTGATATAGTTGTTGGGTGTAGTTCACAAGAAAGAGAATAGTTATTACATCAAACTCTGTACAAGGTCTTGTCATGTATCAGTTCAAGGAGGAACCAAATACAGACTAACAGGCATATTGAATATTTAACAGAAAGCGAGCTTTAATGCAGCTAATAGAAAACATTCGGTACAGCTAGGTAACTAAAAGTCCAAATGAAAGCAGAACCAAAACCTGAAAAACCAACCAGGATTATATGATGAACTCAAATCCAAAATCCAAACAGAACACCGAGCAGGAAACAGAGCAGGGAATGACACCAAGAACTCGGGGGTGAGCACAGGAATGAATGCAGGAATGAATGCAGGATGAATGCAGGACAAACTGACAAAGAACAAAGGGAAACACACAGGTACATATACAGAGAAAACTAATCACAAGAACAAGACACAGCTGGATTAGAAGACATGGGCAACAGGAAGGAAATGGAGACTGGCAAACAACAAGGGTGTCGAGAGGAACACTAGGGTGGAGCAAACAAGACTAACACAGAAGAGATGTGAAGGGAAGACTCTGGGAACAGGGAGGGGCTAGCGAGATAGGTGTGACAGAATACAGGCAGTGAAACACACAAAGACAGGAAGTAGACCCAGACATGACACATGAGGAGAAAACCTACAAAATAAAACAGGAAGCAGATTAAACATGAATGACACAAAACAAGGAACACAAACAGAAACTTCAAAACAAAGACCACAGGGTAACAGAATATAAACAAAAACCCAGGATCATGACAGGTCTGTGGATTATCTTGAGTAACTGTGTCACGATTTCTGGAAAGAGACATTGCTGTTGAGTTTTCAAATGCATTATTTTGAGCACCACTAGTCGAGTGCCAGCTAGTTCCATTATATTCAAGAGAAGGCAGATATCTCTATGTCCAATATCTCTAACAGTCGGCAAGTCACATTAAAACAATCTAGATTGTTACATAGCACTTTAGGTAAGAGGAGAAATATGTATTTTGAATTTTGGGGTAACTGCCCCTTTAACTAAGGCTGTAATACTAATCAGACAAAACGGCAGCTGCCATTAGTCCAAGACACCCTGGGGCCCCAGAAGCTCCGAGCTTATTGTGTGTCAATGGGTTTGTGCTAATTTAATGGAAAATTTGCACCACTTAAACCCAATATGAACTATGATAAGGGCCTTAACACTTATTATCTTCCTTATGACCTAATCTTGAGGCCCTCTTTTGGAAAGAGTCCCTGGGTAAAATTCCATTTTCAATATTTCAGTTTTCTGCTTATGTATCTCATATTACTAAATTAATTTGTGATAATTTGCAAACCTCAGGCAAGGTAGTATTGCAGTTTAGAAAAACGTCTCTAATTACACAAAGACTGGGAGAAAAGGGGGTTAATAGGGGCCCAGCAGTTCAGTTTTGACACTATATTAACATTACAACACTGCTAAATATTAAAGCTTCAATCATCAAAAGTGACTGTTGCATTAGCACTTATCTTATCTACTGAATATCACTGTTAATGCCAAAGACATTTAACTATTTTACACAGAAATGCTTAACATAAACAGTGTATAAATAATAGAAATGTATTTGAACTTTCAATTCAGTCTTTGATTCACCAAGTACTGACTGGGCATATACCTGATCATTTTTTCCTTGTTTAATAGTTATGGATTGTGAGCATGTGCACAGCTATGAAAAAAATGTGGTGCCATGTCGCCAAGAAGGCATTTTGAGAATACTGTATTGACCTGAATATAAGAACATTAACATATCCTCATACAACTGTTCATATGATATATTACAAAAATGCACACACAATGGTTCATATGATATTCAGTTATGCAAGTAACATTACTGTGGTTAGGTTAGGAAAAGAAACATGCTGATGATGCACCATGAAATAACCCAAGGTTTACTCAAAGTTCACATGGTTCCAAACACTCTTGGGGGAAAATCCTGTATTTTGGGACCATCCAACATCCAAACCTGCCTCCTTACCAGGCTACTTCCTCATTTACTCTCATTAGCACATTGGTCACTCACAAATTACCGGCTCATTATTATGTAGGATATATACCATTTTTTTGTATGTATGTATGAAAGGCAAAGCTTTCGATTTACTGGTCCATATATGTCCCAGCCCTCACCTATAGTCATGAGCTGTGGGTAATGACTGAAAGAATGTGGTTGTGGGTACAAGCGGCCAAAATGAATTTCCTCTGATGGGTGGCTGGGCTCAGCCTTGAAGATAGGGTAAGAAGCTCAGACATCTGGATGGAGCTACTCCTTCGCATTTAAAGGACTCAGTTGAGGTGGTTCAGGCATCTGATCGAGATGCCTCCTGGGCGCCTCCTGTTAGAGGTGTTCCAGGCACGTCCAACTGGTAGGAGGCCCCTGCGCAGACCCAGAACATGCTGGAGGGATTTTGCTCAGCCTGTTGCCCCAAAGACCTGGCTTTGGATAAGCAGTTGAAAATGGATGGATGGATGGATGGATGGATGGAAAGTGTAAGGGAACTTATGTTTGAGGACTAGACCATTTTGCTTTATTCACATCAGATTTTCCTTTTCGATGGAAACTGTCCCCTACAGAGAGGGTTGCATAATGGGTTGTGTATCGCCTTATTGTTGCTGGACTAGCAAGTTTACTCAAGTCTGTTTATGCTGTTTTTTAGAATTAGTCAGCCCTCAAAGTGTTTAGATAGCCCACTTCAACCTACAACAGTTTCTTAAGGCTTGTGTAATGTGTTTTGGTGACACGGAGGAAATAAATTCTGGACGAGTGAAAACTGATCCAAAGTGTCTCACAACGTCCACTGCAGAAAGGACTGAATCATCTGTCAAGCAGCCAAGAACTGCAGCTGTCACAGATGATGAGAGGCTCAAAAGACAAAAAGACAGTCTAGGAAATGCTAACTGTCCAAGAAATCATTTTAACCGCTTCCAAGAGTCTGACAGGAGAGAGTAGAAGTGTGTGACTGACAGACAAGCCATACAAATAAGGAACTGATGTTCTGCCTTAATGGAAGTATTTCATGTTTATGTCATACAAGTAGAGGCGACTAATATTTGGGTCAGTACGGTAAGTTTTCTTTTCTGAGCATTTACTCAACATATCAAAAACATGAGAACATATTTACTTTCAGTGCTGAAATTACTTCAGCCACCATTTGCTACACGGCAATCAAAACTCAAGCACATTGGTCCTCATTTATCTGTCTAACATACAAACCAGCACAGATCCAAAAACAGAAATCATCTAATGATAGGGTTTGCATGTGGTTTCCGAAACATTCTTATCTTGCCACAGTGTAAGAATGACCAGGCATTGATAAATGTGGCCGCTGAAAACAATTGGAATTTAAATGTCCCATCCCAATATTTTCTGGGTTTAGAGATCTCGCCCCTGGAGTGAATGACACAGAGAAGTATGATACAGCCAGGAATGGAAATGCTGATGTCCCAGAACCAACTGATTCTATTTAGCAGCATGAAAAGTGTCATCAAGGTAGTCAGAAAAAGGCAGTATGGAAAGTTATCACTGCTGCTGTCAACAGAGTTGCAGTGGACAATCAAATTCAAGGTTGGAATATTTATTTTACACATTCATGATATGTACTGAGTCATAGCCTACACATTTTCTTAAATTAGCCTCTATATTATGTAATATTGATATTCTTACAATAGTCACAAAAAAGCCTATAACTGACGCTGACCGAGGAGCGTTTGGCAGCATGTGTTGGGTGTGCTTCTGTCAATATCAGGCATAACAGGTTGGAGAGGAGATACAGAGGCACCGCGTGTGTCTGACCTAACCGTAAACCGTACAGTAAAAATTTGATTTCCTAGGTTACAAGTACTTAATTATTACACTCTTGCAGGGTTTATTTACTTATTTGTGATAATGTTTTAATAATAAATGACTTGTGGTATTGCTTGTCAGTATTTAAAAAAACAATTAGACCCATGTATCAGTGGTGTTCTTCTTTTGGTCAGTCTGGAGCCAGTCAGTAAGTGATTAATATGTGACTGCAAAAACTTACAAAGGTGATTTGGCATGGCGTAAGTAGTGATGCAGGTGCTACGCCAAACTGTTGTGGTGAAGGTGGAGCAGAACCTGAAGGTAAAGCTTTCAATTTACTGGTCCATCAACATCCCAGCTCTAGCCTATGATCAAGAGGTTTGAGTAATGACTGAAAGAATAAAGGGCAGTAGCAGCCAGAATAAGTTTCTGCCGTAGGATGGTTGGGCACAGCCTTAGAGATAGGGTGAAGAGCTCAGACATTCGGAGGGATCTCAGAGTAGGGCCACTGCTCTTTTGCTTTGAAAGGGGCCAATTGAGGTAGTTCAGGCATCTGATCAGGGTGACCTCCCTGACACCTCCCCTTACAGGTTTTCTGGGCACATCCAACAGGTAGGAGGCTGACCCATAACAAGCTGGAGGGATTATATATCTCATCTGGCCTGGGAACACCTCAGGATCCCTCAGGAGAAGCTGGAAAGTGTTGCTGGGAAGAGGGACGACTAAAATAGTTTGCTCAGCCAGCTGACCCCTTGACCCTGCGTAGATGATAAGCAGATGAAAATGGATAGATGGGTGTAAATACCTAGATGCCGGTCAGAATACAGTCTAATAACAATTCTCCAACTCAGCCAGATTTACTATGCTGTACCACCAATCCACGCTGACTCAAACAAGCGGATGCGAGACCTGACATGAGATCTGAATGTAGCCTTCACTCATGTCCACATCGATAATGCCGAGATTTGCCTGGAAATTACTGCACACCCAGTTTTCTGTTGGACGTTGGTTTGTGAATGAGAGCCATTGTGCCGAAGCACATCTATATGACTGCTGAACCATCTCCATCCCCATTGAAGTCTATGAGCTGTGGTCAAATGGGCCTTGAGTTGAGACTTTTTGTCATATATTAACACCCTATGCTGTCTACACATGTACATATAGTGCAACGTGACTAATTACTGAGGACAGCCCAAATAATTTGGCTTCTGGTTGATGTCCTTTATTAATGTTTAAAACATTAACTACTTGGTCCCATCATGATTTCAGCAGTGTGCACCTTGGCCACAAATCGATTTCACTAATGATTAATAGGCAGATAATTCTTTTTTTTAGTCCTTTCATCTCTGAAACTGTCAAAAGCATTTTAGCAATAAGGTCATTTGGTTTCATGGTAAGGTAATGGACCAAAAATGATCTCACACTACAGCCATTAGGACACTCTGCCAAGATTTCAGAACATCTTTCTGTCCTACTTTAAGTCATGAGGATAAAATTGATGGTCACTGATACACAGAGTGCTTAGTACAAATCAAATAAGTGCAGAGGAGGAAGGAGACAAAAATGAACTTCTTTAAAGCAACCTGTCTCGTCAAAATCTAACAATATATATTATAAGGAAGTCTTGAAACTCCAAACATTGCTGTATAAGAGGTCATTGTGCCAACTGATGCTAAGAGATTAATAATAGGATATTAATCTTCTGGTGAATAACTTCACTTTTATAGAGAGGGCTGGCCACCTCAATTACACTGACCGATACCAACAAACCTTTCGTACCAAATGAGAGCTAGATATCTAAGGTCATTAACCACATCCTGCTTTGTTTGAAGTTGTCCCTGATATAATCTAAAAATAATTTCCAGGACCTGTCCTGTACATCACTTACAATCTCTGAAACGTCCTTCTTTGTGTCCCAGTATTATCTGTCAAACTGACGGTTTGCTTTGCTTCTTAAGGTCAGCAGGAGCTCTTTGGCTTTGAGAGACTGAGGTCAAATCTGCAGACTAACATTTCCTTTAAAGGTTCAAAAGGAACACATTAGTTGCACTAGAGCTTTTAATGGCATTTGCAAGAATCCACTGTGCCTGAATTAAGACAACCAATCAGTCAGATTGAGTCTGTTTCAATCACTGCTTGCGTGTGCGCACTCATCCCCCTATGATGACATGATTGTGTGTCAGTTTATGTACTAAGAAAACATCTGAATCTGAATCACATTCACTAATGCACAGCCTACAGTATACATCTTGAGAGCATTCTGAAAGACTGGTTATGTTATCAACATGTTAGGAGGCAGCATCAGACACAAGGATGCAAGGAGACTGGACAAATTAGTTAGGAAAGCTGGCTCTGTGATTGGAGCCAGGTTGGACACACTGGGGGAGTTGGTGGAGAAGATGCACACTGAAGATGTTAGAGGCTATTCTGAACAACTCAGATCATCCACTTCATACACCATGATGGACCAAAAAAACAGCAGTGGTGGACGACTCCTGTCTCTTCGATACAGGGCGGAGAGATACAGAAGATCCTTCATACCTACAGCCATCAGGCTTTTTAATTCTTCTGCAAATGGTAGATGAGCTGACAGACAAATAAATTTCCCTTTGGGGATTAATAAAGTCATTCTTTTTCTTATCCTTGTGTTAATTTATTGTATGCAACACAACACTTTAAACAGTCAATGAATGAACAATAATCATAACTTAGGCTTATCAGTAGTAGTCATAATGAACCGTACATAGTTCTGTGTTTTCACTGATGTTCATGAACGTGACATACACTTAGGGGCTGAGGAGCCTGTCAGTCATTGTCGTTCCCATGAAAACTGTTTTTGGACAAACTTGTGGAGACAGTATCTACTAGTGATGTCCAAATGAAGCTTCATGAACCACCAGTTGTATTTGCTGAACCCACTAGATGGCGCTCTTGGTGTAATGAAAAAGGCTCAAGGGGTGGCAATGCAGTTTGGTTTGAACCCTTTGTTGAACAAAGAGTGCCAGAGTGGGCCCAAGAAATAAAGAAAATGGTTCATGAAGCTTTATTTGGCCATTGCTAGTTGAAAGCAAACTGCACTACCATCCCTTGAGCCTTTTTCATGATACCCAAAGCGCCATCTAGTGGGTTCAGCAAATACAACTAATGGTCCATGAAGCTTCATTTGGACATCACTAGTATCTACGCTTTGAGCCTCTGGGTAGTCTTTTGCCTTGGCAGCAGTTGACCGGTATTTGAGGGCCATAATCATCCATGTACCCATTGGTATGTTTCTTACACAATTGAAATCAATTTGAAAGGCATAGACTCTAAAAGACAGGGAGACTTCCTTTGTTGTCCGTCCCACCATGTATGTATAAGATCATAAATCTATGCCATCTTGCACCCGAAAAGATAGTGTTGAGGGTGAGTTAGACTAGGCTGTTGTGCCTGTTCATTTGAAATCCTTGCCAAGTTGCCTGGTGCTGATGGCCCCACGCCATCCTTACATATAAAGCTATTTGTGATCTCTGTAATATCTGACCTATGACAGGCTCTCACAAACAGCCTGTCTAGGTAATGGAGTCATTTGGCCAAACGGAGGAACTGCAGTCACCAAGTGCACATTATGGACTCTCAGCTAAAGGCCCTGAACTGACTGACAGAAGATTAAAAAAAGGAGGTGGGGGTCATTCTTATCCCTCACAACCTAGTTTCTTGACTCCTGTCCCAAAGACATTTTTCCAAACATTTAGTGCTTACTTTAGTACATCGTTAGGCCTTCGATAATCTGCACAGCTGAGCGCTTGTTTCCACTGTTAACCATATCAAAACAAGCAACAGGGAAACTATGCTCACAGGCACGCACCCTGATGAAGACCTTAGGGTTGAAACTGGTCAGCATTTTAATGTAAGGAGCCATATTTTGAAGTAAAGGCTTTTTCACTTAATTCAAATGCACCTGCTCCAGCTCCACGCATGAGTGTCTGAAGTTAATTTTTTTTCTTCCCATGTTCTTTATGAGCAAATGCATTCTTTCTTGAGTATCATATGAGAAAGACGGTCCTCCAGCACACTACTATCTTGTCCTCCAAATTATGTCGTTCAAGACCAAGCCAAGCTGTCTTGGACTGTGATGCTGTGGTATAGCTTTGGCCTTTTATTTTTTGCTGACATTTGTAGCCTTAATGTGCTTTTTGTGTAAATTATGCTTCTTGATAGTGAAAGTAATTTTTGAGAAGGGACCTGCTGGTGTAGCCTATTGTTTTTCTTGGCTGAGGGCCTGTGAATGTAATGATATCATATAACTGTCTTATGAACATTGTTAATCTGACACCTTGCTGTAATGATGGGTACATGATGCTTACTTGATTAATGTAAGGGGCATGCTGTCAGTTTGTTTTTGCAATGTAGTGGCATTGTGCAAATAGGCTTAGCCAATGCAATCATCAGCTGTGTGGCTACCCTGCAGATCAGTGAGTCGACCATTGCAGTCAACACAAATCACACATTTACACCTATTTGCTCTTGTGGTAATGACTTACGTACGATAATGTACCTCAAAATACGTTAACTTTAAGGCTTTGGTACAATAATTTAACATTTCCCAGGTCTGTAGGAAGTGTGGTTGTTGGATTTAAGGCTATTTTTGGAACTACTGCCAAACCACACATATAATACACCTATCACTATACAGAAGTCATAATGTCAGCCGGTAGTATGCTAATAGGTGTGACATTTTTGGTAATTATAATATTAACCAAATAGGTATACAAGTCGATACAAACACTAAAGATCTATTTTAATCTTAAACTGCAAGCTGTGATCTGCTGTGCTTTGTTGTGATAGGACCTATGTATAACACCAGTGGTAGAACAGACTGTTCTCATTCATGGTTAGTACTTAAACCTATGAAAAATAATGCACTGTAATTTGTATAAAACCCACATGATTGTGAGCCAAGTAACTGTGGTCATGTGACCTATGTGCTGCAGGCTGTCCTCCTTCAAATGAAAAGGACGAAGTCTGATCATGTAGTGTGCAGGAGTGACAAAGTCCCCATAGGGAGGTGACTGGAGTGGTGGATGGGTCAAACAAACACAGAACCCAGGAGACTGTTGTTTGTGTGTTGTGCTATTTGTTTGTGTGTAAAAACCAAAAGTCAAGGCGGAGTTCTTTTAAGTTACGTACTTAAGTCATGTTGTGTTGTCACGTTCCCTTGAGTGCGTGATAGTGTTACGCTGAGAATGTTACATAAGGTGACAATTCCCAATTGTGATATTTTTTTGCTAAACCTGACCATACCACTGGGGCTGCTAATTCAGAAAATATACAAACCATGTCTATAGCTTCTCTGAGACATCATACAAAATGGTGTATGAGGAAGGTGTAAGAAGTACTCAGACCCTTTACTCAGGTAAAGGTAACAATACCACAGTTTAAAAATATTAAACAAGTACAAGTCCTGCATTTGAATATTTACTTGAGTAAAAGCCCACAAGTATTATCAGCAACATGTACTTAAAGTATCAAAATGGCCACTTTCAGAGTGGTAAATTATGTAGTCTTTAAAGTCCTGAGAAATTATACTTTTTTATCTTCTGTGCCCAAAATAATAATTTGTATATTTTCTTATTCTTGTTGGTAGGTGATGACCTCATATGAATCCAACCTTAGCTTCACACAACTCCAACCTAAGGTCTAATCAGCAACATAACTGAGAACATCTGTGAGGGTATGAAGGGCCTTAAATAAGGTGATCGTGTGTTTTGTATTCAAAATTAAAGTAACTATAGCATTTACATATATGTAGTTGAGTAAAAAGTATAATATATCCCCCTTAAATGTAGTGGAGAAAAAGTATAAAGTAGCATACAGTGGCATGCAAAAGTTTGGGCACCCCTGGTGAAAATTACTGTGAATAGTTAAGTAAGTAGAAGATGAACTGATCTTCAGAAGGCATAAAGTTAAAGATGAAACATGCTTTTCAACATTTTAAGCAAGATAAGAATATTATTTTTATTTTGTTCAATTTAAAGGGACATTGTGTAACGTTTTCAGTTGTTTATTGGCAAAAATCAATGTCTGCATTCATAAATGTCATCATTGGTGTATTATTACCTCCACCAATAATCTGATTTATTCTCAAGAAAGGAGAATTTGTTTGTACATTGGGTGGGTAAGTCATTTGGGGGGGGGTTCCATAATGTTCCGCCATCTTTAAAATACATCCGCCAGCAAGGGACATATAACACTACCAGGGAATAGCCCCGCCTTCAGCGTTTTTGTTGAGAGCCAGGCCAGACAATGGTGGGAAGTGACGGCACTTAGCTTAGCACTTAGCACTTTGGGAACATTTGTTTGTGTTCATCTGTGGCTTTAAGAGTAAAATAAGGACAGAAGCACCCTGAAAAAGTTTGGGCACCCCAAGACATTTGGGTTTTCAGACAAATGGCAGTTAACTCAACTGTGTTGAGGTCTGGAAGACTTTCCAAGAGAGCTGCTCATAGGATCACTAAAAAGGCATATCAAACCCCTGTTTGACTGCAAAAGACCTGCAGAAAAATTTAGTTGACGTCCATATAAAAAACGCCATTACATTCAAAGATATGGATTTGTGTGTGTCTGTGTCTTTGTGTGCTCTTGTGTCTTGTTAGTGTAACCCAGTAGAAAAGTTACTATTGTTTTCCCTTTAAAATATTTTTTATTTTATTAACCCTCTTTAGTTATTATTCTGTCAGTAATATTAATTTGCGCACTCTCAAATCTTTTTGTTGTATTATATAGATGGGTTGTGAGAGAAAAGTAGCTCCTCCCTTTTCTCGCGAGAGTTACAGTGCGGAGGGAGAACGCAGAGTAGTACGGCGCGGAGTTAGAGCTACAGAGTCAGAGCAGCGATACGAGCAGAGGGAAATCACGGGAGAGAAAGTAAATAAGAAGTCACGAAAACAGCGGTTGTTAACTCATTTATCAACACAGAATAACCCGTGGGAGTGTACCTACCTGCAGCAGAGAGGTGGTCGAGGATCCGTGGGTTATTATTTTCAGCAGAGACTTGGTGAGTTGCTCGAGCTAACTAGTGCTAGCACACGCTAATTGTAGTAGCCACATCGTGATTTAGCACGTGAGAGGGCAGGAACCTTGTTGACACATGAACGTGACCTGTCGCTAGTATTTACTGTGTGTTTTAAGAGTTAAAACTACTATTTTGCTCTGATAGTCTGATGAGACAAATGAGGTGTGCTATTTAATTTCCTGTGTATTCACTTTGAGATGCACTGTTAGGGTGTGTGTTTTGTTAAATGCTGCTAAACGTGTTCATATATCACAGAGGCAGAAACTCTGAAGCCCTGAATTGATATTCTGATGTGTGTTAAAGGTGCATTTTGCTAAATTTCAGTTCATAATCTAATGCTGTGAATTTAATGTGTGAAATGGTTGAAAAAACGGATTAAAATGATCCATATTTCATGTGGGAAAATGAGTTAAAATTATCATAATTCATGGTAAAGGAGCTAAAATGATCATAATTCATGGTTAAATAGCTAAAATAATTCATGTTGATTAAAAATGATTAAAATGTGTGAAAATACTCACCTTAAGAAAAAGAAGAACTGTACAGTTAAAAAGATAATTCATTTAATCACTATTGTGTTTCAGTAGTGTGTTGAGATTTATGTATTGAATATGGCCATAAGAGAAGTTTGATGATTCTGTGATTCTATGTAGTGATAGCCCTGTCTTTATACAGGCTAGGTTTTTGAGACCCCATAGAACCTTTAGAGGTGGATCTGGATTCTCCTGATCGAGGGAGATGGCGAGCCAGTGAAGATTTTCCTTGCCCAACGGAGTAGGGAACCAGCACCTGAGCCAGAAGAGGACATCCAACCCCTTCTTCATCTTAACTGATTGTGTCTGTGGTAGGCCCACCACACACACCTGACGTGTGACCCCTGACTCTTTGAACTTTCCCTTGACTTGACAAACACACAAAGCGCGCTGACTAACAACGACAAGACATTAAAGGAACATTAAAGGAACATTCAAGGAACATTAAAGGAACATTCAAGCAACAATTAAAGGAGCGTTACTGCCCCAAAAAGGGATACTTTTATTTGGTTTTGCACTGAAAATTGTGAAACAGTGAGTGATCAGATGCCATTGTACTGAATTTAATTTAATTTTATTTAATTTTATTTTATTTTATTTTTTTCATACTGTTAATATAGTTGACTGCTTCCAACATACCTTGTGGCTCCATTTAATTATTGTGTCTGTCAATTCCTCTTTAAGCCCTCCTCCACGAACCTAGTCTCTGGTCCAAACTCTGAAATAACTAGTGGGTTACAGGCAAAATTTGGCGAGCCAGCCAGGAGGGTTTTATTCGTGATCAAGCACTTTAACTTTTACATTAGAACAGACACAATTAAATAACTGGAGCGACAAACTGCAAATTTTACATTTACTTACCTTAAGTTTATTACAAACTGTCTTTATTTACCCGCAAAGATGGAGGTCGTGCAGTCAGAAAATATTAAAGTCCAAAATGCAGTTTTAGTTAGTGGGCTAACTAACACTGAGCTTGATAACGAAGCTTTTTGCTTCCTGGAACAGCATGGGCCAGTAGCCAGAATGGTTAAAGTTCCATCTGCAGAAAAAGAGTTAAAGGTTATTGTTGAGTTTGAACATGAGGCTACAGCCAGAGAGCTAGCGAAACAATTACCTTTACGCAGAACCACTACAGACCCAGGGGTTGTTCACCACATTCAAAGCCTAGCCAGTGTTTACAGTACTGAGGTTAGTGCTTCTGTAACAGCAGCTTACCTGACTGAGTTGAGAGATTTGGCAAGGAGGAGCAGCAAATCATTTGAAGACATTCTGAGGGCAGAGTTGGCTAGAATAGGAGAGTCAGTGGGGAAAGGGGCAGAAGCCAAGGTCACTGAAACTCCTGCAGAACCAGAGCCATCGTCTCCTCCAGATGAACGTCAAGTCACACCACCTGTCTCCCCTGCTATTGAAAAAACAAGCTCAGTTAATGTCACACCTCAGCTTGCTGAAACTAACAGTGAGACTGTTCTGCTTCAGGAAAGAAAAATACAATCCCCCCAAGTGCCAGCAGATCTGATCAGCACACCAGAAGTGCAACGTGTCATTGTGGAGCACATTGTTAAGAGCAGCGATGTAACTTCGCACTCCAATTTGTCTTACAAACTGAAGCCTTTCTCAGGGAGAGTCCCCCACCCAGCTTTTGAAGTCGATTATGACGCTTGGCGTAGCAGTGTAGAGTTTTGCATAAATGATCCCACCATCTCAGATACCCAGGTTGTCAGGAAAATCTTGGAGAGTCTCTCACTGCCAGCAGCCAATGTGGTGAAATCACTAGGCCCAACAGCGACATCTAAGACTTACCTCACACTGCTCGATTCGGCTTACGCCGCAGTAGAGGACGGTGATGAGCTCTTCGCTCGCTTTTTGAACACCAACCAGAATGTTGGTGAGAAATCCGCTGATTACTTGCAGAGATTACACACTGCTTTGAGCTCAGTAATCAGCAGAGGTGGGATAGCTCCTGGTGATGTGAATAAACAACTTCTCCGACAGTTTTGTCGTGGTTGCTGGGATAGCCCCTTGCTAACCAGCCTTCAGCTGGAACAGCGGAAAAGTGACCCTCCTTGTTTTGCTGAACTGCTTCTACTACTGCGCACAGAAGAGGATAAGCAGGCAAGTAAGGCAACCAGAATGAAGCAACACTTGGGGATGACAAAAACAAGAGCTCTCACACAATTACAGACCACATTCATGCCAGACACAAGCAGCTCTTACCCCATTATGGACACTGATGATACTCCCACTGCAGATGATGATTTCAGGAAACAGCTTGCAAACCTTACAGCTCAAGTAGCACAGCTCCAGGCCAGATGCGCAGACAAACCTGTGAAAACTGCAGCAAAAGAAAAAAAGAAACAGCAACAAAAGACAAAAGTTGAACCAGACAAGAAACAAATCAAACAAATCACAGCGAGGGTACCAAGACCAAAGCCGTGGTATTGTTTCAGGTGTGGAGAGGATGCTCACATTGCATCAGGGTGCAGCAAAGAACCAAACCCAGAGCTAGTGGCTGCCAAGAGAGAAGCGCTCAAAGAAAAGCAGCGCAGGTGGGAAAGCCACAATAACTCCACTGATGCATCTGATTTAAACTAGTTGAAGCTTCTGTTGAGGGACAAACAGAAGCTAGGGATGAGAACCGTCCCATCGGAAAAAACAGAAAGAAGGCAATGAGTTTAAATGTCGATGCACACAACAACAAAAAGCTGCCTAGTCGACTTGTAGGGAGGAAATGCACATCCAGAGTAGCTGTTGATGGGGTGGACTGCAGTTGCTTACTGGATACAGGCTCGCAAGTCACCACCATATCCATGACCTTCTACCAAGACCATTTGTCTGAGCACCCCATTAAACCCATTTCAGACCTTCTTGAGATTGAGGGGGCAAATGGCCAGACCGTCCCATATCTCGGATATGTGGAGACCAACATAAAGTTCCCAAAAAACTTCCTAGAAACCGAACCTGAAATACTCACCTTGGCCCTAATTGTCCCTGATCTCCGTTCAAACAGTGATGTTCCTCTGCTAATTGGCACAAACACACTTGACCCCTTGTATGACCTACATTGTGAGTCCTTACCTCATTCTCAGTCCATTCCATATGGTTACCAGCAGGTTCTGAAAACACTCGAGGTCAGAAAAAAACAAGCAGAAAATGGCAGCATTGGTCTGGTGAAACTTAAAGGTCCAACTCAGGATGTCCTACCTGCAAACCAGAAGGTACTGGTTGAAGGTTTCGTGTTCTCCAACCAAGCAGAGTCGGAACAATGGGCATTGCTTGAACAGCCGACTAACTCTTCTTTGCCAGGTGGTGTCTTTGTGGATTGCTGCCTCATTACTCTTCCAAAGCATGGTCCCTACAAAGTTCCAGTGCTCCTGAGGAACGAGACAGATCATGACATCACACTTCCCACCAACTGTGTGATCGCTGAGCTGGTTGTCCCTGATTGCATCATTCCAAATCCTTTGCCCAATGAGAAAAGTGACCAACCAATCACTGTTGATTGTTCTGTCCAGCAGCAGGATACGGACACAAAGTCTTCATTGAGCTTCGACTTTGGTACATCATCACTTCCTGAGGGATGGAAGCACAGAATAACACAGACATTAAACACTTTCTCTGATGTCTTCTCTCACAATGACCTCGATTTTGGTCATGCAACCAAGATTCAACATCACATCAACCTCAAAGATGAGACTCCCTTTAAACAGAGGTCGCGACCCATTCACCCTCATGATTTCGAGGCAGTCAAAAAACATTTCAGAGCACTCTTAGATGCTGGTGTCATTCAAGAGTCTGAATCCCCATTTTCTTCACCCATCGTTGTAGTGCGGAAAAAGAATGGTGATGTGAGATTATGCGTGGATTATCGGAAACTAAATCTGCAGACCATCCGTGACGCCTATGCACTGCCAAACCTTGAAGAGTCTTTTTCAGCCCTTGCTGGGTCACAATGGTTTTCGGTGATGGACCTCAAGTCGGGGTATTACCAAATCGAGATGTGTGAGACAGACAAGGCCAAGACAGCATTTGCGTGCCCCTTTGGGTTCTACGAATTCAATCGTATGCCGCAGGGAATCACAAATGCTCCGAGCACTTTTCAAAGGCTCATGGAGAAGTGTATGACAGATATCAACTTGAAAGAGGTTCTCGTCTTCTTGGACGATATAATCGTGTTTTCCAGTACACTTGAAGAGCATGAAACCCGGCTCATTCATGTCCTCGAACGCCTGAGAGAATACGGGCTCAAGCTCTCACCTGGCAAGTGTAGGTTCTTTCAGACCTCCGTCCGTTATCTAGGACACATTGTGTCCAGGGAAGGAGTGGAAACCGATCCCGAGAAAGTTGAGTCATTAAAAACCTGGCCAAGACCTCAAACCTTGAAAGAACTCCAGTCATTTCTTGGGTTTACCGGTTATTACCGGAGGTTCGTGAAGGACTATTCAAAAATAGTTAAACCGCTTACCTCTCTCACAGCTGGCTACCCACCTCGGCGGAAGGGCTGCAAAGCTGGTCCCAGTGATGGTAAATACCTTGACCCCAAGCAACCCTTCGGAGAACGTTGGAGTGATGCTTGTCAGCAGGCCTTTGAAGGAATAATTGAGAAACTCACCTCTGCACCTGTGCTCGGCTATGCTGACCCAAAGCTGCCCTACTTTCTTCATACAGACGCTAGCACCACGGGGTTGGGGGCCGCCCTGTATCAGGAGCAGGGGGGAACCACACGTGTGGTTGCATATGCGAGCCGAGGGTTATCTAGAAGTGAGTCCAGATACCCGGCTCATAAGTTGGAGTTTTTGGCCCTTAAATGGGCCATCACAGACAAATTTCATGATTATCTGTACGGCAATACTTTCACCGTTGTTACAGATAATAATCCCTTAACGTACCTGCTCACCTCAGCAAAGCTAGATGCCGCTAGCTACCGCTGGCTTGCAGCGTTGTCAACTTACACCTTCGACATCAAATACAGGGCTGGCAGACAGAATCTAGACGCAGATGGCCTGTCCAGACGGCCTCATGGGGCACTTGTGGAAGACGTGGCTTCTCAGGAGGAGTGCCAACGTATTGAGAAGTTCAAGTCCCATCTTCTGTCATCTGTAAGGGACGATGAGCCTCAACTTCTTCTTGCAGACACTGTCAAGGCAACCTGTCAGAGGCATACAGCTTTGTCAGATGATGCAGCACCTTTTGGCCTTGTGCAGTCTCTCGCTATGTCTTCCGCTGCCATCCCTACTGTCTTTGATGAGGAAGATCTGAACGACGGACTTCTGACAATTCCAAAGTACAGTCATTCTGATCTCATGCAGGCACAAAGAGACGATTCTATCATTGGCAAAGTCATCAGCCTATTAGAATCAGGAAGTAACTTACCTGCAGGCATCAAAGCCGACTCCTCTGACCTTCATTTGATCCTGAAGGAATGGAAGCGTCTCGAGCTTAAAGATGACCTTCTTTACCGTAAGCGCTTTTCTGGGGCCGAAACCATCATGCAGTTCGTTCTCCCTGAAGCCCTCAGGTCCACTGTGTTGCAAAACCTTCACGATAACATGGGCCATCTAGGGATGGAGCGGACGGTCGAACTTGTGAGGTCTCGTTTTTACTGGCCGAGGATGGCCTCAGATGTTGAAAGAAAAATAAAGATGTGCGAGAGATGTGTCCGCAGAAAAGCTCCACCTGATAAAGCGGCCCCGCTTGTAAACATCCAGACCACCAGGCCCTTGGAGCTAGTATGTATGGACTTCCTCTCATTAGAGCCTGATAGCAAGAACACAAAAGACATTTTAGTGATCACGGATCACTTTACTAAGTATGCTGTGGCCATTCCCACAAGAGATCAAAGGGCCAGCACTGTAGCACGGTGCTTGTGGGAACAGTTCCTTGTGCATTACGGGTTCCCCGAGAGGCTGCACAGCGACCAAGGGAGGGATTTCGAGTCGCATACCATCCGAGAACTGTGCTCCCTTCTAGGCATACGAAAGGTGAGAACCAGCCCATATCACCCCAGAGGAAACCCAGTAGAGCGCTACAACCGAACTCTACTCAGCATGTTGGGTACATTGAAGGACAGAGAGAAAACCCACTGGCGTGACTTTGTGAAGCCCCTCACACACGCTTATAACTGCACAAAAAATGACGTTACAGGGTTTTCCCCATATGAGCTAATGTTTGGAAGACAACCATGACTGCCGGTGGACATTGCTTTTGGACTACCAGTTACCAACAAACAGACCCTCTCACATTCACATTATGTGAGAGCCTTAAAAAGTCATCTCAAGGAAAGCTACGAGGTAGCTACCAAGAACTCTCGCCAATTGGCTGAAAAATGTTGGAGACCGGGTCTTAGTCCGAAATCTTCGTCTCAGAAGTAAACACAAACTGGCAGATCGTTGGGAGCCAACAGTGTATGTAGTCACCAAGAGGATGGGAGACTTGCCTGTGTATACACTGAAACCAGAGAAAGAAGATGGTCCTCTGAGAACGCTTCACAGAGACCTCTTGCTCCCTTGCAGCTTCCTTTCGCAGGTGGAAGAGGAGGAGCCTGAGCGTGTCAGTAAACCTAAGAGACCACAAACTCGACAAACTGTCACTCAAGCTGAGGCTAACGACTCGATCCAAGAGGATGATGATGAGGAAGTTTGTCATCAGTTTGAACCACCACAAGAGATAAAAGAGACACGTTTCATCCAGATATATGACACACCAATACTGAACCCAAGAAAACAAAAGGAGGAACTTGGGAAACCTGGAAGAGAACCTGACAACCACTTACCTGCAATTGAAATACACTTACCTGAAATGTCCACTGGAGCCCCGCACTTACCTGGAAATCCGTCCATGGAGACGGCAAATGATGGAGAGCCCAGAACGGAACCACCTGAAAAGGAAAAGGAAAAGGAAAGTGAAACAAATGAGTCAAACGTTGAGCATGAAATCACAACAGATGAGCCGCCTGGTAGTGATGAAACTGACCATGAGGCAGGAGACAGCCTCTTTAACCAGCCCCCATCCATGCCAGATAACACCATGGCAGATGGGTCAGACCTACCTGGAGCGAGCTCCATGCAGACAGAAAGTCAAAACGTGGCTGAAACAGAGATGAGAGACCAGGTTGATGAGCAACCAGTGACTGTGACTCAAAGGAACAACTCAGACCTGCCCCAGTCCATACGGAGGTCCGAGAGACTTCGTCAGCCATCAAAAAGACTTGACTATTCTCAGTTAGGCAACCCATTAGTCACAGTCGTTCGATCACTATTTCAAGGGTTAAGTGAAGCTTTTGTTGATTCCCTAAATAATGACAATAGTTGGTCCCAGAGTCAAGCTTTTGAAATGACCACTCCTATTATAGAGTAATAACATGCAGCGGGACGTGCATGGGAATTAAAAGGGGAGGGTGTAACCCAGTAGAAAAGTTACTATTGTTTTCCCTTTAAAATATTTTTTATTTTATTAACCCTCTTTAGTTATTATTCTGTCAGTAATATTAATTTGCGCACTCTCAAATCTTTTTGTTGTATTATATAGATGGGTTGTGAGAGAAAAGTAGCTCCTCCCTTTTCTCGCGAGAGTTACAGTGCGGAGGGAGAACGCAGAGTAGTACGGCGCGGAGTTAGAGCTACAGAGTCAGAGCAGCGATACGAGCAGAGGGAAATCACGGGAGAGAAAGTAAATAAGAAGTCACGAAAACAGCGGTTGTTAACTCATTTATCAACACAGAATAACCCGTGGGAGTGTACCTACCTGCAGCAGAGAGGTGGTCGAGGATCCGTGGGTTATTATTTTCAGCAGAGACTTGGTGAGTTGCTCGAGCTAACTAGTGCTAGCACACGCTAATTGTAGTAGCCACATCGTGATTTAGCACGTGAGAGGGCAGGAACCTTGTTGACACATGAACGTGACCTGTCGCTAGTATTTACTGTGTGTTTTAAGAGTTAAAACTACTATTTTGCTCTGATAGTCTGATGAGACAAATGAGGTGTGCTATTTAATTTCCTGTGTATTCACTTTGAGATGCACTGTTAGGGTGTGTGTTTTGTTAAATGCTGCTAAACGTGTTCATATATCACAGAGGCAGAAACTCTGAAGCCCTGAATTGATATTCTGATGTGTGTTAAAGGTGCATTTTGCTAAATTTCAGTTCATAATCTAATGCTGTGAATTTAATGTGTGAAATGGTTGAAAAAACGGATTAAAATGATCCATATTTCATGTGGGAAAATGAGTTAAAATTATCATAATTCATGGTAAAGGAGCTAAAATGATCATAATTCATGGTTAAATAGCTAAAATAATTCATGTTGATTAAAAATGATTAAAATGTGTGAAAATACTCACCTTAAGAAAAAGAAGAACTGTACAGTTAAAAAGATAATTCATTTAATCACTATTGTGTTTCAGTAGTGTGTTGAGATTTATGTATTGAATATGGCCATAAGAGAAGTTTGATGATTCTGTGATTCTATGTAGTGATAGCCCTGTCTTTATACAGGCTAGGTTTTTGAGACCCCATAGAACCTTTAGAGGTGGATCTGGATTCTCCTGATCGAGGGAGATGGCGAGCCAGTGAAGATTTTCCTTGCCCAACGGAGTAGGGAACCAGCACCTGAGCCAGAAGAGGACATCCAACCCCTTCTTCATCTTAACTGATTGTGTCTGTGGTAGGCCCACCACACACACCTGACGTGTGACCCCTGACTCTTTGAACTTTCCCTTGACTTGACAAACACACAAAGCGCGCTGACTAACAACGACAAGACATTAAAGGAACATTAAAGGAACATTCAAGGAACATTCAAGCAACAATTAAAGGAGCGTTACTGCCCCAAAAAGGGATACTTTTATTTGGTTTTGCACTGAAAATTGTGAAACAGTGAGTGATCAGATGCCATTGTACTGAATTTAATTTTATTTTATTTTATTTAATTTTATTTTATTTTTTTCATACTGTTAATATAGTTGACTGCTTCCAACATACCTTGTGGCTCCATTTAATTATTGTGTCTGTCAATTCCTCTTTAAGCCCTCCTCCACGAACCTAGTCTCTGGTCCAAACTCTGAAATAACTAGTGGGTTACATTAGTCATTGGCTAATTTAAACTTTTCTTGACTTGCTCTTCGATAAAAAAGATCTGCAAATGCAATTTAAACTGCAGGAACAGAGGACATTTTCATTGCCCCATTAAACCATAATCAAAAGGACAGACATGGAAAAACACCTGAAGGCTTGCCAAGGTGCCACAAAACAAATACCCACCTCAGCTGCTGCCCCCATACAAGCAGAATCCACTGGTCAGCAATGTTAACTGAATATATTCTTATATTCTTAATTAGTATTATCAGTATTTAGATACATCAAGGTGTAGTACTTAAAGAACTGGCCCTGATCATTGCTTTTATTTGAATATAAAAAAATGAGGAACAACTACAACCTGTTGCGCAGCCTCAGCAAGCCAGTGTTGAAAAAGATGTTGAGATGTCAGTGGAAGTGGTAGGCATGTTTCCCTGTTTTATACTGAGGTTATTCTGACAAAAAGCTGCTTTTGAAGTGTCCTTTTTCTACTTTTTATGAGCAGTTATTTTTTACATGAATAATAGAGTTTATGGGACTGTTTGTACAGCAGTTTTGCTATAGGAAGACTACCTTTTTTCTCTCTGTCTTTTCCATGGGACAAAAAGGCAGTAGAGTGGGTTGAAACAAACCAGCACTTGTTTTCAGACAAGGTGGAGTTGCCCAGTGTGATCACAATGGGACAAGAGGAACTGATGGAGGCTGTGCAGCAGTTTGACAGACTTAGGGTAGAAGACAAAAGTTCCAGAAGCAATCCTGGAGCCATTTAAATTCAAGCTCTACAAAATGGAAGACATGTGGATCTTTTGTGAGGAGATTGCTGACAAACGAAGGTACTTGGCATACACCAAATGTGAAATTGAGGACTAATGATGTTCAATAAAAAGCATAATAAACAGAATGAAAATTTGTAATTTTATGTATTTTCATATTTGTTTTTTTTAAATCATGCACCTAATAATTTATTTTCATTATAACATGAAGAACACAGGTAAGTTAGTGCATTTTAAGAAAATGAATACAGTTTTAACTATTCCTCACCTCCACACATGCTGACATTTTTAAATTTAAGCACAGCTGAAAATCTGATTGGCCTCTATGATCTTCATTTTGCGTTAAAGTGTTGTTAAATTAATTATAATTCAGCGACAAAGCCAATAGTGTCTGCGCGATTTTGTTTTGAAATTTCTTGCGTGCCCTTGGAGTTTATACCCCATTTTGACAGTTGATGTAATGCAATAATGTTGCTGGCAGATGAATACCCATGTTAAATGCGGCGTATAAAGAATAGGCAAAATCAACATGTATTCTACATTTAAGAAACAAATGTTTTTTGTGTTACAGTGTTGAATAATGAAATATAAATCAACGACAAAGCTGTTTCCTCCAAAAGTGTCAACACAGTTTTTTGCGTGCACTCCTGTCCTGAGCGTCCTGACACTGGAGGCGGCTTGAGAGAGGAGCCTGCAGTGGAAGCGTCCTCGCGCTGGAGGTCTGCAGCCAGACTCTCTTGCAAACTTTTGCTTCAGGCCCTTTTCCTCTTTTGTTACTTACACTGAACAAAAATATAAACGCAACACTTTTGTTTTTGCTCCCATTTTTCATGAGCTGAACTCAAAGATCTAAAACATTTTTTTATATACACAAAAGACCGGGAACCGGGAAAAGTTCCAGGAACTGGAACATGCTGTAGTATACGCCGATCCAGAGCATCCCAAACATGCTCAATGGGTGACATGTCCGGTGAGTATGCTGGCCATGCAAGAACTGGGATGTTTTCAGCTTCCAGGAATTGTGTACAGATCCTTGCAACATGGGGCCGTGCATTATCATGGTACAACATGAGGTGATGGTTGTGGATGAATGGCACAACAATGGGCCTCAGGATCTCATCACGGTATCTCTGTGCATTCAAAATGCCATCAATAAAATGCACCTGTGTTCGTTGTCCATAACATACGCCTGCCCATACCATAACCCCACCGCCACAATGGACCACTCAATCCACAACACTGACATCAGCAAACCGCTCATCCACACGACGCCACACACGCTGTCTGCCATCTGCCCTGAACAGTGAAAACTGAGATTCATCCGTGAGGAGAACACCTCTCCAACGTGCCAGACGCCATCGAATGTGAGCATTTGCCCACTCAAGTCGGTTATGACAACGAACTGCAGTCAGGTCGAGACCCCGATGAGGACGACGAGCATGCAGATGAGCTTCCCTGAGGCGGTTTCTGACAGTTTGTGCAGAAATTCTTTGGTTATGCAAACCGATTGTTGCAGCAGCTGTCCGGGTGGCTGGTCTCAGACAATCTTGGAGGTGAACATGCTGGATGTGGAGGTCCTGGGCTGGTGTGGTTACACGTGGTCTGCGGTTGTGAGGCCGGTTGGATGTACTGCCAAATTGTCTGAAACGCCTTTGGAGACGGCTTATGGTAGAGAAATGAACATTCAATTCACGGGCAACAGCTCTGGTGGACATTCCTGCAGTCAGCATGCCAATTGCACGCTCCCTCAAAACTTGCGACATCTGTGGCATTGTGCTGTGTGATAAAACTGAACATTTCAGAGTGGCCTTTTATTGTGGCCAGCCTAAGGCACACCTGTGCAATAATCATGCTGTCTCATCAGCATCTTGATATGCCACACCTGTGAGGTGGGATGGATTATCTCGGCAAAGGAGAAGTGCTCACTAACACAGATTTAGACAGATTTGTGAACAATATTTGAGAAAAAATGGTCTTTTGTGTATATAAAAAAAATGTTTTAGATCTTTGAGTTCAGCTCATGAAAAATGGGAGCAAAAACAAAAGTGTTGCGTTTATATTTTTGTTCAGTGTAAATAAAAGGGATCTTGCTTAAGAAATGTGTCATCT
Source organism: Cephalopholis sonnerati (assembly GCA_019142605.1). Classification (NCBI taxonomy): domain Eukaryota; kingdom Metazoa; phylum Chordata; class Actinopteri; order Perciformes; family Serranidae; genus Cephalopholis; species Cephalopholis sonnerati. The sequence goes on from JAGQAX010000010.1 coordinate 36,063,072, forward strand.
TTAACTTCATGTCTTTTGGAGATGAGTTCATCTTCTACCTACTTAACTACTGACAGTGAACGAAATTTTGAAAAGGGGTGCCCAAACTTTTGCACGCCACTGTAAACTAGATATACTTAAGCAAAGTACAAGTACTTCAAAATTGCATTCAGGTAGGGTACTTGAATGTAAGTATTTAGCTACAATTAACCACTTCATGTCACATCTAATGGGCCTTATTAAAGACAGTGCTGGTTTATGGGGACACAGAATCAGGCTAATGTCCAGTATGTTTCTTTGAGAAATGGATATAAAGTATCCTCATATATATTTGTATTGTATGTATGAGTGAGAGAGTGTGCTAATTTGCTTGTAATCTTTAAAATCCATCACATACACAGAGACACACACGTACATATGCATTCAAAAATATATTCGCTCTTGGTCTCATTGTAGTGTTCTCTCTATCCAGAACAAAGAAGAGATAACAGAAGACAAGGTATTAATGAGATGAAGTCCAGTGATCAACCACAAAAATATGAAGCCATAATCCTTTTGAAGTAAAAATACTGTGCACAAAGACGAGGCTCGCTTAGGAAAAGATCACATTCCAGCATTAACAGCGATTATATTTGATCATACCGACAGTCTTTCTTTGCCTCTTTTGTGGTTGAAATGTTTCAAATGCATCTCACATCAGCTATAAACACTTTACTCCAGAGAGGCAATTAATTTCATTTATTTTTATGTGAAAAAGGAACATAGTCAAACACATGCCTGTCTTCTTTTGGATGCTTGCTGTATAATGTGCTGCTCCTGAGAGCTGAGGCCACCTGCTGGATATTCCTAACGCACTAATGTGATTTGGCAAACACAGATTTGTGAGCTCTTACAGGCACATGAATAATAAATGGATAAATAAATGTTTTCTTTCAGTTTGACATCAATTAAGTTTTTTTTTCTGTTGCCAATTAAATACCTTATCTCAAGTTAATTAAATTTAATACCCAAAAAACATCCAATTTAACTGAGGTTGTCCTTGCCAAGTATTGTATGCTGTCACATTCAAACAGTTTTATAGGGGTGTGCATGGTCTGTGGCATTAACAACAGGAGAGTTCATCCCATTAGAACCAAAAGCTGTTGTCTTATACATCTGCTTATCAGGAAGTGAATGATTTTTGTGGCTACTTCAGAGTATGAATCATATACTTTGTTCACAAGTTCTATCACGTTTAATGCCATTGTACTTCCTGCCAAGCACCTTGGAACCTGCAGTTACAAAACACAATGCAAGTACAGTTGGTAAGTGAACACATGATCCAGATAAATGTTATTTAGACATGATGCAGTTACAAGACACACAAGTGCCAGATTTTACGATGAAATCTCTCTACCATTGCAGTCCCCAGGGTTCACACCTGCTGATCAGTAAACTACAAAGAAGACATATGGGCATTAATGGGAATCTGGTACAGTACCTTTCATCCCCCTGAGGACACACTATAGCAGAGTCTCCAGATCAGAGACTTGGCTCTTGGTCTTGGGCAAGACATTCTTTTTGACCATATTGAAGTCTTGGAAACATGACAGGTACAGTATAACTGCAGACAGCAGTGACGTCCTCTTATCCACTAATTTCATTCAAAAACTTCCTGTCAGCTTTTAATTTCAGTGTTTGAATTGGAGCAGCATCTCTGCTAAAATCATTAATGAAAAGATGTGTCCTCATACAACAGTTCATTTAATATTTTACAAAAATTGTGTAAAGAGTGGTTCATGTGCTATGTAATGAATCAGCGCTCCACAAATGGCATCATCATTACACATACATAATGTAACAATACATAGGTTTAGGTAATTAAAATTACATGGTTTAGGTTTAGGAGGGTATCGTTATGTAGGTTATGTTTAGGAACGTAAAGGTATGTATGTTGGATTTAGGAAAGTAAAGTTATATAGATTAGGGTTAAGAAGATAAACTTGGTGACGATGTACCTTAAAATAACTTAAAGTTAACTTGGTTTCACATGGTACACAACCCCTGGTCTCCTTTGGGGAAGTCCTGTGTTTGTTTGACCCATCCACCACCCAAACATGCCTTGTTACACCGACTTTAGCTCTTTATACTACATCCTACCTTAGTCCCATCGGGGCATTGGTCACATGACCACAGCACACACACATCCTCATGCATTACTTTTTGAAGGTATTCACACAGACAGTATTATTTCATGCATATGTGCATGCATGAAATAATGAAAACTGTTTTGTGTTTCACATCCTTTACACCAGGCCCACAGGAACGGCACCAGGCTTTGAAGCCAGTTTGACATAGTGGCCCACCTGTGGAGTTCCAACTTCCCTGGCCATCACGTGATGCCGTGTTGCACAAAGAGACTTTTGTCTATCCACATACATTGTGAAGGAGCTGTCTGTAAATCAGTACATTTGTTTATTTACCACAACACTCATAAAGTGATTTATTCCAATAGTCCAATAATATTTCAATAGTCTAGAAATAACTTTATTCCCATTCAAGTTAGTGAAGAGCTCAACTGGATGTTAGCCTCTTGGCTGGCTGAAGTCTCTACCATACTTGCTCTATGGGCCCCACAGTGAAGAAGATCTGGGTATTTTAATACCAAGGAAGTTGAAGTTTTTAGCTTCATGCACCTATGAGTACGGTTTATAGGAATGAACAGGGCCCTGCCTCCAATGCTGTATCCAGTTCTCTTTAAACATCAGTCTTCATACTAATCAGGGTCTTCAAATAACTTTGGCGTTGCCAATTGAACTTTAACTAACTTTGGAGATTTGGCGTCGCCAGTGGACAGTGTTGTCTGAACTACTCTTGACTACATGTAACGTGAAAAGGGTTGCATGAACTATAGTGACAAACCATTTGGTTTATGCCATTTTCACTGTTTGGCTCCCTTTTAACCCATGCATTTTCATAATAAGTACATGGTGCCTGGAACTGCTTGCCTGGCGCATATGCCAAAAAAGTTTTCTAGCATCTGGCTTTACTCACATGGCTCACTGAATATGCACAGCAGTGTTTCTCCCACTGGCCCTGCCCGCACGTTCCTGCTCAGCTCACAGACTTGACATTGGGATGAGGTCACAGATTTTCAAATGGCTCTTCACGGCTTTTACAGATTTTACAAATAAAAATCCTCCGCGGCTCAGAAATTCAGCATAGCAGGATTCATGATTGACCTCGTTTGAAGTTTGAGGTGTCTTGTCTTGTTTACAGATATCTCTTTTAAAATGGTGACCTCTAGGGGCAAAAAGTTTTTTTCTTGCAGCAGTACCCCATATGGCCACTGGGAAATTGGCTGCAATGCTCAGCAGCTTTGCTAGGAGCCTGGTTTCACCACTCAAAGCCACCTTCTTTTCACCTGCAGCAAACAGGTTAGCAGTTAGCCACTGAACATGGAGCTTTTAGCAGCTAAAGAGGGAACTGCTAACACAATAGCCAAAAACATTTTGTGTCATAATGTATCAGGGATATATGTGTCAGTTTGTTGTGGAATCAATTACTAGAGATTTAAGAATCCACAGACACAGCAGGGACAGAATATTATTTTCTTTAGTTGATGTTCATCTCTATGGGGTGCCGTTTGTAAAGTGGCTCACACTGAAATTAACAGCAACATTTTGCCACATTTAGCTTCAAACAACGTTTGAAAAAGTGATGTGAATTTTTTAAAGTCACGTTTCACCACATTTACAGCGATATTTGAAATATGTTAAATATAATGTCACTGTTAAATCTAAATGTTAAATCTAAATGTGCTAGATGAAACTAAATATTTAGCTAATATGCAAATACATACTGCCGGTCACCGGAAGTACCAAAATAAAAGCCCGGGCGGTCAGACTGTGATTATAGCATCAAATAATGAATTAACACCAAACTAATCAGAGAAAATGAACACTTGAACATACATCAGCGTGATAAGAACTACCTAAAATGACAGAAGGCATGTCTGGGGAAATTTTATTTGACGTGTACTTTGAGTTTTTAGTGTCCCATCTGCTAACATGAGGGGTGTGGAACACTGAAGGGCCGTTTTGGCCACAATTCATAATTTCAGCAGTGCATCATTGGAGACAGCAACAGTATCCACCATAGAGCCACCACAGCACTTTGTAAGTTTGTTTTCTAACTCGCGTAGCGTATGTTCCTTATGTTTACATGTAAGCTATATGAAACTAGTTAAAGTTAGCCCAATAGAGATTTGCTACTAGCTACTAGCCTGAGGAGACATTAACAAAATATCGTGACATTTTCTTTTGTGTGTTGTAACGTTATGATGTCCAGTGGTCAAAAACAAAACAAATGCACTATGCATGAAGTACATTGATGCTAGTGGCAAATCTCTACTTGGCTAACATTAGCTAGTTTCATATAGCTTACATGCTAACATAAGGAACATATGCTACGTGAGTTAGAAAGCAAACTTACAAATTGCTGTGGTGGCTCTATGGTGGATACTGTCACTGTCGCCAACGATGCACTGCTGAAATTCTGAATTGCGGCCAAAACGGCCCTTCCCATGTTTTCAGCTAAAATGCCAGACATGTTGGCAAGCAAGGAGAGCATGGAGAAAGTGACCGATGGTGGAGTGTACCCATAGTTTGGTTTTAATTCGTTATTTGATGCTATAAACACAGTCTGACCACCCGGGCTTTTATTTTGGTACTGCGTAACATTTAACATTTAGATTTAACTGTGACATTATATTTAACATATTTCAAATATTGCTGTAAATATGGTAAAAAGTGAATTTAAAAAATTCACATCACATTTTCAAACGTTGTTTGAAGCTAAATGTGGTAAAATGTTACTGTTAATTTCAGTGTGAGCCACTTTATAAATGGCACCCCATACATCCAAATCTGAATGAGCAGCAGACTTTTACACACACAAAGGGCAACAAGTGTATCTGTACAGAGGCACTGGTCCATTCTATGTTGAGAAACAGTTCGAGACCAAACTGATCACCTCAGTCTTAAATTGATGCTATAGGGAAGAGTTGTGTCCTGCTGATTGACAGACGGAAGACAAGAAACACTCTACATGCATAGAAGCTGAATGACAGCTGTAAGTGACTCTCAGCAGCAAGTCTCTGGAAACCTCTTTCCTTTCTTTCTCTTGACACTTCTTCTTGTCTCTCCCTTCTTCCTTAGTCATTCCTTTCTTTTCCATTTTCCCTTTCATCATATTCATACCTGTTTTTCTTCCTCTGTCTCTCTCAGCTTCTCCCTCTTGACACTGCAGGGGATCAGTAGAGGCCAGTGTACACACGAACAGTGGGAGTTATCTCTGTTACTCCCATCTTGACAGACAGAAGTAAAGACAAACACAGTTTGACAAGTTTGTTAAGATTCCCTCTTCAAAGAGCAACGTTAAGGAGCAAAGTGTTTCTTTTCTCCAAGAAGTCCAAACTCAGAGGAAGTAGAAAAGCAGGAGTGTTATTGTATCTGTCAAGTCCCCTGGTTATATTGGTGTTTGTCTCTCTCTTTCAGATAACCCTGAGATAACCCTGGTAATGTCTGTAGAATTGAAATGTGGACTGTTACCAGGCATGCAGGGTCTAATGAGAGATGCAAATGAATATTGAGTAATAGGAATTGTAGTATCCAGCATTTTGGGAAATTCCTCTTATCTGTGGACTAAAAGTCAGGAGATCTCCTTCTATGTTGCACAGATTTTGATTATTCTTTTTTTTTTTTTTTTTAAATCTGTCCCCTAAAAGTCCCCAAACATTGTGGAAGTGCAATATTAAATTGAGTACCCTTATAGTAGTTCTTTGTTTAATTGCAAATCAGTTCATAAGTAGCTTTGACCAAAAGCTTTGACATACTGATAGAGTAGATACTGTTGGATAATTACAAAAGTACTTAAAATACAACATTGTCATCACTCACTGATGCTCATCTCTATGAACAGATATCTGCATATGTATGCAGAATAGGTAGACAACAGTATCTGAAGCTCTCTGGTATCTGAAGCTTTCCGATTTCCATTTGTCGTCTGAGTAGTATTGACCAATCATGTTTAAATGGCAGATGCATGTGGAGGGCAAAATAGGTGGAACTCATTGGCCGAAATGCAATCTCGGAACATTTTGGCTATCGTCTGACAATGATTTAGCTTTTTATTCGCTTTTTTGTCAATTGTATTTATTTATCTGCATTCATATGTAGACCTCTCTTTATAGAGATTAGTTGAAATGTTCAGTGCACAGCAGAGGAAGTTTTGGCCCACATATCTGCTTGCTACACCAGATCGTCCAAAATATTGGGCATTGCCCCAAGAGACTTATCGTCACACAGAGAGCCAATGAGTTCCGAGATTGTGCTGATACTAGCTGACAACTCTCTGAAAAACAGATGTCTCAATACTTATGCATAATCTGTAAGCAAAAGCACAAAACTTTGGTATCAGAAGCGTTCTGGTTTCTGTTTGTAGTCTGTGCAGTATTGACCGATCATGTTTGAGCAGCAGGTAAACATTCCATGTGGAGAGCAAGAGAGACTGAGTGCTGTGATCAAAATGCAAACTCAAAAGCCCTCTGCTGTCATCTAACGATTTAGCTTTTTTTTTAGCTTTTATGGGTAAAAAAAAAAAATGTTAGTTGAAATGACTGACGCAAGATAGAGTAAGTCTCGGCCTGGATATCTGCTTTCTGCACCAGAACCCCCAAAATATCGCCCTTACCCCACAGAGGCTTGTCGTCATAAGACCAATACCTCATAGGCTCCACCCTCTTGTCCAATATGTTCACTTGTGCCTCTAAAAATCCAAGATGGCCACAGTCAAAATGGCGAGCTCAAGGCTTCAAAGTGGGAGTCCACAAACTAATGGGTGACGTCACAGTGGCTTTGTCCATTATTTTATGCAGCCTAAAAATTTAACCTGTTTAACTCATCATTCTCTTAACTTATTTTTGACATTAGCTGTTTCTGACCCTCTACACCAGTGTTTCCTAATTGGTAGGTCATGATCCAAAAATGGGTTGAGGTCCATTCTGAATTGACCGCAAGTGACTCATGAATGTGCCAAGTTTGTAAAGAACACACTTTATTTTGAAGTACATTGAATTTCCAGTGGAGAGCTTTTATTTTGCAGTGCCATGTCCTGCTGTTGAGTGAGTGACTAATGGACAGCTACTTAACAGAGACAGCAAACTAGCACAATGATGGCCAAATGCAATTATGATGCTAAATATATCATACTGTGTGGACCTTGAACGAATGACTAAATAGAAATCTTGGCCCTGTGGCTGGACCTGCTGGGAACCACTGATCTACACTACCTAAGTTGTTGGCATTGCCACTGCTGTCTTCACACCGGAAACATAAGAGCTATATTGCTGCATTGTATGACTTATCCCCTTGATATAATGAACATGACCAGTGGATTTTGCCACAAATAACTTTGTAATTTTTAAGAGTAACTCCTTGTCTCTCCAGGTCCAGGTTTAGACTGCTTTGCCTGCTGTGTTGACAAGGTGAGAGGAACTGCAGTGTGTGTTTGTCACACTGTAACTTCTTGGCCCTTTTGTGCGTTTTTAATAGTTTTTGGACAACAATAGAGCTCTGTGGCATGAAGCAAGTTGTCTTAGGCTGTGGCTACAGAAACAGCACTTATGTTACTTGTTTCATTTGTGGATAATGATTAAAAAGATTAAAAACCAGCACTGTCAGCAAATTATTGTCTTTAGACACAGCTAGTTATCAATTTTCCTCTTAGTCTCTGTTTCCCTTCCTTACTCTCAATCTGTGATCCGTGCGAATGTGGATGGAGGAGGAGGATCCAGCTGAACTATTGGATCAGAAAGGCCAGATGGGAAGGAGAGTACACAGAGAGCTCTTGGGGAATTTAAATGAGCATTGGGGATTTGCTCCTTTGTAAAAATTCAAATGTTTTTTCCCCTAGCTAAACATCGATGCAGACTCTTACACAGATGGACGAGGCTCTGTGAACGCACACTTAATCTGGGAAACATACATCCACACACAGGCTTGTAGCTTGAGTCCTTTGTATTGTTGTTTTTGCTCCAACATGAGAGGCAGCTATCCGTCAAAGCTGCTAGCTTGCCCCGTGGTGCTTCAGAGGACGTTTGATGGTGTGAGAGAGTGCTGAAATAAAAAGGGCAGAGACGGACTGAGAAGAGGAGCTTGTTTGGGTAAATTAGTCACGATGTCTTTGTCAGAGATAAAAGTGCACAAAGTAGCCAAACCATTGGAGCCTCGGAGCTTGTCTCTGTCTCCCTCTTGTTGTGGACATAATTAATTGTCTCTCCCATACACTGTTTATTTCTCAATGGGTGAGTGAGGGAATGAGAGGAGAATTTGTTCATGACTTTGAATGTTTGTCTTGCGGGAATTCACAGGCCTGTTGGAATAACAGGTCTTGGTGCATTAAAAGGCAGCAGCAACCCCGTCAATACTTATCCTACCTAAGGCTCATCATTTTCTTTTTTTTTTCAGAGAAAAATGCCTAGCATGTAACAATGATAGCCCCAGCTGAGATGTTGGCTTAGTACTTTTACCACTGCACAGAAACCAACTAACACCTACCAACATCTGGCTTTTGTATTAATGGGACAGGTTACAATCAGCAATGATTCCCAGGACAAATGACCCTGCAATAGTAACCGGTATTTATCAGCTCCAGCTTTGAATGGCTCCAATCAGCAGTGATGGAAATATGACACATAGGTGACACACACATTTTTGCCATTTTGATGGCATAATGCAATGACACACCGCCGCAAAATACTGTCTGTATATGTCCAAGCAGCACTTAAACATCATTCAGTTTTAGTCTGAACCAAGTTTAAAAGAGATACTTAAATAAGTAACACACATCAGAGTATACTACTGAAACCTTTACAAATATGGTGAGTTTTCTATCAAAACTGGTGGTTGCTTGAACTTCTGCCCCTGTCTGGTGAGTATGACTTGCCATAAAGTTCTGGGTTGATGTGATATTTCACTCAGCTAACACCACTTGAAATCTGTGGGCTTTACAGTGGACACCAGTTACTCAGATTACCAGAATTGGTAAGAAGCCACTTTGTAAATTATCAGTAAGGTTCTTAAATCAAAGTGAACTTATTGTATTTCTCCTGGAACTTGCACTGATGATGACTGTGAGATATAGTCAAAAATACTCAACAAAAGAAAAAAAAACCTGGTGAGATGATGTTAGGACAAATTCATGCTTCAATTGATGTTTTGTTTAAAGTCTTAACTGCAGTATTTGCTGCAAAAAAAAAGAACTCAAATGTTTAAGGGCCGTGTTAACTCAAGTATAGCTCTTTTCTTTGTGATAGAGACAACACTTCTTTCTCCCACTGCAGCAAACATCTATACTGTTGGTGCAAGAGTTGTTTGAGGTGAATAAATACAGAGTGGGAAAGCACTCCAGCAGTCGAACAAATAAAGTGAGGTGGAAATTCACTTGAGAATTGTTAGTGGCAAAAAATCCCTCTCTTTCTGTAGATTTAAGGTTGTATCTGTGTTGGGTCTTAGTTTTTCCTGCTTGTATTTTTGATTTAGATGCAGACACATCGGGGGCATGTATCAGGAAGCCAGTTCAACTTAGTCTGGTTCTCTTCTGGTTGCCTGGCTGCACTGAGCCTAATATTGGTAATCCTGGATAACTGGTATCATGAAGTATCAGCTGGCCCTGTTGACACTGGGTTTTCTAATCCAGCAAATTATCCTCACATAACTGCACACACAATGGTACCTATACTATCCTATGATTTAGCATCCTGCAAATGATGTTATGTCCTTAGTGTGAAGTTACGTAATTGAAGTTACAGAGGTTAGGTACTTAGGCACTTAAAAATACTGTGGCTAGGTTTAGGGAAAATAAAGATGGTTGGGCGTCTTTGGGTTTATTCAAGTAATGTTGCTGTGGTTAGGTTTAGGGACAAGAGACAGGGTGAGGATGTACCTTAAAATTGCACAAAATGTACTCAAAGCTCACACAGTACAGAGCACCCATCTCCTAGGGAAAGTCCCAGGAGGAAAGTCCTGTGTTTTACGACCCATCCACCACCCCAGTCTGCCTCCTTTGAGGGACCACTTGGGACCACTTCCTTGTTTACTCCCATCTGTCACAGCCTGCATTCTGCTCCCCTTCTCTCCCTCACCTGCTCTTGGTAAATTTCCATTCACCTGCACTGTGCCAGCCAGCCACGCCCTGTCATCAAGCCATCTCCACTCACCTGTGCACACAGCTGCTGCTCATCAGCACTCCCTGCATTTAAGCAGCTCCTGCCTTTCCCTCAGTGCCAGATTGTTCTTCAACCTCATGCAAGACATTCCAGCACTCACTTTCTGCTTGATTCCCCGATACCGACCCTGCTTGTTCCTGACCTGTGTACGTCATCTGTTTCCCAGTAAACTCACCAGCCTTCTGTCCACTGACCTCAAGTTCTGCCTCAGCATCTCTGGTTTCCATCTGCCTGTGGCTGTGTGGTGTTAAGCTGCCACGACATTTCAAAGTGAGTGTTCCCACCTGCTATCAGTTGCCTGTTGTGAGACCACACACTGCCTTGTGTTGGGATTCAATGGACCACAGATGACTTGTCATTTGTTAAAAACTAAACTGGACATGTGAAGGCTTTTCCTCCTGAGGTGGAAGACCTCATGTTCTTTGTTCTCAAACAAAGAAGTTACCTGAAACCCATCTCAGCAGGATGCCTACCTCACACTTCTTTGAGAGACAAGTCTCAAAAGTGATTGGTCAGTACTGTTACAGTGCCATGTGACTCTGTGATGTCATCAGACACACTGTAGTAGTTTTCCATTCACTACAGTCTCTCTCTTGGCTCTTGGGTAGCAAGCCACTCACACCTCTTCCCTTCTGGGCCCTGGACCAGCCCAGAGGTGCTCTTTGTCCTGAACCATCAAGGGGGGGACAATTGCTCTACAGACCTTTGTTCCCTTTTCTCCTAAGACTCTCATGACCTCACTCAAGGAAGGCGCATAACTCTAACCACAGAGGTTAGAAGGGCAAACACAAGGTTTGCAACTAACCTCCCAGCAACAAGGAGAATCAAGTTGAGTTAGCACCGCAACGTCTAACTCTGCAAGGACCCCGAGCGACCGGCTTCCTCGGATCTGCACCTTTGGAACAAGGACACAACAAAGACTGCTTCTAGAGCCACAGCTCTTTCCAGCCTTCTTCGTTGGCTAACAAGGACAGCACGCATCAAACCAACTCTTCCCTCAATCCATTCAGGATTTGGTAATGTAACAACTGGGCATAGCTTTATCACAGCTGCACAGGCTAAGCAAGACTGTTTAACTTGTATGTAATTTAATGCTGTTTATTGAGTTATTGTTGTGATTGTCTGCAATTAGGTTATTGAGTTGGTTTTACCAAAGCAAAGTCATGTTTAGTTTGCTAATGCTGTTCACACACGTCTTGCATGTAACTAAACATCTTCTGCACTAATCCAGACCCTTTGCAACACAAATCGCATTCACATAGACTCACTCACAAATAGGCTTTCAACAGAGCTACACCCAAGCAGGCAGCTCAAACTTCCCGCTTCTTTTCTTTTGTCTTTGTCCTGACCACACAGTCAGACAAACACCTCCCCCGATCTGAAGCTAGCTTTGATCTGGCCATCTTGTAGTTTTCTGTTGTCAGCCATTTTGTTTTGTAGGCCAAACGGCCCTTCGATTACCACACCCGCCTTTGTCTGTCTTTCTCTCTCGCACACACACACCTACACAGGTATACACACACACACACACACAGGCTTGTATATAGTTAGTTAGGATTTGTGTGTTTTGGTTTTGCTTTGCTTTATGAATAAATATATTTTTGGAATCGTACCTGCTGTCTGTTTAATGTTGTACAAGAGTGAATGAATAGTTAATCTCTGCTACGCCAAGAACTCCGAAATCCTCCAGGCTTTATTGTTAATTTGGTTATGGTTATTAATTTAATTATTAATCAAATTCCCTAATTAATAGTTTAGTGAACTTTTTGAGACTGATATCATTAACTGGCTATCATTTTTCCCTTTTTGGGAATGGTGCCCCACGAGGTGATTTGATGTTAATTATGTCACGTTATACTAATTATTTATTTCTGATAGCCAATTTGAGCCGATTATGTAGATTCCCTACATTAATGGTGCCGCCATACAAAGCCTATAAGTGTGGATTCCCAACATTTTGGTGCCCCTTGATAAGGCCTAGTACTATAATTTTGTGTGTGTGTGTGTGTGTGTGTGTGTCCCTTACCTACCTGTTGGCTCATTCTCTGGACCCTGAACCCAGAGACTGTGCATGGGCACTAAGCCTGAAGGATTAACTGTCTGCCCGTGTTCCTGTTCCCCAGTCTCACTTGTTACACCATCAGCACACTGGTCACATGATAGCAGCCTTCCAAAATATGTGGGTCACGCCCGATTTACTGGCTCAAGTTTAGGTTGGATATGTGTGAATTTAGATGCATTATTTTTCGTGGGAAAATGTACCAGCAGTTTATGAAAACAGCCTCAATCTAGCCTTGAATGAAAGAGACTCAGTTGTTAATTACAGTCATCACCTTAAGAACCATGAATGAGACACTAAATGTGGAAATGAGATGAAACTGAGAGTGACAGCAAAAAATACTTACTCAACCAGGTAAAATGTAAAAATAATTGCATAAATAAAATAAAATGTAGAAACACTTTAAACAAAGCAAGTTTTTTTTTTTGTTTTGTTTGCTTTTGTCTGATAATGAACTAAGGTAAAGCAATGTCAGACTGTTTCTGTTGGTGTGGAGAGAGAGAGAGAGAGGAAAACAGGTTAGTGTCTAATGAGGTCTTTCTGACTGAGATGTTACATTTATAATCATGGGAGATAATCACCAGAGCGTGTTTTTTTTCTTACAAAATACAACAGATTTTATTTCCAATTATCATCATAAAGCTGCCTAATGCTATTTTGAGCTGTAGAGATGGAATACGAATGTTAAAGTAAAAACAAAATTGCACCACTAAAAATGCTGCTATAATTGTCACCCTCTGATCTGAACTTTCCCTGGTATAGATCAGGTTAACTGTGCAACACAGGTTACCATGGTGATCAACCAGAGTTAAGCCCAAAGATAGCTGACTAACCTGCTAAGCCAAGCTGTTCTCATAAACTGTTCCTACATTTTTTTATGAAAAGTGATACACCCACATTTGTATATATCCCACATATTTTGAAAGGCTGTGATCACATGATCACATGATGCTGATGGGAGTAAACAAGGAAGCAGTCCTGAGCGCTCTTGTAAGGAGGCAGGTTGGGGTGGTGGATGGGTCACAAAAATTTAGACTTACCCCCAGGACTTTACCCTAAAGACATGTGAACATTGAGTCAACTGAGTCATTTTAAGATGCGTCCTTACCGTGTTTCTCTTTATAAACTCTGTAACTTTACGTTATTTACGTAACTGTATGTTAAGGACATGTTGTCGTTCATGGGGCGCAAATTTATATAATATCACATGAACTGTTTACATTTTCATAGGATATTATGCAACCCATTCTAAGAGGATACGTTGACTAATTATGCTTGGTGTTAGAGGGCCGATGTGTAGCAAGATAATGAAAGTTAAAAGATGACAGTCATTAAACTAGAATTGAAAAAAAAGTCACAGTGAAGTTGTTGTAACATTTTATTACCCAAGAAGTACATTTTTTCATGTAAGATTGACAGTGAGTGCGTCACTTACGTCTGTCAAAGTTTTCAAAACAGGATCAAAACAGAATTTTCTGTGTTGGTGTCTCTCAGAAGCCTGTAGTGAGTTTTTGGACCAAGAATCAGAGAGGTAAATGTGGCAGAGGGACACATCCGTGACAAGAAGGAGGAACAGTTCGCACAGTAATCCTTCATAACTTAGATAGCTCAGTTTCAACAGGTCAGATAATAATATTCAGATGTATGATGATGACGAGGGGGAGGATGTAGACCGCTCACAGACAGAGAGGGGGACAGTGTGGAGACAGAGAGGGAGGGCAGCTTAGCCCCTTCATGCAGCTGCACTGCTAAATGCAAGACACAGGGAAAAGGAGTGGTGACAGATAAATAACTCCAGTGAATAGAAACAAGGGAGGAAATCTGTCTTTTTATGTGTTCTGTTATTGCGAATTTTCACAACACATAGAACAAGTGTGCAAGGTAACTGTGTGTAACACTTTTTTTCAGAGGACAGATTAAAAGAGCGCGTTCAAAAAATGGACTCACTGTGCAGAGACCTTAAAAGCCCAAAACACAACCACATCATATCATTTGAGTCAAGTCAGTTGACATCTGTGTCAAACTGTATGCATCATACACACAAAATACATAGTCAGGAAGTGTTTATCCTGAGAGTAAGTAAAGCATAAAAGTGTTGCTTTTCTGGAACACTGATAGGTCATCATAGTCTGACACACACCAAGAAAACAATATGTAGGTGTTATGATGCACGTCATAATGCTGCCCGTGTGTGTTGCCTCTGATAGGTTTTTCTATTTGTATGGTTGAAAGAAACAACACAATCTTATTTCTTTGGTTGTTTTAATTTCAAAAGCATCTCCAAAAGAAGATTGTACTGGGCATAAGTAAAGACACACAATTAAAAGATGTAGCTATTAATAGAGCTAAAGCTCTACTAATTGATATATTTTATTAACAATGGACAAAATGATGACATATCAACTGACTGCAGTTCCCTCAGCTCTACAGCCCTACAGTTTTCGTAGCTTTCAGCTCATTGTTTTGGTTTTCCCACCCGCAACTTTTCTTGGCATTTCATTCTTACTCTCTTTACCTGTCAAACACCAAACAGCAGACAGACAAAGTTAGGAACTAGCTGGTGAAAATTAAGTATTTGGATACCAAGAAGCGGGTGTCCCTAAAAACTTGTACATTCTCGCCTGGTCACATTGGGTTGTCTCAGCACTTTTTGGGTAAGCTAGCAATACCTAAAAAGTTGTTAATTAACCCAATCTTTGCCAAAACACCATGATTATACCTACTGAAGACCTTGTGCTCTACTGCAACATCAAACAGATATTTTTTTTTGTGATTTACAAAGATATACATAGATTTTTGCTCTTTGCACTGCTGACATGGCTGCAACCTCTACTAGACTTCCCTCCAGGTTCTCAAATGATTTTCACCTGACAGCTGATAAATTCTAAAGTTTAACATCATCATGTTATACTGGAAAATATGTACAACTAAATAGTGCTAAAACACACTGTTGTACAGATGGACTAAATTATGTCCAAAAACAAAAATCTACTCAGATGGGGGGTCTGTATCCTAATATCAATGTAGTATCTTGCATCAATAAATGCCCAGCCCAAATGTGCTGGCGGACTATCAGTTTTGTATGCACATAGATGTGAGACCAATATACAAATTATAGGAAAACATGAATGTTTTATTCTTCATGCTTTTACACCAGACATGCATCAAACAAACTGATTTTTTAATGTATCTGTGTATTACTCCTTCTAGTTTACCTAATTTTCCAAGCTTTAGAAAAAAATCCAAACTTTGCCACTCAGTCGAATTTCTCTTTTATAATGAAACCAAATTAATTCAGGAATTTTGTTCTGCATTCTTACAAAAGTGTCTTAGAAAGCTTGTTGAAGTATGCATTGCCGTGTCTTGTAAAACCACGCCCATCTGGATGGAGTAAACATTGCAGTTATATGGAATATAATATGGCAGAAATGGACCGAAATAAAAATAAATGCTATTGTTGCTCCATGTCTACTGAATGTAGCAACTGTATGCTAATATGTCTATGTTATGCTTACACCTTGTTGCGCTGCCCCCCACAAAAATATGTTTTGCATTATTGTGTTTGTTTTCCATCTAGGAACAGTTTTTAAATTCATAAGATGTAACATAAAAAGTGCTCTCATCCAAACTTGTCAAATACAGCTGCTTTGTCAGTGGACCTAAATATTAACATATAGGGTGACCAGATCCCAACTCATCAAATGTGGGACAAAGACTACATTTGTGTGGGACAATGTGGGACAATGTGGGATACCAATGCATCGAGATAGTCTAAAAAAACCAAACATTTCTATTCTGCCCCTCAGCTTATAACATTACTATGCTTTGCCATCTGGCTGATTCAGTAGCACATAACAGTCTTCACAAAAAACTTTCTCAGACTGGCCACTGGTTTCACCCATGGATAGATAGTTTCCCAGTCTTTGTTGTAGCTGCATTTCCTTTCCTTAGCCTTATTTTGGGTCATTGTTTCCTCCCTTTCCTCCATGTTTCGCTGTTTTGCATTGGTTTATTGTTGGTGGGTGCACCCTTAAACTGAGGTATTCCGCGTCCCAGTTTGATTGACATGATCACACAGCCCGCCCCGCCCCCTGATGACAGCACTCACTGCTTTTTCCACAGAGCCATTTGTCAGATTATAAAACACGCATTTCAAAACTGAAGCCTGACTGTCAACAACAATGCGGGACACTATCTCAATTTGCGGGACGTGTGAAAAGCAATGGCAATGCAGGACTGTCCCGCACAAAGTGGGACATCTGGTCACCCTATCCACATATGAAGCACTAGGGAACCTCCTGTGTTTTCGACGTTCTGGGACGACGTGTTAATTCACACTTGTTGCGTGCATCAAAATACTCTTCCATTTTCACAGAAAATGTACAGTCTTTTATTAAAAAGAAACTTAGAACACGCCTAAAACACCGTATTTATTTCTTAAAGTTTAGGCAACAAAAGCACATTTTGAAAAAAGCATGGCTTGGCATAAAATAAGATTAAGATTGTTACTAATGTCATGTCACATCATGCTTCATACATTATATGACATACGTCACTACTGTAGCATGCTACACATATTAACATACTACACTGTTTTTGAAATAACTGAACTGCTTTTTGTTTTTACACTGAAAATGAACAGCGGGCTTCTGGGTGAAAGTCCATGTGTGTTTGACCCATCCACCATCTTTCCTGCTCCACCTATGAGGACTTTCTCGCTCTGTATACGATAGTTAATTGCAGTGTTACAAACTGCTGCCCACCGAAGCAATTCATAATGCTGTTAAAGGTATTGTGCATCAGTATCTGACGGCCAGATCACTGACAAAGCGGCGGTGTTTGAGTTTGGAAGGAAAATGGGCTGTAATCTACAATAAATGTAGTAATGTAGTATACTGGTATTAAGCATCTCTCCAACTGCCTTTCTATACCTATACTTATTGCCTATCAATACCTGTCAATGCTGAAGTGTGATTTGACTATAAATGAACGTTTTTAACCTACAGTTCCAAGTTATTTATTTAGTGTGTGAAAAGGACACACTAGTGACATTAAAAAGATTTCTATTTAACCTGCAGTTCATTACACTCCACCACTGCATATAGGCGCTCACACAAACACACACACACACAACTGCGTACACCTGAGTGCCAAAGACACTGTATCCTATCCACTCTGTTAGATCAAAAGGCTGAAAGTGGCCCTTCAGTGTGGTGCTCAAGAACAAGGTCTTGTCTCCAGTGTCTGGGAGTTCAAACACTGGCTATAGGCAATTACCCCTTCTGATTTCAGCAGCAGACAGTGTTTCAGACACACACTCTCTGTACATTCAGCACATTGAATTATACAGGCCTTTATAGAAGTGCTACTATGCCACTGCTTATTTTTTAGGCATACAAACAGAAATACACACACACTTGTAAAATGTAATACTGATTTATTGATAAATGTAAATTCTCAATATTTGAAATGGTTTCAATGCTCATTTTCTGCAGTATTAATACACTGGTACCAGCTTTGCTTCCTCACTCTCTGCTATTGTTAATGTTTCCTACAGTCATTCTGCTGTTCTCTGCTACCAACCAAGAAAAGGAAAGTCGTCGTCATGTTAGCCTTGGTATATTTATGTTTTATAAAAATTTGGTGTAAAAAATGGTATCAAACATATTTTCAAGGTATTGTGTCAAAGTTTAAAACTCCTGTATTGCGATAACAAACGCACAAACACACACACACACGCACAAACACAGATACACTGATCACTCCTTTATCACTGTAATAATTTTCAGCCTTTAGGCTCATTTATGTGTAATGTTAGATAGGTATACAGAGACAGACAGTGCCTTCTGTCTGTGCTCTGCATTCATTTATTTGTGCATGTTCTCTGAAAGCACACAGATATGGATGAGACAGAGCAGTGAGCACTAGAGATCATGGAGGCAGTGTAGCGTAATCTAGGCAAGACACGACCATAGGAGATGACGAAGACATTTAGGAAATGGTGAAATGGAACGAAACGGTAATATAGTGAAAAGAATTGCAGTGAAATGCTGCTGCTGTTTAAAGGCCCAATATACAACTTCCTCCACCATAGCCTCCTTTGTTGTTTTCACAAACTTAACTCTGCCCTCTAATGCCTGCAGGTGGCTGTATCTATGTCAATGTTAAGGACACATGGCAGTATGAGGGCAGTGAAGTTTACAATGTTTGAAACAGACGTAGCTATTTTCAAACGCAGAGGGAGTATAAATGAGCCTGTTAAAGGCTAGATGCTAGCATGGCCTCTTTAAGCTCTCTCTCTGTCTCTCTCTGTTCGTTTGAACGTCCTGGCTCTCGAAAGCTGACTAATCAATAACACCTGTTCTCTTGTGGCCTCATATGCTCGGTCATCCAGTTTCCGGCAGAACTTCTCAGCTTTCATCTCCTCTTGTTGTCCCCAGATTTCTTTTCAGCTCCATCAATTTTAGTTTTTCCTCACTGCTGACTGTAGGTCAAGAGCTCCTCTCATAGCCTTTGAGAAAGCCCTGTTTATCCTTTGAACTAAAAGAGGTGTGTAATGATCAGGGGTGGTAATCATCAGGGGATCCATGGTACGATACTATCACAATACTTAAGTGATGTTACAATATTATTGCATTTTTACATATGTTCCAATATGCTAAGTATTGCAATAAAATATATTATGATATATTGCAATGGCATTTTTTCAACTGTAAATTATGTCCCTAAAGGAAAACTTTCTGCAGCAGCAAAATGTATCTAGTAGACTGAAAACGCAATTGATTATATTATTCTAGTAGGTTACCTTAAGTTTAATTTGTATTTGTTATATTATTAATCTTTATAATAATAAAAAATGGATACTGTGTGAGGTTACGATATTGCCATTCAAAAATATCGCGATATTATGCTGTATTGATTTTTCCTTGCCTCAGGTGGGTCAGTTGATCTCAGGTGATCTTTCTGGGGACTTAAAATGATCTATGTCTTTTGTAAGCCTGACGCAGACCTTTGTTAATGTTCCAAGGTATATCATGATGACTTTCGATTTCAGCTGTTGAGAGAGAGAAAGAGGCAGATTTTCAGTAACAGAGAGGTGGACTGGTAGCAGCAATGTTGGGGAACAAAATTTTTCTCTGGCAGAAACAGTGTCAATATTTGGAGTTGCTAATGATTGACCAGCAAAGTCTGTGGCTACGATGTGTTCTGACAGTATATACATGATTCCAACAATTTACCATTAACTAAAAATGTATATTTAATGATGCATTTCATTTTTTACTACACAATTGTCTGTGCAAACACAAAGTATGTTGGGGGGGGGGTGCCAGTGTAACCCAACTGGCATGTACATCACCAGGTCTCAAGGATATGTCTATGTGTCTAGGTTCTAATAGGAGACTGGTGTACAACGAAGCAGTGTAGTGCACATGACATTACTTAATCCTTCACTTGATAACTCATACTACCAACTGAATACATTTATTTTTGACTGTATGTATTATTGTTTCCTTTTCCTATCTTTATTTTCTTTCAGTTACAACAATAACCTTGCATATGGTTATTTGCAACAGTGCACTTTCCATGTAGCTACAAGAGTCATTAAAGTCATACACCATTTGAGCAAAAAAAATTGCAGTCATGAGTTAAAATAATACCAAACTTCTGCTACTGACTAATTAAGAGTTTTTGTTGTTTTGTTTTTTGTTTTTGTTTTTTTACAGAAATGTGTAATATGACTAACTAAATTATTAAATGTGGCAGCCAAAATTATCTTGGCAAATTGGTTCAAATCCAGGGTACTTCAACCAGAATTTTAAATGCTGAAACCTAACAAAAATGAAAATTAAACTAAAAAAGAAAAAATGAGATCTCGCAGTGAAACAGTTCATATCTTTAATAAAAAAAATAACCAAGGGAGTATGAAATCAGTCTTTTTGTTTGTTCAGCTCTGTTTCATGAGCTTTTGAGTGCCTTCAGACCTACTGTGACATTTCTCAGGGAAATCTGTCCTGGCTCCCAAGAGGATGGAGAAGATGAAGAATGTAGATGAAGAGTGCAGATAAATGATGAAGATGATGTTAGTGGGATGACAGTGACTCCTGTCCTATCTGCAGTATAGTCTAAACAGAAAACCAGCCTGCCCAAAACGTGCAGCCTAATTACTTCATTGTCCAAATCAGGAGTTTACTTGTGTTTCCTCTGAGGATACCAATGCATAACATCCTCACATAGTACACATATCTCAATAACTGCACACTTTAACAACATTTCACTCACATAATTTAGCTAAGACTTGAGCCTATTTGTCCAGCTTAATGAATTAGCTTACTGTGAACATAATCATGACAAAAGCACTAAAAATATATAAAACGTTGTTTGTCTTTGGCTGCAGCTGAATTAGCTAACCACTAACTTCTTTCTAAATGCACAGCACGCAATAACTTCAAGTGAAACCATACTGCTGGTAGCTTCATCAGGTTATTATCTGATCCCGACTGTTTTTTTAAGCATATAATCAAGCAATAATCCTCAAGATTAACAACAATTCTTCAGGTTAGCAACAATTTAAGGGAAAGAACAACCAGGATGCCAACTTGTTGTCCACCTCGCGGCTAACTTATAGGAATGTTCAGCACACATGATGTTTGGATGGCGTCAGTAGCTCCATAACTGTTGTATAACTTCTTTTCACCCACTTGAAAGTGTCTGCACAAGAGCTACACGCTGGTGCTACTATCATGTACGTGTCCGTCTCTCCCTCTGGATAAGAAAACATGTCAAATGCACTCCCACTTCCTTCTCTCAATTTCACCACTAGGGTTCAAGCCAGCATGAACCATTTCCAGCTGAAAGCTAACAACACCTGCATAAGGATAACTAACAGGTTTTATGACCATCAGATAGAAGCTCATTCATTTATGTACAAATCTGTGCACTCTGGCTCCTTTTGCCTACAGTTTGCATTGCATTGTAATTCTAGAGGTGTAAGAGTATAGACAGCCACAGCAACTCTCTAATGTTTTGAAAAACTAAATAAATCAAGTGTGCAGCAAGGCATTATCAACTAGAAGCAAGCAGATTTCTGTAAAGTTCAAAAGTAATGAGAATTTCATAGATTGCAATGGTGAATTGACAACTCTATCATTAGGTTTGAAATGTAAGTATTTGAAATCTATCAAAAAGCCCTATCACATAGGTTAAAAACAACAATGTGTCACTGCTTCTTAAACCTAAATGAAGCAAATCAAGTAGGGCTATGTGTTAGTACAGCAACAACTGAAAACAACAGCATAATTTAGCTCCAAGAGAATTTGATGAAAATGAAAGTGGATTAACCTAATTAGCAGAAAAACACCAGAGTGAGTGATCTGGGGCTTTAAAAATCTCACTTAAGAAACATTGGCAGGCTCTTCTTGAGGAAAATCAGCATTTCTGCTCTCGCGGCTGTCAGTCGATTCCTCTTTTCATCCACATTGTTGGAAGCAGTGCCAAACAGTCTTTCACTTTCAACATTACTTAAAGAGGCATGGTGGAACTTTACTACAATGGCAGCAAGGATAGGAAAGCAAG
This sequence comes from Cephalopholis sonnerati, assembly GCA_019142605.1. Taxonomy (NCBI): domain Eukaryota; kingdom Metazoa; phylum Chordata; class Actinopteri; order Perciformes; family Serranidae; genus Cephalopholis; species Cephalopholis sonnerati. The sequence goes on from JAGQAX010000010.1 coordinate 36,084,950, forward strand.
CATGGTTTTTCCCCCAGTATATAAGATGGATAAGAGAAATACGTCAGTTTCAGCAACCACCAATATTGGATCAGATGGGTCACAACTCTGATCATACACATGTATAAGGTATTCTCATCTCCACTTGATCTTTAGGTTTGTGTGCTATGGTCACTGTGTTAGAGTTATACTTAAGGCCTAAAACTAAGGCCTGAATCTGGCCTGTACCAGCATCATAAAGACCAGACCTGGCTGAGCCTGACTGGTACAGCCAAATTTGAGACCCAAACCTGGCTTTATGTTGTATTTTGCCTTTATTTCAACCATTTATGACTCATGCAATGCATTCTCTATCCAGCCAATTCTCATTCAAAGTCGCCTAATTCCAACACTTGGTCAGTCATATCAGCCTCAAGACACCTGATGCTAAAAGCTACCTTTCACTGCTAGGTGGCCTCAGTTTGTGTTGCAGCCAGACCTAAACCTCAACTAACGGGCATTGTTGGTTCATAATGTGGCCAGACGGCACATGTGGTGGTGGTGTGAGATGTGAGATGTGGAAAGTCTGTATAGGGCATATGGGAGGGGTGGTGGATAGGCTCCACAAGCTTTTGTTGCTTAAACCTAACCATGTGCTTTTGTTGACGTCCTGCGTTGGTTGTAGCATCAACAGCAGACACAGGAGGATACCTAGCCTGTAATATGTAGACATGAGAGGCCACTGATATGTGACGACTTGGGATTGGAACATGTTGGTCTGTGTCTCTTCCCACTGAGTATTGCAAATCTACTTGCAACATTTGAATGTGAATGACCTGAACTAAACGTGACCTGAACAACCTAAAACATGATACTTCACTGGGTTTGGTCTGGTTGCAGAACTCTAGAGACTCATCCATTATTGACTGATTTGAGCAGGCAGCTATGTGTCAGTGGTCAGACTAACCTTCATGCAGACACGACTACTTGACATTTTGTCTGGGTAATGTCCTGGCCAGGTCATGATTAGAATGGGAAAAAGTTATGTGTTTTTGTAAAAATGCTCGGGGGGCTTTGATAGTTCTATGCAGAACTGTGAAGGTGCTACAGTATAACCCTGACTTGCTCCCCTGTTCTACTGCCAATGGCTAGAGCAGACACAAAAACACAGTCTGACTAACAATGTGGTTGAGCTTTGGTGAGGTGAAGTGCACTGCCGTCTACTGTAAAATTAATGGCTTATTTTGGTGGGCCATGAAACATTTAGTACATTCAGAATTCATTCAACATTAATTCAGCATTCTGGCCTGTCTGTGTTCTTCAGCAGACTTTCTCACTCTTGATCAACCTTAACTCGCTCTTTAACTTTATAAACTTTGGTGGATTAAATTTCCCACAAGCAACTACAATACTGTGAACACCCACATCCACCCTGTACACACACAAACACATTCAACAGAAACACATTCTGTTGCACATAACTCAACCTGCTCTGCGTTCTTTGTATGCTGGGCCATTTCTGACTGCTCTTGTGTCCTTGGACTGTATTTCCTGTGATTGATTGATTTTGGACACAGTAGATGGGATTTGACAGATAAATAAATAATTAAATGAATACAAAATGATAATTTCCCTCTTTCTGTATGGCACCACTCCTGCTGCTGATACTTTCTCCTACACCCAAACCTGCTTACCTTTTGCCCAGGGTGAACAAAACCCAGCTTTAGAATTTGCTCACAGTGATCCCCATACTACACTGTAGACCCTAATGTGCAGCTTGCATTCAAAACTTTTAGTTTAGTGCATTATAATACAATATACAATATTGTGTCACATAACCCTTGTCTGACATGAATTTGATGTCAGTTTAACATACGTTTTTTTTGTTCTGTCATATGAACATAAAAACATTGAGTGCAGATTCAACAACTTTTTTTTGTTTCATTCAGCTATAAAAATATATTGAGGCGAGCTTAGGTTTCTTGATTGCTAAAATAAGGCAAAGTGATTGTTTCACCTCTTTGTTAGACACTAATATTCCCACAGGTGAGAGGTCACTAACTTTGTATACTTGTATACATCTTAAGTCATTGTGCAAAATGTCTTTTACCACAACATTAACCGTATTCCATTAGAACCACTGTTAAATACATAAACATTAATCACTGCGTAATGGGTAACGTGAGGGATTTAGAACACATTTAAACACAGTTTTCTTCAGCTGTATGGCAACACATTGTCTCGCTGGGGAACTCCACCTATTTAGCCCCAACACGCCATAACATGTTAAGTGCACAATGATAGTGTTGTTTACTTGCCTCAAACTAATTAGGCAAAATAAATTTTAGTCAAACTCAAATCTCAAAAATTGTTGACTTGCTAACTCGGCTCTACTGCATGTCACTAACTCTGCTTGTTCTCCGGAGCCTTTGTGCTCCACTGTCTTGCAGGTTAACTCGTACCGCAGCTGTGCCTGGATGATGTGTGGTGTTGTGCTGCTGCCGTGGTCCTGCCTGATGCCTCCCACTGCTGCTGTTACTATTAGTCATACTTGTACTGTTATTATACACATATGATTATTGCTACGTACATATAATATTATATATATTTACATATTAATATACTCCTACAACATATTGTACCACAATTACCATAATTGTTATTATCATATTGTTACTTTAATTAATGTAAGCTATATTTTGTAAGCTATTATCATTGCTGTCTCTGTCTCTCTTTATGTCTCATTGTGTCATATGGATTACTGTTGATTTATTATGCTGATCTGTTCTGTATGACATCTATTGCACGTCTGTCGATCCTGGAAGAGGGTTCCCTCCTCAGTTGCTCTTCCTGAGGTTTCTACTATTTTTTCCCCATTAAAGGAGTTTTTTGGGGAGTTTTTCCTTATCCGCTGTGAGGGTCCTAAGGCACAGAGGGATGTTGTATGCTGTAAAGCCCTCTGAGGCAAATTGTGATTTGTGATATTGGGCTTTATGAATAAAATTGATTGCAGTTTTTACTTCACTCCGCTCCGACAAAAAGAGTATGTTTGCATGGTCACACTTCAGTGTGGATTTGAAATGACATTCTGGCGGATACATTGGTCCCCAGTGATTGGGCAGTGAAAATCAAATCCCCCTCCCCCACAAAAATCAGTTAGAGTGGATGCGATGTCAGACTAAAGATAGAAACTGAGTGTAACGAGTTGACAATTCTGTCTGTTATCAGACAAGGAACAAGCGGGACAGGAATCATAATACCAATAATGAGCCAGCAATGTGGAGTCAGCAGCCATTAGTTCATTTCCCCGGAGCACAGGATATAGGCCTGTAAGCATAAGCACACATGTTGGTTTATGTTAAGCCTGAGATGTAAAAAAAAAAAAAAAAAAAAAACACAGCATGGGCATGGGAATGGGATTACTCATTACTCAGTACTCATTCTTCCAAGACCGGGAACAGGACTGGAATTTACTTTTCCTCTGTCACGGGATTGAGATGGGGCAGGAGTTGTTTTGCTGTCAGTAAGAGACGTTTGTGATGTGTTTTTGTAGGATGGGACAGGATTAAAAACCACACCCATGTCACCCTCTAGTGAATTATGTCAAAAGCATTCCAGCTTTATACCTACCTAATAACAAAAGTAAAGAAGTTTATTGGCTGAGACTTTGCTTGGACACTGTGTCCAAACATCCAAACTGTCAATAAAGTAAATTAATGAGTGTTTTAATTAAGACTGTTGATTCTGGTGACAGCTTTATTAAAATGTAGTCATTACTCTGGTGTTTTGCACTCACTGTTGACACAGGCCTAACAAACTGGGATAATATTTAGTGTGAGGCCTCTGTATTTCCTTTGTATTTTTTGTCACAAGCAGTGTATACTGTTCAAAATATTATATTTTTTATGCCAGCGTCTCAACATGTACATTGTATCAAAGTATCAAATATATACTGTATGTCATGTGAAGGCATCTCTCATTGTCAGCCTCAGCTCTACAGTACTCTTTAGCATCTTTATGGAGATTGTTTTGGTTTACGGCCCGCAACTTTAATATTTTGGTTCACTTTCGCCGCTCTCATCAGCCATGTTTTTTTAGCAACTGCAGACAACTGTTTTCTGCTCTGATAAACCCACAGTACACTACCAATGAGTGACACAAGGTAAGCCAGAGGAATGATGGAGCAATGTGCTGTCACAGCTTTAAGGGCATGGAAGTGTAGGTAGCGTGTTCAAGCCAAATATTGTGTTCAAATACATAAGCAGATTAAACAGTTCCCCATTTTTCAGAATTAGCCATTAAGTGTCTTATTCAGCTCTTTCCTTTCACTATCTGTGACAGCACCACTGGACTAATACTTAATGCATTTCACGCACACGTGTAAGTGATAACATTAATATAATCTTAACTAACATAGATCTGCCAAGGCCTTGGTATTGTACATGTTGAGTCATCATTGATAACACTCATGATCACTTCTGTGTGTTTCCTGCTGTGCTTTTCTCAAAGTCAAAATGTCTCTCACTGTTTTGTATAATTACTATGACAAGGCACAATCATACTGCCGCACACACGTTTACAACATGATAAAGTTGGAGATACTGGGATTTATATTTAGTGCCTCACTCACCTTTATGAATGGGACATCAGATTGTGTACTCTGAGCGACAACACTTCAACCAGTGCAGCTACTTACATATTAATGTATGTTCTGTTACATGTTTTGAGTGTGTTATGTGCAAGTTTAACTTTTTTTATTATGAAGAAAGCTTTGCTATTTGAACAATTTTTCCACATAAATACCAACTGCTGATGCTTTTTGCAGACTGTTCCTATTAAGACTTTTCTATGTGCATAATACTTCCTTTTATTTTATCACCTGGTTCATGATCATGCTGTAAAATATGTTACATGACATTCACCACAGGCTGCAGTTCATCTTACAACTTGTTCTTCACAGTGTGACTGGGTGCTCTGCAATAAAAAGAATATAACATCCACTGTGAGGTACTGAATACTGCTGACTGCGTGATAGACGGTAGCTGTAAATGTAGAATGGCTGTATATTAAACTGTCTTCAACATTACGAGAGCTACTTTGACATCCATGATCACATTTCACTGAGAGCGAGTGTGAAGGAACCAACCTGACATGATATTATAGCCAACAGGGACTGTGATAATTCCATGTTCACAAAATTAAGTAAAACAGGCAACTTGATAGAGGCAGAAACATTAAAAATCTGGTCGGAAAAAGTGAGTCAGGATGTGATATTACAATTCATCTTGATTATGCATGCCTGAGGTCCTTTTTAAGGCAGCATAAAATGTTTTCAAAATAGCAGTACAGTGCAGGCTATGTTCACACATTTGTGCCAAATAACAGCATGAGGTATGTGATTTAGAATCTAGAAATGAAGAAATGTTTCAATATTCCATCATCTTTTTATTTTAAGTATGCTACATTCACAGAGAGTCAAAATCCAACTCAATATCGTTATAGAAAACTAAAAAATACAGTTGCTCTTAAACACATCTTTCTTACCAGCACCTGCCAACACAATATGAGGGAGGGGGAGAGAGAATTACAACAATTACTATACAGATTCATGGTTTAAATTTAGCAAACAGGTCTGTTAGTCCATTAGGAATACTGCTACTTTCACAAAAGATGTCACACATTCCTTTCCTGCTTCACAATAAAAAAAAACTAAAGTTGTGACTTTGCAACTCCACATGACATCTGTCAAAATATAAAACACATCGGTTTCACAACAGCAATCTTAAATTTAGGGATGTGAGATTAAACAAAAGTCTACACATTTACATCTCCATGTGTTAAATCTGGGGGTGGATAAATCTGGGAACTGTGAAGTTGTGAATATCACTTGTCCTACGTAAATTCCCCTGATGCAAGGCATTTAGCAGCTCCCAGATGTGTGTGTGTGTAAGTGCGTGTCAAACACTTGTTTATAAAGTTTTTTACACTAGTGCTGTAGTTAGTATTCAGCGCTGTTTCTTCTTGTCATATGTCAATATACAATATTTTATCAGACACAGTTATACCTTATGGAAATGCAGTTATCTGGTGGTGGTGGTGGTGGTGGTGGTGGGCTAAGGTCCAGTCCCCATATTGCAAAATACCAGGAGAGACCTTTTTTTGTGTTTCTTTTTCATCTCTTCCTCTCCAAAATAAACAGACCTGATGATTCAAACCAGTAAAAACACTGAATAAAGCAGTTTTATGCTACAAATCAGTGTTTCTCCAACGCTTGGCATGTCGCTGAATTATCAGTAGAGGCCCCCTCCTCTCAAAAAAAAAAACAGACCTGATGATTTAAACCGGTAAAAATACTGAAGCAGTTTCACATTACCTATCACGTTTTCTCTGAGGCCAATTGGCATGTCCGAGATGGGCCATTAGCCAAGCACCTGCTAATGTGTGTTCACCTTTTTTCTTTGACTTAACTTAAGAACCTGACGTTCAGGAGGTTTTTTTCAGTGAGCTGAATTATCCACAGAGGTCTGCTCCTCTCCAAAACAAACTGACCTGGTGATTTAAACCAGTTAAAACACAGATTTAAGCAGCTTCACGTTTAAAAAAAATTGTTGTTTTTCTGATGCTCTTGTTGCTGAGGCGCTGCTAGCTATGGTGTCGACGCAAAAATGTGAATGGTCATATCTAGAGCAAGTGTTTGGTGTGTCCATTCTGGGCTATCATGGAAATATAGCAGTGTAACATGGCAATCTACATGGACAAGGACCCTCTTCCTATGTAGATATACATTGCTAATTCTAAAGTAACAACATGTCAGGTGATTATAAACTAAAGAAAACAGTTATATTCCATTTCTGCCAATATATCCCCCAAAACTCTACACACTGGGCTTTTCAGTAAACTTTATTGACCCATATGCCTTGTGGCCCTGATGCTGATAATGAATTAAAGAAGGTTGTCTAATTAAAACCAATCACACTGACTATAGAGGACTTGAGCCTACTGTGGACACAGCAGGACACAGCTTGTAGTAGTTTGTTTTGCTAAGTGCGTGCGTGCGTGCGTGCGTGCGTGCGTGCGTGCGTGTGTGTGTGTGTGTGTGTGTTTGGACCTAACTTTTGGGCATCCTTGTGAAGGCAAAGGCTACAATAGGCAGTACCAGGATAATTACCCTTAAGCTCACAAGTGCTTTAGATGCCTTAATGCAACTTTGCCTTGACTATACTGTTGTTTCCATATTCAGATATTAGAGTCTCAGTACTTTAAATTGTATTAGTCTCAATCCCATGTTTCAGCAGCTTTTTCAAGAAACATTCTATCCTCTAGTTTTTAGTGTTATTCAAATAGCCTATAAACACGCAAGAGATTTACAGAAAATGACAGGCTTTTGTTCTAATGGAACCAGAGGAAATGCTGCCTCCTGTTAGTCACTAACTGTGCATCACTGCAACAATAAATTGTCAATCGTTCAGGGCCACCCCATAACCAAGGCCATAGGTTTGCATACAGATCATAGGGTCATGTCCCTACCAATATTTTGGGAGGAAAGATTTGTCCTTACCAATATCTGATTAAACTTGTTTGCATTATCTTTATTCTAAAAGTTCTTTGTATGAAAATATAAGACAGATTGTGTCTTCTATTGATTCAGAAAGGGACAGTGCATTTTATTTTGTAATATAGGATATCAGCAGAGCATTAACATAACACACAGCAGACTATAGGGCAGGTAATTTTTATTTTTTATATGTGGGATAAGCAAGATAAAGCAATTTTGGCAAAGGGGCACATGAAGCATTTGGATAAAGGTCTCAGCGTACTTTGTGTTGAGCTGTAGGACATGAACAGGATCAGTTGGGTGTTGTAGTCCAAGACAGGGCTCAACAGTAACAGTATCGTGAGGGAGCAGGCAGAAGGAGATGTCAGACAAGCAGGGAATCCAAAACCATGAGTACTGGCAGGAGAAGGCAAGGCAAGGCAAGTTTATTTGTATAGCACATTTCAGCAGCAAGGCAATTCAAGGTGCTTCACACAGGACATTGAAATACAGCAACAAGGGAAAAAGAAACACATTGAAAGAAACATGTAAAAGGTGATTAAAAACAGCACATAAAACCCAAAAATATAAAAACACACATATTAAAGTAAGAGTTGCAGTGCAGAGTTTCGAAGGAAAATATAAAATTTAAGAAGTAAAAAGCCTTTTAGTCAAAGGCAGCAGTGAACAGGTGAGTCTTTAACCTTGACTTAAAATAACTCAGACTCTCAGCAGACCTGATATTTTCTGGTAGTTTGTTCCAGATATACGGAGCATAGAAACTGAACGCTGATTCTCCATGTTTAGTTCTGACTTTTGGAACACAGAGCAGACCTGCACCAGACGACCTGAGTGGTCTGGATGGTTCATACTGGACTAGAAGGTCTCTGATGTATTTTGGGCCTAAACCATTCAGTGCTTTATATGCTAGCAAGAGAATTTTAAAGTCTATTCTCTGAGAGACAGGGAGCCAGTGTAGAGACCTCAGAACTGGAGTGATGTGGTCCACTCTCTTGGCCTTAGTGAGGACTCGAGCAGCAGCGTTCTGGATCAGCTGCAGTTGTCTGATTGACTTTTTAGGCAGACCAGAGAAGATGCTGTTACAGTAGTCAACTCGGCTAAAGATAAATGCATGGACAAGTTTTTCAAGGTCCTGCTGCAACATCAGTCCTTTAATCCTAGAAATGTTCTTGAGGTGATAGTAAGCTGACTTTGTGATTGTTTGTATGTGGTTTTTAAAATTCAGGTCTGAATCCATGACAACACCCAGATTCCTGGCCTGGTCTGAGGTTTTTAACTGAAGTGACTGGAGCTGCATGCTGATTTTAAGACTACCTCAGTTTTTTCTCTGTTTAACTGAAGAAAATTATGGCACATCCATTCAGATATTTGCTCCATGCATTTACTCAGTGCTTGTATGGGGCTGTGGTCACCTGGGGACATTGAAATGTAGAGCTGTGTGTCATCTGCATAGTTATGGTAATCTATTTGTTTTTTTCTATGATCTGGGCAAGTGGAAGCATGTAGATGTTGAGCAGAAGGGGCCCCAGGATGGAGCCTTGGGGGACTCCACATGTAATTTTGGTCTGCTCAGATTTAAAGTCACCTATTGACACAAAATAATCCCTGCCCTTTAAGTAGGATGCAAACCAATCAAAAACTGTGCCAGATAGTCCCACCCAATTTTCCAGTCGATCAAGTAATATATCATGGTCGACTGTGTCGAATGCAGCACTAATAACACCAATAACACTAAAACTGAAGATCTGCCATGATCTGTGTTTAAGCGAATGTCATTAAATACTTTGACCAGAGCTGTCTCAGTGCTGTGATGTGGTCTAAACCCTGACTGAAAGACGTTAAAGCAGTTGTTGACTGTTAAGAAGTGATTTAGATGTTGGAACACAGCCTTTTCAATGATTTTACCTAAAAAAGGAAGATTTGATATCGGCCTGTAGTTGTTCATTGAGGTCTTTTCTAAATTGTTCTTTTTTAAGAGCGGCTTAATAACAGCTGTTTTCAGGGTCTGTGGGAAGACTCCTGAGCTTAGAGACATGTTTACAATCTGTAACAGATCAGATGCCATGACTTGTGAAACTTTTTTGAAAAAATCAGTGGGTAAAACATCCAGACAGCAGTAGGAAGAGCTCAGTTGGTGTAGAATATCCTCCAGACTTTTTGTCATTGATTGGATTAAACTGCGTCATGGTGTTTAAATGGTTTTTAGACAGACACAGCACAGATCCTGAACATGGTGTTGACGAATTCACGGCCTGCCTAATATTCTGAATTTTCTCTGTAAAGAACAAAGCAAAGTCATTGCAGGCCCTGGCAGAGTTAAGTTCAGGTGCTATTGACACAGGGGGGTTTGCTAGTCTCTCAACAGTAGAAAACAGTGCTCGAGCATTATTTTTGTTTCTGGTGATAATGTTTGCGAAGAAAGACTGCCTTGCATTCCTCAGCTGTAGATTATAGGTGTGAAGTTTCTCTTTATAGATGTCAAAATGAATCTGAGATTTGCGCCACCTGCGTTCAGCTTTCCGACACTCTCTTTTATCATTTTTCACTGCCATGGCATTTCTCCATGGAGATCTTTTCTTGCTAGAGACAACCTTCAACTTAATGGGAGCAATGGCGTCTATCACATTTAACATTTTAGAATTAAAGTTATACACTAGCTCATTGACTGAACCACAAGGCAGGGTTGCTGTAGAAGAAAAAAGTACATTAAACATTTCACTGGTGTTTTCAGTAATGCATCGCTTCTTGATAACTTCTCTCTGATTACTTGTGTGCACAGAGATAGAGCTTTCAAAGAAAACACAACAGTGATCATACAGGGCCACATCGCTCACAACAGCCTTGTGTATATTTAGACCCTTGGAGATAAGCAGGTCCAGAGTGTGCCCCCTGCTATGTGTGGGTTTTGACACATGCTGACTCAGCCCAAAGCTGTCAAGAGTACAGTACAGTTCTTTAGCCCCTCTGTCCTGGGGGTTGTCAACATGGATGTTAAAATCACCAACAATTCATTAAAATCATCGAAAAAGTCTGCACAGTATTTAGGTGGCCTGTAGACATTTACTAATATGGCTCGAGGGGAGGACTTCAGCTGAAGAGCCACATATTCAAAAGTAGAAAAATTACTGAAAGATAATTTTTTAAATTGGAAAGAGTTTTTGAATAAAACTGCCACTCCACCTCCTCTCCGATTCACTCTGGCCTCACTAAGAAAACTATAGTTGGGAGGGGTTGATTCAACGAGAACAGCTGTGCTGTTGTTTTGATCCAACCAAGTTTCAGTTAAAAACATAAAATCAAGGTTGTGTTCTGTGATAAAATCATTGATTAAAAATGTTTTTCCAGCCAACGATCTGATGTTCAGTAAAGCAAGGCTTAATGTCATGGGGGGGGGGGTGCTTAGAAGCTGACACACCAGTGAAAAGCCAACTATAGACGAGAGGGTCTCGTTGGCAGCAATGACGAGTGGAACTTGCGACGCACACACAAAGGTGGAATGTGTAGCCACACAGCAAAGCAATCCACAACACAGAAATCAACAGGTGGATGAACAGGTAAACTCACTATGTAGAGTTCAGTGACAATCTCTCCAAACAACCAGGGGGAGCAGGCAAACAGGAAGCAGGACGGAGGAAGCAGAGCTCTTGGTCAGGGACAGAAGGCGGAGTGATTTACCGGGGAGAAGACGAAACAGGAGAGTCAGGGGCAGGCGGGATTGGCAACGAGGAAGCAGTCCAGGAATAAACAATAGAAAGTCTTGCGAAGAACAATCTGAGGTAAGAGGTAATAATTCACAGGTGAGCTGCATTAGCATTATAAGGTGGGTGTGGTGGACCAGCAGGAGTGCGAAATGTGTGGACAGGTGATAGGCTGGCAGGTAGGTGTGGTGGAGAGGCAGAGTGAGTGGAAAACTACTAAGTGAGCTGAGGAGATAGCAAGTATGGCAAGTAAAAAGTGTCCACTGTGACAGTAACAGCAAGTGATGGCCAATTACAGTATGAAAATGTAACATTAAGCAAAGCTTAAGATATGATTTGTATTATTGCTGATATCAGGTAAAAGTACAACTAAAAAGATGCTGCTGAATCTCAAGTTGATTGAGTGCAGACAAGAAAGCAGCAGAGAAGCAAGGAGTACATGCACTAGAATGTTTATGGCAACAAACGTTGTTTTCACAGTTTTACTCTGAAATACAAATAGGTACAATGTTGAAGAGAGAAACAAATCCCTTTTTTGGTATTGGTCCTATTCGATGCTAGGATCGATCTTCCAAATGAGAACATCGCATCAAGAGTATCAGTATTTTAGGATTTATCTACCCACCCCTTACTGAACCAGTGTCGTCCATTGAAATAATCATGTGATCCATTAATCAGTGGAAAGGGCCCTCTAGACAGAAAAACAAAGTCATCAGTGAATATGAAGCCAATTAGTTTTTATTTCAAAAGACTAAGTGCAGCAGAAACTGAAATTTGGGAAGTCATACAGGAGATGCACAAGGGAGGTGAAAAAGTAACGTTAACTGAAGCTCCTGGTGATACCAGCTCATCCTCTTTCAATGTTAACCCACAGTTGAAGAAAACAGCATAGCTCATTTTTGAGAACAATTCAATGTCCTGCCAAAGGCTAAAGCAAGTGGGCAATTCAGCCTTTGTTATGGGCAACCCCTCACCTTAAATGAGATACCGACCTGAAACATAGCAAGTCACAAAGACATGTACTGTGCAGAGATGGGTACACTGTGGGGGAAAAACAAAGGCTCCTTGCAGGCAGCTGTGAGAAGGCTACTGCTGCTCTCTGAGGAGGAAAGGAAGAGACAGCTAAAAATAAAACGTAATATTACATATTGCAAAAGAAGAGGTGGCCTTTGTGAAGTTTGGACTACTTAACACTCTACACACAAAAAAAGAAAACAAAAACACAGTGGAAAGGAATCCAGCGTATGACAGTGACAAAAAGTGTACAGTAAGAATTAACAATTACAATTCGTCACAGTTTGCAGACACAATGAAAGAAAGCCTGCAGTGAAGGTGAGAGCAGCGCATTATCTAGTCATTTTGATTGATGGTGAAAACAATATCCTAAACACAGATTGTAAAATTGAATATGTGCGGCTTTCGGAGATTGGAAAGCCAGTAAACCTTCTGGTTGGACAACAGGTCCTTCAACATTCACATACCCTCAGTAAGAAAGTTTTTTTTTCTCTTTTCAGGATAATTTACTTTATCGTAACATTTTAAAGTCATAAATAGTATTTCTAATTTGGAGAACTGAGTCTCAGTTTGTTTTTTGTTCATTGTGTATTTTATGCTTCCCTTCAAGAGGTTGTGAATGCCTCCAATGCTGCATTTGATGCAGTTTGCCCAGGGATGATGAGTGGTGGATGAGAAAATGTGTGTTTTAAGGTGCAGATGGGGCCTTTGTCAATATGGGCACCAGTGGAGGTGTGATTGCCCACTTGCAGACTAAGCCCAGTCCACTGTCTGCTGCACAGGCTTGTGATCACAACTAGTTGTAATGCCCCTCTCAAAAAGGTTAGACCATACAGTGTGTATGTTTGTGAGACTGTAGTGTGTAGAAAGGTACCTTGGGAACCTGGGATATGTTGTCTTCTTCTTGCACAGATCGGAACTTGCGATACTAACCCTACAGACGATGAAACCTGGGGTGTCGATAGTCTATATTCTCCTAGATCTAGTTTGGAAAAAGTACCACTTCAATGGAAAGTCAAAACCACAGCTCCTCGCTCTCAGACAACAACTTGGAGTGGAAGTCTACAGTCTCGGCAGTGTCAAGGAAACACAATGGATCCGCCACAAACACAGATCATTACCAGTATTAATCATGAAGGAGTAGGCACGACTCGCTTGCTCCCCACCCGGCCTGGCTGGTGCACAAGGCAGAGCGGCCAAGGCTATACTAGCTAACCATAGGGAAGGACACTGGGCACTATGTTTCCATATGTTAATGCAGCAAGAGTACTTTCAGCAAAGCCAACAGAAATCATAATAAAAGGCTACACATGTACAGTTTTTAATAAAGCCTTAAAATTTCACTACCTCTAAATGGATAGCGAAATACAGTACTAGCGTTCACACTGAGTCAATGGAGCGCCACACCAAATGAAAGGCCTCTTGTATTTCACATCACTCATTGTCGGGTTAGTAAACAGTCAAAGGGTGCTGCGCTATCAAAGGCAGAATTACACGCAACTGACATCCCTAGTCCTCATCTAAGCCCTCCTCCAAGCCCTTGCCAAGCCTTTGCTGACCAAGTAGATATTCCCTATCCATGAGTGTGCTACCATAAGTAAGCAGCCAAAGCCACCAAGCTTCCACCTCACCAGTGACACACTGTTTGAATGTGTGGCAAGCAAGACCACAGGAAAAGGAAAACCACCCAAAAAGCAAAAAGCCAGGAGGAAGGAAGAGTCATGTATGGTTTGTTTGCAGCAATATGGTGACACAGAGGACCCAAAAAAGCAGAGAACTGAATCTCACGTGTGATCTATCAGCCATGGTTTCACGTGTCCTGTGTAGAAGATAACAGGGTCATTGACAGTAACACCCTCTTCAAGGACTGTCTGTTTTTGGCTCGATGGATCAGGGGCCATTTTTGCCTGAATCAAATGATGTGTTCAGATTGTGAGGGTAGGGGACAGTTCTTAATTAAATTTGGAGCTGAATAATTTTTTTACTTCAATTAAATGTATTCAATGAATTTCAGCCTTCAAGCATTTTTTGTTAACCTCAATTAAATGTGTTCGATTCATTTTTTACCTCAAGCATTTTTGTTTTACCCAATTAAATGTACCCCATGAATTTTAGATTTCAAGGATTTTTTTTTTACCTGAATTAAATGTGTTCAATGAAATTTAGGTGGAGAGAATAAGGGAGGGTGTGTGAGGGAGGAGGCTGTGACAGTGAGAAAAGGCAGCTTTATATTGTTTGAATTGTGGATAGACTTTTAAACCTTCAGTAAAAAAGTTAAACTCCATGTACATTTCTAAAACTGAAATGAACAAGGAGTCTGAATTCATAATGATGAACAGGAAAAGAAAAATGTGCATGTGAAATATCAAAGTATGAATTTCAATAAATTATGTGATAAATCTGCTTACACTAGTCTAAATCAATGATAAGACGTGGAAAAAAGGTTTTTGGTCAGTCTACACAAAAGGGTATGTCACACTTCCTTGAAATGACATAAACTTCCTCCTCAAATGGATAGGTGACATTGTTGGCATTACAGAAATGTTGTATGTGTTGGCATAGCAAGAAAGCTTACATAAGGCTGAAATTCAAAAAATGTCAGAATCACCCCCAAAAAGGACCTGTGAAGCTCATTTCCACATTCATGGTAACATTTTTGCTCTTAACCTATGTTGAACAAACACCTCCGTCATACTGTCTGTGTGGGTACACCTGTATTCACCCTCTGACTGAGATGCTCTGTTTAGCGCCTGTCTCTTTAAGCCCTGCCTGCTTGGTCAGCATTTGTGGATCTTTTGTATCTTGGCGTCTTTGCACTGTAATTGGAATGACAGTTATGGAGAATAGCAGCACTCTGTACCCTGATAAACCACCAATAAAAGCATTTAAAACAACATATCATTATTGTATACCTTATGTACCTTATGTTTAGGAAGATAGACATAGTGAGGACGTATCTTCAAATGACTCAAAGTTCACACGGTTCCCAACATCAGTCTCCAGAAGAAAGTCCTGTGTTGTGTGACCCCTTCACTACCCCCACCTACCTCTGAAGTAGACCGCTTAGGACCACCTCCTTCTTTACTCCTGTCAGTGCATTGGTCATGTGACCACAGCCTTCTGAAATATATGACTAATGCACAAACTACTGGCTCACCATGATGTGGGATATGTGCGAATTTTGGTGCATTGCTTTTTTGTCAGAAAATGTATGAACAGTGCATGAGAACAGCCTGTCAAAACACAACCAGACATGTTCCAGCAGGGATATGATCCAAAAAAACATAGAGAAATAAACAACATCAGCAGCCAAGAATACCTTTTCCCAGATATAGCATGTAGCTTCATTCAGCAGTGCAGGCTACATAATGTAAACACTTGGAGTAGCATGCCATTGGAGCAGATGAGCATAACAAGAATCTAGCACACTATGTCTGTGTCACTATACAGGGAGTTCTATGAAGACCACTATAAAGTGAGCACATCTGCAACATGAAAAAACACTTTTACTTTTTCTCGGCAACATGAATTACCCCATGAAATTATTGAGTGTGTTTTACCCAAATCAGTAAATAACATTACAAAGTACTTTGTGGCTGTTTGTGTTATGTTGTGTGATGCACTGCTCTGCTCACATTAAACACAGGCCCTGATAATATGATGATGTGATTGCATCCTGTCCTACTAATGTAAGTCATTTTCCATTTAATCTTTGTTGTGTTAAAGTTTGTTTTACCAGTCAGTCCTGTAATAACTTGTGAATTTAATGTATAACATATACATCATGCCATAACAGCACAAATCAGAGCTGGCTGCAACCCAGCTTCTAACATTCGCTAGCATTATTAACCCTACTCTGTAGAGTAACTGTTAAGCAGCTAGAGAAGATCAGCTGCCAATTTATTTTTATCTTTTCATGGACTGACGATTACAAATTAAACTGACAGTTTATTACATGTAATCGAGTTGCTCTCTCTTACCTTGTCCATTAGTCCCAAACAGCCTGTTCCTTTGGCGCAGCGCAGTGCATGATGAGGATATATTGCTTGGTGAGTGACCATTGGTTGTACACTACTTTTCATGGTGCACTGTGGGATACTTTGAGGCCCCTATATAAGGTATAATATTTCCCACTATACATTCAGACAGCACTATGATGTTATGTTGTAGCCGGAGTTGGAAACTAAGTGTTCAAAATGGTAGGAAATCTGAAGTTTTGCCTCAACAGCATTACTTCTACATACCTTTACCTCATTATTTGGAAGTGAAACTGAAATTTTAAACTCCATTGTATCACTCTGGGTGAATTTGTAAATCCATTCTAATGCTCTACACAAAAATGAGAATGCAGAATGTTTTATTTCTACATGAATTAACAAACGATTAACTTAATCACACATTCACTCTGCTTGGTGCACTGCTGATCTGTCTCCCCACGCAGTGTCTAGAGTACGCTCTACTTCTCCGAGAGTGTGTGTTCTGAATAACCGAATAGAACATTTCAACACTGTTCCAAATTTACGAACAGTCCAGTTTGTGCTGGAGTATGCTCCGCCACTTGGGATAAGACACAAAGTACTGAAAAGCATAATAGGTCCTCTTGAATTTAGCCTATGACTTTGAATTCAAGTCTCAAAAAGTTCTAGAACATAAAGCTACATTGTGAAGCTCAAAACTTGGAGTGAATGATCTAACAATATTTCACATATATTTATATGTATCTGATAAAAGTGAATTGAAACTCACACATTCCAAAATGAGGGTGAAAAAGAGCAGAAGTTGTAGCCAGCAAACTTTTTACATCAGACTACACAAACAAGTCTGCTTCTTGCTGATGTAGTTCATATAGTGACAGTAATAGTAAATGGCATGTTTGTTTATATTTGTCAACAAAGACAGCATACATTACCATGTGGGTATTTTGGTTCCTGAAGCTGTGCGTGCACATGTGTGTTTGTGTCGCTATGCATGTACTCGCCTGCCTCGTGTACTTACTGTTGTATGAGCTGATGAAATAGTGACACGCCAGACAAAACAAATCATGTCAACCCAGAAACAGTGACAGACACACAGCTGTCACACTCTAATGACTGTTAAAAAAAAATAGATGCTGAAAATTGTTTCTCTAGCTTGGAAATTTATGAGACTCCATGTGGCAATTTCCTTTGAGAAGTAGTATTTTCAGACAACATAAATGAGTTCTCTGTTACTCTGCTGTGAGCAGGAAGGTGTCTGATAATGAAAATGAGGATGATGATGATAAACAGAACTTCTACAGCGATGGTAATGAATCAACAACTGTTAGTATATTAGTATTGAATTTGGCACAACCTGTCCCTATTTCTTAGTCCCTACCGTGCTATTGTTAGCCCTCACACTGTCTTAGATGGGTTTAACACAGTGATTTATGAATGTTGACTGAGTACACCATATTCTGTCCTGGAGTGGTTGCAGACCATCTGCTGGACGTGTAGAATACTAATGAAAAGAAACAGTCCAGGGGAAAGCAGGGCACAACCTAACTGGACACAGAAGTGCCACAAAGCTCGTTGATTTTCCATGGAGCGCTTCACACTATCAGAGACCATTGATAAACCAAGACAGCTCACTTTAGAGTCATTTCCTGTATCTGTGTCACATGGGTTTTACCACTGCCCCGCCCCTTTAGAAGACTAGCGGCAGCTCTGAGTCTATTCATTCCAGTGAGAGACGTAAACGTGAGCACAGATTATGATCGACTCTTTTGCCTCAAGTCACCATAGTAAATAATGGACCCAGTTTTTAAAAGCAAGACATGTCTCTGGCCCAGCAACCCACTCTCATGAGATATGGCAGCACTCTCCTCTCTATGGTGCTGAACCGTTGGTCCAGCTTCTCTGCGGTCCAACCAACGGCACGTTTACACTAGATAAACAGAAATTAAAATAGACTTATACATAAAAACATGAATATTACGTTAAAATTGAAATAACTCACTTAATACTTGTGTTTCTTTGCTTAATAATACTTTTATTGTTATTATATAACTGCTGTTGGAGGGGAAAGAGAACATTATCAGACTGATATGGTCTTGTAGTGGGTTGATATCAGATATTAAGATAGATAAAACAACTGGCAAGGAGCAAACATCAAATTTGTACTGTATATAGTGCTGTATTGTTTTGAATCTGCTTTCATCCATCCACACAACACTCACTGTCAAATGAGGTGGGGGGATAAGCAAGAGAGGAGACCAGGCTTGGTATTGTCAACCCAACTCGTCACATATCGCTGCTTGGACAATGCTTTTTACATCTACATATTATGTGTTGCATGCCCTCTTGCATTTGTTGACATTCCAAGACTGCGTGCCAGTTTATGCCGTGCAACACAAGCATGTGATTAGGTAAAGGCAACAAAAGCATGCAGTTAGGTTTAGAAAAAACATAATGATCGGGCTCTTACTTCATACAGGAAGCAAACACTGCCCTTCTGGGGTTTGTTTGACCTATCCACTGCCCCTCCCACCTGCCCTATGGGGATTTTTTTCAGCTCTTTATATTACAGTGTTTCTAACTGATGCCGTCGACGTAGCATACTGCAGCGACAGGTGCAGTCCGGCCAACTGGTGGCATATCATTACACTGCAAACAGTTCTGTCCGGTCACGTTACAACTTTACGATGCCCAAGAGATGGCGTCAGGTTGTATTATCCCAAAATCACAGACAAAGTGGCAGTATTTGATGACTAATGCCTTGATGATTTGATGAGAATAAGAATGAGCTGGTGGTGTATACCATTTCATAGTTACTCATCCAAATATAATGGATATATTTTCTATGATATCCCATACTTACTCTTGTCACATATTTGTCAGATGTGCCAAAACACAGAGCTAGTGCACACACACACACACACGCACACACACAGGCAGTCAGAGACAAAGCTCTCCTTGTGATTAGAAAACAGCAGAGGAGCTAAATAGCTTGCTGGGTGCTTCCCCATCCAGTGAGATCATGGGTGATACTTTTAAGTTTTGGCTTGATAGTTGTTAAAACTATTTGAGTTAGATGAAAAATGTTTTATACAAGCAACATAAATATATTTGCTGCAAATGGGCACAGCTCTTAACTGTTCTAAACAACTCAATTGTTAGCATTTAAATAACTACAACTTTAATAGTATGGAAGCATGTACTGTATATTATGATATCACCTCATCAGTCCTTTGCAATGACATCAATCTCTGAATTAACAATATGACATCATTTAAATAATGTCCTTCTTTATCTTGACAGATGCAGTGAACCACACAACATACTGTAACGTGAGGTCATATTGTAGGACTGGATTTTTGCAATTTGTGTCTTTTAGATATGCTCAGTACATTGGTGGCCAATACATTATTGGCCAACAGGTAAGAAAATTAATTTATTGTTATTATTCCAGTAATAGAATCTCAACCCTTCCTAATGCGCAGCATGGCTGCGGATTAGAGACGCTACTTAAAATCCAGTTCTGAGTGGGTATTTTTGCTTCTTTGCCTTTTGCTCCTCTCCTCTGTTCTACCTTGGTCCCTTTTTGCATGCTCATGCACACACAGACACACACACACACACACACACACAGTATCACAGAGAGGACACAGCGGAGGGGACGAAATGGACTTCAGGTTGTATTTTACTCAAGTGGACAACTACAGTGCTCGTTATCCATCAGTGCAACAACATCCACCAGTGAGGGAGACAAAGATAAAAATGAAGGCTAAATGTATGTAAC
This sequence comes from Cephalopholis sonnerati, assembly GCA_019142605.1. Lineage (NCBI taxonomy): Eukaryota > Metazoa > Chordata > Actinopteri > Perciformes > Serranidae > Cephalopholis > Cephalopholis sonnerati. The sequence goes on from JAGQAX010000010.1 coordinate 36,104,933, forward strand.
AGTTGAGCCCAGTTAGTCACATATTTTGAAATGGTCTTGTAGACTGACCCTCCTCGCTCTGCCAGCTGTACCTGCCCAGCAGAGAATGTGTTCACAGCAGCTGAGGGTAGGTCACTGATGAGAGAATCAATGATGTCACATGACTGTTAGCCACTTTGCTGTTAAACGCTCACAGCCTTTCTAAATAATGGAGTCACAGGTGTTAACCATTAATTAGTCCAACAATATGTTAAGTTATTCAAATGTTTAAGGCCTACATGCTTGTCAATAACAAGATATGGTTTGGCATAGATGGAGGTACTCGTCATATATTTATGTTTTATTGTATTTATATTTGTGTTGTATAAGAAAAACACATTTGTAAGTAAAAACGTTTTTTCCTCTATTATTTTTGCATTTAGGAGAATAATATTTTCTGAAAAATTTCAAACTAATCTGTTAATTAAAAAAAAAAATCACAGATTAAGCCATAATGAAAATGACAATTAAAACTATACAAAATAGTTAAAAATCTCATTTTATTCATTAGTTTCTCACTTTTTAAGCTGTGAGTACATTTTCCTGGTTGCATACTTTTACTTGGAATTCAGAGTAAATGGTATTTTTACAGTATGGTGTTAGTAGTTTTACATTAGTAGGATTTCACTGCTGGAAAGATGTTTTTTTTTTTTCCACAGAACTGGGTTGTCGATGCAATAGAAAGACGCAAATACACATATTGGTGCTACATGACTAGAGAAAACAGAGGAGAAGGTTGCTGCATTTGCTTTTGATCCAGAGGTAGAAAACCAATTACCAGAATGCACTGTGCCAATAAACACTCCTGCTGGTGGGCAAGATGGTTATAGGCTGGCTTAAAAACAATATGGTGGCCAACTGGTAACAAGTGATCTCGTATTAGAGTTAAATAGTAAGCTCAAATATGTTTCTGAAAGTATTCAAGGTGAGAAATAGGCAACGCAAGAACAGAGACTTTGTGTAATCTGAGTTTGGTTTTACTATACTCTTTGTCTCCGTGGTGACAGGGCATTCAGAAATGATAAAGTATAATCTTGTAGCTTGACGGCCCGAATTTGTGCTGAAAAACGAGCGAGGAGATCAAGGCACTGGTAAATAGAGGTAGGTTTCACACAATTAATTTATGCATTCTACCCACATTGTTGTCATGCAAAGCTGGTTAAAAATCAGTAGAGTATCAAGTTCAGGATCTGAGTACTTCCTCCACCACTGGTTATCAGCCCATCATGAACGTCATGAAAGACGACCAGGGATGATTGGTTGTGAACCAGCTTCTAGTCTGTCATGTCTGTCGGCGAAGTCACAGCGCGACGACTCCACATCACCTACTCTGACATAGTGACTGTGGAAACAGCCAAAATGTCGTGTAGTGTGGCCCCGCATTATGCAAATGTAAATGTCATTTTAAATGAGGTTTTTTTACAGATCCCTGTCTGGTTTCACTTCAGCTCTGTATAGGAATTCATAATCAAGCTGATTATAAGTTCTGTCCTCTGCAAGCGGAGCAAGCTTGTTACTTTCCAGGGTCACCTTTGTAGACTACCAGGGGTGTGTGTTTGTGTGTGTGGGTGGGTGGCTGGGTTGTGTATCCACTCAAAAGACAATGTATTTGCGCTGGCATTACAAGCACAAACATTGTCTTTTAGATGGAACAGCCGTCAACAAACAGGAAGCATCTCTTAAACTCTAATCTCGCTCTCTGTATGTCTCTCTCCACGGCAACTGTCCTCACCAAGACAGCTGTGAATGTGGAGAGGGGAGGGTAGAGGGAAGAAGGTCAAAATTAGGTACATTTTACAGCATATAATAAGATCTGATACGAAAACAACACACACATTATAGCTGAAGAGGTAAATCAACCCCTCTGATGCGTCACACAGATGTTATTCACAGCTTTTATATGGCTTACTCAGGTCTTGATGATATTGTGTCCACCTCCCGGTCATTGACGCTTTCCATTTCACACTGCATTTGAACTCCCACCATCACAGCACTGGCTAAATATGCCATTGTCTTCTCCATCACCTTTTCATGTTTGCAGTGTAATTTCCTGCAGACAAATTCATCCCCTGCCGGCGCCTGTGAGGGGCGCTGCATTTTATATAATAACCAGTGACCCCAGGACACGGGAGCAGGGAGGGGGTGGCTCTTGAAATGTGCAAATGAAGAGAGCTGTGCCTGCAGTCAGCGGCAGGATTCAGATTTCAATTGCACACACACACATACACACACAGAGACAAATACACACATACTGCCTCCCCCTCAGAGCAGAGATAGAAAGGCAGAGCGTGGCCTTATTCTCTATCACGATTCACCACCAGCATGTGTGGGTTGTCTCCCTTTCTAGTCTTCTTTTCTCTCATTCTGTCTCCTGTCTCCGGTTGCCATTTCTCTCGCTCTAATTTCACTCACGTCCACTAAATTCAGCAACTCTTTCGTCCTCTTTTTTTCATCCACTGTCTGTCTCTCTATTACTCTCTATTATCCGTTCTCTCCTGTCTCTACCTTGCTCTTCTCTTTTAATTTTCTTTGTCTGTCTTTTTTGCATATCTGGGCTCCCGTGCCCTGATCATTTGGCTGTGTAATCACACAAAGTTTTTCCTCTTCAACCGAACTGAAGAACAGCAGAAGTAACTTTTTCCAAAGGTAAATGAACAAAGTTCAACTACGGTCGTCAGGCCAGACTTGGATGTCTGAGATATTTGTGTGTCTCAGTCATTCAGATTTTCTCAATCAGACTTTAAGCATCATACACGAAATAACATCTTGAAGCTGCAACAAAGTGGAGCACACCCTTAAATGAGATATTGGCTGCAGCTGATGGAAAATGTCACTTCAGTCCAATTGAAATCATTCTGATTAGAGATCCTTACTGAAATGTGAACATGGACGCCAAAGAAAACGATACGATAAAATAAGATGTATTTACATGCCCCATAGCATTTAATCTGCTTTCTTTTTGAAGTGCACAAAGGTGTTCTGTTCATTGTAAAGTGTATCATCTGCCAGAAATATTTAGAAGGAGAAGACATGGTTCCTCCTGTTGTTGCAATTTCATTGTAAGTAATGTAAGTGTTCCCTAAATGTCCCATAGGCTACTGCTACTGGTAACAATAGATGATTATTATACCCAGCGAGTCCACAGTTCTTCCTGCAGCAACAATGTTACATAAGGCTACTGTTTGGAAACCAAGGAGCACTCACAGAACAACATAACACTGGCAGAGCCCTAAATATGTTTTTTGAGATAGAAATGTTTCTGTCAAAATCAGCAGAGGGAGGTGCGTAGAGTCAGTGGCATGTCCTGTGCAGCGTGTGAACCAGCAACGTCACCTAACGTTACCCCCACGTGAGACAAACATGCATAGAAAGAATACAATTATCCCAACCAGACTGAAGTGTTTATTAGGTGCTGTTTTTCTATTGAATGGATTATTGAAGGTATACACAAGTGATGTCCAAATGAAGCTTCATGAACCACCAGTTGTATTTGCTGAACCCACTAGATGGCGCTCTTGGTGAAATGAAAAAGGCTCAAGGGATAGTAATGCAGTTTGGTTTCAACTAGCAATGGCCAAGTAAAGCTTCATGAATCATTTTCTATATTTTTTGGTCCTCTCAGGCACTCTTTGTTCAACATAGGGTTCAAGACAAACTGTTTAAACCAAACTGTGGGGCCAACCGTTTATTGATAGAGTCCCAGCACCTTGTACCTTTTCTTTTAATTGCATCTCTGGTTGTAAGTGGAGCAATGAGTGATGAGTGACAGGACGTGATATGGGGTCATCGTGATAAATTATCAGACCCATCTTGTCATTTTAAAGGTGGCATCATTTTAAATTTCTCCCCTGATGTTTCTTTACTACATACAGCTTCAAACAAGATCTCTGTCACTTAAGACTCGACCTTTCCTCCCCCCATTACAGCAATCAGAAGTATAGCAAGGTAAGTGCATATATATCTCGCCCTACCCAATTGACACCCATGGTTTTATAGCAGAAAAAAGGTTGGCTGCACCTGCTGTCACAGGGCTTTTTTCTGTTCTGTAATGAGAACATCTGAGGGAGAGGCAGACGAGGGAACAAGAGAGCGAGCATCGGTGCGTGCTTGTAGGCCCAACAGCTGGTATCACTAAGTATGGCAGCTCAGTTAGCCTGGCAGCCTTGATGCTGCCTCAGTAACGAGACTAGAATAACGAGCTACTCCACCCCCAAAACCCATGTGTGAAAGTTAACACTCTTGTCCCAGCCACCCGGGGAAACCTTACAAAAGCCCCACTGCAGTCGTCTTGAATTCATCCTCAGTAAACACTTGATATTTAAAGGTTCCTCTCAAAAGAGAAATTGTGAGTTGCTCTGTCACAGTGGATTAGTTTTTAATTTCAGATTCATACTGGGCCTTTTAGGTGTAAACTGATTACAAATTAACATATGGCCTTTATTTGTTTTTGGTATTTTTACAAACAGGTTATAGGTGCTTGGGTGATGCAGAGTTCAAGCCCTGGCTACTGTAAAGGTGTGCTCAGACAGAAAGAAAATATTTTTTAGCTTGAGTTATTCCCATGAGTACAACCGTTTGACAGTCTGTGTTTTAGTGCCCCAAACAGCCGGTGCACCAACTATACTGACTATAGCTGTAAGCTAGCTACTTTAGCAAGAGACGTATCAACCGTGTGTGGGAGAGTGCCGGTGTGGTCACGTAAGCCTCTCAGCCTCAAGTCAGAACACACTGGAAACTTCACTTTTTCTCTGTTATTTCCCTCCAGCATCTCTGCTTTTTCCTCTAGTCTCTGTAGGTTTATTCAGTGGACTCCAAGCCGTGGGATTAGCACACAGTTTTTGCTAAAGTTCTAACATTTTCAACTTGTGTGGACCATCCACTATATAATAAAGATGGATGACCTGACAGCTCCCCAAAAGTGAAGCCAAAACATCTTGATTACCTCCTGGTGACTGGCTTTATATTAGCAGATAGGACACTGGCCAAAGTATATATCGAATAAATTTTTCATTTTAGGTTGTTCTTATTACATCGATGTGTGTTCAAGTGTCTGTTTTTGGCTTTAATTAGTTACTTGATGCTATAAAAAGGGGGGGGTCTGACATCATGATTGACAGCTGTGAATGCCAATCGGTGTGCTCGCGACTTAATGGCGCTGCTCACAATTGGTCACACGGGTGTATGGCCAGGAACTTGATTCCGTGGAGATCTCTACTGTGCAGACACTGGCTCCAATGATGTCATCGGCGCAAGATGGCAGCAGCCATATCTGGGATATTTTGGCTTCATTTTTGTACAGTGGGAGGAAGTGGAGATGCATTGTTAATCTATATATGCAGTCTATGTTGTGGATGCATTTTCGCATGAATCTGTGTCATCTGTGTACATTTGCATCTAAAGGATCATGTCATTGTTTACTGCACTAGCAAGTCCAACTGGTTAGTGAGACTGTCATTGTGGGCTGAGAATGGGCATGAGCCTCTGTGTGTGTGTGTCAAGCCTTCCTGGTGGAGCTTTGAAAGCAACACCGGTTATTTATTTGTTGTCTAAATTCTTGCCTCAACAGTAGCAGAGTTAGCAGTGCCTACGCCTACAGCATGGGGGGAACTGGTTATTACAAATTGGGAGAAAAAATGTTAAAATTACATAAAAAAGGAACCAATATTCTCTGTCTTAACTGTTGTCTTTCTGGGGAACAAAACAAAATGCATCAATGCAAGCCCCTGGGAGTGGCACCATGAAATTCCCAGTCATGTGAAACACTTTGTCACATATACAATAATTGTAAAAGAACTTTCTGTGAAACAGTAAAAAGAGCTTGCTGAGCATTATAAACCCTCCAAATATAACTCTTAGTACAATCACAATTTGATCAGTTAGGTTTAGTAGAAAGAAATAAGGCTTCAAAAGCATTTTTATAGTAGCTCAGGAAAACAGTAAGCTTGACTCTAAAAGCAGACAGACTTGTCAGACTCACAGGTAGACAGGATAAGAAAAGTTCATTTTTACTTGAATCAAAAAACAAGCAAGAGTCAAAGCTAGGTGTGCAATCAGAACAGGAATCCAGATTTTGGCAGTGTTTAGAGACCAGCACAAAATAACTGCAGTTAAGCATTTAAGACAGAAAACAATAGACTTAATAGATTAAAAAAATACTTGTGTATCAGTCAGTATATATCTGTTCAGTCAGATGTGAGAGGCAGACATTCAGAAGTGCAATGCATTTACCTGAGGAAAAGAAAGTTTGCCCTGTTTTACAATAATACAATAATTATTCAGAGAAAACTTTTCTTTCAGTCCAGTCATTTTTCTAATTAATGAGATTATGGTCTCAGAATTCTGAGAGAAGTTTTCATGAAATAAATTCTGACCATTTTTCTGAATTAACAAGATTATTATCTCAGAATTTACTGAAAAAGTTTTAATGGAAAAAAAAAAATGTGCTCATGTTTTTCAACATCTTTCAAATTTTTTTCCGTGACAAAAAAATTCTCAAGAGAATGCATTATGCTTCTGCACAGACGACTGTAAAACGCTACTAAAATATTTTCTGTGTAGACGTGCTGTTAGGCAAATTAGACAGATTATGAATTTTTAAAAATGGTTGTGCAGTTTGAGACACAATTCAATTTTCATACATAAGAGTTTTATGTATTACTGTGGTGCAACTCTGGTGTGTTGGATGTAATAAATTAATGTAAAGTAGATGTAAAGATGTGGAAAACTATCTGCAAATAAAGTTTTATTCCCCACATTTACTTGCTTTGTTCTCTCACCAACACTCCCTGTCCAACTCATTGCTTCTTCTTTTTTTAATAGTCAGGAAGCCAACAACATTTTTATTCTATTTTTTCTTTTGCGTCAAAAATATATATCCTAACATTATTACTAGAGTTATGCATGTTTTTCCTTATTTAGTGAATGAAGCTGTAGTAGTCCATCCCTAAAGCTCCTGAACCTCCAGAGTACTTCCCCCACAGCAGGGACATTTTAAGCACCTGGAACTATGGTGTACAGAAACTAAATTTAGTCCCTGGTTCCTCCGCTCAAAAGTCAGGTAAGCTCCAAAGTTCCTTAAAATGGTTCTCGTGCCCTGGGAGAATTTCTTCTTTTTAGGTGCATGCAACTTTTAATGAAATGCCTGGCACACTATCTTGGAACTAGTCCAATCTGTTGCTCCTACAGCCACAACATCAATAAGATCTTGTGATTTTTGAGTCAGAATCGTGTATCTGTGTAACATTATAAGACTGACAAGAAACATTATGCCTGCAGAATCTGTAAAAACCTTTGAGATGCAGTTCAACACTTTCTGTTTTGGACTGGGAGAACACATGGGAGATATTCCCCAGTGATTTAGAGCATCAATGTTTTTTACTGACTGATGAAAAACGACTGACCCAAGCCTGCTTCAAATTTCAACAGCCAGGCCCATTCATACTGTCTGTAGATGTGTAGACTGAGATCCAGTGCATTTAATGTCTGTTTTTAACTATCAGTGTTGCGATAGCTGAGGAGGTTTTGTTCCACTGCAGTGAACATGGAAGATTGTTGGGGTGGCGGTGCACCAGAGAACGTATGCTGAGAAATGAACAGTCATGCTGCGCTTCTAAGCCTTAAAATTCCTTAATCCTCCCCCCAAAAAAACATCACATCATTTTACATTCAACATCACTGGCAAAATAATTACAGATGAGTCTGAGCCAGGTGATTAGCATACAGCCCTAAAGCTGGATTGCAGCAGTCCAGCCATTATGGGCGTTGTAAAATGGCGATCTGTGAGCTGCAGGTTGCAGCTTCTTGTGTGTGGATTTTACCGTATGGTGAGGGATTGTGTGGAGCACCCTTGAGAAAAGTATTTAACCTTTAACTGCTTCCCTTAATGTCACCCTGTCCTGGGTATGGGCCACAGTAAAACGGAGAGGAGGGTAAATTGCTGTGGAACTATGCTGCCCCCATCTGGTAATACTGAGAACAACACTGCCTAAAATGCTTTGATTGGTCTTGTAGTGATGCTTTGCAAAGTTACAAGTATTGAAAAAACAACAACAACAAACACACAAACAAAAAAGCAATCACAACTAAAATTCCAGCCATCAAATCTCACATATTTGCGGGAAAGTGACTCTTTCTGAGGAATGGCTCCTTTCAAAGTGACAAAATATTGATGCATTACTACAGTAGGGGGTCACAAGTTAAATGGTTGGGCAACCACTGTGTTGAGATGCATATAAATACCCAGCGCTGTAAACAGACATTTTGTGGCACAGGTGCTGAGGTGAAAAAGGGCATCCCTTCCACAAGCACGCGTGCAAAAAAGAAAATCTGTGCGCTTGCAAAGCGCGCCCTGCAGGGAGGTTACCATGTGTCTGCAGGCACCAGAAATGCTCTGCAGACTAAGTACATACAGTATATCTATGCACAGTAATGAGGAAGAGAAATTTCTGTCTTTGTTACATATTAGTTGTCTCAATTTCCACACCATATGCACCTAGCTAATTTAAAAATGCTGTTCTCTGAATAAATTAAAATAACAAACCAACCAATCCACCCTCCAAAGTAGTAAATGGTACCAAAGGCCTGTGTTTAGTGCGTTCTGCTTCCCTTTACTTTGCTCTCCTCTTCTCAGTTTCTTCTCCTTCTCTTTTCATTTTTTCCTCCTCTTTCTTTATTAAATAGTGATGTGCTCATTCTTTTAACTATCCTCTAAATCAGTTTTAAATATTCTTCAAGAATCCCAGAGAACAGATGCGCTTTTCCTCTCCTCCTCTGTGCTCTCTTTGCATGGCATGTTTGTGCAGCATCAAACCACACATCAGATTTGTTCAAATTAATTATCAGAGCCGCAGAGTGGGAGACGTCACATTATTTCAAGTTGAGCCTTCCTTTTGGCATCTGTCTGTGATTTTACACCATACATGATTACTTGTACTTGTTGGGTTGTTGCCTAAATTAGGCTGGCTGTACTGCGATGTTTTAATGGTGGATTAATTTTCATACCAGTAACAAACAATGTGGAGACATAGAGCAAACACTTTTATCACCTGGCTGTCCATTAAGGCAGGTCAGGGAGACATGGAGCTGTATTGCAGGGCACTCAATTTGTGTGCGTAAACTGTGGTGGCTGTGACAAGGGAAGTTGAGGAGAGAGGAGCAGGAAAGGCGGGGGCTCGACTGTCGGGCGTACCACATGCAATAAATTAAGAACTGGTACCATGGGCTGAATTTAAAAACTAAAATAAATAAGTATTATCAAAGCTGCAAGCAGCGATGAACAGGCCCCCACAACTTTGCGCACATGCTGAATTTCCCCTTTAGATGAAAAAAGTTCTATTCTATTCTATTGTATTCTATCAGGGGTATCAGCAGGACGCTGACTGATGCGGCTGATCATTTCAGTGAAAGCCAGACCCTGCACACAACAGTGAGATGGTATATCCTTTATAGTGTGTAGGCACTGGAATGGCCTATGTCACATCTTTCTGTGTTCACTATGTGGTGCTGGAGAACACAGTGATTATACGGCATGTTGCTGTAAATCAGTTGTAGACCCCATCATGTAAATTTGCTGCAAATCAAAAGAGAATTGTCCGACTGTTGCCAGTAGGTGGCACAATCACCATGACACCCAATTTGCATTCAGGGCCTGGAACCTTAAAAAATATGTGAAATTTGGGGCAGATTGGACATGGTACACGGAAGTTACAACAACTTTCTTTTATTCGGCGAATACCCACAATCTTCTCAAGAAATCATCATCAAGGTCTTGCATCTACGCTGACCAGATTTGAGGTGGACCTGGTCACCCTTCCTGGAGGAGTATGTCAAAGTATACAACATGTCATTTCCTGTTACCAGTGGGTGGCACTATAGCCTTGTTCATATTAACACTCCACATCAGATTTTTAGCATATTCAGATTCTATCTAGCTTGATTTTCCGACAGTCTGGACAGCGAAAAAACACGATCCGATTTTTCCAAATCTGATTCAAACCACATACAGAGGTGGTTTCAAATGTGATTCTGATCGGATTTTTACAGATCCTGTTTCAATCTGAATGTCTCGGTCGCTCATAGGATTTCCAAGTGTCTTCTGCATCACTCGCAGCTGCGACACCAACAACAACAACAACAACAACAACGTAGATCTGGGGAGACGCTCATTGCCTAGCGACGCCTGTGGAGTTACAAGTGGAAGAAATAGTCAAGCTACGGGTTAAAAGCATGGAGGAAAACAACAAACCATGGACAGACGAGGAGATAATCCCGAGCCTGAGGCAAGCCACCACAACGCAATGGCAACACGTCTTTCGACAGATACTGCCTGTTGAAACTGAGTGTTTTGCTGAGCAATGTAAGTTTGCAGCAGGTCACACATCATGCGGAATGTCTGTTCTCGCATACGGAAATTTGAGTGCTTCATTGCATCGTCAAATGTACCCACCACGTGATTCCACCAGGCATCACTGGTCTGGTCTGCCTCACTCCACTACCATTCCAGCGGTCATGGCAGCACGAAAGGCAGCACAACTTAGCAGTCTCCTCCGTTTCTGTCGCTTCCTTGCAATTAGCTTGTGCCACAGCTCCACATAACCATTTGGGACAGAAACACGTACAGTTTTCTGTCGTCCATTGTTTGTTTTTCCAGGGCGTAGCCTATTACCTTGGAAATCAATGTGGATAAAACTATGTCAATATGGACACGTGCAGATCAGATCTGATCACTTGCAATAAGTAATGCGAACGGTCAGTCAGTAAGATCGGATTCTGATCATCCATCCATCCATCCATTTCCTAACCGCTTATCCTCTTGAGGGTCGCGGGAGCCTATCCCAGCTGACATTGGGCGAGAGGCAGGGTACACCCTGGACAGGTCGCCAGACTATCACAGGGCTGACACATAGAGACAGACAACCATTCACGCTCACATTCACACCTACGGGCAATTTAGAGTAATCAATTAACCTATCCCCAACCTGCATGTCTTTGGACTGTGGGAGGAAGCCGGAGTACCCGGAGAGAACCCACGCTGACACGGGGAGAACATGCAAACTCCGCACAGATGGGCTCCCGCACCTGGGATCGAACCAGGAACCCTCTTGCTGTGAGGCGACAGTGCTAACCACCACACCACCGTGCCGCCCCGGATTCTGATCAGATTTGCGTAAAAATCGGATTTGGGCTGCAGTCTGAACAAGGCTTATGACTAATTTAATTTGAGATGTTATGAGGCCAGGACTCTTACCATGCATGAGAAATTTGGGGCAGATTGGAATATGTATGCTTAAGTTACAACAACTTCTGTTCTATGGCAAAATGTGTGTGCAAAACGCTGTGTGACGAAAACTCACAATTGTCATCAGAAAGCATCTTCATGGTCTTGAGAGTTTCCCAAGCAAATTTGAGGTGTGTCTGGTCAACCTGCTAGGAGAATTCAATAAAAGCATAAAATATTTCATTTCCTGTGGCCAGCAGGTGGTCCTGTACCTATAACTAATTACTGGCATGTAGATGTATTCAGGTCAGGACTGTCGTAAAATGTTTTGGGCAGATTGGACCATGAGGGGTTACAACCACTCCCTGTTTCATGGCAAAACATGGAGTTTTGACACCTCCCCATGGAAACACAGTTTGACAAAAACTCAAGCCCTGAGTCACTTGTGATGTTGAAGGTCTTTAGATGGTACAGTCACAATTTGAAGTCAATCAGATAAAATCTCTAGGGGGAGTCTCTTAAAGTATGACACCTGAAAACGGCCAAAAATGCGCAAAAAGTGCACAGTAAATTCAATATGGCTGACTTTCTGTTGGGTTTCAGGTATGGTTCCAAGACTTTTTTCATACATCTTGAGATGTTACATCTGCCTACCAATTTTCACACATGTAGTTTAAACATACCGTGGGGGCTGCCTCGTTGAAATTTTGTCGAAGGTGCTATTGAGACATTTTTTCAAATCTGAGTGTGAGACCCATGAAATATAGAATTTTCCAACACTTCTGATATGTGTTCAAAGTTTCATGAGTTTTGAGCATCTTAAGCCCCTCAAAAAAGCAATTTATATCTAATTCCAAGAGGGTGCTGGAGGGAGGTCTATCTGTGCACATGCCTGTAAATAACATTTATTAAAGGAGGTCTTAGCAGTTGGATTGAAAGAGGGACAATTAAGCTACTGAAAAAAGTTACATATTTAGTTATATATAGTTAAATTCATCATCAATAAGACAAAACCCACACTCAATTCAGCCCACCTAGGATTTTACAGCTACAGCTTTAGTAAGCCTGGTGTGACTCGTATTTTTTAATGTAAGCAAAGTTCACATAAATATTGCTCTGTAGCTGACATTACTGATTCCTGATACTGATGACTTCATGACTCTGTAGGTAGGTTCACTTTAAAAAGGCCCTGAAATGTGGTCTTGGGGTCCTTCATGAACTGTTCTGGTTATTTCACAAGATTTGTGTATTTTTGTATTTGTCTGTGCTCTTCTTATGGCTTTGACATGGGTGGGGCTCCACTGGGAAAAGCACAATATTTGAATAAAAAACATGACCATAGTTTTTAAGTGTTAAACTTAATGATTAAATAATGCAGAAGGATGTTTGTTCCACACAATATCTTTGACTGCTTGCTTATTTGGGATAAATTAAAGAGACATATTTAAGATTTGAATCCAAGTTTTTCGGGGCTTTAAAGTGCAATACATTATTAGATAGCTGATCTATCAGTGTAGTTACACTGCATGTTTTGCATGTACAATGAATCCACTGAAAATGTCTGCAAAGTTACAAGTTATTACAGCTGATGGCAGGGCTGCCCTGGGGTCAAAGCGACCCGGAAAACTCTTGATTCACCATGTGGCAAATGTAGTAGTTTGTGTTTTTTTGTCCAAGTGCAAATATATATTTTTATACAGTATCATATATGCAGTATATGCTGTAATTTTTTTTCTTCAAATATTTTTGTATTATGGTTCTTTTTTGACAAAATGTTTAAGTATTTAAAGTGACAGACAAATCTCCTGTGTTGCCCTATTTGGTTTGTGTGTGTGTGTGTGTGTGTGTGTGTGTGTGTGTGTGTGTGTGTGTGTGTGTGTGTGTGTGTGTGTGAGAGAGAGAGAGAGAGAGAGAGAGAGAGAGAGAGAGAATCCTTTAATTCCAACAATGTTTAGTTTCAGCAACAATGAGCAATTATCTTGTGGAGTGGTGTGTAGTGTCGGCAGATTGCAACCAACTGAATAACCCTCAGCTTGCCCCTCTCTTTCCAACTGTGTGGGACAATTTCAGTGAACTTAAGGTAATGTAAAACCTCTACAGGTCCTCTCTAGAACTAACATTTTGTTTGGCCATTCCGGGCTACTGTAGAAACATGACAGTACAACTTACCTGGCTCCGCAGAAGAGGACCCGCTCCCTAGGGCCCATTAAAGCTAATGGAAACACAATAATTCTTATTTTCAGGTGATTGTACACTAATGAAAACAGAATTCTGTATATTACATTCCATTTCTGCCAATAGCTCCCCTTAAATCCTACACACTATAGTTTTAGTGCAAAATATATCATGATAAATACAATATAAAAACAGCAGATGACTGACTGTGAAGGGCAGAGGAGAATTTGGAACTGTTCAGTTCTGCTCAGTTTAAATGAAATTTTTATAGCCTGACTTTAGTTCTGTTTAGTTTGTCTCTAACCTCGTGTTTACCTCTGTTTGTTGAATATATTGTTAATTGCTTTCTTCTTTTATAGGTCAATAAAACCCTCTTTCTGAAAATCCACTAGTGACTCCTCATGCCTGCCAGCTCAGTCCCTCACAGTCTGACGATACACAGAATACTCAATACTCATTACACGTCTCGAGGAAATGTAACTTTTTCTGCATTCTTATTAAAAATGTATTACATGGCCTTGTAGTTTTTAATGGAAATAGAAGTTTTTCTCTAATCAAACATGGAATGAGTTAAAAGGCATAGGGAAGGCAAGAATAAAGGCATACTATCTTTGTGGGTGGTATTTGTAAATGAACTGTGGTAAACCTCGCTTTATCCTACCAGCAGCCAGATCTCCCTGCTCATATCTTATTAAAGGCTGTTGATCACACTACACATTGATGTATAAAGAGCACTGCATACAATGTTGAAGGCAGGACCCCCTTCATTTCTTTGAAAGTTGTTCAGTGGCACATGAAGGCAAAAAAAAATGTGCAACTGCTGCATACAAAATTGCCCAGTTGATGCCTCTGCATCATTGGGGCCACAGAGCAGGCGCACAAGAGACTTCTACAGGCCGAGTAGGCTACTTCAGGTTTAGTGCTCTGCTAACTAGAATGGGGATAAAATGATTAAATCGTGTGGATCTTAAAGGCAAAATGTTATCAGAATGAATGAATCAAATTTTATTCATAAAACAAGTCATTTTGCTGAGGTTGTGACACAAAAAAAAAGTCCACTGATTTACAGATGTCTCCTTTAGAATATAAGTCTATGGAAAAAAGTTTGTGATTACACTGTTTGAACATTAAGAATTGGCTTCAGTGCCAAGCAAACTCCCTTGGGGTCTGCAACTACACATTGTAATTCTTCATATTTGTTTGCCCACCACTACATACACAAATACACATACACTCAAACGCATACCAAACTCAGATTAAAAGGTAAAACTAGGCATTGATGGTCAAATATAAACCAAGATTCTGTTATTCTATTGCCTATTTCTCACCTAAAATGTCTACAGAAACATATTGTAGTGAACTATTTGGCTGTAAAATAAGAATTTGAGAACAAAAAGCGGGCGCCATGTTGTGTCCTGTATAAACACCTTAGATCTAAACAAAACTAAACAGTGCTGATAAAATATGAACCAAGATTCTGTTATTGCGTTGCTTATCTCTCACCTTAAGTGTTTTCAGAAAAACATTTTAGCAAATTGTTTAATTTTTATAGAAGATTATTGGTTACATGCTGGCCACCATGTTGTTTCCTGTGGAAAACAAAGCTCGTATTACATTGGGACTCCCTTCAAAGATTGTACATTGAACATTTATTGATAGTGTCTGATTCATATAAAATTGGTTGAGAAACTGAAGGTTATGTTATTTAACATTAGGGTTAACCAATTTAACAATAACAATAACAATCTCTCCACACGTAATGCCAAGGCTTGTTTACAAAGGAAAGGTGTTAGTGTAAAGTTAGCTCCTTAAGAGTTAGATAAAATTAGCTAGCTATAAATTTCATCCAGTATTTTCATGGCACATGTTAAGACATTCTAATGTTAGCACGACTGGATAGTGAAAATTTATAGGTCAGTAGTGTTGTCCAAATGAAGCTTCATGAACCACCAGTTGTATTTGGGGAACCCACTAGATGGCGCTTTTGGTATCATGAAAAAGGCTCAAGGGATGGCAATGCAGTTTGGTTTCAACTAGCAATGGCTAAATAACACTTCATGAACCATTTTCTATATTTCTTGGGTCCACTCTGGCACTCTTTGTTCAACAAAGGGTTGAAACCAAACTGCATTGCCACCCCTTGAGCCTTTTTCATTACACCAAGAGCGCCATCTAGTGGGTTCAGCAAATACAACTGGTGGTTCATGAAGCTTCATTTGGACATCACTAGTGTTTAGGGTGACTGTACTTAGGTTTGGGGCTGGTACTGTGAGTGAGCGAGAGGTGGACTGAGAAACCAAGGACACTATCGGCAGACAGCCTGCCCCTCAAAGCAGCCTGCCCTTAATTATGTGTGACATAAGCCTTAAAGGAAAAGTCTGGTATTTTGCACTTTGAGCCCCATTTCTGGGTTGTTAATGATGAAATAGAGTGGTTAACACCAAAATTTTGACGATTGGTCCTTTTTGAAGAATTTGGCTTTCCCCTGCCTGTCTTAACAATGCTGTCAATGGCCATGTGTAAATCTGTCCTAAAACCACCCTAAACGTTCATTTTCAAAGCCATGAAACTCACAGCGTGGTCTCAGAGCTTAAACACAAGTGGAATTGGAAATAACAAGTAGTTAGCTAACTAACTTTAGACTCCATGAAAATAACGTAAACATCAATTGTTACATTCCAGTTGTGATGGCCAGCGTTGGCTAAATCAAATCAACTCAACCTTATCAGGCTAATTAACAGTCCCAATCTTGACACAGCATCATCAATTTCTATATAACTCACTCGTTTACATTTTAAGGTTTAAAGTTACGCATAATTAAGTAGTGATGCCCAAATGAAGCTTCATGAACCACCAGTTGTATTTGCTGAACCCACTAGATGGCGCTCTTGGTGTAATGAAAAAGGCTCCAGGGTTGGTAGTGCTGTTTGGTTTCAACCCTTTGTTGAACAAAGAGTGCCAGAGTGGACCCAAAAAATAAAAAAAATGGTTCATGAGGCTTTATTTGGCCATTGCTAGTTGAAACCAAACTGCATTACCATCCCTTGAGCCTTTTTCATTACACCAAGAGCGCCATCTAGTGGGTTCAGCAAATACAACTGATGGTTCATGAAGCTTCATTTGGACACTATAATTAAGGGCGGGTTGCTGTGAGTGACAGACCTTCTGCAGATAGTGTTCTTGGCTTTTCAGCCCAGTCCACCTCAGCTCCACCCTCTCATCCAAATATGGTCACTTCTGGCTCCAAAAAAGCCAAATGCCAAACTTTAGGCTTCAAAACAGGAGTCTACAAACCGATGGGTGGCGTTACAGAAGCTACGTTTGTTATTTTTACAGTTTTTGGTTTTTAGGGAGTCCCCATTACATCACTCACCAGTGGGAGTGTTTATTGGTCTGATGTAGCCCATTGCATTCTTTTAGTGTAGGTTTTCTACCTCTTAAGCACAAGTGAATGCTACAGCCCTTTTTCCTCTGTTTACTCTGGTCATGTAGCACCAATTTTTAAAGTCTTTCTCCTGCATACTGTAGACAGCCCAGTTTATGAAAAGACCATCTTTCCAGCAGTGAAATACTTCACTGATAAGTTGAAAAAAAAAAAACGTGCAAAATCTCACTGTATGTAAAATAAAAACGGAATCAGGAGCTTTGACAGATCTGCAGTGTTTCATCATATTTGGTGACGTCCCCTGTGGAGAGGATTACAAATGCAGTGGAGCACAGGCTGCAGAGCATAGGTTGTGTTAAGTCACACGTCCATGGTTTCTTCATGCTGAACTTCTTAGTATAATCAGTGTGAGCTGTGTATATATAAACACATCTTTATTTTCACATGACAGAATATGTTATACGCAACTGTCAATCAGTCTAACTTGTCCTCTATCCTGCTTTTGCATTGAATTGCTCTTAGAAGCATGTAAGTGTTAATGGCAGTCAGCGATAACAAGCAAGAACAGATCGTTTCTCACATCAAACTTATTATAGACCATGTGCATACTTGGCCTTTAGTCAGTGTGTGGTGCGATATCTCACATCGTGCAGCTTATTTTACACCAAGGTTAACAGTCCCTGCACAGAACCCACTCATGGTGCAGATATGATTTACAGTGGCAGGGCCTGCAGGGATTTCTGCTCCGGACAAAAAGCCTATTGCAGCCTTCGACGGCAGCACTATTAGTGTTACAGCCCTTTCAATAGAGGTGACTGAGGAATTTTAGCCAGGATGCAAACTTATCTAGAGAATGCCAGGCATAAGGCCAGGGCAGAGACATCACCATGACAGTTACAACAAAACCCCTCCAACCTGCTTTTATCAGAGCACTAGATTTTAGACAAATTGGCTACATTTCTCACAGTTCACTTCAGTTTAAGTCCTCACACTAAAGGAACTGAGCTCCCATGATTTAGTCTGAACTAAAACACCTCTTACACGTCCAAAAAAGAAATACTGCAGCTAGCATTCATACAGATCCTAAGCTCCACTGTGTCTGTTGTATTTGGCAGAAATCAGTTATGTCTTTGCAGTTCTATTATGCAAAATATATGATGATAAATAACATGCAAATAATTGGTAAGGACGCTGGAGAGGAAATGTGAAATCCAATATTCTGCTCACAAACAGTTTATAGAGAGAATCTTTCACTGTCCAAAAAACATCTAATTTTCATTACATTTTCATTTTCAATTATTTTTAACTCTTTTTCCTTTAAATTAGTTGAGAGAAGATTTGTAAGTGTTCTTTTCTTTTTCTTATCCAGTTGTCATTGCACCCTTCATGCTGCTTCCTCTCCTCCAACCTGCTTTCATTACTAACCCCACAAAGAACAAGACACTTTCTCCCTATTTTTACCTCTGCCAACGAGGTTATGTTTTGGTTCAGTTTGTTCATTTGTCAGCAGGATGACAGAAAAACTACTGGCCTGATTTTTCTTGAAGGGTGTAGTGTGGGCCAAGAAGGAACACATTAAATTTTGGAGCAGTTCGGATTCACGGGACGGGTACACAATTTTTTTTCCCTTTTGTTAACATTGTGAGATAGAGCATTTGGCCTTGGCAAAGGTTTGCGGTCTCTGAGTGTCCTTCTAGTTATTTATATCCTTAATAAGGGACATGGACCAGGAAGGACTAAAACTAAAGCCCATTTAGACATATGCACTGCAACCCTAAATTATCTAGACATTACCCGCAGGAGCTGTATATAAGAGTGCAAATGTCCAAATCAGTCCGACTGAACATTAAATGGACTCTACCCCTGCCAGCGCAAAGTTAATGTAATGTTTGATTGAGCCCATGTGTGAATAGAGCAGGTAACTGTCTGGAAAATTCACAGCGCGCAAGTGGACATGTTGATGACGTTTCTATCATGCAACTCGCGTGAAACAAGAAGAGAATAAACACCCAAGGGTGAAGAAGAATGTACACAAACGTCAAACCAACCAACACTTCTGACTCCTGTTGTGTGCTATGTTGTATGAAAATGTCTGGACCTGATTTTCCGGACATTATATAGAGTTCATAAGAGAAAACAGCCTGAGACATATTTTTTTTAAAATATTTGAAAATTGAGAATTCAGTGTCTGAATTAGTCCCTGTGGTCATTTGCTTTGAGACTGTGATGCAATCAAGAGTGCTGGGCTGCAGTATTGAAAAAAAATTATTAAATCAATTAACAGAAAGTAATTCACACGTTTAATGATTGTCACTAATTGTCTTTAAAAGTCACTCATTACATCCGCCAGTTCTAAATCCTCAAAGGATTCTGTTTCATATGAATGGAAATGGAATATTTGGCTTTTGGACTACAGGATGAAGCAAGCAATTCAAAGACGGGACCTTTGGCTCTGGGTATTGTCACTCTTTTCCTAGGTAATGCATTAATAATAAAAATAAAAAAATAAAAAATGAAAAAACAATCAACAATCAGAGTAAACAGTATTTCCTGTCCAACTGATGAGAAAAAGGGAGATTTTTTTCTCTGCATAATTTATTAAAATAACAAATGCATGATCAAATTAACAGCTTCTGTTTCATTTATTTATTCTCATTTGCATCTTAAACTTCTTAAAAGGATAAATCAACTTTTTGAGACATATACTTTCTTGCAGAAATTCAGATATTAAGACTGATACCACACTTTTGGCTCTACAATTAATATAAAGCAGTGGTTTAGTCTAATTTATTGTAGTAGGTATACTGTGATGATGTAGATCCTAAAGCCTTCTTAGTGGGCATACAGCATAAACCTGCATATCATATAGACGACACTACAGATAAGAAGCTAGAGCCAGCAGCTAGTTAGCTTAAAGACTGGGGCGAGACAGCTAGCCATGGCTGTGTCCAAAGGTATACAAATGTGTCCACTAGCACCTTCAAAGATTACTAATTGGCACAGAATATGTTGTGTCTTTGATTGTTTCACTCACTGTAATGTGCATTTCAATGGCAATGCAGTCACTTAGCTTGGAAAAATGTGAAAAAACAGCTCATTCTCATTCTCAGGTCGTCAAATACTGTCGCATCGTCACTCCCCTTGGCATGTGATACGGAAGCTCAAGGCACCCTTTGGCGTCTCTATGAGACGGACTGTGTTTTAAACGAACTCCCCACGTAAGGCAATATTTGACGCTCAAAGCAACTGGCATCGTATAAAGAGCGTGTTGGAACAAACTACATAGTCAGTGACTACAGATTATGAACTGAACTGAGTGGAACAATTTAAATCAGTAAAATAAGAAATTACCCCAGCAACATTTGTTCTAAACAATTAAGTTGTGCATCATCAAAAAGAAACAATGAGCCAAAAGATGCCAAGACACTCCATAGAGCTGAGTGAAACTGCAGAGTTGGTCATAATCCTCTTCTAACTGTGAGCCATCACTTTCACTTTGCAGGTTGCCATCTGATCCATTGTTGACATAAAAATATTGTTAAGTGTAGCTTTAAGTTCATGTGAACACTTGATTAGTCCTTGATTTTATTATAATAAAAGAAAGCACAAAACAATAAACACATTGTGTCAGCCGATTAAACACAGCACAATTATAGTTCATGTTGTTTTCCATGACGACTATGCATTCATCACCATTACTGCTGTTTAATTCACTCAACAGATAAGGCTCCTGCCATAAAATGCACTCACTATCAATACAATCAATCAAACTGACATCATCACAATTTATATTTGAAAGAACCAGGAGAATGATGCCTCAAACTGAACTGTGAAAGAAGAGCAATGATGAGGCAGAGAAGCTTCTGTCACGCAAGGCATTCTGAGTAGAATGATGAGAAGTTAGAAGTCCTTAATACTATGCTGACACTGACATGATGCAACAACTATACATTACTATACAATAATGATGAACAGAACTCTATTAACAAAATGAAGCTAATACACAACAAAATGAAATACACAAAGACATATGCTAACTGATGAAGATCTGATGCCAACATGCACCAGCAGCATCACAAACTGAGTCAAGCTGTAGTTTAATGTTGTCCAGACAACCAAATGCGCTGTTACTGCATATTACCATGGAGCCATCTCTAGAAACATCCGTTACATCATGTGAAGAAGGATGAGTTTACCATTTCATTGTACACTATCTCAGATCTACAATGCACGGACTGTGCAGAGTAGATGCTACCAACCATCCTGGCCAACATCATATTTGCAAAGCTCCCTTGTGGCAGGGTTGAAGTCAGCAGTGTGTGTGTTGGACCAGAAAGTACAGGAAGTGGTACTAAAACATTTACAAAAAACAATGTTATGTTCTATTGGATCTGACACATGCAACGAAAGAAATGAAAATGTGGTCCATCTACCTTTGCTTTGCACCAGCTGAGAGAATTAAACAGGCTTGTTAAACGTTCATGAAGATGACAACCAGACAAGCGAGGCAACTGCGACACACATCAGTGGAATTTTCAGTGACAGAGATCTTAAAATAGACTGTGTTTGTGCTTGTTTGGCTGACAATGTGTCTGTTATCTTTGGTAAATACAAACAGGAGCAGCTGATTCAGTGTGACTGTAAATGTCATATAATCCCCAAATGCCTTCAGGACAGGCTTTAGGTTGTGATGAAAATGCAGGTCCTATAAAGCAATATCAGCTGTCCACAAGGTCTGATGTTACAGGTGGTCAAAAACAAGACTTTCCTACTTCCTCCCCATTCTATATATGAATGGGAATAATATAAGAACACACTACACATGGAGCAGGCCCTCCACGAAGACCACCATTGTGCTGAGAGCAGCAGCTGGTGGCTGGAATGCATATTGCAACATGTTTTTGTGCCTGCATTTCTATTGCATTTTAGCTTCTGACCACCATAGAGAATAGCTACTGTGACATCACCCATTGGTTTGTGGAGTCCTGTTTTGAAGCCTCAAGTTCAGCATTTCAGCTGTCTCCATCTTGGTGTTTTGGAGCCAGAAGTGACCATATTTGGGTGAGCGGCTAGTGCTGGGGAGGAGTGAGGGGTGGATCTGACTGAGAAGCCAAGAACTCTATTGGCAGACAACCTGTCACTCAAAGCAGCTCGCCCTTAATTACATGTGACTTAAAGCCTTGATAAAATGTAAATGGGTGAGTGATTTAAAAACGTACCCTCCGTACAGATGTCATGAATGTGAATATTAGCTAAAGAGATGCTGTAAACATGTTTATTTCTGCTGTAAAGTTGAGCATTTTAACATGGAGGTCAACATTCAAATCCAGACTCTGCTAAAAGCCAAACTGCAGGTTCTTGTAAACTCTTAACCAATCGGATGATTTGAAGTGGAATCAGGACTTAAACAGAGTAAAAATACACCAAGAAAAATCCACACTGCTGTTGTGAATCTTGTACCTCTTCCCCCTGTATGGTGTTTGACTGCCTGGTTGTTTTTGAGCCTGTTATTTGGCATGTGTTGACTTTGTAAGTCTGGTATTACTGCAAACGTTTTGAGCCAATTGCCATGGCTTTTATTGCAGCAATCTTTGGAAGGCTTAAGCATTTATACTGGCAAGTGCTGAAGCTGTAGGAGGGGTACTGAGCTAGATGGCTCCCCCACAGTTCGTAATGCATAATGGCTGACATAGGTATAGGAACACATTATGTGATTATTGGCGTTATGGATGCCAAGCTGCTATTTTCTTTGGTCATGGTTCTAATTAACTGATGTGCACTGCTTTGGCATATGCTGTTACATAAACATGTAGTGTATGTGTTTCCCATGTATTCTGGCATTTATAGTCCTGTCTGTCAGTATTAGAGGCAGCCTAAAGAGACAGTGCTGATTACACATTGAGGCGTCACTCCTCCCCCGACGTGTGTTCACGCGTCAGCTCTCCTCATTTCTCAGTTTGTTCACTGACAGAAATGTGGGAGGACTACCCTTGTACAAAGAAACTGATGCAGCCTGCTTTGGAGCCAATGTGCAAAACTATTGAACACACAAAAACTCGACTTAGCCAAGGTATTGCGATACTGAGAAGAGCGTATATCATTGATTCAGCTCAATGAGAGAAAAGTTTATATTCCTTTAACAAACACAAATATTATCATATTTTAAAAAAAAAACTAAATAGTCTTGCACAATGATACAAGCTAATCATGAAAGTACGATACCTTTCCACTAGTGATGTCCAAATGAAGCTTCATGAACCACCAGTTGTATTTGCTGAACCCACTAGATGGAGCTTTTGGTGTAATGAAAAAGGCTCAAGGGATGGCAATGCAGTTTGGTTTCAACCCTTTGTTGAACAAAGAGTGCCAGAGTGGGCCCAAGAAATAAAATAAATGGTTCATGAAGCTTTATTTGACCATTGCTAGTTGAAACCAAAGCTGAGCTGTTAGTTCGATGTGTTTCTCTGATAGCTTCAGATCTTTTTTTTTTTCTTTTTTTTGTCTGCATTTATTCTCATCATATAACACCACAAAAGGGGTGTCAGCTTTTTATGAAATTGATGCATATTTTGGTCTTGCAACAAAATATATTGATACTTTGTGCGTGTGTGTGACCATCACCGCCCCCCCCTGGAAGCTTAACTTCAGATCTAGACCTCAGATGACTAAAATCCTTCATCTGGTTAAAACATAGTTAAAAACGACCAAGATCTAAAAAGTGTATCCTAAAAATTTAGCTGAAAACTGGACAAAAAGTCAGTTTATGACAGTTTCTGTCACACAACCACAACCCTTGAACATGGGCAAAGGGGAAATGATGCCAGTGACAGGAATGTGTCCTTGATTAAAAATACAGATTTCTCTGGTTTGAACATTGTTGGAAACACCTGGGATAATGCAAGTACACCACTCAACAAAATATATAACATCCAGTCTGGTTGTTTTTACATATTTTTATGCAATAAAATTAGATATTAAATCCTTAAAGCAGATGAGCAAGGCATTACAGGTGTGACATAATAAAGCATGATTGACTTTTTTCCAAATCTTTAGGCTGAGAGGTAAGGGGTCTGATTATTGCTTGATCCTTCTTTGAAAAACACATGACTGAGCAAGAAATTTCCTGTTGAGCTAAAATTAAAAATAATTACAAGATTTTAAACCGGTTCAAAATTTGGGTCAGGTGAGCCACTTGAAACTGATGGTATCTAGACCAGTACAAACTACTGTGTTGTTTTATCAGAGTTCAGTTGTACAAAAATCTTTGACAAATGTCTTACTTGATGACACAAGTAAGATATATCGAAGAGTCAAATTACATTGCCAAGGGGCCACATAAATACAGAGAATTGAGAATTGGACCGAGAATTGAACCAGCACACCTTATATTCAAGGGGCTAATCACTATTGGGGAATGACTGGAGAGCAGAAATCGATTGCATCTGCAACTACTGTTATGCAGAACCAGGAGTCAGTGCATTGGCATACACAGTTGGTGACCCTAATTCTCCAGTTGGGTGTAATTAAACCATTGCAGAGGAGGAAGGCAAAATGAGGACATGGAGTTAAGAAAGTGTCATTCAAACCTCAAACATGTGAAAACCATGTGAAAATATGCCATCTATGTTTGTTTCATGTATTAATCTGAGGAACGAAACAGTCTCCTCATCACTCCACACAGATCGTCTCTCCAGTGGAGCGTTTAAGTCACATTCTGTTCCCTGTGCACTTTGTCACATTTTGTTCTTACCGATACACCAATGTTTCCAACTCAGCTGAGCGTAAAAACTTTTTTTGTAATATCTTTGTTGTATCCACTCAGGTTTTTCAATATGCAGACTGAAAATATGCATAAAAACCAGTGTCTGGCATGTTAATCTCCATTCTTGATTTATCAACACATTTTTATAAGAGTACTTGAGGGAAACATACAGGTGATTTTTATCTTGAGGTTCAAAATCTGTAACAGGAGGATGACTCTATGTAACTATGGAAACAAGTAATGGGAATATGTCCAAGAGTTGTGTATTATAGATATGTGACATGAGACATCTTCTCAGTAAGAGGGGGAGTGAGAAACACTCTGCTCCTCTTCTGATGCACATCAGCAGGTACATAACCATAAATCACACAAGCTTTCCACTGCGCTGTGTGATGAGTGACAACATGCGCTTTTAAGTTCTGCAGCAGATGGATTTCTGTGAAAGGATGTGGAATGTTCCTTATTCAGACATTAAAGTGATCTACAGACAGCAGAGCCACCTGATTATTTATACCACGTATCCTGATAGAATATAAACAAACATGATTGTCACATATGTTGTCTTCAAGTTCATTACAAATGGGTTACAGTACCATTTGTTTTTCTGTCCATCACTGTACTTCAGTTGTGTGTAATACTATGTAGAGTTCAGCCAGATACTAAATTGTGATGGCTTTACTCGCCACAAGTAAAGCAGCGGTGGTTCCTTGTCATTTGTTTACAAGGGGCCAGGGTCTATGACTGCAGCACTAATAATGAATGGGACTCCCACATCCTCAGTCATAATGGAAAAAAAGTGAATGCAGAGTCAATTCTTCAAACAAACAAAAAAGAAGACTTGATTAAACTTTGTTTGAGAATCCAAGTGTATTGAGATGCCTTTGTATGCGCAGCAGGCAAAACATTTCTCTGCAGGCAGAAAATTAAAGTGGACCCAAAACTGAGGCTTGTTTTGTTTGCTGTCCTCAGGTTTTTGAATAGCACAGCTCCAAAGTAAGTCACCTCATGACTAAGAGATCACACTCAAATATGATTTGCACAGAGCCATCTGCTATTCAGCAAAGTGCTCGCACTTGTGAAATTTAATCAAAACTTTATGGTCATCAAACACAGCGATGTCATAGCAGGAACGACGTCCAATGGAAGCAACTTAATTTACGTTATGGATAGACTGCAACCCCAAGAGAGAAACAGCATGCAGCTAGTAGCTTCAGCATCAGGTGAGGGAGAGCCTCCGACAGCCTGACAGGGGTTGTGACATTTCATAGTTTGTACTGATGAAAAGCTCCAACAGCTATTCAATACGATAATCTGTGTCCAGTGTGCTTCAGTGGACTGTTAAATATCACTGCGCATTTAAAACAAGTGACCACCTCTATGGCTGAAAAACGAAGCCAATAAGGAAGTGCCAAAAACTGCAGTTCATTGAGGCTGTCTCTAGAAGCCACTCAATCCCTATAGACCCCCATGTTAAAATGCCCAACTTTACAACAAAAAAACATGTTTAATGCCTGGTACAAAAAACAGTTTTGGTCTCTAAAGTTAATTTCCCTGTTCAAAATGTACTTATATAACTCACCTGTTTATATTTTATTAAGGCTTAAAGTTACTTGCTGATAGCGTCAGTCAGATCTACCCTCGCCATAATGCCAGCTTCTTGTCCTAATATGATCGCTTCTGGCCGCTGGATTAAATCATTTTATCCCCATTTAAGTTAGGGGACTGCTAAATCGGAAGTAGCTTGCTTGAGAAATTCATTTTGAAAAGAAACTGTATGCAATCAGTGAACTGTACTGTATGGTTTATTTTAAAAAAAACGCAATGCATGGTGGTCTCCGCCAACTCCTAGCTCTTTAAACCGCTAAATTATCCACTATGTTCCTCAGCATGTCTGCCATTTGATGCTGAGCAAGGGGCAGGAAGTGTATCAGAGCATTTTTTAAAGATTATTTTTGGGAGCTTTTGCCTTTATGACAGAACAGCTGCAGAGTGACAGGAATAGGTGGAGAGAGTATGGGGATGACATGCAGCAAAGGGCCGTAGGTTGGAATCAAACCTAGGCTGCTGCTAAGGACTCGGCTTATATGGGGCACACACTCTTCCTAGTGAGCCAGAGATCTCCCTGTATCAGAGCTTTTCCAGCTGTTAACAGCTGTGACTGAGACAGCAGTAAAGCTGCAGGTGGAAAAAAGAAAACAATCAGCCGAAAAAACGGGTGCAGTAAAAGCAGGAGACCCTCCATTAGCTTCTCTCCAAAAATTTTCCAACATTGTTGTTTGTTTGGAGTGTGCCGCTGACGTTACATCACACCCTGATATACTGCCCCCATGTGAGTAACTGAATCCTGCAGACACACAGCATTAATTTCTGCGGACATACACAAACAACACTTAAACACCACATGGGCTTGCTAGTTAAAAGCAAGTGTGTCAGGGGCTAAGTGTCCACTCAATGAGACATATAGGTCAACACACAACTTTTTCATTGCCCTCCTGTGTCTTGTCCAGACGTCTCAATTGCTTTCATATTTGTTATTTTCCAGAAATCTAAGAAAATGGGGGGTTAAATGAGCTGAATGTTACTGCACACCTGCAGCGACGTCTGTTCCCAAACATCAACATGGCTCATTTTGCTTTTACAACAGAATGCCTACATTTGCTGTTTGCTTCTTGAACATCTGTGCTGACTTTATTTCTGCCAGTTACCTCAGACTAGATACCATTTCAAGGTAGACAGTTCATCAGGATGACAGTGTTGGCAGAGTGCCTCAAGGTGAAGTGTTCCATATTGTAGCTTTCACTCTAATAAACTGTTGAGTGTACATCTGAAGGGATGAGTCACCCTGTTCCTGTCAATGTCTTCCTTGTCTTGAGGATGTTACTTTTTGTGATTAGTTTTTTGCCTGTTTTCGCAGTGACTATGGTTATAATACAAAGGAACATGTGTTTCTCAAATAAACTCTGGGCTTTGTGTTTTTTGTGTTGTGTGTACTCGTAGCAGCGATCACCTTCTTAGATACAGAGACAGTTTCAAAGAGAGCTATTTAAACAATTAGCATGATAAGGGAGTTTCTGAATCATCACTGATCATGTTCACTGTGGTTTTAGTTTTCAGCTAGATAGCAGAAAATTTCCAAACACTGTCTTTTAACTTGCAGTAAACTTTATTTTAGACATACAACATTTTGGTTCTTACTAAATGTTGCATTTCTAAATAAAGCTATTGCAAAGGGCAGTGGGTCTCATTCATGCCATGTTATCAAATCTGAGTAGATTTGCACAGAATTGCATTAAAAAACCTTGGTACTACAAACCTACACTGGATTCATGAACGCTGCGGGAAACTTGGATTTTAGCATAGGCTCGTGTGTATGTTCATGAATGCCAGTCAATCATAAATTGACAGCATGCTCCTGCTAGCCAGCAGTTAGCATACATCCTCACCCACGAATAGCCAGTGAACACCATATACGGAGGTGAAAAATACCAGAATATGCGTATTCTTTCAACTTGCAAACATGGAGCACACAAAGAAAAAAAGAAGAAAGAAAAACTTTTCTGACGCTGAAACTGAAGTTATTTATGTGAAGTGAAGTTGTCATCCTGGTGTGACAGGGACAGGTAAATCAAAGGCCTGGAAGGAGGTAACGGATGCCATTAACTCCGTGTCCTCTGTTGTTAAGTTAAGTTAAACAAAAATGGTTCAATATGAAACTTGATACAAAAACCACATAAGTGCGCACAATAAAACAGGAGGAGGCTCTGTCCAGTCACAGCTACAAATGAGCGCATTGCTTGGCAAAGAGAGACCTCCCTGTCATGACATGGCTCCACTGGAGCAGTCAACAGCAAACTCAGAAGGTAAGGTGATGTACGTGTTATATTAAGTGTTAAATCTCTGTACATTCTGACAGCCATCACTGATAGCTTAGTGTTTGGTCAGTAACGTGGCTCACACAGTCCACAGTCCAAGATACATTTGTGGAGTTCTCTCTCCGGTTGAATCAAATGGGAACAGGATCCTAGAAATGTAGAAAACACATTTATTGAGTCCATTTAAATAACTCATTCACATTTTAAGAAACCTAATCTGAAGCTTAACTCTGCTAAATACCAACTAATTTAGCTAAATGCGTTTGCATTTATATGCATTCCTTAATTACACAAGCACTACGAGAAGTCAAGAGCAGGTGTAGATTTTGTTAGCACCCACGGAAAGATCGGAGCTTCTAACATATTGATGAATGCTGAAAACCACGTAAATTTCCTTCTGCACGCAGTTTACACACAAAGTCATTCTGCTCACGTTTCATGAATGAGACCCAGTGTGGGGGAATTCTCTCCTTCCTGTCCTATGGACATTTTCGCTTATGCACTTGTCTACAAGAAACTGAAAGTGTGCATGAGCCTTCACAGTTTAATTTTTAGCTGTGCCATGTACCTACAGTACAAGCCGACACCTCAGCGACAGTTCCTTGACCCAGAACAATTTGCAGCAGACAACCTGTAAGCTCTGAAGAGAGCCCACTCCATAATCAGCATCTCATCATCATAATCAGCACTCATCATTCAGTCACTCAGTGACCTTCATGATGTTTTTTTTTTTTTTTTTTGAGAAGGAGGAGGAGAAGCTGAGACCAAACCACAGGGTCTTTAAACACTCAACAATAGCCCTTCTGCTTTTGTTTTTTCCTCCTGTGTGTTACAAAGAAACTTCTTGTCCTGCAGCTGAGCTTGTTTAATGAGCATCCAAACAAACACTGACTGGGGGAAAGTGCTCTTCTAATGTCAGTTTGCAGGTGAGATAGCTAGGTAGCTTGTGTAGCGCATAAAAAACTTGCAAATTTCAGTGTTTAGATAGTCCCTTTGCTTTCCAACTGGAGTACAACCTGCCTGCTCTGCTGTTGATCAAACCGAAACATTGAGATATTACATTTAAATCCCAGGTCTGTTTCTTATATGTACCCAGTGTTGTATATATTCTGCTATCATACTACTACACAAATAAATGCATGTTCTCCATATCGCAAAGTTAAATTCACATCCGTACATTAGATTCTGGATAAAAAAGCTCTCATTGCTGCACTTTAGCAAAAAGAATACATACCAAGGTCAGAGGAGTCTTGTTGAGGCCAGGAATGCAGCATCTTCTACTTATAATGTCCAATATATGTGCAGATGTACTATATAACCAGCCAGATGAATAAACAGAACCTTTGCCCTTTAACAGCACATCATCTGTTCCAATGTATTCTCTGTGGAGATGCTGGTTAAGGTGGGCAGTGAGTTGTATTTGTGGCTCAGTGTTCAGGGTATATCTGCCAGAGATGCTGTAAAGACTCCAGTGACACACACATACATACAGTATACATACTGGAGCAGAGGCCAGCTCCAGCTGAGCCACAAAGCAATATAAGTGGATCTAAAAATTTTCTACACTTGCCCAGAGCAAAGTTTTCATGGCTTAGTGTACATTGTAGAGTTAGGGTGTGTCTTTTGGGACAAATGCAATGAGCAAGAGATTGTTCAGTAAAGAATAGCCTGGAGCCATTGGCTCCGTGTACATTTATGAGATAGTAAAAGAAGAAAGAGGGGGGAAAGAGAGACAGAGTGGTACTGAAACAGAAGCAGAGAGTGTGTGTGTGTGTGTGTGTGTGTGTGTGTGTGTGTGTGTGTAGTAGGTCTGTCTCATCTGCATGTGTGTTTGTAGGTGTGTCTGGTGTCTGTCCACCCTAAGGTGCCTTGAGACAACAGCAGAGCAGAGCTTATAGACAGCCTATTGGCATTTGCTGTTCCACTCTGACCAAGCACGGCCTCCACCGTGCAACAAAAAATGTGTCATAGCTCAAGTTGTCCTCCTCCTGTGCCTGTTGTCAGCTTTCTTTTATATGGTGTGGTTTAGTTAGTGACAGCCGGTGATGAAGATGATGATAATGGGTACATGCACTGCATTTTTGCCAGAAGAAAATGTTGGCATTGTGTGTTTCTGCAAACCATGAATGTGTTACATTTGTACATTTTATATGTATCAGAAGTTTGTAAAGGAACATCGAAACAAGCCCGATGCCTTTTGGAAACATGTCCTGTGGACTGATGAAGTTAAAATATAACTCTCTGGATATAATGAGCAAAGGTATGTTTGGAGATAAAAAAGTTCAGAATTTTATGAAAAGAACACCTGTCTAACTGTTACACATGGGGGTGGACCGATTATGCTTTGGACTTGTGTTGCAGCCAGTGGCACAGGGGACATTTCACAGGTAGAGGGAAGAATGGATTCAATAAATTCCAGCAAATTCTGGAAGCAAACATCACACCATCTGTAAAAAAGCTGAAGATGAAGAGAAGATGGCTTCTACATGAGGACAACGATCTTAAACACACCTCGAAATCCACAATGAACTACCTCAAGAGGTGCTGGTGGTTCATAAAGCTTCATTTGGACATCACTACTACTAACTACTGCCTAGTGATGTCCAAATGAAGCTTCATGAACCACCAGTTGTATTTGCTGAACCCACTAGATGGCGCTCTTGGTGTAATGAAAAAGGCTCAAGGGGTGGCAATGCAGTTTGGTTTCAACCCTTTGTTGAACAAAGAGTGTCAGAGTGGACCCAAGAAATAAAGAAAATGGTTCATGAAGCTTTATTTGGCCATTGCTAGTTGAAAACAAACTGCATTACCATCCCTTGAGCCTTTTTCATTACACCAAGAGCGCCATCTAGTGGGTTCAACAAATACAACTGGTGGTTCATGAAGCTTCATTTGGACATCACTAGTACTGACACTGCAGTGTGCCCAAACTTTTGCTTCAGGCCCATTCCCTTTTTTGTTACTTTGAAATTGGAAAAGATTGACTGATATGATTGATATGTTTACTCACAGTAAATGTAATTTTTACCTGTGGCACTCAAACTTTTGCATGCCACTGTGCAGTACAGTTTTATCTCATTATAGGGTCTCTCATTTCATGTAGGGTTTGGCAATGTGGCTAAAATCAATACCACAATAATAAACACATTTGATACTGATGCACACATATATCATAGCTAGCTATGGTTAATTCAAAATAAAAATGATGTTTTACACAAAAGGGAGTTTTCCACTTTATTCTCTACAAAAAATAAAGCATATTTAGGCCCAACCACCATTCTCATGCTTTGAGCCATAAATTTGACCGGCTGTAGAGGCTGTTTGTGATGGTGCATAAGCTGAATGGACATGCTCAGTTTCATGACAGTGAATTTGTGAATGTGTCTCCCTGTTATTCTTTTACAGGCAGTAGCAGCATTTTCATGCTTAAAAGTAGAGACGGTAATTCATCAGGCTGCTCAGAAACCTTTCCTGTGGTGCTTCCAAATGTCCTCGACAATGGACAGGTGCTTTAAGACCCCCAGGGTATTATTAAGGTCAACTTTCATGAGGGTATATCACTGTCACTGTAAAATGTAAGGCTTTCATTATGATGCAGGTGGATGGATTTCTTTTCCGAGACATTTTCAGGGTTTTTTGCACTCTTAGATTTAAAAAATGTTTCATTACTATTCAGAGGCCAGCAAATAGAAAACAATCTCAGACCCTGAAAGTTTTTTATTACCTGATGTGAAACTAAAGTGAAGACTCACCGGGAGAAAACTCATTTTTAGAGGAGACAAATTGTGTGAACAGCATCCTGTCGAGATGTCCTTGTCTGTCTACCTACCTGTCTCTCCACACAGACACTGGGACACAGCATGCCCACCTCCCACTTAAAGCTGGGGTAGGCAGTTTTATTTTGGAGTCACTGGGCAAACATCTTATAATAAACTTTGAGCATATAGTAATTGAAGTGAACTGAGAGAAAACTAGACGTTTTCAGGCTTTTGAAAATCTAAGCCGTGAGGGGAGACTTTGGACAATCACAGGTGGATTTGAGCCGCTACATTCGCTGACCAAAGGTCCATTTTCAGAGAGCAGAAGACAGCAAGCCATGGGGTGGCTAGCTAACTATTTCTTGTTTTATTTGTGGTTTGATAAACAAATGTTACTGTTTTTGTTTTGTTTTGTTTGTTTTTTGCCTTTTCCAGATTTTTGTCCACCCCAGCTTTAATATCCATGTTTATGGGTAATGGCAACATGCCTGGCCTGGAATACATAGTGATACAACTGTAAATCTTCAAGCTACCCGGTGGAGTTTTTGAATATTAGTAATAGTGCTATGCAGTGTTTTAACAGAAGGACTGTAATGTTAGCTACATGGATATAAACAATGCATGATTTTTAATATTCAAAATACAGATGAGCTTTGTAAATGTTTCATGAGGAAGGAAATGCATTCAACACAACTGTTAGACCTTAAGGATACATGTTAATGAGACATGCTGAATGTCAACATAACTTGAAGACTCCATTTTAAATTATCTCCTATATTATATCACCTACATAGGACATACACCGCCTATGTGACATCCCCTACGTAAGAGATATTATGTCCTATGTAACATCCCCCATATAGAAGATAGTATGTGGTACGTGAGAGAAACCTTGATTTTGGCCAATATTGCCCACATTTTTTTTTTTCACCTCTCCTGTTAAGGCTTCCATAGCTCCAGGATTCGTCTCTGAAATCATTACTACAGGCAGTGTCTCTGCTGAGCAGCCTCAAGACTTACTGGTACAACTTTACTACTTTAAACAGAACCTAGCAGCAACATAGACACAACTGCACACACACACAAGTATGTAAATGATCATTATTCTAGATGAAATGCTTCAGTTATACTCACAGACTTGTGTCAGACATTGAGGGAAAAGTGTGTCTGAGACAATCTCTCTTTTTTTCCTCAATCAAAAGAGATAACTGAGAACACTTTCTACAAAAACTAACACTGCACAAACAGCAAAAATTAAAATGAGTCAGACAAAAAAAATTCCCAGAAAAAAGTTTAATCCTTGTCATAGTGAACATGGTGAGTCCAGAGCTGCTGTAGTGACCACAGCTGAGAGACGGCTGTTTGATACATGAAAACAAACACCAGAGATCACAACCATGTTTGGGTCACGTGTTGGACACACTGCACAGAGGCTACTCAAAACAAGATATTTGAATATAGGCTACTGACTGAAGGCTGGTTGACTTCTGTTCATCACAATCACAATGCATCATTAGTAGCTTACACGATTAAAGGGAAACTCCACTCAGTTTGGAAACCAAATACAGTATTATTGGTCTAGGACAGCCTGGTCAGTACTTGTTAACAGAGAAAGTATCCCCAGAGTTAGATGTCAGAAAACCGTAGAATAAGAAACATTTGGGTCTTATTCAAACATTTTCTGGGTTTGTTTTGCCTCCCATACTTTTTGTTCCTTCAGAATATCACAAACTCAAATGCAGTGGATTCTGTCGCTGTCCCCCACCTTTTTTTTCTTAGTCCATTAAAAGTCGACTCTGGAGAAACACTAACAGGCTGTCTTGAACCAATGACATGACATGTATGGAATCTTAACCTAAGTGGAATTTCCTTGTAATTCTGTGGCAGTAAAAAATAGCAACATATTCTCTGGGGAGTTTCCAAGAAGCAGGCGTACACAGTTAGCCACGCTGCATTATTTTGT
This sequence comes from Cephalopholis sonnerati, assembly GCA_019142605.1. NCBI lineage: Eukaryota > Metazoa > Chordata > Actinopteri > Perciformes > Serranidae > Cephalopholis > Cephalopholis sonnerati. The sequence goes on from JAGQAX010000010.1 coordinate 36,139,081, forward strand.
GTTCAAGAAACAGCAAGAATATTTCTATTTGACGAAAACTAGGCGTTCACTACAATCAATATGGGAGATGTGTTACACAGCTTCTATCCAAAGTCAAAATGTTGCATGAAATGGTCTGATGTAACATATCAAGTAAGCATCAGCATGTGAGACTGCAACATTATCCCAAAACATTAACACTGAACATGTTTTGCATAACTACATGATCAGACAAACTGTGATCCTGCCACCTGAAATCTCCCACAAGCATAGAAAACTAAAAACCAGCAAAACCTAGAATTGCCATATTATTAAACATTAACACCAACATTCAGGTTAGGACCTGCTTGCTCATGAAAATGAGGCTATAATAATGCATAACAACAGCCTTGTATCATTGCCTTCACTTGCTCGTTATTACAGTAATGCATTTGTTCCACACACAAGTTAAAGTGCAGAACTGTGATGGACTGTGTGTGACACAAAGCAAGTCTAAACATGAGTTCTATGAAATAAATCCCTCATCCTCAGTGTAAGGCCTGAAATGTCTGACATCTACGATGATCCCCCCTCATATCTGGAAACACCCATACAAAATATCATCAAGGGGGAAAAAAAGATAAAAATCTAAAATACATTTCAGATCACAGTGCAATAAATTCTGAGATTCATCCAAACCAATTTCACCATCTATTCAAACTGTGTCTATCTTCACTTGTGTTTCACATTGAGCTGAGATCAGTCATACAACCAGGGACCAGTAAGTAACCTGCACAGAGGCTCTTCTTCATATCCACATCAGTGCTGCACTATAACTCTCCTCCAGCAGGTGGTGCCATTACACTGTTCTGCATATGATGACATACAAAAACAAAAAACTGGGAGCTGAGAACACAGAGCCAAAAAGGCCTGTCTCTTCATCACCATGACTGTGTCAACAAAAACAAAAATTTACCACCTACTACAGAGGAGCTGTTACCTTATTAATGTACAGCTAGGAATTATATTAACATGTTTTTTAAACAAACTGGGACAAATGCAGAACTGCATGTTTCACAGTCCACTGTCATAAAAAATATTTCTCTCCAACTTTTTTTGAGTTTGTTGCAGCACAGAGGTCAGACCTTGATCCATTTAAGTGTTAAGCATGTAACAGAAATCCATCTTCAGAAACTGGGTTTAATCGTCCTCCATTTAAATGAGAAAACAGCTCTTTGATTTTTCTCATTGGGGATATTATGGACCTTAGAAAAAATAAACAGAAGTCTTCAGATTTTATACACTTCCAAACTGCTGAATTATGAAACCTCCTTTGGCTACAGAATGCTGTTCTGTTATTATAATAATAAATGAGTGTCCAACAGTTCCTATTAACATGTCTGAACAAAGCTTGGGCCTCGGTGCTGCCTAGGCTGTGGTAAATCTATCACCCAGAGGTGATCAGCGTCTTAAATGGCTGGCTGAAAATAAAATATTCAGTTCTGACCAAAGATATTTACAAAGTCCATCCAATTTTTAATTGACACTTAACTTATTTCTTGTATCATGGGCTCGAGCCTTGCGTGCTACCCCTCTGTTGAACCAGGCTGTGCCCCCGATACTTGCATTTAGGAAAACAAACAAAATCAGATTACTCCTATAGCTTGACTTTGGTAAAAATAAAGTTTACTGGATGCGTTATTAAATGAGACACTAAAACCATCTGTGTCCTCAGTAGATCGCTGGCTCCAGTGTTGAAGTGAGACTGACTTTATGGCCACGGCTGTAAACACGCAATTTACCACTGTCTATGGAAACAGAGAAATGTGTCTGGTTTTTTAAAGCAGTATTATTCAGTTATTTGGCAGGATAATGAGGATAATTACTGCATCATGTCTGAGGAAATTCTATATTTTTCTTATTGTCAACAAATCCCGTGTGCAGGTCCAAACCAACACTGAATGTCTTCTACTAACAAGTCTCCTGTGTATTAACGCCTGATACATCTAATATTTTTGGCACCACAGAGCTCCATTGTTGTCCCCAAACTATTAAAAACACATCAATGAGCCACACTGTTGCACTGGGTGACATCTTCCTTCATTACCAAGAACGTGCACACAGTTAATTTTGACTCAATCCCACACACCCCAAATACTCATGACAACACCAACTGTGGATTAATCCGCTGCTGAAATTTGTCCCCAATGCCCAGTGTCTGCAAAATGTGCTATTTCCTCCTTTTTAAGTTTTGTATTAAAAAATTACTTTTGTTTTTTAAAGAACATATATTTACGGCAGCATACCGACACACACCAGAAAAGAAATACTGATCAGTGTGAAAACAATGTAAAAACGTGAATATTTTTGTCCGTTTGTTTGCTTTGTTTTGTGTTTTGCCATGGCAGCAGAATGTTTTCGTATATATTTGTTATATATTTGTATATGTTTTAAGGATGTAAAGTAGGACTTCAGTACTGTTGAATGGGCTTAAGGCTGAGCACCACAGACGGGGTGGGAAAGGTAGAAAGTACTGACAGAATTACACATTGTTTGAGTCTTTGCTTGAGATTTCTTGAATATAACAAAAATATAGATTACCAGCATTACCCTCTAATGTTACCTACAAGTTCCCACTTTCCTCTCTTTTGTATTCCAGGGATGGTGAGGATGCTCTAACTATTGGTGTATCATAAAAATATATTTAGTTTCCTCCTAACATTTTTGCATCAGTAAGATTATATTATCAGTTAAGATATCGGTATCAGCCCTGAAATTCCTTATCGGTGCGTCTAGTATAATAACTTTTGCCTTCAGACGTGGTTGGGTGACCTAATTAGTTTGAAGCATACTGATGTCTTTAGAATTCAGCACTGGAGCCAACAATAAACCAGCGACACCACTGGATGATTCTGGTGTCCAAGTCCTTTCTACAGAAGGGTTAAAATGCCCCTTTGACCACACTGTCAGCATCCAAGCTGAAATCTTTAAATATCCAACGTAACATACAGCCACAGTAGCCTCCTGTAAAGTGCAGCAGCAGAGCCTCATGCAGCAACAATAAGCGTGAGAGGAAACGTTGAGTAGCAGTGACTTCTTCATACACATCCTTCTAACGCCTCCCATCTTCCCTGGTGAAATAATTGATCTTTTTGATCCCTGGGCATCTTTAGTGTATAGATGCCTTCAGAAAATAACTGCCTGACAGCTTTTCACTGCTTAATGCTACAAATGTGGCCCAGAGATATGACGGCCACAGCTGAGATGTACACTTCGAAGCAAAGTAGAAAAAGCAAGAGAGCATGGATTTACCTCTGACAGTCAGTATGTAAAGTTGTGTTTCCAGGAAATCATCATTCTTAAATAATAAAATGAAGGTCTGCTGGTCAGCCTGCTGCTAGTTTAACTCACTGACTCGTTGATGGGGGCTGGCATTTTAAGACAAGGGAAGGTGATGGAGGCTTTCACAGCTGGACAGACTGAAAAAGCCTTCTTTCCGTGACCTGATGCTTTAAACGTCTTAAACCTCAGAAATGTGAGCTAATCTCCCCCAGCAGCAGTCTTAGTGAAGTTGAGTTGTGTCGCACATGCCAAATCAAATGTCCCAGGCTGAGGGGCTTCCAGGGTGAAACACCTGGAGGTCACAGGAGGAGGACAGTCCTCTACAAACTGGAAGCTTAATGGTACTTGGTAGACTTCTGCTCTCAGTGCACTTCATGGTGACCTTGGTCAATCAGTGAAGACAACCAGGGTATTCCAAAGTTAATGAGCTCAGAGTGGGGTTGGGGATGAGCTAGAGTTCAAAGTTTGTTCCTCTTTCCGTCTCGTCTCCCCCCACGTTTTTCTCATCCTCGCATGATTTACAGCGTCTCTTTTGGAGGCACGAGAGTCGGTGAAAAGAGGCATCCATTGCAACGTGATGACAAGTGTGTGAGTGTGTGTATGTGTGTGTACGTGTGGGGCGGGGGTTGGTGTTACCATATGTGGGATTCACAGTGAGTCATTTTAATGACGCCCACACCCCCACCTAGCCGGCGGTAGTTCATTCCTCCGTACAACCTGGAAAGAGAGTCAAATGATGAGCAAGAAGTAGTTCAAATGTTTTTTAGAGCAGTGAAAACTGTGTGCTTGGGTACTCTTCGATGTGAACATGGCAGAATAAAGGAGGAAGACCTGACATACTGAAGAAAGTGACTGTTATACTGCAGATTACCTTTTTAGGGTTTCTGTGATGCACTGTTTAGTACTTGTACTTTGTACTGTAAGGATGTTCGTGGACAGGTCTAATGTAACACTGATCTTATCAGTCTAATGAAGAAGTTTTGTTGGAAGTGTTGGCTAACAGATATCACATAATGATGTCTCATCTTTGTTACTGAAACAGGACATTCAATAACTGAAATGATGTTTAATGATGATAGTGAAGATGCAGTGATGCTTTTTTACAGCTAAATATCCGGTATTTGTCCACACATAGTGGTCAATACCAATATCAATATGCTTCATGACGAAACAGGACTTGTTTTGACATCACTGACACAAGACGTTCCTGACAAAATTCAAAAACCAAAAAGTTCTGGAAGGGATGTATCAATAAAATACAATAAAATGGAATAAAATTAAATAAAATTAAATTAAATTAAAGATCTCTTTCCTGAAACAGTGCCTTTGTTTTTTTTAATGAATTGCAGATGCATTTTTTTCTAGTGATGTCCAAATGAAGCTTCATGAGCCACCAGTTGTATTTGCGGAACCCACTAGATGGTGCACTTGGTGTAATGAAAAAGGCTCAAGGCGAAGCAATGCAGTTTGGTTTCAACCCTTTGTTGAACAAAGAGTGCCAGAGTGGACCCAAAAAATAAAGGAAATGGTTCATGAAGTGTTATTTGGCCATTGCTAGTTGAAACTTAACTGCATTACCATCCCTTGAGCCTTTTTCATTACACCAAGAGCGCCATCTAGTGGGTTCAACAAATACAACTGGTGGTTCATGAAGCTTCATTTGGGCATCATTAGTAATTATCATAATAAATGTTGATAGTGAAGTTATCTTAGGCATGTAGACATTGTTAATGGAAAATGTGTTGCTGTTGAATAAATACAAATCCTTCAACATGAATTACATAAATGTCAGATTACTTACAGCAAATGGCTGCAAATAAAGTTGCAACTTGGCTTTTCAATAATATTGCGATTTTTTTAGGCTACATCACAATACATCATATATATCTTATAAAAATATCTAAATTACTGTAGACTACTGTAATTCTAAAGCTTCAAGTCATCAGTTGTTGCAGGTAGCAGAAAGTTAAACTAACGTGAGGATTTATTCAGTGTGAGCTGAAATACTCGCATGGCCTGCTTACACATGATCACCCAGGAGAGTGGTTTGGATGGGTGGGGGAGTGTGTGTCACGAATTATGTTTGTGAGGTTTTTTTTTTTCTTATTTCTGTCTGTGAGAGAGAGAGCCAAAGCGAGTCTGATGCCAGTGACTTAAAAAATGACATCACAGTTTAAACTAAAAGTTCACAATACAGTCCATTTATACTTCCCACATGGAACAAGCCGCGATACATCCCATATAATCGACATATTGGCTACACCTAGTTGCAACTTTATTTTGGCTGACTGAAAATAGTGTAATATGGTAAACAAAGCTCATAATAGTTTAAGAGGTAATGTAGCACGTGTTAGAGTAGATGTGTATGTGATCGTACGACAGACTACAGAGCACAGCAGTCCTCATGTTGCCCCAAGTCTCAACTTATTATTTTTTACAAGTTCCATACTGATACCATATCAGCAGCAATAACTTTTGTATAAATATACTGACTAGCTTCTGTTATTTCTGTATTACTCATGTTAATTCATTCCATGATTACTTAGTAGCTGTAGTTTATAAGGTCATTATTTCACATGGTGCCTCTTACCTCCACGTGTTGGCATCAGGGTCGTAGACTTCTATAGTTTTGAGATACGTTGTACCATCAAAGCCTCCAACTGCCATCAGCTGACCATTTACCACAGCCAAGCCCACCTACACACACACACACACACACACACACACACACACACACACACCACAAAGAATAACACTTCAGCCTCATACACAGAGTAAAACATTTTCTGATAACCATTTCTATACCTAAATATCCACAATGGCAACTCAACTGACGTGTAATAAATCCTTGTACAGATGAAATGCAGTCTTATCTAGTTATTGACAGATGACTATGAAGCAGTAAGTAAAACTATGCAACAGCAAGCCTCATATTTCAACCACACAGCGCACACACTCACCCCACTCCGTCTAGACGTCATGGCCACTACAGGAGACCACTGGTTAGTCCTGGGGTTGTATCGCTCTGCACTGCTCAGCTCTGTGGTGTCGTCTCTTCCTCCAACAGAGTAAATCATGTCCTGGTAGACGGCACACCCAAGGTGCTTTCTCCTGGTTCCCATAGGAGACACTGTGTGCCAGCGGTTCTCTTGAGGGTTGTAGCGCTCCACTGAGAAGAAGAAAAAAGACCTGGGGTTACTTCTAATCCCCATAAAATAACAGTATCTTTAGTAGTGACCTCATGACGTTACTGCACTTCCAGGCAGATTAATTATTCCAACCAATAAAACTGCCTCTCTATTCCTAACTAATATCCCTTTGTGTTATAGTTTTTGGATGGATGGTCCTGCCCTGCAATATGTTTCACATGGAATTAAGGAAGCTTAAAAGAATACTTCACCTGCAAAATGACGATTTGTAGGTAAATTACTCACTGCGCGCTAACTTGGAAATTGACCACGTTACATAACAACAAAACTTTATCAAAATATCTCTTTACAATGTTTTAATTGAATGTCTCAACAATTACATTTGCAAGGCTAACGTGAGGTAGCTATATTGTGAATACTTTTTACTCCATCACCCAGAGCAGAGGATGTTTTTCAATAGTTCTGCTGTTGTCAAATGCAGTCCCCGTTTACTTGAACTCATGCAGAATTTTAACGTAAAATGATTAAAATGTAAAATAATGAAGGATTAGAATTTAGAGTATAACGTATTTATTTATTAATTTATTTCCTTTCTTTAATATCGTTGATTATCCTTTGGTTATTATGGGATGGGGAAAAAGAGGCCTTGGGCTTCAGCCTATTATTCCTTTTTCAGTTGCTGGCTGAGAAAATTTGGGAAAAATAATCTTTGTTTCTCAAGATGTGTGTAACCGAAATAAAAACTGTACATTCATAACTGCTATATGCTAGATTTTTTTTTTGTGTGTGTGTGTGTTGCTTATATGCACTCTGAGGTGCATATAAACATTAACAAACACAATGTGAATCAGGACCATACCTGTATTTAATGGTGACGTCCCATCAGACCCTCCAACAGCGTACAGAAACCCGCCCAGCACAGCCACAGCTACACCCAGTCGTCTGGTGCTCATAGAGGCCACACGGGTCCATTTGTTCTCCTTAGGATCATACCTAAAGCAAAAGAAGGATGCCATGTTATTACTAGGACACTTACTAGACATTAGCTTTTCAGCAATGTGAAGAACTTCTCTTGGTTTCATGTGAATACAGTCAATGTGGGCATGGCCATCAAGGTAAAGCTATAAAATGTGAAACTAGTAAGGAGGACTGGTCGGGCACAAAAAGAACAAGTGTCTTGGTATAAACTTGGACAGTTTAAAATAGACACCAGAGTTTGGATGGATACCTTTCTACAATGTTGAGACAGGAAACTCCATCCTGTCCCCCTACAGCATATAAATAACCACCAAGAACCGCCACTCCCACACTGGTACGACAAGTGCTCGTGGGTGCCACATCACTGCTCCACTGATTGGTCTTTGGATCGTATCTGGAGAGCAGAGATGGAATAAAGATAACTGACACTATAATTTCACTTTGACATCTAAATATCCAGACAAAACATGAGTGATCATGCCAGACCTCTCCACAGAGTTAAGGTACGATGAGCCATCATGACCTCCAACTGCATACAGCAAGTCATCCAGAACACTGACACCGACACCACATCGACGTTTACTCATCGACGCTACCATCCGCCACTCATTGGTCTGGGGATCATAACGCTCCACGCTGGAAATGGCGTCCCCGCTGCACCAACCACCAACTGCAAACAGACAAAGGAGGGGGTACATATATTAACTTATTTTCATTTTTACACTACTCCACACTGGCACTGCTGTCTGCAAACTACTACATATGTCTCTATATTTGATGCAAGTGAAACCCTGGTTTTGACTTACTGTCTAATGGTACTGACCTGCAAAGAGTACCTCTCCACAGCGGATGGGTTTTCGTGGCCGGGTCCTGGGGCCTTGCATCAGGGGCCTCTCCTGCGGCAGCAGCAGGTAATTCTTAGCCTCATCAACCAGATCTCTGAAAAAAATAATAATGGAATCATAAAGCGGGGTACATAATCACTGTACCCTCCTTAGCGTATGAAATGGATGAAATGTTTCTCAATTATTTTGAAGGGATACTTTGCTCATTTTCAACTAGCTACTGTTTAACTGTAATTCAAAATCATTTGTTGCCAGCCGGCCGCCATCGTGTCAAACAGATGATTTCGCATTGGGTCACCTACTGCAGTGCCTTCTGGTAATTTAGGAATTCTACCTCTTAAGCAAAAGTGAATGCCACAGTCCTTTTTGTCAGTTTTCTGTGGCACTGGAGCACCAATTTCAGAGGCATATTTGTGTATTTCTACTGCATAAACAGCCTAGTTTTATAAAAATGCCATCTTTCCAGCAGTAAAATACTTCTAAGTTCAAAATTCAGGAATGGTTTTAAATGTTTTGTCTGGCAACTTAAAGAAACCAGATTGGCACCAGCAGCATTTACCCACCAAAAACACTGAAAGAGTAACAAACAATTGGCACTCACCTGCACTCCTCATCACTCTTAATGAGAGGGTCTGACCCAACGGTGCCCACAAGGAACTTGGGGCTGAGCAGTGGCAGACGGACATGCTGCAGGACCTACAGGACACAGCAAATCCAAGTCAGTCACAATCTTCTGTTACAAAAGAACTCTGGCAGTGGCAGTAATGCTGAGGGTTTATGACCGGAATCAATAATCAAAGAGGCAAAAGAGCCAGTGACTGTTGTGGTGGGATATTTCTTCAGCCACAGACCTGGGGGAGCTGTGGTCTGCGTTCCTGGATGCTGTATTTCACCCAGGCCATCACAGCGTTGAAAACCTGCTCCTCGCTCCGCACATTGAGCTCATCGCTGGAAATGATGTCAATCAACTGGTTGGCAGGCAGCAGCATGAACTCTTCACTTTCCATTACCTAAGACAAGAGAGTAGAACAGTCAGTCAGCAGCTGCGCCACATACAGAGCACAGTCAATTCTAATTCTCCTCAGTCAATCACTAAATACATTTGTTTTCGCAACCACACCATATATGGACAGTGACACTGAGGCTACCACTGCTACATCTCTGTTGCATGTTAGTGAATGCAAGCTACAATTCAATGCACGAGAAGATGTTAAATAAGTAACACCTGAGCTTTCCCTGCAATGAGAAAAAAGACTGTCACCTCTGCTCAGGATGATGTTGGGTTGAGCTATGCCTAGAAATAATGCAATGCAAACTTTATTAATTTAAAAAGTATTTTTAATTTAAAAGGTATACACTATACACTATAACACCATGACAAGTGTCACAAAGAAGATGACAGTCAGTCCTAGTCTGTGCTCGCAAACACAGTTCTGAGAAGAGGTCTAGAAAGACAACATGGGGGAAAATACGCCTGTGTGGACATGCCATGACTTTGGAGGTCTGTTCTGTGCATGTTTTGCACTTGATCATCAAAATTTAAATTTCCAAAAGAATCATGCTAAGTTAATTCCTACTTTGTATATTCAAAAGGAGCAAACTACTATGGATGCTCTATGGATGTCAGCAGGCTGAACACTTTTAGAATGAAGTGTTTGGAAATACCAGATTCTACAAGTAGGAGAATACAAAGAAAGACTTTTCATTAAATGAGAAAAAATATTCTTTTCCCTTCTACCAGTCTGTTTCCCTGTCCATCAGACAGTCAACTTGTTGTCACATAATCCATGGTGTGTCAGAAATGGCACATACTTCTCACTATCACCTGAGGCAGCAAAGACAAGAGTCAGATGCAAGACAACAATGGGCCTGTGTGTCAGTTGCTGTGGAGCATGTTATTCCTTTGTATTGACTCAAAAGCTGCAAAGCAAACCATTCTGGCTGTCTAAATGAGAGTCTCAGGGTGAAGGATTATTGGTGAAGGATTCTGAAAGTTTTAAAATATCTTTATGCCTATTATATTACTAGCATGCAACTAGCTGGACAGTGGAACTGTCTGCTCCAGATAAGAGTGTCCCATCACTTTCATTTTTGCAAAATCTGCCTTACACTTTGACTGCATACATTTATTTTGAAAAGCAATGTGCTGTGAAGTTACATCTTGTCAATGTGATGCTGTGACAGCTCTACTCTTCTGTGCTGTGCACAAACACTCACGTCACATGAATCAAACCAAAGTTTATACAAACAGAGAAACACTGTGCAATCTGTATTAGTTACTGTGTTCAGATATCCTGAGGCTTGGAAAAAGGGAAGTAAACAGCTGGAGAAACAACCCAACTGAATTATGTGTGTGACATGATCTCCTGCTGATGACATTACGCAGAATGGAAACACAGACACATGCTTGGTTTTTATGCTTTCCATCAGAAGCAGTTGTTTATATACAGAGCATCTATTGTAATTGCTAATTTTCACGCAGTGTCCAGATTTTAGTTTCTAACTGCGTTTATATAGATGCATGTGCACAACAAAGACTAAACATAAGGAAAGTACACCTCTGACATAAATGTGGCAAGATAAAAGGAACTATGACAACTCATTGCGCTATGTGTGTTTACATCGAAAAGAACTTACAGTCTGACTAAAACTGAAGTATGTGAGTCTAAAACATTTGCTTGCATTTTCTTGCTGCACCTTCAGTAGAAATGCATTTGTCATAATAAAACAAACAATTTTCAAGGTCTCAAAGGGACTGTGGAAAGTTATTCTTATGTACTATGCTCTTACCTCCTGAAAATTGTGCTGGGTGAACTTGTCTGCAATGCGGAGCAGCTCACGGCAGGAGTGTGTGTCTGCAAAGGCCCTGATGCCCAGACAGTTAGAGGGATCCAGCTGCCTCTTGAGGAACTCGCAGCAGGCCTCCTGGATCTCAGCCAGCTGGAGAAGGCAAGCTGCAGGGAGCAGTGTTTGGACGTTCCCCTCCTCTACTGTCACCTAGGAGCAGAGAGGTCAGGACATCAGAGACTCTTCACATGTAGTTTTTCCATAAAGCTGCAAATAGTGAGGGCACTTGAGCAAGAATTGTCTGCAGAGTGTCTCCCGTCTCAGCTGTGGAGCTCTGCAGCTCCTCTCAGTCTATACAGGACTTACCTAGCACAGAGTTTTTGAGGATGACTTGCTGCATGCAGATGCACCATCCTCTTTGCATTTTTATGGCAGAGCTTACTGTAATGTGAGGGATATGTATTGTACAGGGCTGAAACTAATGATTATTGTCATTGTCAATTAATCTGTCAATTCCTACACTGCTAGTTATCTTGACTAATCAATCAAGCAGCAGACTAGGATAGACCACCCATACTTGTGTTCTTATTAGCCCCTTTTCCACCAACATTCCCAGGAACTTTAATTACCAGGAACTTATTTACCTGGGTAAAAGAATTCCTGGTAATCTGTGTGGTTTGCATTTCCACCGCACCTCAAAGTTCCGGAAAATTTATTCAAATCAGGCTGATGACGTAGATGATTCAGTGTGTGCCCTCCACTTGCTTGTTGGCTGGTAACATAACATTAGTGCTAGTAGAGAAGGGGGTGTGTGTTTGTCTTAGCCAGCAGCTAAGTTTAAAAGTATTTTAAGATAAGAGTCAAATTAAGTCAGTCTACATACAGACAGCTGTCATTTGAGCTTATTAGTAACAATTCGCTGTTAGCCGAACTAGCGTGCTGTCTAAATCAGCGTGTAAGACACAATGTTAGTGTCGGTGGATGAGAGACTGTGGGCGGAGCATATTGAATATGTTCATGTTTGCTGAACACATGTATTGATAAATTATTGGCTTCTTACTCGCTAAGGTTTAATTCCACTTACAGTAACGAGTGTAGCTGCCGTCAGCTCGAGTCATTTTTGAGTTTGTTTCCACTGCGGCCGCCGCTCGGCTGCTCACTGCTTACTGTAGCATGTAGGTGTGTGTGTGTGTTCAGCGCCGGCACAGAACGCAGAGGAGAGGCTGCAGGATGATAATGAATTAAACCAAAATGTGTAAAAGTGCCATTAAAAGGACTGATACCGTTAGCGCTTATCAATGCTACGGTAGAAATGTTTATTTGTAGAAAGTCTGCAGCCACACTAACGTGGAAGTGCGGACTGCTGTGTGTGTTCCACCAATCAGCGTTCTTCAGCACACAGCCCCGCCCCTCAAAGTTCTGGGTAATCTGAAAAGTCCTACCCCGCTACTAGGTACTTTTTTCAGGGGAATTTGGGGGTAGGGGGGAAAGTTTTTTCCCCGGGTAATTTCGGTGGAAACACTCGGAGGCTTTTCAATTACCCGGGTATAAAAAAAGTTCCTGCGGTGGAAAAGGGGCTATTGAGTTATACCTCCTCTTTTATGACATGTGACATTATGTGTTACTACAAACACTCCACACCAATCCCCAATGCTGAATATGACCACTGTTCACTGTTACTGCTATTACCTGTGAGGTGTAGGCAAAGTCGATGAGCAGCTCCATGGCTCTCTCATCAATGTCACGGATAACCACTTCAGTCTGCCTGCTCTCTGCCAGCTCTCCAGTGAACATCGCCCTGAAAAGGAATATGGGAATCAAGAGGTATTATTGTTACAGCCAGCACTCGAAATACTCCACCTGCAATTTGATGTTAATGTGTTGGCCAGTGGATTCATTTCCTGATATATCTTCCTTTACCAGATGTGAGTTGAGTTCAATGTTTGTCTCTTTGTACCTGAAGTAAGGGCTGCAGGCAGACAGGATCACACGGTGAGCGTAAATCTTCTTGGCGCCCACCACCAGCACCACATCACAGAGTTCACGGTGTTTTCTCAACAGGTTGATCACCTCCAGGGTCTGCCGTGGGTGTTTGTCCGAGACATAGGGCATGCGTGCAGGCTGGGGGACCCCTTCAGGGAGCTTGTTGGGGTCCCCCAGAGTACAGCGGCTGGTGATGTCCATTCCAGTGGCGTCTTGGCGTGCGCTGGTGGCCCTAAACATGAACCAGATGGGCAATAAATAAGTGAGCTAATACATCTTTGTTTTTCACAGGATATCTTAACAACCTATCTTGTTTGCAATTCATACTATAAATAAAAACATCAGGTGACCTGCCTGCTGTTTGATTTTGACCATTCATTTTAATCCATCCCTTGTGAGTCCCACAGCTTTGTGGAAAAGCAATACTAAATTGCTGTAATGACCCTTTAACCCATTAAAAACTGATCTTCAGTGGACAACCATGGGAGAACTTTGTTTGCATGATCCTTTTAAACAGATCTTAAACAAGAACCATAATAGCTATAGAATTAATTCATTCTGCAGTGGAAAGTTAAGGCTCTGTCTTCCCTATCATCATATTGTATGCTTGTAATGACATCACTGCGCCACGTTGGATGTGGTGCAAAACCACAAAAATATGCAAATGAATACCTTTTCACTCTGCTAATAAAAATGAGCATATCTCAAAAACTAAAATATGTACACAGTTCAAATAACTGGAGGCAGATTTTGAGTCAATAAAAAAGTGTTAAGGAATATTTGCCTTTTTTCTACATTTAAAAATATTTAGGATCAATTTGTTTTGTGTTTTTATTCTGTAAAATCTGATGGAAAAAAAGAATTGTTATTTCAATACTTTTATCAATCACTATGGTTTATTGACTTGCATTACCTTTTAGCTTAGGTTGTACAGTTTCAGGGATATGAGAAGTATAAAGATACTCCAAGCAATGACATCACAATAAGCAAAAATATAAATGTAGGCACTAGCTGACCATTTCCATTGCCGAGTTTTAAGGGTTAAAGGCTGTAGTTTGAGGAGTTTATTGTTTTAAATGGTGTCTCCACATGGAGGACTGGCACCTGTGTTGCAATAAGTTAGCAACACATTAGCAGTACTACTGCTGTAGTAGCATTTATTCATTATTCATACATAAAAATGTAAGCTCCTTTAAAATGTAATTTTTCGCAATTTTGAGGATGTTTTCTTCTTCTTTTACACAGATATTGCAGTGTATACAGATTGGGGCTGCTCCCTAACAGTCGATGATATAAGCCATCAGTCGAGTCAAGTTGAATTTTACGTTGTCAGTATACTTACTGCACTTTTTTTTAGCTGTCACTGTACAGAGAGCAATGTATGACTTTACTTTTGAACCAGATGCTGGTACGATCTCCTCTATTTCTGTCCAGTGTGACTGAATGATCAGCTGACAGTGCAGTCAGAAGCCAAACAGGAGAGATGCTCCATGGCATGCTAGGATTTTATGAGTAAACTACAGCCAGGATGCACACTTTCTCTGACTGTGTGGAAATAATGAACACAAGCATTAAATATGGATCTCGCTGGGAAAACATGAGACTAATGCAGGCTGATATAGAAGTTCAGTGTGAGGCGGCTGCTCTGCAAGAGTGCTCAACTGACAGTAACTAGGCAGGGGAGTGAATAATGTATTTATCATACTTGTAGGTGCAGAGATTTGCCTGCCTTGTACACAAGTTTATGTGGTGACATAACAGGATAGATGCCAGTGAGTCATGGGGCATTCACACAAGATCTCCAAATAGGCCCATTCTGAAGCATTTTCATTACTACAGTGGATAGCTGTACATTTTTCCCTCTTGCATGCAAAGGATTTTACTGAAGTGCAAAACTTTCAGCCCTTATGGACATTCAGCATTGCAGGTGACATATGGGCCCTTTCACACCTTGGCTTTGTCCAGACTTTCAGACTTTTCAGTTTGATCCAAACCACAATTATAGGTGTGACACCTGGACCATGATCCAGAGCAAACAGTCGAACTTTGGTCAGACCAAAAGAGGCAGTCTCAGTCCAGAACTGAACCATGCTGCAATTTGTTTCTAGTGTGACAACATTCTTTGGAAGGTTTGGACGTTTGGACCAATTACAGGAAGTTCTGGCAGGCTATTGTCATGTTTTAAGAGGATCCTGGCTGCTTTAAGGAATAACTCAGCGTGTAGTGTGGCTGAGTTAGCAAGAGAGAGAGAGAGAGAGACCGTGGAAGCGTTCAGAGCAAATAGGTGTTCACAAAAACAACACATCAGAACAAAATGAGCCACAGTAGCACAATGGGAGAGGAGGACGACCTTATAAAGAGTCAGTTGGAAAGAACTCTGAAAAATTACAACACAGAGCCCATCTGCAGACCAATCGATGTAAAGAATCTGGAGGTGCAGTTCACATAGGTAATGACGTGGGTACGTAGGTATGTTATGTAAAGTTCTTTAATGCGCTCACATAATTGCAAACTTAAACTAACTGGATCAATTGCTGACATTGTAACAAAATTGTGCACTTTCAGGCATTAAAAGGCCCTAAAAGACATTCTTGTTAAGCAGACTAGATAGAGTCTGGAAAATCACATATAAAAATGTAACTATCATATAATCGTTTTACAATCAAAAGCATCATATAAAAAATTCCTTCATACTTTAATACCACACCTACCTGCGCATTGGCTTTGCGTCCATGCACTGAAGAACAATGTTTGGTCCCACACCTTGGGGTTGGCCTACAAAGACAACAAAACAAATCCCATTGTAGCAGTATGCTTGTCAGAGAGCCCTTTCACAATTTACCTGTTGTACATGTAGTTTTTTGGTATCTAGTTTAATGTTTCCATTTGGAAACCATGATTGCCTGCTGAGGAAAAAGCTACGACATCCTCTTGTGGGGGTACACCAATTGCTTTTCTTCTTATTATTGTAGTTTGCGCCTCACACCCTGTCCTGCTATCTTCCAAATTTGATCTGTAGTCGTCTCTCTAAACAAGACTGAGATCAGATTGATACGATTGCCTACACTGAGCCACCTTTTTATTAGACACACCTATTACAATCAAATACCGTCGCCATGCAATAAACCCTGTGTTTGTAAAGTGTATGAAGTACGCTTTTTGTTGACACTGTGTAAAACAGGCATGTAATTAATTCTGTGGTCATGTAGTGACGTGTCTGTGTTTGTTATCTAAACATACTTAAATGGGGTTGGATATATTGTAAAACATTTCATTGTAACACAGTGCTGTTCATTACCACCACTAACTACAGCCCTGACCATGGACTTGAATCTACACTTGTCCATCACAGTGTGTACACAATTAATACCCTATGGGTATTAGCTGCAGTTCATTTCACAGATGTAACTACTGAACAAGTAACTTAGTGTATTTGCTAGGTACAGTTAGGTGTTGAGTGCTGTGAGTCTTGCTGTTGTTTATGACACTTTACAGTACAGTATTCGAATACAGCATATCTGTGATTGGTGTATTCGGTAAGGAGAATGTATGGGATACATAATTTAGTTGCACTGTGTGTGTTTTAATGGGTTAATTAGAGTCCTTTTAACTTCTTGAACTTCATATGTTGTTGGAATAATTGTGTAAGTGATAATGAACATTGTGGGTTTGGGAATCAGCTGTCACAGGTTGCAGCAGCTAGGTGGAGCACAGTTTTCAGATAACATTACACTAACACTATTAACCGCACCACCGCACCACCACAAGATTAATTAAAGTTAGTGGGAGAACAGGAAGGCAAAACGATTAGTGTTGCACGGAATCAGCGGCTCAGATCTTCACTTAATGCTGCCATTACCACTGGCATTGTGTCAAAGTATCTCCACTGTCAGTCCTTTCATTCATATAACGCTAATACGCGGTCGCCCTCTGTGATTTATTTATTTCAAGCTACATTGTCCGCATGATTAAAAGGTAGTTAAGATTAGCTGGCAAACTGTTTGTTATTAGCAGTTTCAGCAGACAGACAGACCCGGGTGCGAAGACACCTAACGTAACGTTAGCTAGCTAGCTAACATTAATCACGATTTACTATGTTATGGTAAAAGATTAGCTCCAGCGAGGTTTATCAAAGGTTGTGGCAGAAACAAATTAGCTAAACAGACGGTATGTGTGATTCCGAGCCAAATTTATTCGCGCAAAACTATAAAAATCTACAAGCTAGCTAACGAGTTAGTTAGATCATTTCTCGGGTATGTCGGTTAACGCTATGTGCTAACGCTAGCACTGAGGCAGGGAACCCACAGGCGATTCAAACCTTTAACATCAAAGTAAATAGATACAACCAAAGAAAACGAAATAGAACAAAATATGCAGACATTTCCTAGTTAGCCAACATGTTTAGGGTATCTGTAGCCGCTTCATCTGTGTTAGCAGCAGATCAGAAACCACGGACTGTTATAAACTGCAATGCTAACGTTAAATTAGTGAACGTCAGTGCTTCTGAAACGACATGTGTTGGCATTATTGTTCAGTGACAACTATCTGAGGATGTAGTACAGACATTCAGGACGGGGTTTACCTTATATTTCCATTCCAGCGACAGAAAGAAGTTGCCCGGGCTGCTAATGTTTACAATTTAATGCCGTCGGCTAAACAGTGGTGCTTTTCTTCCTCTGTATTA
Source organism: Cephalopholis sonnerati (assembly GCA_019142605.1). Lineage (NCBI taxonomy): Eukaryota > Metazoa > Chordata > Actinopteri > Perciformes > Serranidae > Cephalopholis > Cephalopholis sonnerati. Next base: position 36,156,807 of record JAGQAX010000010.1, read on the forward strand.
TGCGCATGCCAAATGCCTAGCGCCACTTCCGGACATGGCGTTTTCAAAATAAAAGCATGCGATTTCGTCATTGCATTATATTTATATCTTGAGACAATATCATCATTCAGACATTTTAAAAGCAAATCATTAGCTGCCCTTAATATTGACCGAGCTCCCTCCAAAGATCCAAAGTTAATCTGTAATTTTGTCACAGCATTTTATGGTAAACTACATGAATCTAAACTGTGACTCTGACCTGACTGTTGATGAAATCAAGGATGCATTGTTTTAAGTTAGGGAAAGGCGACTGGATTGACTGCCTGTTGAATGTTATGTACACTTCTGGGAATTTAATTAAAGTCCATGAATATGTATGTACAGGGAATGCGTTAGTCAAGGAGAGATGGTGGCTACTATGCAGCAGGCCATTATATCTTTCATCCCCAAACTCCATAGAGATCCTTTATTGATAGAAAATTGGCATCCCATTACTCTGTTTACATTATATTATTAGACCTTAACAACTGGTTAAGAGAAAGGCTAGATTCCATTATGTCTAAAACTCAAACAGGATTAATTAAAAACTGACATATTAACTGTAATATCAAACTATATATGCAGATACAGTTATATCTAAAGCACTTATTCTGTTTTTGGACTTTTATAAGGCTCCTGATACCTGATATTAACTAACAATTTTCTTTTACTGTCCCCTCAAGGCATTTGGTTTTGGTAATAACTTTGTTGACATTATCAGTATGTTTTACAGAGATACTAATAGGTTGGTTATAGTTAACCTCAATACCTCTAGAGACTTCCAATTAATAGAGGTATCAGGCAGGCTGATGATTAAGATGTGCACTGTAAATAATATACCAGCATGCATAAGAAAGCATCAAAATAGAGCTTGTTTATCAAAAAAAAATTTCCAGGGGAAGGATCCCCCTGGACCCTTCTAGAGAAGTCAGGCCTAAGCCCCAAATGTCCTCAAACTCTAAAAAAAAAATGACACCCATTTACCTTAAGATAAAAACATAAAACCGTTTATGTTATAGCATTCAGTCCTAAAGATGAATTCATATTATCAACAATATCTCTTACTGTCCCTCTATTCAAAGCAATCTAGAACTGGGCCTGAGGTATTACTATTACTATTACTATTGCTATTAGTATTACTGTTAATAAAATGAACAAAATAGATACAGTTTCCATGTTAAGGTGTCCTCTTTTTTGTTGAAGTTGAAACAGAAGTTTATCATTATTGGGTAAAAGGGGGCCTCCTCAAAAGACTCAGTCATTCACAGGTAAGGATGGCGTGAGGTTTTCCACTTTGTGAAAAACTGTGTGGGCAAACAGTCCAACAGTTTAACAACAAAGGTTCTCAATGTACAATTGCAAGAAATTTATAGATTTTACCATCTACAATCTATAATATCATCAAGAGATTCAGAGAATCAGGAGAAATCTCTGCACGTAAGGGGCAAGGCTGAAAATCAATATTGAATGCCTGCGACCTTTGACCCTACATGATGGGATAAAGGATATTACTACATGGGCTCTGAACCACTTCAGAAAACCATTATCAGTAAACAGTTTATCACTGCATCCTGCAAATGCAAGTTAAGACTCTACCATGCAAAGTGAAAGCCATATAATCACCCAGAAACACAGCCAACTTCTCTGGGCCTGAGCTCATCTGACATGGACTGACAAAGGGTGGAAAAGTGTGCTGTGGTCTGACGAGTCCATCGTGGACGTTGTGTCCTCCAGGTTGAAGAGGAAAAGGACCATCCAGACTGTGCCCAGGTTCAAAGCCAGCAGTTGTGTTAGGGCTCATGGCATCATTGGTAACTTGAGGGCACCATGAATGCTGAAAGGTACATTAAGGTTTTGGGAGGTCCCTACTTATTTCAGCAAGACAATGCCAAGCCACATTCTGTGTTTGTTCCAACAGCATGGCTTTGTAGTAAAAGAGTGCAGGTACTAGACTGACCTGTCTGCAGGCCAGACCTGTCTCCCACTGAACGTGTGGCACATTGTATAGCGCAAAATACGACAACAGGGACCCCAGACTGTTGAGCAACTGAAGATGTATATCAAGCAAGAATGGGAAAGAATTTCACTTCGAAAACTTTAACAGTTTATTGTCCTCAGTTCCCAAACATTTACTGAGTGTTGCTAAAAGAAAAGGCGACGTCACACAGAGGTAAACATGCTCCTGTCCCAATGTTTTTGGAACATGTTGCAGGCATCAAATTCAGAGTGAGTGTATATTTTACAAAAGAAATATAACTATCAGTTTAAACATTAGATATCTTGTCTTTGTACTATATTCAATAGAATACAGGCCCATTCTGTTTTTAATTACATTTTACAGAGTCCGAACTTTATTGGAATGGTAGTTGTATTAGCACATTCCTTTACATATAGATCATTTCATGGTGAGGCAACAGCTTGGGTCTATGTTTACTTCCTGTCAGCTCATGTCAGTGAGAAACTTAAAAAAACAAGTTTCAGTGTATCCACTACATAACATATAAATTTATATACACTGCAAAACATTCCAACAGCAAATACAAAGGGACAAATTTAGAATGTCAATATTGTCAAGTTTGAAACAGTCTATACAGGCACTGTCATTACACACATACACCAACATACATTCAATTAACTATGGATGGCCTCACGTACTTATTAAAAAGACCTGTATTGAAAATCGCACTGTCTAAAGGATTAAACACTATGTAGTTATTTTTTTGCAGCAAAATGTCCCATAGGCTATAGCAGGCTATTATAACTGATGGACTATTTAGCAATATGAATGTTGGAGCTTGTCAAACGATCTAATTTATTTATGTACAGTATTTGTCTGCAAAATAACTACAACTATCTAATAAATGTAGTGGAGTAAAAGGTTCCTTATTTACCCCTGAAAGGTAGCGGTGTATGAGAAGCAGAAAATAGAAATACTCAAGTGAAGAAAAAGTACTGCAAAACTGGACATACTTGAGCAGATTAGTTAGTTACATCCCATCATGCCTTCTGTGAACAACAATTAATTCCAGGAAAGAAAGAACACTTTGACAAAAAATAAACAAAGCTTTTTATTGCAGCCATGAACTTTATTTTCCTGTATCTCAGACATCTAATGTGACAGCTTATCTATCCCTGTGTGCAGTTCATACATGGCTTCTAACATTCCCAATCTAAGGAAACATTTACACACTATTGCTTTTTGTCTGTGCTTAACACATGCTCTAGCATTTTCTGAAATGTTGTTTATCCAAAATTAGACATGTGACTGTTTTGAGGGGAACAGACTTGGGCACTGCATGTGGAGAACGGTCAGAACAAGCTGTTTCCACACATTTCTGTCAATAACAAAGCAAGGAACAGGAGAGTCTACGCATGATCTCCAGTGGGTTTCCTTTGCAGTATAAACCAATCCTGAGTCTTTACAGAGGAGAAACCACCCGATTGTCTCTCTCCCTGTTGTGAGTGCCCAACTGACAATTTTACAATCCCCAAACATTGTTAAATAAACATCTAACTGAAAATCATTTCTATACTCATTTTCCAACAAAGTGCTTATCTCATCATATTCTCCAAATAAATTAAATACAAAGAAATTCATAACATATACATATTAACAAAAGCTTCATCTGATATATACCCATATTTTACTTGTCATTTTCAACAGTCAAAACTTTGTCACCTGTGAATCTCTGTGTAATTGGATGAAATTAATTCAGTGACTTAACAGGTTGATTTTTAAAGTTTCTGCTCAAACATCAGGCAGTGGAAATTAAACTCACTGTTTAATTTAATTGCTATTATTTGGACAGTTTATAACCTAAAGTCACCCAATCCCCACATAACTTCTTTTTATTATTGAGAGTAAGGATTTGCTATTATTCTTCCCATCAGCTAATCTTTGTCTTCAGTTTGAGAGGCGGGCTGTAGCTCAGGCATGGCTGACTGGCAGTTGTGTCAGCGAATGGGATATGAGTGGCTGAAGCAAAAGTGGGTCTGGAGTTTGGACTGGGGAAGCAAAAACATTAAAATAAAAAATTATGGATGAATCAAAGGACCATTGATTAAAATCAGCAAAGTATAACTACTTCAAAAATAACTACATAGCCTTAGAGAAAAAAAAGACATACAGATGATTGACATTATATATTTCTGCAAACCACAGATACACCACATTTTTACATTATAATATAGTTGATATGTTGAAACTTTGTTTTTATATTTTCACGACACTGGTTAACGTGTACTTATGTTCAGGCACAAATACCACTAGGTTAAGGTTAAAAAAAGATCATGTTTGACTCTAAGGTCCAGTGTGTAGGATTTACTGGCATCCAGTGGTGAGGTTGCAGAACTGCAATGTTTCCTGTGTGCCAAGCGTGTAGCAGAGCTACAGAGGCAGATGCCAAAAAGCAAATGGCCCTATTGAGTGCCCGAATCAAGTGTTGTTTGCTTTGTCCGTTTCAGGGTCACTGCAGACACAAGACCGTGGAAGAGGACTCACTTCATATGTCGGTATAAACAGCTCATTGTAAGGTAACAAAAACAAATGATACTTTTTTTGAGGTGATTACTTACAATAAACATAGTAATGAATATTACATTTCTGCCAATAGATGCCTCTAAATCCTACACACTGGACATTTAAACTACCCTGTTCTGGGGGCACAATCCCTGCAAACAGCAATGACTCGCTAAAACACAACCAGTTTTGTTGATTGTTAGTCACATACTGTGGTCTGCAGCTTGGCAGATGTGTCGCCTAGGTGTTAGCTCAAATATTGTGACATTTCAGAAACAATGATATATGTACGAAGAGCACAAATGTAATGTCTTTATGGTTTGCAGAAATGCATAATGCCAGAATCTTCTTCTGGTAACTGGGCTGTGTAAGCACTGAGTTAGCTATGTCCTGGCATTTGGAGATGAGGTGTATGTAAAAATCTTGATCACTATAGTGATGTGTGTATATGTTTCTCACCATCCATATAAGTCAGTGTAGTGAGGAGGGGTGCATCTGGGGAAATATAGGTTGTGTATTGCAGATCCTCCATCAGAGGTGGCGTGAGCTGACCAGGAGCAAATGATGTCATCAGAGTTGAGGAGGCAGAATTTGGGCTGATGTATTTCTTTTGACGAGCTCGACAGTTCTGAAACCAAACCTGAGTGCAGAGGGAATTGGATTGATAACTGGTCAAAGTGATTCTCATTTTCAGGTACTAAAGTGGTTCCTGTTGGTTTCACACACTTCCCTTCTCTCTTTCAGACAAACTAAGCATTTGTGCATGATGCATTGTTGTTCATCCTCTGCCTACATTTTAAATTTTCATGTCAAAACATCAGTTGACACTTTCACTCTTTTAATTTCCCAGGAGTAGATTGAGCTTCACCTTCTAAGTTGGGAGAGGAGAGGCCCTGATGGCATTACAATATTATAATTTTAAAGCATTTGTCTATTTGTAAGGGAATATGGCTGATAGCTGCTTCACTGTACAAAGCTATCATTTTTTTCCTCCGTTATGAAAATTTATTCTGACCCAAGTGTTGAGGTCAATTTATCAATGAAATGTTTGAAAAAAAAAAGAGAAAAGTGGTTTTGATCTAGGGTATAAACCAAACCTGAATTTTCTAAAGTAGTCTTTATAGAAGTATTTTATCAGTTGCCTTTCTTGCAAGTGCCCAACTTACAATGTTGCAATCCTCAAACACATCCTTAATTAAACATCCAACTGAAAACCAAATCTATACTGTTTTACATCATTTTCTAAAACCTTGCCTTATCATTTTAAATCAGAATAAATTAAATAGCAAAAAATAATAACATATACATAAAGTTTCATCTGACATATACCCATGTTTTACTAGTCATTTTCAACTGTCAAAAACATTCAAAGCTAGCGTTCACCTGAGCATTCTCCCAGAGGCAGTAACAGTTGCTTTACCTGAATAACCCTGCGGCTGAGACCAGTCCTCTCTGCCAGTTTCTGGAGCGTCTGGGCATCAGGGTTGTTATCTTTAGCAAACTGAGTTTGCATTACCTATATATGTAGAGATAAGGGTGGGGGGGGCATGTTAACATGGTTGACATTTTTGTTATGTTTGATAATTTTAGTGTAACCGTTTAGAAGAGATGACAGCACTGAGGGCTTATTCTGTGTTCAGGTACAAAGCACTGCCATTAGAGGGCAGAAAACATCAAAACTAGGTCACCTAATATTACCGGCTCATACATCTGCTCTGGCTTCTGTCTCCTATTTACACATTCAACAGACAAAGAGTCATGTCTGTGAACACCCAGCAAGTCAAACATTCACTCTTGTTTTAACTTTGTTTTAGAGTCTAACCCTGAACCCTTACCTGGGTCTGTAGCTTGGAAAACTGAGATGTAGTCATATATTCCCTTATACTAGTCATGGTATCAGTCATAATGGGTCATCTGGGTGCTGGCAGCAGAAAATTTGTGGTTTTGGTAGTACCGAGTGACTTAGAAATAACTACTTCTGGATTAATGCATGACATAAAAACCCCTGGTTGCTGCAGTTATTTATTGTTATGCTTCAATATAAGGTCAGTGTTTGGACAGAATAGTTTTTATAGGGCTAGGTAGTGAGAGAAGACGCTTTTTTGCTTCCTGTATTTCATTCAGGTTTTTAGGATCACAAGCATCTTTCTCAGAGGATTAGCAAACATGAAAAGTAGCAGGACAACACATTAAAGTTGGGCTTGCTCAGCAGATTGACAAATAGGGAATCAAGCAGTATTACATTGAGGAAAAACGGTCTGTGCCCTATTGGCAAATGTGAAATAGCACATTATGTCAAATTGGAAAATTGTTTAATTTTCTGGTTTTGCATCTGTCTAAAGTAGTCGTTGCTGCACCATTTTTCCACTTAAAAACACCACTGCACAGTATAATATGATTACTTAAATAGGAACTGCAGGTGGCAGCAAGTGGCCTTACTTTAGTGGAAGTCAATTACGTTGGCTACAGTCAAAAAGAAAACTGTCACAGTAACCGCACACAGACAGACCAACACAGAGAGTGGTTGGCAGTACCTGTAACTGGTCTACAGTGAAGCTGGTCCTGGCCCTCTTTGCAGGTCTTGACATGGTGCCGGACTCATCCTTGTCTGCCACCTCTTCCTCTACCTTTGGTTGCTCTGATACAAGACACAGAACATGTTACAAGGGTTGTTTGACATTTCAAAATAAAGGCCTGTTTCAGGTGACGTCCTCTTGTGGGCATCCTTGGTAACAAGGTCCATGGATTATTCAGATTAATCGGAGCATAGTTTCCAGAAATACTCGCTGCACCTCCATTGTTCTGGAGCTGCAGCAGGGACCAAACGCAGATACCTCAAAACCTCCTGTGATATATTTAAAGAACATTAAATACAGTATTGCATTTATACCATTATACTTCAGTGAGGCATATTTAATTATTAGCTTCAAAGAGGAGCACCTTCTCTATGACTGACTGGCTATATGACTTCTTCTGCATGGCTTAACACTACAACCTTCCACTAAGTGAGGCTTATAACAATCACTACAACAAAACTCAAACTATCTGCATGGATAGGTACTAAGAGGGTTAATGGGAAAGTGACCCTTGTTGTCCACCCATGTTTCCCGTCATTCATCCCATCCATTACTCACCATTTTCCCTGGCACGCTTGATATTCTCCATCATAATGTCATAGTGTGGCCGGCAGAAGACCCTGTTCTCTAGCAGTCCACATTCCTCCCCAGTGGACAGCTGGCGCTTACAAGAGGTGCAGGAGAAACAGGCCAGGTGGAAGGTGCTACCTCGTGCCCGACGCACCCAGTCACTGGAATGGATGTTACGGCCACAGCGAGCACAGCGGGTCCCATACCTCCTGAAGAAAGATGGGAAACAGGAAGTGAGATGAATTGCAATTAGGTGATTGATCAGTACAAGTTAAGTTTGAGGCGATCAGTCTTTTGATGGTAGATTTGACATCGTTAGGGCCAAACTGGGTAAACCAACTAGTATGTATAGGCAAAAGCATGTTCTGGGCAATAAAACAGCCAGTTATGGAAGTTATAGAATATAGAATTTTGCCTTGGTTTTTCCTCCCTTTTCCACAAAAACAAACAAAGAACAGGGTATTCGGGATATTTTCCCACATGATAGAACAGGTCTTTACAAAATGAAGTTCAAGTCTTTTGCCTTTGCAAGTTAACCAAGTACATTCTAGGCCCTTTTTTTTTTTTAAAATCAAAATAACTGCTAAAATGGGACATGGTATTTCAGTTATTGAAAGATGTTTAAAGTTTTTAACAATAGACTTAACAAAGCAGGTAATTCAAGCATTAATACGCTCTCATCTGGATTATTGTCTAGCAGTGTGATCAATGTGACAATGGATAAAATAAAGAAATTGCAAATGAGGCCAGCATGCCTTGCTCTCTGTTGTGGATACTGATCAAATGTAGTCGCAATGCATAATAATCCTGCTTGGTTACATGTCAAGAAAAGACTCCTGTACTCATTACTAGTACTCATCAGAAATCTCAGTTCCAAAACTGTGTTTGTTTTATTTAAAGACTAGCTTTTAGTTCAGATAGACATGACTACCCTACAAGACATGCTACAAAAGGAAACTTTATATTACCAACAAGATGAGCAAACTCAATCAAACGTGCAGATGTATGCATGAATGGAATTCACTCCCTCGACATATCACAGGAAAACAAAGCTAGATATAAATTTCTATTGAAGCAGCACCCTTTGACAAAGACTTAAATGAGCCATAAAACAAGTATAGTTGTCAAAGCCTAATTAATATCAAAAAGGTAAGCTTGACTCTGTCATGCGCAGGGACATTTAATAAGTGATGGTTTTCTGTATGCTAATCATATTTTCATGTTTTCCAAAGCAGACTACAAAAAAAGGTGACCTGTATAATATGATTTATACACAGAGTGAGCATCATGCATGGTAAAAAAAATATTGTATTTTTCTGGGAACTACTCCTTTTAATGCACACGTAATGTGTGTATGGAAACATACAAATGTGACCGTTTAGTATTATGTAAATACTTGGTCTAATATTACAATAATGGAGTATCATAAGGTAATCAGAGCAAAATTTAGCCCCAAACTGGCGTTACTTACCAAATGAAATCATGAAAAAGTATATATCTAAATTACTGTATTAACAGGAAATGTCTTGTTTGTCAGTCCTTTAATTTTGTTAAGTGTTATATGTGAGTTGTTTTTGTGCGCTGTCACAAATGTAAAGCTGTTTTGGACTTCAGGAAGAATAGCTGCTGCAGTGCAGTAGCTAATGGGGATTCTCAAACTAAACTGAACCCTAATAAAATAAATTTTAAAAACAGTGTGGAAATTGCAAAGAAAAGAAGACAGTATTTCCTAACTTGATGTTTATCACATTTAGCAAAATGTGCAGGAGCCATGCTTGAGCCAACATTCAAGTATCTACATCTTCTTTGTTACATTTTCCTCCCTCACAGAAACGTGAGGCAAAAAAAAAAAAAAACTGAGACTAGACTGAAAGATGTTATTTCCTTTTGGGTTCCAACATTGCACATTTTCACTGAATTCCCATACAGGCCCAGACATTCAGTTTTCCAGATGGGATAGGGTCACAAAACATTAAAATGTTAGACAAGCTTACTTAAATGATGCTTCAATTCTGTCACTCAGTGATCTTGCACCTCAAACAGAAAGCATACATGCAGTAGGACACAATCATCCTGTTACCTTATTAATAGAACAGGTGTATATTAAATATTTTCCTTTCTTCCTTTACGTTTTGTCCATGGAGTTTCTCACATGTGACAGTTATTCTTCTTAATTACATAGTCAGGTACTATAATGTTTAGTCAATGAAGTTACACAAATAAGATTACTATTAAGACCCAATTTAAAACAATAAACTCACAAAATTCCGTATTCTTTTTCTGATATTTTTATTTATAAAAGAAGGCCACTGAAATTGTGTTAGGTGTGGCTTACCTGAAGTAGTCGAGTTTGCAGAAAACTTGTTTATCCTTGATGTAGCAGCTCACGTGTCGCCCCAGTGATGTGTTACATACACTGCATGAGAGGCAGCGAACATGCCAGCACAAGTTGTTCACCTGAAATGGGGATAAGATCAAATTTTAACTAATGATTGCTTAAAGTGCCATTTCACACATCCCTTAATAGTATCTTAAATAATACTGTTATAAGTGGAGGCAATACAGGTTGCTCAAATTCTTGACAATACATTTATTTTACTGAATTGACCGCAATTTTAGATTATCCTACTAGTTATTTACCACAATGTTCTTATGAACTATTTAGCCTACAAATGCCATTATGCTTATGTTTTCAAGAATTCAATTATGAATATACCCTAATCCAACAACTAAAAATAATTTGACTGCAGGCTTTGAGAACTCTGATTCATTAGTGTGCAGTTCAAAATTTAGGTAGCTTGTGTCCTCAATTACCTACACACTGTAGCCTTATTGTAAAAATTTACAAAATAATTGTGAACTATGTATAATCATCAAAAAGTTAGCCTTTGAAGGAGCCACATCTTAAAATTAAGTCTTACATTTAAGAAGGAAAAAAAATGTAGGAACATTATAGCCCTTTTCTGAGGTTGTTTGTCAACTTGTTGTATAAAACCTAAGTCTACATTTGCAGTGTTGTCAGTGACATCTCGCCATGGTACAGTGTGTCAGTCTGACCTTGAGCAGGTATCTATCCACTATCTCCAGGCCGCAGGAGGTGCACAGGGTTTTCCCCTGCAGGGAGGCCACAGTGGGGACAGAAGCGGAGGAGGACGAGGACAGGGAGGACGGAGAGTAGGAGTCCTCCTCGAAAATATCATCAGGCCCAGAAGAACCCTGTCAGAAACAGTTGACTATGAAACAACAGCGTGTAAAAACTTATTCTGTTCTTATAAAATGCCTTTCACAAAATACGTGACAGCGCGTGAGGTAGCTCAGTAAAGGGAATGGCCCGAAATTTAAAATGTCTGTGAACTCTTCAACTCTTCAAACTCTTCAAATTTGCTGTTTGGCTAGCATAACACAGTAGGCTAGCCTGTATTATAGACGTTGTCTATAAAAGCTAAATGTTGTCTTTTTTATTGTTTGGCGGCACTTTAAAGTGCGCACAGTCACGCGCGCTTCATTTCATCTTTTTACACTTTAAATTCCACACAGCGTCTGGGAAAACTAAGGAAAAAGTGCTTGGTTTGATACTGAAAACACCTACTGTGTCGATATAAATATTTCCTTGTTGCAGCTGAGTGAAAACAGCCTCCGTAGGTCTCCTTTCTCCCTCCGCCATGGTGTCAGCAGGTCCACAGTGATGCGCAGCACACAATGACGACCAGGTAAGCTAATGTCCCTTTCATATTTCCATGACAACCAGTCATTAATAAAGGTCACCCCAATAGGAAATACTAGCGCTAACATTTTGTAGGCATTTTGTGCCTTTATTTTAATTATGTGCTGTCTTATGTCATAAGAGGCCCAGTCGTGGACTGTAGTGATCCACGTATGCACTGACAAAGTCAACTTTAACATGTGTAAACTTAGCAAATCCTGCGTGGTGACACCAAAGCGGCCTCGCTCACAGCTGAATGTCATTCTGACTAATTGTCTTCAGCCGCGCACGTGCACATTAGTTTCACCTGTGCTTATCCTGCAGTGACTGCGTGAAAACATCATAGCACAGTCATATCTGGCAATTATAATAAATGGTCCTTTTGTGAGGACACGCAGCGCAAATAGTAATAATAACCGAGAGGCGCGCATTTAAATACAACTGGCTCGCATGCTGACACCATTCAGTATATTTTGGGCGAAAGAGACTTTAAGTTGGCTCAACAATTTTTATCGCAATGATCCATTTTGTCAGGCTTTATAATGATAATAAGCACTGTTTGAATTGACTTCTCATTAAGAGCGCACAGATTATAATGCCAAATAACCATTAAAATAATAACTCCTGGAAGCACTGGCTCTGCCGTGTTTTAGTCTCTAAAATATGACCTCTAAATAAATTTCATATTTTGCTTATAAATTAGCGTAGGCTATATTTGGCTGCTATAACTTCCACAATGTTAATGTCACTTTTTTAAGACTAAATTTAACTTCTGTAGGTTGTAGGCCTGCCTATTATTTTTTGGTTATACACTAATGTGCAGAGTTTAAGTGGAAGTTTAAACAATTCCTTATCAGCATTAAGTAATGTACTCCATTGTATCAATCTGCTACTGTTACTGTTAGGACAGATACAGGCCTCTACTTTGTGATATGATGCACCAAAATAAATAAAAAAAATATATGCTTCTGTGAAAGTGAATGTTTAATTTGCGAGTTGGATGTGAAAGAAAATAATAATAGCGTTGTAAAGTTAATTGCGCAGTGCAGTGACATGAGAGTCTTTCTTTGTAAAATTATTCATATTAGGTAAACGACAGGATATTTCCCTGTGTAGGTTACATTTGGTGTGTTAGGAGCAACATCCTATTCATTAATAACACCCACATAACATTTTTAATTGTAGTTTTGTGAAGAATTATTTGTCTACAATATGTAGTTACTCACCACGCTGTTGGAGACACAGTTAAACATTTTCCCGGAGCAACTGCCGGCTCCTCCGGTTCATCCCCGTTCAGCCAGATGTTGGTACTCCACAGCAGCACACCAGAGGCTGGTGTTTGACCCCGGTGTTAGTCCACTGTACTGCCACTTGTCACTCTGTCTACTTCTTGCTCTTCTGAGGACTTTGTTCACTCACCATTTGTGAGAGCTACAACTTTTTTTCGTGTCATTTTAAGCAGCCCAGCGCACCTCCCACTCTGTGACCCGGACCCGCCCTGCAGCATCACTGAAAAGTTAGGATTTTATATGTCAGGATCAGAAGTGCGTTTTTCTGTCGGTGTCCTGTCCTTTCTTTAATTTTTATTTTTTATTTATTCATTTATAAATTCATGGGAAACTTGCTGTCTGGAGCTGCTGGTTTAAATGAGTAGAAAAAAAACCTTTTCATTGCTGTTAAAGTGAAAACTTCATTTCAGACTCATGCTTCAGTGATCATTCAGCAAATATAAAGAAACAGGATTTCTTTTTATACTCATATATTCTCCACAGGCCAGTAAAACTGCAGTGCTTTAAGAAAATCAAATCTCCATAAAAAGTCACTCTTCAAAGATCTTTTCTTGTGAGAGGCAGTTAGATTGGCTTATCCGGGTCTGACATTATCAGGATTTCTCATCTTTTCCTTTCTTGCCATCAGGGACATTATGAACACAGCACAGAACTGAATTCTGTTTATTTAAACATCCACACCGTCTGACCAGCAGCACTCTCAGGACAGCTCAACAATACAGCAAACCCGTTGCCTCAACTCCTCGATTACGTTCAGAGTGAATTAGTGCAACAGAGTTACATGGATTTAATGACCTTAATGTGATATTGCTTTTTTTTTTACTTGTGACATATATTCAGACAATTCTAGTAATATATTCTAGTATAATAGATTGTGTAATTTCCGTAACCCCCTGATTAAAGACTTTTGGAACTAATTTTCATATCTATTATTTCATCCCTTTCAGCTTTAAGTAACTCTTTTATAATCTAGCAGCCACATACATAAGGTGTCTCTTAGTGCCAAGTGGTCTCCCCCTCTTTAGAACAAAGTACTCTTAAGTCTACAGGCTACCTCCTCCTCCATGTCAGACTTTAAGTGAAGGTGATGGTTAACTAAAGACTGGGGTCAAAAAGGCATGAATGAAAACATTCTCAGAGGGCACTTTGTGAATGGCGAGGCAAGAGACTGGGTCAAGAATCCCTTTGGGTCTTATCTGTGCATACACGTCTGCAACCCAATACCTCAGTCCCCCCAGCCTTCTGAACTGGGTCTTTGGGATAGAATTTAATAGCATGGATGTGTAGGATAGACTTGGTTTAACCTTTAAAAGAAAAGAGAAAAGCATTCCATCAAAACTAATTTAAAAACTAAAACAATCAGCACCACAGAAATGGTCTCGTAAATAAATTGACCCCGAAAGCAAATTCAGATTTTTCTGTCATATCAAGATTTATCTGACTCTTCTTTTGAATTATTGTTAGAATTGTTAGTATTATTATTAATATTTTCAAATTAAATCAACAATAGTTTACAGTGTCTGGGATGTCAAATCTTAAATAGAGCATTATAATTCTGTCTCCAAGATGACACTGTGTTTCAACATTTCAATATTTTTGCTTAGCTTGCAAAATGAAAACTGAGACCAGACATTCTTCTGTCATTCATAACTTTGAAGAAAATCAGCAAGGGCGTAGGTTTCATTCTCATATTGGTGGGGGACATAAACACATATGAAGATGAGCATTCTGGTGATTTTTTTATGCCCCATTTTGTGCCTTTTTATGGTGTAAATGTCTTTGATTTTGTCAAAATAAAAGTCCTCTGTTGCTCTCATGTTTTTTCATGGTGGGGACAACTGCGCATGTTCTATATACTGTGACGGACATGTCCCCTGTGCCCCCCCTGAAATCTACACCTATGAAAAATAGGATACAGAAAAACCTTGTTTTTGTCCAAGCTTGACAAAAACAGTCTGGTCCTTAGATGTTAATTTCCCTTTTTTGTAGTTTGAAATGAATGAATGATTTTCAGGAAGGGTGTTTGCAGTAACTATTGTAGATATGGCACACTGGCTTTATGACATTGTTCATTTACCGCATGTAAAAGGACATGGAAATATAAGATAAATAGAGAAGGTGGGACCAACAGTGTGTTTAATACAAACCTTCTGACATGAACACGTGCAGTCCCTCACTAAGTGGTTGTCAATGTCCCCACAGCAAGAAGATCGGTGGGTTCACTTTCTGTGCAGTGGGGAGTCTGATTGTGAGTTCTGGGTCTGTGAAGGCTTTATCTGATTGGTGGGCGTTCCTTGCTGCTGTGACTTTTATTGTGCCGTTTACAGTGACATTTATTTTGCAAAATCTGCAGTGTATGCCACAAGATTTGTCCACTGAGATCGACCAGGCTGCGGGTGAGGGGAACACCACATGGAGACATTTATGAATCCAGCCAGTGTTGAACTGCTGTTGTGCAAATACTAAGTTGGCATTATTGAGTTTGTATCTTACATTTTTTATGTGTAAAGTCAAACATTCCTTCTAAGGAGTAGAAACCTATCCTACTTACCCACCGGGTTTCAAATTCAGCAGCTTGATCAGTGGCTGTGGGCATGTGATTCTGATGCGCAAGGCATCAGTTAATTCCAAGGTAAACCCATCCACAGCAATGACATAATATAAAGAGCAAGAAATTCTGCACCAACAATGCATTTCAGTACCCATACTACCATACTATTTAGTATGCCAGAAAAAGACTGAATATGTCCCAATACATGGTAGCTATGTCAAGTGCAGTATGCAACAAATACCAAGACTGCATGTGGTCTCATTTTGCAGGATGCAAGGCACCATGCTTTTCTAGCTATTTTGACCCACAATCTTCTGAGCAGCAGAAGATTAGTCACATCGACTGAGCTGCGGACAGATGACAAATCATTGACAGTCAACAGAAGCCACAATGACTATAATCAATCAATTAATCAATCACAATCTACAATGCAGATGTATGCAGTTATAACTTAAATGTCAAAAGTACACATTTTGCAAAGTACCGACAGCAGAGCTCTCAAGGTTCACCTCTGTCTCTCGAGAGTTCTGCGAACTGCATTTCTTTGTATCTCCAAGGTAACATTAAGTGCTGTGTTCCAAATCACATACTTTCTCTTTTTACTTAAAATTTCACACTATGGACTGTGACAGATATGAGCAAAAGGGTCAAAGTTTAAGGCACAATGTTGTGTCAAAGTAGTATGTCCCATTTGTATTACATGCATAAATATTTGCATGTGTAATACATTATGTTTGTTTGTCAGGAAGCCAACTTTTTTAATTGAGACTGGAAATAAAATCCTTCTCCATTGTGGCAGATCCCTCCACTCCACTGCCTGGCCACTTATCTAGCTCTCCTCACAGGGTGGGAGGATTTAGGACAACACTCCTGCAGACAGCATCTGCTGATGTATTAAAAGAGAAGAGAGGGGGGTTTGTTTGGGGTGGGGAAATTAGCTCTCTGGATAATTAACATCGTGGCACCAAGACAACGTGTTGAGAGGATTTTTTGGCCTTTTGTTGTGACCAGTTAGTTTTTCCTCAGATAATTGCTACAGTACAATCTGGTTTATAAACCTGTCAGTGCAGCTAGAGACTCAGACATGTAGACAACTCTGCTGTTAAATTCATGAATCTGCTTGTTAACATGAAAGCTTAAAAACCATACCTGGCACAATTACATAAGATTAAGGCTATTATGCGGCTGCTTTATAGATGTCCATGAGATAAGAAGGTCTGAGAGTTCTGGACAGCACACACACTGCAGACACCTGCTCCTTAATGAGAGTGAGTGGATAATTTAGCCGTCAGACCTGTCAGTGTAAGCACTGGTCAAACAGCCAGTCACAAGGAGGATTAATTTATTTTAATTTAACTTGTAACTGCCTAAAAGTATTAGATTTACAACAGGAACAAATTTGGACAGCAAGATTTTATGGAAATTTTAGTTTTGATGAAATTACACAATCTTTTTTTTTTTTTTTATCTATAGTGTTTCCTTTTGCCTGACCTACAGAATAAAACCAACCACTGGGGCTACTTAGCAACATGTGTGTATGTAATGCATGTGTGTGTCACAAAAGTTAATACTATATCTTTGGTGCATTCATCTATCTAAAGAGCTGTGCCACTTTACAATAAATAATACACAGTAACTAAAGGTCAGTGCCCTCTGTTGCCTTCTGAGCTGCACAGTGGCAAGTTTATCATCATAACGTCAGAGTTCGTGAGTGGTGGCAATGTTTGTCAGTGGGCTTGGTTTCCCTCTTCAGCCAAAAACATCCCAGCATCCTACAAACATGAGGTTGTTTTTGCTTTAAAGCAGCAGTTGCTTTTGGTTTGGCCATGACGTGCCGTGCTTATCTTGCTGTTTGGAAGTGCCATGGTACGGGTGTGTCACCATACATGAATCTCTGTCTGTGTGTGTGTGTGTGTGTGTGTGTGTGTGTGTGTGTGTGTGTGTGTGTGTGTGTGTGATAAAGAGGGAGAGGGAGAGACCACTTTCCTTGCCAACTGCTATGTTTCCACAGGTTACCTGACCCTGACAGAAAGTGTTTAGTTGTGACAGGTATGGATGGAAAGACATGTCTGAAAGGTGGTGGTCCTTTCACTCAGTACACTAGTAGAAACTATGCACACGGTTACAATTAGAGAGGTCAATGTGTGTGTGTCAGCACATGCGTGACTGCATGATGTGTTTTACCTGGTGCAAATGTTTATAAAATCTTCATTTAAACTTTTTTCTTGACAAATGCATTGATTGTAAATGATTTTCCAGACCTGGAGCACATTACGTGGCATATTAGCTGTAGATACTGACCCTTGGACTTAAAAGACTAGAATATACATAAAGCATGTCTTTACATTATATTACTGGATATTCTGTTTTCAATTAGCACTTTCTAACAATGGCATGAGGTTTGCAACTGTCCCCGCAAAGCTACAATTTTCATTAATACTGTTTTACACTATCTCAAGACATTAACTGCAAACTTCAAAATAAAAGTCCCCTCTGTCATTAAATCAAAGGTCCTAGATATTATGATCATGCTTTGTCATATGTCTTTGTTATTGGCTTTGTTTACATACATGGTTACAGTCTTATTTGTTATGAGAAAGCTCATTTTAATTCTCCTTTCACTTTTGCTTTTGGCATGTGCAAAAGTACAGACACACACAGCATTTCAAATACAATTTGAATACAGAATTTATTCCTATTTTAGGCTACTTATTTATTGATTGGTTTAATTAGTGTTGGACACTTGGTGCTCCACAGGACACAGTAGAAAATGTATATTTGGATATATTGGCAGAAACAGTTCGCAGCCCCTCAGTGATGAAAACGCTGGAAAAACACAATTTCTTTAATGTTTTAATTACCTGCTCATTTTTATTTTTTTTTTATTTTTTATTTTTTTTCGAGAGGAGGAGACCTCTGCAGATAATTTGACCCCCACTAAAAACCTCCTGGACAATGCACACTGAAGGAATCCTAACCGGGAGCAGTTGCTTGTAATCTGGAATCCTCACCACCAGATGCCACTAATACCCCCCTAATATTACACAATGTCCCTTTAAGTCTCTAAAATTAACACAACAGCAGCATATATTTTCAAAACCAAATTTAAAACCACTATAAACACTATAAGAGTGTTGTAATATTACAAGCACAACCTGAGTCATATCTTATGTTTAGGCAGCAAAACTTTGGTTAACAGCAGGATTTCAGAGGTTGTAAATTATCCGGCTTTATTGTCTGTACCTTTATCCTTGTCCTTTCATGTTCCCTCGTCTCTCCTTCTTTGCTGCTTGTATTATTTCCCCATGCAGTTATAGAAACAGGGATATAGACAACCGCTTCCTGAACAAGAGGTCAATCACACCCATCTCTCAAACTGACTGGACGTCAGAGAGTCTGAGATTTTAAGCAGATTCAACATGATGCAAAGTGAAAGACGCAGGGTCACTTTGCAACAGGAAGTGAATATCACATAAGCTGTGGATACTTATAATGAATACACTGAGTACATTGGCATTTCATTTTGGGAATCACACAAACTTGAAAAGAAATTATTCCGGACTAACTGACCGCCAGCCAGTAAGGTCATTAGTGTGCGTACGTGCACATATGTGTGAGTTTGTTTGTCCGTCTCTGTTCTTCCCATCATCTCCAGCTTCTCTTTCATCTTCAGTTGCATTACCCCATCACCAGGAAACCAAAATAAACAGCGGGACTCTGGGTACTGTATCGCCGTGACAACAAAGGATAAGGGGGCGGGGCCAGGTGGAACCAGAGGAGTGCTACATCTGGGTTTCATTAGCATCACAGGCCAATGACAGATGACTTGTATTCAGCCTGGTGACACAACGCTTGGCTGGATGGCGGTCTACTCTGACAGAGAGGGAAATGACATCATCAAGGGAAGCTGATGTTTCCTGGGCCTCAGGGAGCCATTTCTGGACCTGGAGGGATTTAGTTGAGTTGAGTTTTATTAGGTTTGTTATTAACTGATACAGTAGTGACAGTGGTCCCAAATGTTCTCAGTGAGCGCATTATGGTTGAAGTGTGTCCTCCTGTTTTCTAAAGATCAATTGTCCATACTGTGTTGGTTGTCATTAACATATGGCATAAATATGAATGTATTTCCTTTGTGTTTTCCCCCTCTCTCTTCTTCTTATTTTCCAGTATAGGCCTTCATGCTCCACAGCTATTTGTTTCTGTTACAATGATGGCGTTTTGTCGTTCCGACAAAGCAGCAACCTCCGGGGCTGAAAGATGAAGCCAATGTGAAAGTGCAAACAACTGCATTTCCTTTAATGGTTGCTTGAGGCTGGCTCCAAGGGAGAGTCAGTGCCCTTAGACCCCCATGTTAAAATACCTAACCGTACAGCAGAAATAAACATGTTCACAGCCTGGTACAAAAATGGTTTTGGTCTCTATAGCTAATTTCCCCATTCATGACAACTGTACAGTATGTAACTGTTATTTTATTTTGTGGTTCAGTTCTGGGTGAAAAAAAGAACATGTGGGTCAAGTTGTTGGTGTTGTATGATAAATATATTAAAATGTGAAGAATAATGGTTTAATTTTATGGACTCAATGGACTCAGATCTTCCATTGGTGGGTCAAGTTGCAGAACTAATGGGTCATAGGTACGGTGCGGTATTGCAGGTTGCAACTTCCAGTTCAGGAGTGGGTTTTGAAAATCAGACCCATGCAGGATTCTTTCCTACCAACCAAGCTGGCAGCTAATGTAAGAGTTGTCTCCACCCTTTCAACCAAATATGGTCACTTCTGGCTCCAAAACTCCAAGATGGCGACAGCGAAATTGCCAAATTTGAGGCTTTAAAACGGGAGTCCACAAACCAGTCTGTAATATCATGGTGGCTATGTCCATCATTTTTTATAGTCCATGATTCAGACATGGAGATCAGTATAGCTTTCCAGACATGATAGAGCACAGGGACATCTTCAGCACAGTAACTTGCTCCAGTCGAACAACAGAACTCCCAATTAACAGCCAATTAATGGCCAATTAACACAGAACTTTGTAGTTCCCCATCTACACAAAAATAACAGCATTTTAACTACAAAATAGGCTTTATACATGAATGAAGTCATGTCAGTCACTTCAGTAAATGCAGCCCCTTCTCTTTCCCAACTCAACTCTGCTTTGTCAGTGATCTGGGCATCATATACCGATGCACAGAGGCACCTTTCACACCAGGCAGCAGCAGCTCCCAAGTGATACAGAGCAATGGATAGAAAGAGTGATCGAGGAAGAGAAAGAGAGGAGGTTGAAGGAAGCAGTTGCTCTTTGACCCTGACTTCTAGAGCTGTTTGGACATTGATGGGACCAATCAGCAGGAGGCTGAGGAAGATGATAAGGGGACATAACATAAGTTATAGTAAGTAACCAATGTCTTCTACTCTGTCAAATATCTGTGAGTTTATAAGCTCACACTTGTGAAAATCTAATCTAAATTTAGCTAAGATATCATGTTCTGTTATGTTTTTTACTCATCATCCGCAGTCAAAACTTACTGGGTCTCTCTTTCAGTCAGAGGATAACTCACAGCTCCCTCACTGCTCCAAAGGAAACAGTGTTTTCCCCTCAGAGGCTAGCTAGCATACTTAGCGCTCTACTGAGATCACTGTGGTCACTGGAAGCCTCTGGATTTCAGTGCTATTACTGCAACACAAATGGCCAGTCTCTTTGATGTTGGCACTCAAACTTTCTCATCATGAATTATGGATAGAGCTGTCATTTGTCTGGAGAAGCTTAAAAGACTAAGATGTCATTGTTAGTGTTACATACATTTCACAATAAAAAAAGTGAGAGAATCAAGTTGCCTGCAAGTGAACTTAGCACCAGGTTCTTCACAAACATGCAACACCTTGAAACTGACCAGTGGTTCCCAGGTTTGTTTGTTTTTTGGCTTTTATTGTCCCTCACATTTATCTTGTGACCCTTTGTTGGGGCTTGATGCCTAGGTTGGGAAACACTGGACTACCTAACTGTATAAAGAAGAAGTTCAGCTGGCTCCACCTCGACCAGCTGCAACAGTAAAACAGTGCCTATACATCAATGCATCAGTATTAACAATCTAAAAATAATTTATTAATACTTTGATATACTTTTTTTTTGTAGATTTTACTGAAGTAGGATTTTGAATTCAGTAATTTGACTTGTAAAAGCTGTATTTTTTCATTATAGTATTGTGGTACTTTTAATGAAACAAATGATCTAAATACTTCATCCAACACTGCACAATTTAGAGCTGCTGAATGACGGCCAACGGCCGAAATGCCAAACTCAAGGCTTCAACAGGAATCCACAAGTCAGTAGGTGACATCACAATAGCTACATCCATTATTTAATACAGTCTATGGTTTTACACAAGCAATAAAATATTTCCACAAAGAGTAGCTACATCAAATGGTTATTGGGCACAATGCCCAATTGGTTATAGATTGTTTTTGCATATAGATTTGTTTTTATTACATAACAAAATACTTTAAATAAAAGAGATGAAAGTATTTTCTTACAGTAAATGTTGTTCTTGTCAGTTAACACTGTGTTTTTCGCTTCATTAATGTCAAATAAGACAAACTGTAGTTAAGTAAGCTGCACTTATCACTGGATGTTTTCTGTCTCTTTCCTACTCACATATGTGCCATGTCTGTAATCTCTTCTCCTGTTTTTTTCCCGTCTTTCATGCTTTTTTCTTTCCTTTTGTATTTTGCGTCTCTATCTGTCTCTAGTTCTTCCCTCTCTCTGTAACCTGCACTACCATCATCACCTGCATACTCTGAACATCTTCACAAACATCAACTTGCATGTCTGTGGTGGCTCTGTGCTTTTAAGTAGTTCCAGTGACGACAACATGCGGCTTAATGCAATTATCCAGCTCAACACAAGATACTGCACTTTTAAACCTCATACAGTACTCATTTTACTGTAACCCCTTGTGCTCTGATGCACTTTCACAATAGTATATTGTAAGTGAGCACCAACATGGTAATATCCTTGCTGACTTGCTGTCTTGTTCCAATGGGATACTGAGACAGTGATTTGTAAGTGCTTTGTGATGTGAACAGCAGAGTGCTTTAAAATCTACACCATCTGAATTTGAATAAGTTTCTTAATTTGTTAATAATGTGTGATATACAAACAGGGAATGAAGAAGTACTAGAATATTTTACTCAGATAAAAGCAAAAAGTAAAAGTAGTAAAGTAAAAGTATTGCTTATTTTTTGTGTCTGTTTGCCCACATGTTACAATGAGTTTCACCCAAGAGGCACCTGTGTGTCACATACAGTCAGTGAGAGTGCATCTCATTGAGACGCCAAAGGGTGCCCTCAGCCATGGTGTAACACAATGAAGGCAAGAGAATTTGAGGACTAGGGATGAGAACATGCTGTGACATCAGGATACACCACCATCCTTGACACACAACAACTCACCAGAAATGCCGCACTTTTATCACATAGCTCTGTACGAGAGAGTGTTTGTAGTTGAAAACAAGCCACTCTTACACAACACTCCATTGTTCATGTACCCCATGTTCAAACATATTTGCCTCAGGAGGATTTGTCCACAATTTGATACGTTACTTCATTTCTTACTTACTTCACATGTTAATCACGGACTCACATGTCAGTGTAGACGCTAATACTACATGACAGCAAAACAAGTTTTACATGCGAGTTTTTATCTTACTTAGTTTCAAGACATTGTTTTTAAAGAGATGTTCTTTTGTCCAAGTAAAACTCCAAGCAACAGAGTTTTCCTTAACTCTCCTTCCAAATAAGTCTGTGGTGCTGAGTGCTGAAGCCACAGCTTCAAAGCTCTGTCTGTCAGTCGGTTGGCTAACACAGCTAAAAATCAGAGTCCAAACTCACTGAAAGCCTGTTGTTGGTGTTGACAGACCACTTTCATCCTATTTCTGTATTCTTCTACTGGCACACGCAGAGGCATTACAATAAATCTGAGAACTGAGGGCAAAAATTCCACTAAATGTGTGTGTACGTTGGCGAGCATGGTTCATACCCATTAAGACACTTCCTACCTCTGTCACACTTGTGTTACCAAACATGAAGCTAATCACGCCATAGACAGCACTTCTTTAGTATGTGTCATGTATTCAATACGGAGTCTTCCTGAGTATCCAGAGACATGCAGTGAACCTAAAAGGCCTTATTCTAGTATTTAGAAAGCATTCCGTTTTAGCTTTAGGTTACTTTTGCAGGCTCACGTTCTCTCTATACTAACTGTCTGTAGCCTGTAAAGCACATTTATATTTGCACAGTCTGCAAATATGCCAACCTTTGAAGAATAATTTTCTGAATTAGGTAACCCTGAAAAAGCATGGCAGTTTAGCTGGTGTTTTTTTTTTGTTTGTTGTTCTAATGGTGTCTGTGTCTTTGTAATGATTTGTTTGAGTCTTGGCTGCTGCCCAGTTGATATGGTGAACATGTTAGCAAACTGTTGCCTCTTTATAAATCCAGCAGGCACAGAGCAACATTAGCATTTTGGGGTCAAGTTTGTGTTCACCTGGTGAAAGTAAATCCAATATTCTCTCTCTTTTAGCTCTTAATTTGGTCTCCACCAAATGAGAGAAATGTCTGGCTCTTCAGCGCCTAATATGTTCACTAGCTAGTTGCTAACTCTGTCTGTCATCAGTAGTGATGTTTATTGCTTCAAGCTGAACAAAATTGATATACAATATTAGATGTAAATTACTGAAAACAAATTTGGTCCACACACCACATGTTGATGATGCATGTGTGCTATGTCTCCCTGTCCTTTTAGGATCCATAGACATATGACTTCTTCTTGTTGCTATAGCCTAGAATAATGATAACATGTTCTCACACATACACATGTATACATAAACATACACTGTCTATATAAATAATTATATAGTACATGCAGCAATATCATTCTTGAGGTAGTGAGTCTGTGGTAGGAGCGGAAGGGAAATCCTCTTATTAATGGCTACAGAGGCTGAGATCTATGTTCTATCTTTTCTCAGTTCACTTCAGTTCATCTTTGAAGCTAGAGCCAGCCACCAGCTTGTCTAAATCTACCCCTCCTTTTTATGGCATTGTAATCCAATATGATTTCTGGCTTTTGATGCTTCTGGTCACAGATTCCCCCGTCCCTGAACAGCCTACTCATGGCAGGGGTGCAAATTTATCAGAACAGATTGTTCAATTACATTGTGGTTTTGATATTATTAGTCCTGCTAATATTAACTTTGTGTAAAGAAATTGGAACCATCAGGGGCTACCATTAGTGTTAAGTTAGCCAGCACTTTGGCTGAGCATCTGAACTTGGCAAAATGGTAACATTAGCAACAGTGAACAAGTAGTCCCAGAGTGCTAACATCATTAACGTCATACAAGTGGAGTTTGGACTAACACATATATTGTATTTTATGTAGACTCCATGAAAATAATGTTAACAGCTAACTTAAAATGGTCATGGTAAGGTCTAGGCAGCAGAGCTACTACTAAGAATGATCATGGCTTGGATTGGTTTGTTACGGGATTGCAGATAGGCTTTATGTTTTCCCGTTGTCCGTCTATCCTTCCCATTCTCATGAATGCGATATCTCAAGAACACCTCAAGGGAATTTCTTGAAATGTTGCACAAATGTCCACTTGGACTTAACGCTGAAGTGATTAAAATTTGCTGGTCATAGGTCAAAGGTCAAGGTCTGTCTCTTTTCGTGAACGCAATATTTCCAGAAGGCCTTGAGGGATTTCTTTTTTTCATATTTAGCACAAACATCCACTTGGACTAAACACTGAACTGATGAGAATTTTGTGGTTAAAGGTCAATGGTCAAGGTCACTGTGACCTCACAAAATATGTTTTTAGCCATAACTCAAGAATTTTCTATCTTAAGTGTGACAAAATTTCACAGACATGTCTGAAAATATCCAAAAGGTCAAAGGTTAACTTCACTGTGACATTCTAATATTCTGCAAAAACAGTTTTCTGGCTAATACTCAGCATCATAACTCAGGAATAGAGGGAGAGACCAGATACTAAATTGGTGACACTCATCTTGGGTGTCAACCTTAAAACTGTGCTGATTGTATAGATGGTCTGTGCTGCAGGGGGAGGATGTGTGTAAAGCTTCCATGTTTTCACAGACACAGATGTACTGTAACTGCAACTTGACAGGTTCACAGAGGCATACAACCGCAAAGCGGTAAGTCTCACAGGTTTAAGAATAAATACAGCATGTATACATGTAATTAAGAAGATGATGTACATACATATATTATAGCACACAAATGCAAATTTACAAACATAAAGTAAGAAAATGCTAGAGTGCCCTTTGATTTTGATCCTGGAATACATCAAATCTTGAAACTATTATTATGTCAATTATGTGTTTATTCACTTGCAGTTTGTTTTTGAATGAATGTAATATTGTTCAGTTTGCCCTAAGGTCCACATGCTGGGCATCAAAGTTAGAGATCAAAGCTGCGTCTGTCAGTCTGCTGACTAACACTGTTAAAAACCAAAAGCTTTGACTCACTCCTGTTATTAGAAAACTTTCATCACTTCATCTGCAGGGCACTCACAGGAAGCCACCACTGTTTATCAAATCATATCAATCACAACAGGCCACACTGTATCTAAAAGTTGACTTCAAAGCTGAAGTGGGAATATTTTTGGCTGTCTTCATACTTTTTCCTCTCTTTTATTTCTTTTTTATTCCTCCATCTGTACAGTGTATCTGCATCACACCTTCCTTCTTTTCTTTGTCAAACTGGCCCTGTTTCCTTCTTCCCCTCTCGTATTCTCCCTCTCTGTCTTTGTCTGCCACATTCACTCCTCTCTTAAACCCCATTTACCACCTCACTTTACTTATTTCTCCCCCGCCCCCTCCTCTATTTATCTCTCCCTCCATCTCTCCCTCCTGTGCTCTTTGACATGTCTCTGTGTTTCCTGTCCTTTGTGAAACCCTCCTCTCTGTCACATCTTGTTTTCCTCATTCTATCCTGTTTTAATCCAGTTCCCGCCCCCTCGTACGGCAGAGTCACGCTATTGGAGGAAATGGGTGAATAGTGGCTGCTGAGTGACAGGTTATTCTGGGCCGCCTGTGGAGGTAAACACAGCGAGGTAATGGAGGTAAACGTCCGGTCAGTTGGCTGGGTGGTACACAAACAATAGGCCAGTAGGTTCAGGCTGAACAGCGACACAGAGCTGTGGCTGGCTCACCCGATTAATATGAAGCTTGTCTCTATTATTATGCTTTCTACCATCACCCAACCATGTGTCCACACCTTACCCAACCTAGCTGATGGCTCGCTTGTCTCTGACTCCAGTCTGATAATTGATTGTTGGAGTCGTCTGGAGCAAAATCATTCCACATATTTGATGTAATTCTTTAAGATTTGGATCCATTATTATACAGAGATATCTAAATTTAGTAACTACAGTATACCATGCTTTTCACTCTCAATGAAATTATCAACATTCAGAGGCTCTACATAAAGGCAGTAATCATAATATATGCTGGGGAGGACACATCCTTTCCAATATTCAAATATCCTCAAAATGTCTCCCGCAGCTAATTAGCCACACATTCACCCACTTCTCAATAATGGTGCTTACATTGGGATGTGACAGAGACCTTAACAACCTTGGATTTGACCTGGACTGGCCTAAAATAGGGAATAATGCTTTCTTCTGTCCAAGAACCTTGCACATCGGTTGATTCATTTTAAGTTTGCACATAGGTACTACTTTACACCAGAATGTAGATTCAGACTGACTCTTACTGATAGTGACCTATGTGACAAGTGTTCTTGCTCTAAACTTGCTAGCTTTATGCATATTTTTTTGTGATTGTGTTCCTGTGAAATCGCTCTGAACTCATGACATTTTAGTTGATTTATTTGATAAACTGGGCCCAGCTTTCTGTTTTATTAGTTATAACCCAAACGTTATATTGCCATCTGTAGGGAAACCAATAATCCTGCTGCTTTGACAGCTGCAAAGAAGACAATTCTTAAAAGCAGATTCGAACCAAGCATTGTTCTGAATATAGTCTGGGCTGCAGGGGTGTAAATATAGACAGTGCAGGCAGTGCGGTTACACTGGGGCCTGTGAGGTGGGGGCCCATAGAGAGAGTGGGCCCTCTAACAGGGTTTTGGGTGGAGAATTGGCCCTTATAAGTGATTGCCACCTTGAAGATATGCCTGTGTGCAAAGACGAGCTATCAAAACAGCGCCATTTGCTATGTATGCTGTCAAAAAAGCAAACCCATCTCTGTCATGTCTATTTTTTTCTTTTTTTGCAAAATAGTCAAAGGCATCTATAACCAAATGATATGCTTATTTATAACTATAAATCACCTATTCTATAAATCAACTATTAAAATACAAAATTATATTAATAATTTCCTATTTTCTTCTGTATTTTTTGCCATATACAGATATGGAATGATGACTGCTAAGTAATATGTACGTTGGTGTTATCCAGTGTCAATCCTCTGATCACGTGACAAGACGATATGTGCACAATAATGTGCACCAGAGCCTGTCATAATAGCTTGTGTTGGAGCCCCTGCGGGACTCTGAATGTCTGTATATGTTAATTAGGACCAGATGATGGTTCGTAATTTCTTCAGTGTAGTATATAGACAATGGATCCATGAAGTACAGTATAATGAGTACATTTTAGTATAAGACTGTAACGTGGCAGGTCTCAGATCATCCATCCCTAATCTAACTGTAAGTAGAATTCCCTCAAGGGTCTCAAGTGTAGTTGTTTTCAATGGGACCTTGTTTGTCCCACAATTTATAATCTGCACATTTCCCAAACAAACAAAAAAAAAAAACTGTCTGTTGCTCTGTGGTTTGCTTTTTGACCTGCTGGATTGTAAATTACTGTGTATCTTTGATATGTATGTGTTTCTCATTATTATTATTATTATTATTATTATTACATTTTTAACTTATTTTATATTTCTTATTAACTTATGTGGGTATTTATTTAGGTACTTGATTTATCTTAAATATGCTCTTTTTTTCTTTTTTTTTTTTTTCCTTTTTCGTAGTCATTTTTACTTCTGTAGATTGTTGTGTACTGTTAAAGAAGAAAGCTAATCAAAAATCACTCACCAAAATGTGCTGGAGGATAAATGTAGCTTGCTCAACTGTTTTTTCATTTTCTATGCAGTGACACTGTGAAGAGTATTAATACTGCATATGGACTAATTAACTGGGCACCTAATATCAATCCTTAAGGCCCACTCATTGTACATTTCATGTAACTCCACCTAGCATACTGTGTCCTATGAAGACAACTACGTCTCTACTTTAGATGAAAGATGAAATTTAGATGGACTGCATCAAAGGCTTTTCTTGTTCAAAAGAAGGAAGTAAAGAGGGGGTTTTACTAACTTACTATACCTACAGCCTTGTGTATCTGTCCATAATTTTAAGGGTCCAATAGCTCAAGATTTAGGTTTCAATGTGGAAAGTGCTTTAAAAACAAGTTCAGACTTGTCTTTCTTGCTTTTGCCATGTCTGTCTGCCTGTCATCCTATTCGCTGTAGATGATCTCTCTTTATCTCCACATGCACAGACCGAGGGCAAACTGCTACTTTCAAATGGTAAATAAGGGTTGTGTGTGTGTGTGTGTGTGTGTGTGTGTGTGTGTGTGTGTGTGCAGCTGTGGGCCACTCACTGACACATGTGTGGTATATGACTATCTCTACCTGCATTTTGTGTTATCTTCCTCTCATGTAGGACATCTCAGTGTTATGGCTGGATGCTCTCAGAGATGGAGAGTTACTGCAGATACAGTCTTGAAAGACTAAAAGTTAGAGCTTCAAAATATCACAGTAGTTATTTTCCCAATTCGATCAAAGGCGTACTCCACCTGATTTAGCAGTATAACTGATCGGATTCACAGTGGAGTTTTAAAAAAGGATCAGAATCAATGCAGGGCTGTAGTGGTAGCTGATGAGGTGAGTGTACACCGGTCAGTAGACGGCTAGGTTACCAAAGGCTTTTTGACTGATGGGCTTTGGTAGACTGTAAACAGCCAGAAAAAAAGGTGGGTATACCCCCTCTACTTGCACATACCCTCCACTACAACACTGATGCAGCAGAATCAGAGATACTATATTTTTCTGTTATTAACTATATTATTCCATGCCTCCCTACTTCCTTGTCACCTGATGCCTACATTACCCACAATGCAACAGTTTGATCGGCGATTCAAATGTTTTGTGCTCGTAGCGGCTAACCTAGCCCTGAGCCACTAGCATTAAGCAGAGATAAGGAGCAGGCTACAGAGGTCTGGTAAGCTCACTTCTTTCTAACTCCACACCCACTTGTGGTCTGCAAATCTTGGATGTATAGAGAGAACTGGATACAGGGTTGGAGGTGGGGCCTTGTTCTTTCCTATAAAAGCTGCTCAGTGGACCATGAAGCTGTGTACAAGATTACCTTGATGATCAGCACTGCTTCCCCACTGTGTTGCCCATAGTGCAGGCGCAGTAGAGATTTCCACTAGCCAAGCCAGCTTCTTGACGTTAAGCACTCTGCTAACTAAAATGAGGATAAAATCATTCAATCATACTCTTCTAGACTCTCCAAATATTATGGGACTGAATGGATCAAATCCAAATTGTGAAATGAGTGACGCTCAAAATAACATATCCACTGATTTACAGACACCTCTTTCACAATGGACGTCAATGGGAAAAGTCTTTTTGGGCCTCACAACATTATGTGACAGTGTAATTACACTGTCTGGCCACTACGAAAATTGGCTACAAAGCAGGGCGCTGTTCCTGGGGACCTGCTTCAGACCCAAGCAATGCTGACTCAAGTGACATCACTTGAGGACATCTGTCAGATGGCTCCCTCTGGAGCCACAAAAGGCTTCATACAACTTTCTCACATATGCAGTAGTCCTCACTAATACCTGAAAACACACTGAGATGAGTAAAATCGGTTTCTCTTTAACAGTTAGTCAACTTGGAGTCAGACCTCTTGATCAGCAAATAAGTTAAAGGGAGCTCTCTCAGCAAGGCCTGACACCTTCATCTGTGTAACTGTGTTGCATAAGATGGAGAGCATACATAAAGCATTACTAGTCCTACAAAGCAGCTCACCACAGTGTGAGGTATGACCATTAATTCTGCAATGCCTGAGATTGTATTGTATTTATAATTTCTCGGGAGACTTAAGGCCCTGTGGGGTCTTTCAGGCTCGCCTAGTTAAACCTTTTCTTGAACTATCATTGACACTTACTACAAATGATTGTTGTGATATATTACCCAGTGATAGAGCAGCAAAATGGGCATTTATAAAAAAAAAAAGATAGCTGTATCTTTGAAAAATGCAGTCTAGTAAAACCAGCAGTTAAACATGTTCTGTGCCCTCTGACCCTCTCACTCCTTACTATTGGTTTCTTTGAACTTGGAACTTCTAATATTACATTTCCTGAATTAGTGTCACTTAAATTTTTAATGTGTTAACAGTTAATGTAATTTAGAGTGAAGGCGACTTTGAATTATAGTCTACAATTTATCCACAACTCCATTAGGAATGCTGGCCTGTCTTAGCTGGTTAATTGACGAGCCAAATATTACTTTCAAAACATACATTATAAACCGTCACAAAACATAGACACAAGCAAAATTAGAGTTAAGTCGATACTGTCAGTCCTTAAAAATGAACCTGACACCAATATCCTGTCGGGAGGTGTTAGGCCAAGTGGGACACACACACACACACACACACACACACACACACACACACACACACACACACACACACACACACACACACACACAAAGAGAGAGAGGAAATATGTGAGGCCCTGTCTGCCTGGCAAAAACGATTCTCTGGAAGCAATGGGACCTCTTAGTAATTTATTCACACTGTTGGCCAATAAAAACCAGCTCCTAACATTACACTGTCTGATCCAGACATGCACCAAGTCTGTGTGATCCTACACACACAAAATTAATCGTTTGCAAGAATAATAGATTGATGGCTTTACAAGTCAAACTACTGCAGGCGGAATACTTTCCAATATTTAATCACACGTGGAAGCTGCGTGTCTTCTGGGCTTTTGATTCCTTAAAGTCCCAGATGAAGAAAGTGATCAGACGGACAGGAGACTATGATGAAAAACACACAGCATCCTCATTCATTTCAATGAGACATAGCGGGGGTGCTGATACAAGTAATTGGGAAATTACTTTCAATTGTGACTTGCGTATATCTGCAGTTCATCTTGCATTTAACATGACAAAGGATCAGTTTTGGGCAGTAATGCATGACTTTGTAACACACTACAGAAAGTACGTTCTTCCTGATGTTATGGGGAATGATGCCATTTCCAATAATTTTGAAAACCCACTGGTTAACTCATTCAAGCCTGCTGAGTCAAAAATTCACTTTTTTTTCCATGATCTGGGTCTAAGATAAAATAACCTGCGAGGTTATCAGACAAAATAAGATGGCCACTGCTGCTGTCATGTTTCTAACAACCAAACATATTGTGGGTTCAGAGACAGAGAGGAGAGAGAGAGCAGAGCAGTAAGGAGAGACCTCTGGACCCTCAGAGTGTTTATATAGTGGCAGTAGGATATCCTGCTACATGATGAAATCATTACAGACCTGTGGAGTCCTGGTGTGTGTGTGTGTGTGTGTGTGTGTGTGTGTGTGTGTGTGTGTGTGTGTTAACCCTTTGTTAAATTAAACTGAAGTCCATAAGCTAAGCTACAGTCTGAGCTGTATATTCTACACATCTTATTTGCACACTTTTGACTGGCGGTATGCTTTTTTGCAGTCTGTGATTTTTTTGGCTAGAAACACTGATCTGATAATTAGCTATCAATATGCACACATTTCTGTGCTTGCTTGTGAGTGACAGTTTAAAATCCGCTCTTAAAATTCATTGTCTTTCATACCTCCTCTGAAATTAGATTTTTAATTATTCTAAACTCATTGAGGTGCAGTTCATAGCAATTTCTTAACCAGTCATCACAATTAGCTTTAGCATTGCAGCGCTGAGTTAAATGCCTCGCTAAGTAATTCTTGAAACAACATTAGTCTTTTGTACTGTAACAGTGACTACGTTAACGTGCACAAAATATTCCGGTTTTCACCCTTATTCCAAAGACGATATTCCTACCAAGCTGTTTACATTGTTAATGAAAATGAAGATTCTACCAATACTCCTGTTTACATGCAGCTATGTAGACTCCAATTAATGTGCCCTAACATGTTGTTTATCAAGTCAAAATATACAAAAGTGGAACTGCTGAAGCCACTTGTCATTTTTTCCTCTTTGCATTGAAATAGGATATTGTCAGTTTCCTACCAGTGGTTGGCTTGTTGGACCATGTGAACACAGCCTCACTCTTTCATTCCTTCAACCATCTTCTTGAAAATGTCAAAATTGTGAGCTTTTCTTTTGCAAACTGTTGTCAAGCTGATTTGTGTGCAACATATCCATGACAGTGCACAAAGCTGACCGTAAACAGACAAGAGGCCGTGGTTGCAAACTGCAGTAAAAACCCCAGCTGAGAGGCATATTCTGAATGGGCTGTATACACGTCCAGATAATGCTATCAAAGCCTGATTATACCAGCATGTCCCGCATGCTAAATTTAGAAAAAGATTTCATTTGGAAAATCCCAACTGAACATACTGTTTACATGACCTGTATCAATACAGAGTATTGTCAGAGTAGTGAATATACTCAGAATAATCGTGGAATATTAATATGCGTGTAAATGTATCCAATGTGACTGTATGCTGTTTTCTCTATATCAAACACAGGCGGCTTCAGACAAATAAATCAAGCAAGTTTTTGTTGCTACTTCATAAAAGATCTATTTGAAAATGTTAATTCAGATAAACATGTATATAAATATAAATGAAGAAGTGTAAGGAAATATAAAATATGAATTAATGCAATTGTTTGGGCAAGTTAAGCAATGGAAGAAAGAAATATCAGGCTTTATACTTTAACCTTCAATCAGTTGTTTAAAAAAAACAGGGCATTTAATTTTTTAAATTAATATTTATTTTCTATTTAGACTATGTTAAATGAATGAATTAATTTCCTTTACACCAATTCATTGATTAAGATAAAAATAAAACTGTGAAGAAAAAATAGAAATAAATTATTTAAAAAAAGACTAGCCTAAAAAATAAAAACACTAAGGAGTTGAAAAATAAAATGAGCATGTGAAAACTAAATAGAAGAGTAGAATAAATTATTTATTTTTATCAACTTATTGACTAACCAGTCTGATGTCCTTTGGCTCTCTTTTGTTGATTTAGGGCTCCATAAACAACTTGTTTATCAAATCATGACTTGTATAACCACAACATAGTTTTTATTTAAATTTTTATTGTGAAAACTCCATTGGTTTGTAGAGCAATCTCATAAAATATAAATGAAAAGATACCTTAAGATGAGATGACTAATCTCTACAACAGTAGGATATACAGTAACTGTCCAGCAGGAAAATCTCCAAATGCTTCATGTGTTCCTTTAATCTTCACTGTTGAAGCATTTCCATTGTAATAACTAAATACAGTCAGATGTAAAAGACAGGAAATAGCATTAGTTCCTGTGGCTGCACTATACTAAGAGATCTTACACATGCACACACACACACACACACACACACACACACACACACACACAGACTGTGGTGATCCAGCACAGATTACTTTTCAGCAGCGCTGCCTTCAAGCAAGTGTGTGTATGTGTGTGTATGTGTGTGTGTGTGTGTGTGTGTGTGTGTGTATCTGTGACCCGACCTTTCTCGGTGGTCTTGCCCAGCTCTCTGCTGCATTCACCTCCAGGGAAAGTCACTGAGTAAGTAAGTGTTATGTATATATATATATATATATATATATATATGTGTGTGTGTGTGTGTATATATATGAGCATTAAAATAGCGTGCTAAGTTTTTATGTGGATCAAAGACTGCAGTTTTCAAGAAATAATATTTGTAACTGATCACTTTCTTGCTAAGAGTTGATGATGAGATGGACACCACTCTCATATCTGTAAACAAAACACAAAGCTCGAGTTAGCAATTATTAGCTTAGCTTAGCATAAAGACTGTAAACTGGGAAACAGCTCCTTATATCTCATTTTAAAATTCTTACAAAAACTAAAGTGTTAAAAACAAGTTGTGGTTTTGCTGGGGGTTATGCAAAGCGACTTTCTGGAGTCGCCTCTTATCGTCATGGCAACCTCACGGTGATGACAAGGCTCCAGGAAGTGATCTCTCTTTGGAGGTGCTGGTAGGTGGATTTTGTTACTTCAGGAAAGAGCTGTTTCCAGTCTTTCTGCAAAGTTAAATTAACCAGCTGCTGTCATTCTATGCTTTATATTTACCAAACAGACATGAGAGTGGTGTCGACCCTCTCATCTCACTCTTAGCAAGAAACCCCTTTTTGCAAAATGTCAAATTGTTCCTTTAATACTGTAAGATAGAGCATTTTGTTTCACATTTTAGCAGTTTTATCATGTAATATTGTTCTTCAAAAAATCTATTCACATATGTCTGTATGTGCACTCTATGAAGGCTTTTAACTGGAAAAAAAAATCTGCTGTGTTTTCTGAATTAAAGGGATTGTCTTGTTTATTAAAAAAAAAAAAGAAGAAGAATGAACAAGATTATGAGCAGATTTTTTTAACATGAAAGTTTGAGTTAATGAGCTCATTAGTTCAGCAAAACAGGATTTTTTTTTCAAGTGTATGCATTACGTATTTTCTTAAAAACGAAATATTTTTCTTTTTGAAAATGAAAATAAAGGGGATGGTGGTACTTTTGACAGAGATGGTGCTCTCTGAGAGTGCTCTGTTGGAATATGAATGAAGATTTACTAATGATCAAAACAAGAAGTGATTCAGAGAGGGACAACTCCTGTTCATAATATAGATATAAAGACACTTATATCTTAATAAAACCTTACATGAACATGTATATTGTTATGAATATAATATTTAGAGTGTAATAAAAAGAGCAGTGGCATAGCAGTCTGTGCTGTGTACTATATGTATATTTATTTATTTGATAGCATCAGTAATTAGTATTGCAAACATACAGGAACCTGGTTTAATAACTCACATTATAGACATGCATTGTTTTTATAAAGGATTTCTTTTAATGTGATTTCCATGTTCAGTTCATGTTGTGTCTTAAAGTGTTTGCCTCCATACGCAGACACTCACACACAATCATTTCCTGTGTCTGTCTTTTTTTTTTTTTTTGTTACATTTGAAGCCAGTGATAATGTCCTCTACCGACTGTTGGTCAGACAACAATGCCAGCCACACTCACACGTCTCCATGTCTGTGTCTCAGGGAGGAAATCTTACATTTGTCACACTCATGTCTGCTGTCTGTGTATGTGTTTGTGCCATTTGCTCTCCACTTGCATAAAGTAATGTAAAGAGTAGAAAGGTGGTGAAAAGCAAAGAGCAACAACAATGAAGCATGCATCACCCAGAGGCTTGCTCATACAAATATGGAAGTGGAAGAGGAAACCAGAATGAATGGAATGATGAAAGAAAGAGAGAGTAAGAGGCTGTGAGGAAAGGACTGTGTGAGTGACTGAGCTGTGTGTTCACTGCAAGTCAAACAGCCTCTGAAGGCATTACACTTAACAAACATGTGTTCCTATTTATACTTTATATGAATATATATATGAAGAACAACAAGGGACAAATGCAGGCTGTAAAACATGCAGGTGTGTGTTCCTTTTTCTTTTGAACAGCTTTGATTATCACTCACTGAAGGATTTAAAATGTAAAGCTCATTCTCAGTGTGCACTGTTCATGTCTACAGTCAGAGATGGGAATCACAGTATTCCCTGGTTGCAGGACTTCTTATATTTGAGTGAATGCATTTGGAAAACAAGCCAGGGCAGTGATGTATGTGGTCCCATTATTGTGCAGCCATGCTTTAGAAATAAACTAAATGGGCAGTCTCATAATCATGATAGTAACATTTTGGCCCTAAGCAATGTCAGAAAGTACCTAAGCACTGTACATTTACTTAAGTACTGTACATTTACTTAAGGTCTGTATGTCAATATAGTTTAGAAGTGCTTGGACTTTACTTGGATGTTTCCGTCTTCTGCTATTTTATATCTCAACTCCACTGCCATACAGAGCGACATTTACTTTTTACTCACTGATATAACAGCTGGAGCTGCTACTTACTTTGCAGGCAAAAGATTTGATCTAACACTACACGTGGTAAGCACATAAAAGACATAACTAAAATTGTTGAAAATTAAACCAGTGTTTGCCAGTTTTCTGGGCTTGTGACCCTTCACAAAAAGCAGCATGTATTTGTGGCCCTTTGTTAATTTTGATGACAGCCATTTCCTCTCTAAACTTCTGAGATGGTGATATTTAAATAACTGAGGTCCAGAAAGGTAAAATGATCTTATATTTCCCAAATAACAGCAAATATACAAATAATATAAATATGTGTAGCAGGACTGTGTTTTTTCTGACAACCTCTCACATTTATCTTTGGGCCCTTTGGAGGGACCCAACCCTTAACCCATTTAGAACCCAATTATGTTCCAAACACACACACACAAAATATAGTAATGATGGATTTCTACTCTGAATGCACTCATAAATCATCAGCAAAAAAAAAAAAAAAAAAAAAATGGAGGAAGAATCTTGATGCAGATATCACCTACCAGGAAAATTATAATAAATGGTCTTAACAGAGCTTTTTTCGACCAAAAAATATGAGATTATTTATTTTTCATGAATGGTTAACTCATGTCATGTCATACATGTATACACACACACACACACACACACACATATATATATATGTGTGTGTGTGTGTGTGTGTGTGTGTGTGTGTGTGTGTGTGTGTGTGTATGTATATATATATATAGCATAGAATTCGTCATCACAGCTCAAAATATCCTTCATTCATTTCTTGAAGTATCTCCAGACAACAGTGTGTTGAAAACCTCCCTAGATTAATATTCTGTGGACATAATCTGTAGAATGAATCATAAACTGACTGCATCATTAGAAAATCAAGTTAGGACAGTTTTTCCCCTATTCATTATCAATGGATGGATATATTTAAAAAAATCCTGAGTAACAGCTATAAATCTTACATATCAATTTTTTGACATGACAAGTAATTTAACATCTTGTGTTTACTTTAAACATACTGTAGTTTGAACAATAATTATGTGCACAATCTGTGCACTTAGAGCTGGATGTCTTACAAAAGTTATGTCCATTGGAATGCACGGGGATCTGAACGGGTTAATTTGGGATCCACTGGACTAAACCGCTGTAAATCTAACTAGCTCCACCTCAAGCAACTACAACGGTAAAATGCTGCTTGATGCTTTCATACTATCATGACAAAGCAGCAGGCCAGTTATTGACAATGAAACTGGTGACATGAAGGTACAAACTGATGCCTGACACTTATCGCTCTGTGTCATGCTTGACATGCCACAAATCAAAGTTGAACTGTCCTTAGCTTTATTCATTGCTCCAGTGATGCACTGAAGCACCAACCAATCATGTGTTTTGGTTTCACCATTTCCCCATGACAACATAACTACATTAAGGAGTGCTTAAGCAACACTTCAACATTGTCTCGGTGACAGTGTAGCTGGCCACGCTGTAGCTTCATCACTTTAAGTGTAAATTATTACACACTGATGCATCAGTATTAACAATGTCATAATGTCATGTTGTAAATCTTCAAATAATAACCTGGGCTATTATTTGCTTAAATCACTGAAATTAATGGACCTATGTCTGGGACAGGCGTCTATATGGGACAGGCCTTAAATTTCTTTCACACAAAACTGTTGCTTAGCAAAGATGGTAAAATGCAATCAAACTGTTTGTTTATTTGTCAATATGTACAGCCACTATGGGTTAGTAAAAGGCATTTGGCATTAATTGGGACTACGCTTCAACTAAAGTTTTACGGTATATAAAAATATGTGAGTCATAAAAGACATTTTTTTCTAGAAAGAGTAATTTTATATTTGATATTTCAATTCTCTTTGCTGATAATATTTTTGTATTTCATCTTAGGTAGGATTCTTAATGCAGTAAGTTTACTTGGCGTCAGTCTTAGATCAGTTAATCTCATAGACTAAAACTTAAACTGACCTATGCTGATCATTTATCAGTCAGAGTGCAAAGGTACATATGCTGCTGGTGCTTAGTGTTGTCAGTTACTTTGCAAAGTGGCGAGGATATTGTTTTTCTTCCTATACTGATGTCATTAAACCCAGTTTTGTACCAGTGATAAGATTTTAAAGTAATCACATTACATCGTACAAAGCGATGGTGCAGCATGCTTAATGCATATTGTAATTTCGGCATGACATTAAAAACTATTTAAAAAGCAGAGGAGATCACATAGTTGGCATCATATTAAAGATGCAAAACCCCCTTAGGCCACAGGGTGGTGCTGTATGTCTATGCTATGTCTGCCCTGATAAGCCTCATGTGGCTGTCCCATATACTGTCTTTGTTTTTACAGGAGCAGCCTGAGCCAGTTTTTACAGTTTGATCTGCGCTATAGAACTAATACTATTCTCAACAGTAACAAAAAAATTCAAAATTGGTAACTTTTATATTAAAAAATGTCATATTTGCTGAAACTGTCACTATATCCTGACAACAGTGCATGTGATAAATAATCTGTGAAAAAATAATATTCCTCTGTCTCCTCCTAGTGCTTCTGATGGCATTTGCAGGAATTCACCACAAAAAAATGAAGCATCGCCCGCTGGCAACCTACAACTGTTAGGATGTAGTGACAGTTTCAGCAAAATTGTTAAAAAACATATTTCTGTAGAAGTTACCAACTGTAGCAGTGATTTGTACCAAATTGTACTGAAGAAAAGTGGAAAAATAATTCTTTAATGTAAAATGTTTAAACATACTGCCAGCTTATATTGCGTCACTGCATTAGGAACCCCCCAAAACAAAAAATACTGGTTCAAGTGTTGGATGTATCACTGTGGCTGTAAGCAAAACTACAGTACAGAGTGAAGCACATTCTTCTTCTCATTCTTCTATTCTTCCTCCTCTCTCACCTCTTCATACTCTCACATCCTTTCTGCTTGCATCTAATGTCATGTAAAATACTTGTTAGTTACCACAAAGTTGAGACATGGCAGGACTTTCTTCTTCCTGTTTTTATTCTTAAAGGGAAACTTTGGTATTTTCAACCATGACCCTGTTTTCCCATGTTTCTAGTGACTTATGGAGACAACAGTTTTCGAAATTGGTCTAATAATAAAAATAATAATAATAATATCTAAATAGTCTTGGGTCTAAATACATCTCAGAGCTTCTTGTTGGGTATGAAGCATCCAGACCTCTCAGGTCATCAGGAACAGGTTTACTCAGCGTTCCCAGGGTCAGAATCAAGCAGGGTGAAGCAGCATTTAGCTTCTATGCTCCTCACCTGTGCAACAAACTCCCTGAACACCTGAGGTGTGCACAAACTGTCAGCACATTTAAATCAGGACTGAAAACATTATTGTTTACTGCAGCTTTCCCGTAAAACTTCTTTTAAGCACTGTAACTTTTAGTTATTTTATCTGCTTGTTTTATTGTTTTTAAATTAGACTTTTGCTGTTTCTTAATATGATGCTTTTCTATTCTAATTCCAATGTTTTTAATGTAATGTTTAAATTTTCATGTTTTTGTTTGTAATGTATTTCTCTGTTTCTGTAAAGCACTCTGAATTGCCTTGTGTACGATGCTATACAAATAAACTTGCCTAATATTGAGGTGCAAAAGGTGCCTTTGTGCATCGGTATGTAACACCCAGATCACTGACAAAGTGGCAGTATTTAACGAGTTTGGAATGAGAACCAGCTGGCCTGTCAGTGACAAAAACAAGCACTTTCATCAGATGTAAATTTCATAGAGATTACATTGCAGCCTGTTTTGCCGCTGGGACTGCAGCAGTCTCTCTCAACACTGGCTCAATTTCAAAAATTGGTCAAAACAAAAACATGGGACAATAGGGTACAGGTTAGTTTCCTCAAACATAATCAGCTAATTTTTTTGAGACTTTGATTAAAACGTGCACAGTGGATTTAATTGTCAAAATAACAGAAAGCAGTATGAACCCACAAAGATCAAGTTCTAGTGAATCACATGCCACATAAATGATATTAGCTGTATATAAAATGTCCCCTCTAATCTCTACAGGGAAGAATTGTAAAGAGCATCCAAAGCTGACATGACCTTTTGTTCTTTTACAAACAGACAGTCACATGGCCAGCGTAGAGCTTTAGTGCCTTTCCTTCATGCATTGCAGTGCAGTGTCAACACTCAGATACAGTGCAGCTACACTGAGGCATTATGTTTTATATTGAAGACTGACAACATTATTACATTCCACTAACTCCATCCTCCATCACCACAGCATCACTCTCTCTGCCTACGTTACCCTTCCTCACCCACGCCTTGCTGTCATCATTTCCCCAACCCCCTACCCCTCTAACCCAGACACCCCCTGTGCAGCCTCGCCCCAAATCCCCCTACAACCTTAAAACTCTCTCTTCCAAATCTCCTTTCTCCCAGCAGTCACCCTCCCCACCCCCAAACCCTTCAATGCTGCCAATCACTAAAAAAACCCAATCTCCGTCATTAGATATTCTAACTTCATGAAAGCTGTTAACACTGTCTCAGAAAAACAGCATTTATAATGTTTTCATATGATTTTGGTAAGTGATTGATAGAGATGTGTAATTGTGTGTGTTTGCTGCTGCTTGCTTACATAGACCCATTGTGAACAAGTGTAAGCATGTGTGTTTTAATGTGAGTGAGTTGGGATAGAGTGTTAACATGTCATATCCAGTGTATCAGTGTGTCAATCTCTCAGCTAAGCCTCGGCTCTGCAGGGGTTCCCTCCTTATTTAGGTCATCAGATGGTTGAAGAGTTAAACTCCTCTGGACCAGCCCAGACTGAAAAAGAATGATTTCAGCTCTAACCACTGGTCTGCGTGGCCTAAATCCTACACTGGCATACAGAGGTGGTGCCCATCATGACTGTTTTAATGCCTCTGCACCAGAGACAGCTGTAGCTGGAAGCATTATGTTCTCGTGTGGTCTGTCTGTCCATCCCATTCTAATGAACTGATATCAGAGGAACGCCACGTATGAATTACTGAATGGGCCTATTGGGCAGGCACAGACTCAGGGGCTGAAAGAGTCAAGGGCTCTCTTCGCCTTCATTCACACCAAATAAGAGAGAGATGCAAAGGAACTGCAAGCAGACACATAAAAACTACAAAAAGGGGCAAAACAACCACAAAGAGAAACAAAATTGCCACAAAGAGACAAATGACAACCAGAAAAAGAAACAAAAGGAACACAGACACAAAACTACCAAAAATAAACAAAATGACCTCAAAGAGACACAAAATGGCCCAAAAATAAATAAAATAACTACAAAGAGACACAAAATGGCCCCAAAAGAAACAAAATGGCCAAAAAGAGACACAAAAAGACAAATAAAAGACTTCAAAGAACACAAGACTTACAAAGAAACATGAGACACAAAATAACAATAAACAAAATTACCACAGAGGGACACAAAACCACAAAAAGATGCATAAGGCTCTCGGTCACTGTGACCTCACAGAACATGTTTTTGTGCTATAACTTAGCGGATAGAATTTGTACTTAAATTATGACAACGTTTCACACAAATGTTTAATAGAATAAAATGATGGTGTGATGACATTCACTGTGGCATTGTAATGCTCTGCAAAAACATTTGTCTGGCAATAACTCAATGTCATAATTCAAGAAACGTAGGTGAGACATTTGGTCAGATATTGAATTGGTGACACTAATTTTGGGTGCCCACCACCTTGAAACTGTGCTGATTGCATAGAGAGCTCGTCTGTGACACAGTCATGTTGGCAGCACTACACAGCTGGTATTTGTGTCAGGATGGCCATGGTAACAACTCATCTGTGGGGGTTAAGGAAAGATAGCAACCTGCACCTACCTTTGTGTTTCATTAGAATATTTCATGGTCATTATTTAATTTTCATTTCCTTTTTTTTTTCATGTTTAACTTTTTTGCTGCTTTTTTTCTGTTTTAAAGGAGCTCTATTTGACATTCAGAACTTTAATGTAGCAGCAGACAACAATTTGCCATCTACGATAAGTGAGGTAATGGCATCCTGTGTGTGAGTTCATGTGTGTGAATCCCACTGGCTAGCCAATCACCAATGCTCTACACTGCACTTATCCAGCTGTTATCCTTGATGACACCATCCTGACCTACGTTTGTGGGACGGCGTCATCACGACAGCTTGGCACCCACAGTCTGGTTTTCCCCCATGTTAACAGGGTTAGCTCTGTCAGCACTGTTGCTGTTGTTAGCACTGTTCGAGCTGTTAACACCATTAGCTGCAAGTTAACCAGCTCAGCGACCTTCATGTTGAAAGCTGTTTGCAGGCAATCCTGGTCCAGACTCTGAATCATAAATATTCTCTGAATGTTGTACACAGCTCCTTTAATATTTAATTGTCTTTAATCTTTTTTTATTGTTGTAATTATCAGTTTAATTTCTGTTTTTGTGTGCATTACATTTACTATTTAAACTATATGTCTTTTTATTAGGTTGTTTATCATCTGTAAGACACCTGCGTTAATTCTATTGACTTATATGATAGTGGTTATACAATTAAGTTTCACTGATTGAGACATTGATCCTGTTAAAAGGAAATAAAACCCAAGCAATGAAAAAAAGTATAAAAGTAAGATGATGTCATGACTTGTCATTCACTATCTTCTTCTCATTTATGTTTACACAAACATGATTTCAGCCTGAGTAGCACTGTTGCATCACCACAAGAAGGTCTGATTCCTGATCCTGTTCAAGCAGAGTTTGCATTTTCACCATTTTTGTGTTTGGTTTTCTATTGGGCTCAAACAGTCCTAAAAATAAATGCTCTTTACACAGCCAGGTGCAGTGTAGGATGTAAACACTGCCCCTCTTGATTTAACCTGAGCTGAAGGTGCATTGTAATGCACTGCACAAAGAATAACATTTATTCCCAGAATGTTTGTAAGGATTTCTACTTAATAAATCAGTAGGCAGTAACTAGTTACATGTAATTAATAACAAAATAAATGTGATTGTTATGAGTTACAGTTACTGAGAAAAAAAAGAAATTACAGTTAATAATTAAAATCTTGGTAATTACAAATGGGTCACATTCAAATATAATATTTTAGTAAACAGCTTTAACATTCACTCTGCAGGTTTGCATCTTTTCACTGTGCAGGAACACCTTCTAATAGCATAGCTGACTTCCAGGCAATTTTTTCCTTTACTGTTCCTGTTTAAAACATTGTTAGAAAAATAATCAAAAAGTAATCAAATATAAAAAGTTACAATGATTTAAATAGTTACATTACTAATTACATTTTAACAGGGTATCTAGTACTCTGCAACACATTACATATCAAGAGTAAGCTTCCTAACACTGTCACTGAGGTAAGGTGAACAGTAATGGCCCGGAGCAGTAAAACAAATTAGTGCAAATGACAAAATCAGGCCAACCAACCTCTGCCTGAGCTCTAGTACCCCACAGACCTCAGAGAGTGACTATAGGTGCCAGCTTCACTGTCTTTTTCTTTCTGTCTTT
Organism: Cephalopholis sonnerati; assembly: GCA_019142605.1. NCBI lineage: Eukaryota > Metazoa > Chordata > Actinopteri > Perciformes > Serranidae > Cephalopholis > Cephalopholis sonnerati. The sequence continues at coordinate 36,200,747 of JAGQAX010000010.1, forward strand.
ATTTGTTTTTTATAGTTTTTTTTAGATCTAATTGGGATTTTTAGTCTCAGACACATGCACATAATTCCCATCCATAGTGTAATAAAACAACCAGCGTGCATATCAATAACTGCAAGAATACTATTATACCTGGCTATCTTTTCTTTTGCTCCCTGATGTATGCATTGTCTGTCACCACCTTGTTGGGATTTTTTTTTTTTTTTTTTTTTTGTACTGCACTTTGCATTCACTGAGAAATAGCTAAATAACCACGTAAGTAAAAATTAATGAGAGAAAGAATGAGTGAAAAAGTTTGTATGAGGCAGAAGGGAACACTCTCACCCAGGAACCCACTGTTTGTTTCCCGTAGGAAACATAAAGTCAGTGGGGTTATTATAATTACAAGGAAATGTGCTATTATGTGTAGCATGCTACAGAAATAACGTATGTCACACGATGTATGTCTTACTACTAACATTACGTCAAAAAGAACTGTACTTATTTTAAGCCAAACCATGATGTTTTTTCTAAACCTAACCACATTCTTTTGTTGGCTACACTTTAGGAAATAAACATAAAAAGTAAGTGTTTTACCTACAAAATAAGTTTACTTTCAAAAAGACTGTATGCATGTAATGAGAAGAAACTTTACACCTCCTGTAGACACAATGCATGTAAGAAGAGTTCATTAAGAGGCCATCCATGGACATCCAAAACAAAGGCAGGTGGCTACCTACCATATTTTGACGTATAGGTCCACTGACACTGCAGTACTTGATGCCTGGGGATGAGAACAGGTTGGACATCCTGTCTTGAAGCTGAGTTCCTCTAACTGTGATGGCATTGTGATATTATTGGTCTTATGAGTAACCATAAATCAGGGACATGAAGCAAATATTTGAAGAGAGTTTCCACTGACAATGTGAAGATAATATTGAACAGTATGAGAGTTTGTTATTGACCTATGCATGTATTGTAAATGGGGCAAAGAGACAAAGTCATAATCATGGATCCCAGAGGATGCATCATACTGACTTTGGTGATTCCACTGACTTTTTGCCCAGACCTTTATGGTTTTGAGTCTGAACAACCAGCTGACCTAGCACCACATAAAATTGTTATGTGCCTACATTTCCCACAATGCAACTGCTAACACTTTGGTTAGAGATTTGGGTGTATTATGTTTGCAGTGGCTAATATAACCTTGTGCTTCTAGCCAGACACCTCTAGACCATGTCTTTCACTTTTTAAAAAAAAGGGTAGAGGGAGGATCTCTGGAGAGGTGTATAGTGACAAGAGGAATGAGGAAGAGTGAGAAAGAGGAATGATAGAGCATAAGGGGAGCGAGAAAAAGGAGCGAGGATAGATGCTGTGACAGACTGAGTTTGGTTGAGACAGGAACAAAGATGCTGATGATAGAAAGAGAGAGAGAGAGGGAGAGATGATGCAGGCAGGATATTACATAACACTCTATCAGACCAGGAGAGAAGAAGGGAGGGAAGGATGGAACAGAAGGAGGATAAATGGAGATGAGGACGAGCAGTGACGCAGTCTGTGAATGAAGAGAAACCACCCTGGCTCCTCCTCTGCATGAACCTGATGAAGATGACGGACTCACTGCCACACCCTCTGGGTTGAGTCATCAACAGCTGCTGCTGCTGCAGAGGTCCAGAAAAAGAACTCAGACACAACTCAGTTTACAGAACAACTGTTTGAAACAGGCCTAGGTTCACCTTCAGTTCATCAGTCCATGGGGCTGATTTTTGCTGAGTATTTATTTTACCTGAAAGTCACCTGAGATTTAATATAACTTCATCGAAAAAGACCTCACACCTTCAGCAAATCCAAATAACAATCAATACTTTATTACAAGAAATAATATTCAGTGTTTTTGAAAACTGAAATTTGGCTGGTCAAAGCTCCATCAAAGTACTGTAGATGAATGAAAATTGCTGCAAAACAAGATTAAAGGAATACTTCACCCCCCAAATGATCATTTGTATATCACTTGCTCACCCCGTGTCAAGTTAATTTTGAGAATAAAACTTCTGCTTTTCTTGCATGCCTCTATGGTGAACGAAGAATCCAAGAGAGAAGAGAGAGAATTTTTGATGAATTGAAGTCATAGGGGTCCAGGTTTACCATTGGCAAGGCTATATTAAAACATCAGTTTACAAACTCTCACACAACTCATGCAGTATAATCCGTGTGTTGTTTATCCAGTCCTATGCTCAGTACTTCACAAAAAAACCTTTCTGTTGGGGAATTGAATGTAGAGTGAAAGTGAAACTTTTTTATGCTTTCCTCAGAGCTAGACTCCATTGACTAAAACAGTAATTTTACCTCGCTGAACACTGGAGTTGTTAGTCTATCACTGTCTTGGTCAGTTTGTTTATGTTTGTGGAAAATACCCTGATTTCACTAAAGCTTCATTAAAAGCTTTAAGAAGTTAAAAGAAATTATTTTTTAAATTTTATTACTGTATAAATAATTGAAATTGGATGGAGTGAAATAGATAGTACCTAAAATGGGATGTTGCAGCAACAAAACAAACAGGAGCAAATTATATTTAAAACAAACACAATCATAGTAGAAAAAATATTCAAAACTTCATTATTTTTAGGTTTTTATGTGTCTTTTTTCTTTGCTGAGATTTAAAAACATCCACACTTATGGAAGCTACATAGAACAAACTAAACCACTACTCAAAGGTCAATATGGTAATAATCTTGTATTTTCAAAACTGTTATCTCAAAATGGATCAGCTCTGGCAACAGTATCTGAGTCAAAGTACTCTTTTATTTTAAAATCATGTATCTTTTATATGACTTGAGATTCCAAGGCAAGTAGGTAAGTCTAATTTGAACGCGAGACATCAGGGATCAAATGCCTTATGAGATAATTTAGTGCATTATTACAGCACATTCATACTGGCTGTGAAACAATTTCTTCTAACATAAATACAATTTAAGAGTTCTGAGACAAAGTCCTCACTCTGTGGAACAATGCAGTCTGAGTACTACTGAACTCCCAATACAATATGAGGCATCAGTAGTCTGGGTTTAACAAAATTGTGGGGTATCTTCATCCTTTTTATTTGATGTCATATTGTTGTATTCTGTAAATTTGCATTCTACAGGTCACAGATCGTGAAGCTCTCATCCAGGGATCAATGGAGGGAATATATCGGGAATGTCCTCAAGAGCAGCATGATGTTGCAAGATATGGATGACTGCATTTGCAGCGGCCATTTATTTTGAACCTACATCACCCTCCTGAACTCAAGAACACCTTTTAGGGCCTGTGTCCACATAGGGTTTTTTTTGTTGTCGTTTGTTGTTTTTTTGTGTGTTTGGTTTTTTCAATTGTTCCTAATGCAGCGCCATGCAGTCAGAGAAAAAAGCACCATAAACCAGCATCTTTTTTGAGAGCATGGTGCCCTTTTTTTCCAAGCACTTCTTCATGAAAATGTCTGAACTTTTCAGAAAGGTGCTGGTAATGTCATTAGCGCTCCTTTAGCCAGGCTACTGTCACAACAAGACAGAAAATCCCATTTGAGGGAGCAGGTCGGCTGGCAGACACCGGACATTGCTGGTGAGTGTTGTACTTTTATCACTGGACCGTTGTAATCTTGTTGTTAACTGTGCAATCAACCCTCTGTTAATGTAGTGTTAAGTTAGCTACCTAGCTAACGTTAATGTCAAGATATTGTTGTCAATTAAACAAAACCCACAAGCAGCCATCATTTGAAATAGAAGCCCTGGGAGTGCTTTCTTATTAAGCACTCCCCAGTGCCCTGTCACCACTATTCGGCTGAAGGAAAACGCTATGTGGACGCAGGCCCTAAAGCACTCCAGAGAGTTGGCACGGAGCTGGAAAACAACGCAATCTCAAGGATCATTATCAAAGGCTATCAGTGTGCCTTTGCCAATGTGTAATGGTAGGGTGGATGTGATCTGCCATCTTGGATTCTAGACAATATTGCTCTCTCCAGTTTACTATTGTGGGTGCTATAAGTTATGCACTCTGAAGGCTTTGGACCTGCACTTTGGTTCATCTCACATGGACTGTCTTTGCATGTTACCTTCCCTCTGCTTTTTAAGTTTTCTTTTTTTATTTGACCTGTAATGTTCCTCATAGGTTCTAATTTAACTTTGGTGGATGTTCATTTTGCTCTCCTGATATTGTCCTGCTTTACTGACTGCCTCTAGAGCATTTTATAATGTGTCTCTTCTTGCTTCTAAAGTGCTTTTAGTAAAATTGCAGAATTTGTATTTAGGGCTCTTAAAAAGAGAGACATTTAACAGTCCAGTGACATGATAAAGATGATAGGGAGTAAGTCAGAACATGTCTTAACACCATAAAATTAATCTGTTGAATCTGTCATCCATCCTTTGTCTATTAATGGAGGGGAAAATCCCAAAACTTGTCTGAACTGTGCTGAATGTATTTGGAGTCCAATGTAAATGTTGTACAGTATTCTTTCACCAAATAAAAGTTTTTTTTGTTGTTGTTTGTGTAATTTGTTCTTATGTCTATAACATAATACATTTGAATAATATTAGTATTAATAATTAAAGTTGTAGTTACAGCTAAAAATCAGGTACCCATGACATTATGAAATTACTTCAAAACTACACAATAAATTGGTATTATTGTAAATGATAATTAATTTTTTTCAGTGCCTGTGCGATTTTGTGTTTTTAGCTTATGTTACTTTTTTTTTTGGACAAGGCACAATTGTTTCTTCTGTATTTACTTTGCATGGTATGTTTTCTTATTGTGCATATAAACCTCTCTCAAAGCCTTCTCACTTGTTTGTTAACATTTCTTGGTGCAAAATATTTTTCAGAACTTTTTTTTTTTTTGCAAATTATTCTTTTTATAGGTGATGGGGACAAAATCAGTCATTTCAGAAAGTGGTGGGGACATGTCCCCATTGTCCCCTGTGTAAATGACACAGTTACTGTATCTTACAATCTGGTTATCAGAATGTGATATTAAACTGCTGAAATCTGAGTGAGTTGTAATGCACAGTGGGATAATGGTATTATCAGGTTTTATTCTGTGAATGTAATTAAACTTAAAACACATTAGTGAAATACTGGGTGGGTACCTGATTAAATTAATTTTATGTGTTTGTACTGTTTTGCAAGCATTTTGTCTCATGTTGAAGACAGTTTCATAAGCCAGAGGAATCAATAGTTGCTGACAAATCCTGAAAGAGTGATGAGGTGAAATGTTGAAATCACCATTGACCAAATAAGAATAGAGTTAGTTTTTACTGTAGGGACGGACTTTAATGATGAAAAACAAAAAAACAATCAGCTGCTACATGGAGAAGATGGATGAGAAGCTGGATGCACTGTATGTGAATAAACAGACATTTGTCATTTTGCTGTGTTTGTTCACAGTGAGTTTGTGCTTGTGTGCTGTGGACTGTATGTGATGATTGAGAGATTACAAACAAACCCACCAAATCAAATGGGAGCCATAATCCCAGATAATCCTATAGAAACCTCTGCTTTACCAACAGCCAGTCAGTCATCTGGCTAGCTAGCTTCATCAGCCTGCAACTCTGACAGTCATACAGTCAGTCAGTCAACAAACCAGCTGGACTGCCACTCACTTTGTTCCTTTAATACACTACAAAGCAGCACTGACCACTGGAAGAGGTACAGCTGTTTGCAAATAGGTTTTAATAAAAAGATGTATCCACAGAATGTCTTAAGCTTGTTTGTGCTGTGTGCATTGTTTGTCTTTTGGTGTTCTGTATGTGTTTTATAGTTGGACTCATGCCTTTCCCTTCCAACCATATACATTCATTATATGATCACAGAAGGAACCAATGCATGTACAGACTCAAATTGTTCCCCTACAGTACTTGGTCAACATACAGCTTTTTCTGCATCTCAATTTATTAGAGTCTGTGATGCCTTTCACTGAAACCCTGCATCCTGGATTCAAAACTGACTAATTCCAGTCAAGTCATGTTTTTTGAACAATTACCCTTGAAAAAAGAAAAACATTAAGAAAAAATTCCATATGCCGAGGCTACTCATGATTTTCGATTGTGCCGTTGATTGGTCCACAATGTGCCACACAACAGACGGAGCTGCCCACATAAAAACGTGCCAGATGTTAATGCAAAAACAGCTCGGAGCAAGGTAACAAATCTTTGGAAAAGCTTTTTAGCTTGCTATGTGTGAAGTAGTCGAATTTTAATTTGGTGGCAGAACCCTGAGGTCACACTATGAATGACATATTGCTGCATGCCTTGGATCACTCTCTATTCTAAACATAGCACCTCCTAACCTCAGGACTTTTCACTTCATCTAGCTTTTTGCACTTCTTTTATGCTACCACTGCTGCTGCTGCTGCTGCTGCTGCTAAAAGCTCAATTCTTGCCTAATGCAATTCACCCTACCTATATTTAGAGGAATACTTCACCCTGCAAATGACCATATATACAGTATAATAATTACTCACCCCATGTTACGTTGAATTCAGGAATTCAGTTGCATGCCTCTGGTGAACAAAGAATCCAAAAACTGAGAGAATTCTTGACGAATGGAAGTCATAAGGGCCCACGTTTAACAAATATATCAAAAACAGCCACTTACAAACTCTCACACAACTCATGCAATGTAATCTATTGAGGCTCATATATCAGCAATTTTCAATGGGGAACTGAACTGAAAGTGAAACTTTGTCTTTGCCTTTTATCAAAGCCAGACTCCACTGACAAAAACTGTAATTTTACCTCACTGAACACAGTAGCAGCTGGTCTACCGCTGCCTCAATAGGTAGTTTGTTTGTGTTTTTGCATGACATTGGTAAATCCAAGCTAACCTTTTAAAACCCTAAAGTCACACAATAACACAAATAAGCTAACTGTTTGAGGCAATGGTAGACAGGCAGCTCTCGTGATACAGTACCTACTGCATCTTGTCACTGGACTGTTTCATATTGAGCAATGAAAATAAAGTTAAATTTGATCTGATGTGTCAAGATAAGTCCACTGAGAACACTTTAGTTTAAGTATATATTATAGAATGGGAGACCTATAGCTACTTATGCTCCGAATACATGCTTACAGATAACAATGGTCCATTCATGGTAGCTCTGTGTTGCTGTCTCTGTGTCCCCCTGTTTATAGGCATCTTTATACTGTTTGGGACTGTCTCATTACTCCAGGGTGCTTCCCACTGTAATGGCTGTAAGCTGTTTATCAGAGATTGTGAAGTTAATATAGGCCTATATGTGGACAGTGAGCCACACAATGGTGAGACTTACAGCTGATTAAAAGTGTTTTCAGTTGGTTTCAGTTTTGCACCCTCAATAAAGAGCAGCGCAGAGCCGCTTCTAGAAACGTTCTCTCATCCAAAGACACTCCCAGATGGGGTTCTGTCTGTCAGGGCTCTGACACACCCAGCCAATGATCGCCTGTTTGTCAGTGTCAGGCCATCAGTGAGCATTAGTCACCACAGTTTTTGCAGTATGTCACACACCATTGGCACTAGTCGGCCCTTATGTGCTTTTTTGGGCTAACTCAACATGTTGAATTAGCATCGGAGATGGTGGGGCCAGTCTGTGACTGAAGTCCTTCTGATTTTCATTTCAGTCCACCAGAAGAGAAACAGAAATAGGAAGGAATAAGTGAAGGGGGCATGAGATCTAAACAAACTTGTTATTTTAGGATAAGATTACTTTTTTAGCCATTGAGCTCTTTAGCAGAAGCAGTTCATGATTGTGTTATTGTTTGCTAGAGCATGGTAAAATATCCTTTGTTCTATCAACATCAGGTTGTGTTATTAATGTGCTAACTGGTTAACCAGCATCTTGAATCCCTCCTTAAGGTCTTCTGGTTGATATGGTCACCCCAGCAATAACATAATCCACAGCACAGCAGACTATAGGACAGGTACACTTTCCCACAAAATATTACAACTTCATTCTCAGTTCTTTGAGAACACAAATTTGTGGATTATGATTTGAATGTGCACAAAGTTTTAAACATGCTTAAAAATCTTGCTGAAACACATGTGATCTTTTAGGGCCCAGGGTTTTTTTAATTAGATGTAAAGAATTCATTCAGCATTCATGTAAACACCACCCAGCTGGTCACCAACACTGATTGAAGTTGATATCTGGTTGAATTAGGTTGGGATGTCGGGTGACCAAAATTCAATGTCAGGATGGTGTCTAATGCTAACGTCAGTCTGATGTAGAATTCTGACAACAGATGACATTGATATTTTGTTGGCTTTAAGTTGTACTGTTAGGTAACCAAATCCATTGTCTTCCAAATGTCTCATGCAAACATCATCTTGACGTAGTCGTTGAGAACAAAACCCAGCATCTGGAAAGCATCATAATATCAAAGTCCACACAATGTGAAATTCAAACGTCATTTGACATTTAAAATATTGTCAACCTGATCTTCATTCCAACCAAAATTTAACATCTGTTCATCCAAAGAGTCCAACGTCTCTCTGATGTCATATTGAGGTTCGGTGCTTGCTGGCATGTACATTTAAATAAGGTACTTTCCGCAAACAAAAGACATAAAATAGGATGGAAGAGTAAATCACGTCTACAGCCCTGTTAACTCAGCAGGGATAACATTAAATGAGAAAGGGTGAGCTAGATGAGAGTAAGTATTTGAAAGCAACAAGAGTTGCATTATAATCCATTAGGCCTATAGGCCTATTTTTTATTTCTGTACATTTTAAATTGTCACCTGGTGCCTGATCCTTTATGCTGTTCTCTATATAATTGAAGACATTTCCAACACAAACTGATACAGAACCACTCCACCCCTTAAAATCCCTGCAAAGAAAGAAAGAAAAAAAAGTAGAATCTTGATATTTACGGCAGCACTTGAAGGCAGCAGCAGCCTGATGCCTGCAGATTCAGATGAAAAGGCTCTTTTTTGGCTCCGGGCTCCTGATTGGCCGAGCCGCTTGGGAAAGGGGCGGGGCTTGTCTCTGAGTCCTGGCACCAGTCTGCTCTGCAAGCAGCGAAAGGTGGAGAGATTTTCACCTTCACACACTCTGACTGTCACACACATACACACACATACACACACACACGCGCTCTGCGAGAGAAACGGCACACATCGAAACGGTGAGTAGAGTTGCCTGTTTTACAGTTCATATCTGATATATGATGTGTCATCGCGTGTTTATCGTTGTTTACTGTAGCCTCGCGCTGCGCCATCCTCTCGTGCATTACTGAGTGAATGATGAAATTCATGTCATATTTATAGGTTTCATATTTGGGTCTCGCGCTGCAGTGGCGAGGATATGGGCCTATATTTAGCTTATCATATGGCGGACAGGCAAATTGACATAGTGGTGCACGGTGTTTCCCTTCACAATGGCAGAGGATAGTGGGCGTGTGAGGGGGGATCTCTGTGTCTCATGCAGAGGTCCGTGGATTCGTGTCTCTTTGTTATGGTGGTGCCGCAGTCGGGATGGTACACCCCTCCTGCTGAAAAATCACCAGGCTATAGTAATCCCAAGATACTCCTATAATATCCCTATATGAGCTCATAGTGCTCTTCAGTAATCATTAATGAGTGTATAGTGGCCTGATTGCATCTGTGCTATTTTAGACTGTGCCTCTTTAAGATGAGTAGTCCTATATGGGACTACAGTAACCTATAAGCTATGATTTTTGGTGGTATTAGTCTCTATAGTATTTACTACAGGGGTATAGTTTTCTCAAAGGCAGCAGGTGCACCTCCAAAGCAGTCAAGGCCACGTTATATAAAGGCTGTTTTCTGATGTTACAGACCGTATACACCAGTTTTAGGAAGAGTCTGTGATGTTCTATAGGGACTAAGCCTGTCGTTATACAATAATACCCCCCCTCCCCATTCTACACACACATACACAGCTACACACACTGCATCCTCTGTCTGTGTGGATTAGTACACATTGTTCTATCTGTTCTCATGTCTTTCTCTCTCTGGCTGTTTCTCCTTTTGGTCTTCAGTCTGTTTCACACTTTGAATTTAATGTGCAGTGTTTGAGGATAATAAATGCATCGTAAAGTCATTAATAAATGGGCGAACGCAGCACAGACACGCTGTGGGAATACTATTGTAGTAGGAGGATCTTCATTCTCCCCTTAAATTTCTCTTATAGTAGAAGTGGCTCTAAAGTTTGACTGAATGTGTATGTTCATTAACTGATGGTGCAACACTTGACTAAAGCTACATGATGTTCAAACCCAAGACACATGGCTGCTCCATTACATAAAATGGACACATTCAAGAGTCCTGTGCTTCATCAGTGCCCCATTTCAACTGCATCGTTCGGCTCAACTCGACTAAATTCACTTTTAGTGCCCATAGATGTGTAGAGAGCTGCTGACAGCGTCGGAGGCAGGGCCCTTTTCTTTCCTATCAAAGTTGTTTAGTAGTGCATGAAGCCAGAAAAGTTATATTTACATGTGCACAATTACATGGATGCTCCACTCTGCTTCAGCATCAATGGGCCAATAGAGTAAACGCACCAGAGACTTCTGCCAGTCAAGTGGCTAACTTCCTGTGTAGCCCTCTTCTACCATTAATGGGGATAAAATGATTTAATTGCGTGGCTCTTCTAGTTCTTCTAATGTTATCAGACTAAAATGATCAAATCTGGACGTTGAAATGAGTCATTTAATGGTTGTTGTGACTCAGTAAAAATGTATCCACTGATTTACAGACATTTACAATCTAAGTCTAAGGGAAGAAGTCTTTTGGAGCCCAGTTGCATTATGTGACGGACCTGGAAATTGCAATTCCACAGTTTGGCCACTATGTCAAATTGGCATCAAATCCCAGCGCTGTACCTGGGGCATGATAGTACCTCCTAAGTGTAGATGGGACTGTTGCTGATTGTCATAGCAACCATGATAGAAATCCATTCATTGGTAACTAAACAGAGGAACATCTGCACTTGATCAATTGTATGCCAGTGTAGCATACATAGTGTATGCTGTACTTTTTTGGGCTGCCATTTTTTAAAATCAGGGTCCAGTGAATAACAAAATTGTAGCAGCTATTGACGTTAGCTTGGCTATTTAGAAATGGGGAGTTTTCACAAGATGTCCCATCACTCAAATGATAATTTCTCTCTGACTTTGCAATGCTGTCCAGTATTTCAACTTCACCTTCTAGTACTGGCTCAGCTCACTTGGAACCTAACTTGAGGCAGTACCCAAAAAAAAAAAAAAAAAAAAAAAATTGGGGTATACAGTATCTCCAACTTTTGCCAATTGAAAACCATAAAAGAGCTGAGCAAGTTGAGTAGAAACATGCCATACCTTGCAGTAAAAAAGTGATATTACAAAGTAATTTTTAGCCTGACATGTTTGGATCTAGACAGGAATTTGAAATAACTGTCTGTGGGTCAGGGGACAATGGCTGGTGTTGATGGATCTGCTGATGGCTCCTGCAGGGTTAAAGAGGTCAGTCATTTTTCTAGCAGTCTCTGTTGGTGTGTTTATTTGGGGTTGTTAGATACTTTTGGCCTCTCCAGCTCTGCCTACCTGTCGCCTTGTTACCGCCTGTCTCTGCCTCTGTCACTCATATGTCACATTGCATTTCATCAAAGATCCTCTTGAGTTTTTTGACACCACTACTAGTCACAAGTCATAATCAGTATTAGATGGTGGAAGTTTAAATGTCTGGTAACACATAACATATCTTATTATAGATCAAAGCAATCTTATACATTTTAATAAAGAATCTCTTAACAGAGATTTATGATTTAATATAATATATTTTTTAGTATCTTTTGTTTTTATGTTCTTATTTTGGGAAGCTGGTAGCAGGTAGCTGATATCTGTTTATATTCCCAGCTACTCACAGCCACATGTTGAAGAGTCCTTGAGCAAGAGGCTGAACTCACGATAACTACTCCCAGCGTGTGTGAATGTAATATTATGTGAATCAAGTGTAATTTATTCGATCTTTCAGTCTATAAAACTTAAGGAAATAGAGAAAAATCCTTTTTAAATTGTTGAATATTTCCAACAAACAAGGGCTACATCAACTAAAGATAATTTTGAATGACTGAAATTCTACCTGCTTTTTGACCAATTGGTTGTTTGATGGGGAAAATATCCAGCATGTTGTCTCTAGTTTAGGTAATTGCTACGGTGTTAACTGAGTAAACTCTACCTGGTAGCGCTGTGTGTCCACCAAAGCGTTTTGTCTTGTCACAGGGCTCGACATTAACGTGTGCCCAGGGCAAGCTAACTCTGTGTTTCAGCAAGAGTTGCCTCGAGTGAAAAAACGAATGTGATGCCCACTGTAATATTATCTGAAAATAAACTATGCACTGTATCGCTGGGAGCATCCAGCTGAGCTGCAGTTACATGTCGGTCTCACCACTAAATGTTGAACAGGCCTGATTAGAAAAATCTGACATACTGGACACTATAAAAGTTCACTTTGGAGTTGATGAAATTATATACAACATAACATTACTAACATTAAATATCTCTGTAGCGCTGCATGTGAGAGAGACTCACTGTTTTTAGCCCAGTAGCTAATGTTAACGTTGCTTCAACAACAGCTCTGCGGTGATCCTATTGCTTTCAGAAGCTTTATAATCCATCCTTGAACAGCAGTGTCTTTTTGGGGACTTAGTAAAATAAATCCATAATGATAAATCTGACACTGAATGTCTTCTGTGATTATTTACCTGTTAAACTTTGGGTGAAATGCTGCACTTGATAATATATCCCACCAATCATTTTGTGATCACACAGCCTTATTAAAGTAACAACAGTGACTGTCCAACCAATGAGAATTTGGTCGGCCAAGAACATATCAACCAACCAGCTGACCAACCAGAATGTGACAGCCCTTCAACAAAGACTCCAAAACCCTTAAATATCCAATTTCCCACAGTATAACTGAGATAAAAGTAGCAAATCCTCACATTTGAGAAGCTTGAAGCAGAAAATGTTTGGCATTTTTTCTTGTAAAACCCCAATCAATTATCAAAATAGTTACTGATTAATTTTCTGTCGATCGACTAAATAATTAATAGTGTCATCTGTGGACAGAAGTGTCTGCTAAATGAATGTATTGAAATATTATACTGATACTAGGGAGTGAAAAGAAAATGGAGAAAGATGTCAGTTAAATTGTACTTATGTTTATTTGGCACACTAGGCCAATTTGCTTTATTTGGTTATCATAATAGGAGAGAGAAGATATAAGAGGTGTTCTAAATCAGAAGTTGATTGATATAAACATTTGATTTCAGTCATCGAAATCAAAATAGGAACAGAAAACACTTTGACTAGATTTGATGGTTTCTTGCAGTTGAGGACACTCAAGTTGTTATTTCAAAGTATCCTCTGCCATCTCATCTCTGCTCTCCCTTTTGTTTTGTTTTTGTGTAACAGTTTGTTCCAAATGTTCCCAACCATTGACCTATTGATCTGTACAAATGATGAGTATAACAGTGGCATAGCCTTCAGTGCTGGAAAAAAATAAAAAGGTTTAAATTGTAGATTTGAATCAGGACCTTAAAATCCAAAATCTAATTGACTTGTGGATTTGGAGATTCGTAACATCCCTAGTAGATATAGTTTTGGATTGTGGTGACTGTAAACCTATAATTTATCTTAAAACTTGTCTTTTCCTGGCATTAAAGGCTACAGTAATGCTAATGAGTGAAATAAACAGCCTCCATCTGTTTGGTCATCACATCCAAATTACCAAAGATCAGCTCTCAGAAAGCTGCTTTGAGCAGATACTCCTGAAAGGACCAATAATCTCATCCCCCAAATATAGTCACGTTACTGTTATTTGGTCAAATAAAGAGTACATTTTATATTTATGTTATATACTTTTTTCTTTCAGCATTACCCAGCACTGCCATACAGTCTTCATAAGGAAACTATTGTGTCCTCAAGGCCTGATTCATTAATTGTCTTAGTCACTGTTTCTGTCCTAGCTAATCCAGTCAGGTCTTTGATGTGGACCATTTAGAGTTGATGGCACATAATCTATATAACAGATATCTGCATATATACGCAGAACCTGTAGGCAAGGGTAAGATTTTGGTATCAGAAACATTCTCGTTTTCATTTGCAGTCTGAGTAGTATTGACCGATCATGCAGTCCATGTTAATGGCGAGAGAAGTGGAATGCATTGGCCAAAATGCAATCTCAGAACCCATCGACTGTTGTCTGATGACAGTTTGCTTTTTATGAGCTTATGTCAAAAAAGTTTTATTCATATACAGATAGCTCTCCTCTTTGTAAAGATTAGCCAAAATGAGCAGCACTCGGAGGAGGAAGTCCTGGCCCGAATATCTGTTAACTTCACCAACACCTGGAAGCTTGCCCCCCAGAAGCTTATTGTCAGGCTGATAGTCGATATGGTCTATGGGGTACAGTTCAGGTCAGGTAACATCCAAATTCTTACTTCCATGACCTTAATTTAAGTCTGGGTAATTCAACAAAGTCACTTTTAAGTATTAAGCATTTAAGAAACCTTCTTAAATCAATGTGTGTTAGCAGCAGACAGCAGACCCATTCCTGTTGCTGGCCATTTTACTCCAATGAAATGACAGTGTAGTAGGGCTGTTACTTTTTATTCAGAGTTTAGGACTTTCCTTCGGACATAAGGTGAAAAGTTTATGTTTGAGCTGTCATTACCTGTTCGAAATGTTGGCTGCAGTCTCTATAGGTGCATTAGACAATTTGATGTAGTTTGCCTTGTGATCCAACAGAGGGCGCTCTAAGAATTCACTATCATGTTGACCTATTGCATGCCCTACTGACCTATCACTAAACGAAGCTAATGTTAATGTGTTGTTTTGCTACGAAAATGGAGGACAATACCGAGCAAAGCCGTCCTGAGCGGAAAATCACGACACCAAAACATCTGAGAAGCAGCGTGTGGAAGTATTTTGGGTTCTACACCGTAGATGGCACAGTCACACACAAAGATAAGGCTGTTTGTCGACTTCGTAAAAAGCAGCTGTCTTACTCTTTAGCGACAACAAACTTGCGGGCTCACCTGCTAGCTAACCACCCAACTGAGGCAGCGGAGGCAGAGGCACCACAGACGAGCGGAGCAGCGCCAAGTGTACAGCCTCGTTTGACTGCGTATTATTCAGCACACTCAGCCTTAGCAGGCCCCTTGTCAGAAGCTCGTAAAAAGACCATCACTGATAAGATAGCAAGATTTATATGTCAGGATATGCGGCCCATTGTTGTTATTTCGGGAGAGGGGTTTCAGGACCTCATGATGGAGCTGGAGCCACGATATAAAATTCCAAGTCGCACCACAATCTCAGCACACATAGTTCAGCTGTATGACACCACACGGGAAAACAAAGACTATTTTAAAGGACAAAACACTTGCTCTTACAGCAGATGGGTGGATATCCGTGACCACGCATGCTTATGTGCCAGTCACAGCTCACTCTGTATCAGACTCATGGAAACTTGAATATTATGTTTTGTGCACTAAGGAACTAAGAGGAAGCCACACAGCTGTACACATTGCAGAAAGCATCAGCAGCACACTAGATTAGTTTGACATCTCCTGTGAAGCGGTTGTAGCGGTCGCCACTGATAATGCTCTGAACGACGTTA
Source organism: Cephalopholis sonnerati (assembly GCA_019142605.1). Classification (NCBI taxonomy): domain Eukaryota; kingdom Metazoa; phylum Chordata; class Actinopteri; order Perciformes; family Serranidae; genus Cephalopholis; species Cephalopholis sonnerati. Next base: position 36,216,348 of record JAGQAX010000010.1, read on the forward strand.
ACGTGGGAGCAGCTTTACCCATACATCCATAACTCTTAGCATTTTCCAGTCCAGAGGCTAGTCATGTCTGATCAGCTAATGAGTTTGGGAAATCACAAGCAACTTCTGCAGTGAAATACCAATTTTGAGGAACTGGGAGGTAACCATGGGTCCTGCGCAGTAGCTCTTTTACTACCCTTGAAAGACTGAACCATAGATAGCATGATAAAATGAAAAAAGAAAGGCTGACAGGCTGATGATGCCTAAGACTACAAGCAGGAAGCTAGATGGATTATCAGAGATGTTCTAATGCATGGCTGTTGTGATGATGATGCCATGATTTCTGCTTTAGAGATTGGTGGGATTACACGCAATCCCTCTCAGATTACCAGCCAAGCAGGCAGGAAGTCAGGCTAGCGGTCATCCAACCAGGTGTACTCAACATCCTCGGTCCACTTGCCAGGCAGTCACCCATTCAGAGTCACTTAAGTTTTCAATGAATCCAGCTGGCCAAGCATTTACTGTCATAATACAACACAACAATGTCGATATAATCAGCTACTTTCACAGGAAATGTGTAGGCTCTCCGGTCATTCAGTAAGTCAACAAGTCAGCCAGGCAGAGGCAGTGCAGTGGTGATATGATCTAATAGTGGTCCCCCAGGCGATCTCTAAGCCATAATAGTAGTTTGTTAAACGCAAGATTATGCAACACCTAGGGGTCAAAACATCAAGTTATCTCTCTGTGCTTCTGTCCAATATTAACCCAGGCTATAAGAAGGAGCTAGGTGCCTCTGATGGCACCCTCCAGCCATAAGGAGATATTCCTGTACCAGTAAAAAAAACTAAAAAACCTGATTTATAATAACCCACAGTGAGGAGAAACAGGACAGATGGGAGTGAAAGAAACAATGATTTGTAAGTAAAGATTGAATAGTGTTAAATGATATAGAATGACAAAGGATTGTACATACAGATTTCAGTTTGAATCAAGGTAATGAATCAATATGTCATACCTAACCAGTGATGTTGCTAGGTTAGAGTCCTGCGTTTCCACATAGGGTTGCAGGGAGATACCGGTTTTAAGGTATACTTTGGTGTGAAAATTGACAGGTATTGTGACGTATGCATTTGTTTATCTGTAGTATTGGGAAAAAATGCAACCGGATAGAGAATCCCAACTTTATTTTATTTTTTCAGAAGGGAGACACATAAAGTGCCATTAGAAAAGTTGCAAGATTCAGTTGTAATAAACCAACCTGTTTTTTCCATGATAATGCAAAATTGTGAACAACCAAAAGCAAAAAAAAAACTCTGTTTTTACCATTCCCTTACCGTCTTGTGCATATATCTTGCGCAGACGAGATCCCGTGTTCACAGTGTCAATTATCAGTATTGGTAAATAAACTCACGTGGCCACTAATTGATGATGTATTGACTCATGCCGAGGATGACCTGGTGATGCTTTAGCATCTAAGGGACTGTGTTGAAAAAATATTTTCACTGGTAGCCACTATTTTCTTAACATCTGTGCACATATCTTGTGCAACCCCATTTTGTTCATAGTGTCAATGAGTGAAAGAAAAATGTAAAATTCTTTTCAGAAAGAAAAAGCATAATTTATATTCATACAGATACAACATACATGAAAACAACCGCAAGTATAGAATTTTAACATCAAACAAGAGCATAACACAGCAGTTTGTCAAAAAACAAATTTTGTTGGAGACTCACTCAAATGACCGCCTGTGGGTCCAGGCAGGCTGTTCTCATAAATTGTTAGTATGTTTTCCCACAAAAAGTAATGCACCTAAATTTGTACGTATCCCACATATTTTGAAAGGCCATAATCACGTGACCAATGTGCTGACGGGAGTCACAAAACATGTACTTCCCCCAGGACTTTCTCCTGGAGATGCATCTTCAGAATGTGTAAATTTTGAGTGACTTTCATTTTAAGGTACGTCCTCACCATGTTTCTTTTCCTAAATCTAACCACATAGTAACTTCACTTGATTAAACTACATTTCGTAACTTAAAATTAATTATGTAACTTAACGTCAAGGACGTAACGTCATTCGTTGGGTGCTAATTCGTGGGATATTATATGAACCGTTTTAATACGATACTTTGGATCGGGGGACTCAGCGTATTGAAAATCTTTCAACATCACTGCCTCACAGCAACAGTGCTCTGTAAAACCTAATGTGTAGTTATTAAAAAAAAGAATGACATCTGACACGAATAGGATAAAAGCAGCACTGGGACTGCATCAGTTTTCACAGAAATTGGCTCATTTTTCTGCAGAAAAAAACCCATGCCAAAACATAATAAAATAATTAATCAAAATGTATTGAAAGATTTGACAATCACCTAAGAAGTTTAACTGTAAGTAATTTTGTCATTCTCTGCTCTTTGGTTGTTTTGGCTTCCCTGCCTTCAGATTTGGTGTTCCATCTTACAGCTCTCATCAACCTTGTTTCAAGCTGCAGTGGGCAGCTATTTTCAACAAAAGGCTCTGATACACCCACCGTAGAGTACCTGCTCAGCACGTAACAGACAGACAGACAGACAGACAGACAGACACAGTTAGAGAGTAGCTGGTAAACACGATGGAGCTGGGGTTTTTAGCAGCTTAACAGATAGTTATTTACTTGGAGAGTGAATATTAGACTTGAATTTATCAGGTCAGAAACAACTTCAAATAAATGCTAATGTTGTACCGTGTATGCTGGACGTGTGTAGGTGATCACCTACCTACACATTTGCCTAAATAACTTAACTGTAAGGTGATATTATGTCACATACTGTGTTTCCAGCTTATTCTACTGCCCTGAAGTGGTTAAAAAAAATCAATGCAGCTTTAGAGCGTAAAGCCTCAGTCTGAAAATGGATGCACCATATGTGCATGCATTTTTGATATCTTGCACAACAGATGTTTGTTAAGTGTTACTCAGACATAGAGTGTATGTGTCTTTTAACTTGAACAACCCTTTAATGTTCAACTACTGAGTCCATTATCTTTCTTAACACCAATGTAAATAAATATTTCAAGGCCTGGATGTATTGGAAATGATCATGTTGGGTCACACTTACTGTATTGTGATGCTCATGTGGTAACAGTTTCAGTATGTTAGAGAGTAACAGTATTGCTGCCAAGGACAGATGACGAGAGGTAAACTGCAGATAGTGTCAAGGTAAAAGTGAGGACACAGTGGGACTTCTCATTGACGCAATATTGTCTTTTCCATTTGAGTCTGTGAACATTGTGAATTTGGCCTCATGCTGTGCCGATGAGAATATGGGTGCAATCTGTTGCAAGACTTTAAGTGCATTTCATGTGCAATAGAAATTTTTAATTAATTATTGATGACCTTAGAGAATTATGTAAGCAATGAGCTATCTGTTAGAAGCCATTTTATTTTGACAGAGTGGAATTTATTGGCCTGAAATCCCTGTGATCATTCATAGTGTCTGAGGAAACAGTCACTGAAAGAGAAAATGAAAGCAAAATTCTGACCGTCTGTAGGGTCTTTATCGTGCCATCCTAAATGTATTTGTAGATTTGCTTTTGTTGAATGGTGACTTCATTTTTCCAGAAAGACTGGTGATTGGTGAGGAGGTGGGCACATGCCCCTGTTTCAGTTGTGGTTACCATGGTGATAATGACTGGTTAAAAGTGAGTCACCTTTGTGAAAATGAAAGGCCTCTCACAAAGTTCACTCACTAACACAGTAATCTTGCTCAGTGAGACAGACCCTAGCATTACAGGAACCTCTTCACCGACTCAGTCCAACAAAAAAGCTGTTTCTGGGAAAGCAGTGTTTCAGTGAGTGGGGCCACACACTGCAGGTTTGGGCTTTAAATAGGCACATTACCCAGAAATTCACTTGGGACTTGAGTCGTTGGTGTTGGATGGGCCGGATACTCGCTGGCAGTAAACAGTAATTAATATGCACCACCATAATGTGCTAAAAATAGGTTAGAACATGGTTTTGGATGTTTTTTTATGTTTTCTGTCTTCAGCTTTTATATGTGTCTTTGTGTTACAGTCAAGTAAAAGATAAAAGAAGAGACTTACATACAGTGCCAAAGTTCTGACATCACATCCAGGCTAACAGAAGCTCCTGTCTCATTGAGGGTGTCTGTCTTAGGGTTAGGGACCTATTAAAAAAGAGACTGGCAACCTTTTTGGCTAGTGATGACTTAAAATAGGAGTCCGCCATGTTGCAACGCCTTATTTCTACAGTAGTCCAGAACAGACAAAACAAACACTTGCTCTAGATAGGGCTATTCGTGTTTTCTTGTTGGTCACAGTAGTTAGCCCCTCCTTGCTGAAAGCATTGGAAAAACACTGGTTTTTAGACACTTAACTGCTTTATTCAGTGTTTTTAAATCACCATTTGATTTGGAGAGGAAGAGAAGTCTTTGGATAATTCAGCTCCCATCAAAAAAACCCTTAATGTCTGGATCAAAAAAAGGTGAGCACACTTTTTTGAGAGGAAGAATTAGGCTTCCGGTAAAATCTCCTGAACAATGAACAATGAAGGAATTGTAACCAGGAGAAGATTCAGCTGGTTGCAATCTGCAATCCTCACCATTAAACGCCACTAAATCCTACTAAATTATACACACTATTCCTTAAACCACACCACACACATCTTCACAAGCAAATCAATCACTTATCAACTCTGTAATTAGTAGTTGAAAGCTCAGGAAAAGCACTAGAAAAGCTTGTAAGTTGACTTTTGCATTAGCACGCTTTTGTCAAAACAATTCTTTTGTGTGCATTTTAAAAACTACAGCTCCTGTGAAGGTTTACCAACATATCAGTGAGTGTACTTTACATTATCAGTGCTGATTCTTCATTATGAATGAGATCCACCAACGTGTTGTTCTAATGTCTTATTTCCAACTTTTAAGCTGCTGCCCTTCTGTTCCTGCTCTTTTTAAAGCCTTCTCCAGTCAAGCTATGGCCAAAACCCGCCTTCTGTCAACCTGCTGACACTTAAAAGCCTCCTACAGACTGTGAGATTATAGCAATCTTAAAAGTTTAGTGCAGCTACACTGTGCAACATGGATCTAATAAACTTGGGTACAGTATTTAGGTTAATGTAAGCAGACTGTATGATGACAGCGCCTACTGAAAAGCAGGCTACCATGTATGTCCATTAACGTCAGTATGCAAGAACAAAATGTCATCAGCGTGCCTCATTCATCTACGCTGCTGCAGTGGTAAGACAAAAATGAAAACAAACATGAAGGAGCCCTTGCTAGTGACATTTATGTGCATCAAAAAAGTCTGAAGAAGAGGAGGAGGAGGAGGAGAATGTGGACGCGGTTGTGGCTGGGGAAAAGAGGCCAACTTGGCATACCAATTTTGCAGCAAGAGCTGAAAGTGTATTTATTAGCATCTGCTAGCATGTAGCATTGTCACGCTGATCAGTGCATCATGTCATGCTGCATTTCTATTGCTTGATTAGTAGATGTAGGTCATAACAGCAGTCACACAGTGTAATTGTCATCCCAAATTTCTGACACTGTCAGAGTTTAATCCCACGCTGTCTTTGATTGCAAGACCGTGACAACAGCCATCCTTGAACCTCCTCATTGTGCGACTGTAGGACCTCCGTTTTAGAGCTTTAGAGTTTCTTTCACGTTGGTCATCTTTTCATCAGTGTATATTGGGCTTGGATGTTAATTAAAGGCCTCTAAACCAGACATATTAAATTAAATACAATGAAATAGCAATAATAAATAATAAAGAATAATGTGTTGTTTATTTAAATGTCCAATCTCTTTCTAAAACTGAAGTCAACTGCATGACACACCTGCTGACTAAGGTGTTGTGTTGTAGAGTTTAGCTGGCCATACTCAACTTATGTCGGAACGCATATGCGTAACATACAAACTCGATCCTGTAGATTTGTTTTTTTTTTTCTTTTAATTGTGACCCAGATAAATACTGAGCGGGACATCATACAGTGTGAAAAAACATTTTGTAAGAGCTCTGTATTAGACAAACTAAGCAGTGGTGATGACCATCGACACTGACCTCCAACATGACCCCAACTCTATTTGGTATTTCTGTACTGTGATTTTTTTGTTACTCATTGGCCGACAGACACAGGATACACCAATATTTGCGGATTATCAGTTTAGATAATTTGCTTTGTTACAAAAATAAATGTTATTTAAAATGAGGATTTCTTTCTTCTGGAGCAGAAGGTTCTTCCATGCCCCTTGCATGGTTGGAAGGAGTAACTGTAGGTAAATAGTAGCATTTATTATTGATATCCATGTTGTTTTTGGAAGCAATTAAAAGCAATAAATACCGAAGAAATACAATGCAGTGCCATCATGACTTTGAAAGTAGCCGTCGCTGACCTGAGTGTAGGTTAGAGATGCAGTTTATGGATCAAACAGAGAGTTCAGAGGAAACAGCAAAGGTCGTTCTCTCCTGCTGAGGGGAAGAGGCTGAGATTCAGATCAGACCTGACATCATATGGTACAGTAGAGCCAGGCAGGATGGGATGGCCGTGTGTCTTTTGTCATCATCCTCCTCCAGCGAGCTTCCATCAGTGTGTGTTTGTGGTTTGAAACAAGCAAAGGTCTTTTCTGTGCTGCTGATAGCAGAGGCTGAGATTCAGATTGGACCTGACACCAGACAGTACAGTAGAGTGAGGGAAGGATAAGAACAAAATGTTCCCTTCCATCGACGGTCTTTAATGCATTAAAACATGAACCCTGTGCACAGGACAGCAGCAAGAGTTTAGGTTTTAATTAGAGTAGAAGTAACAAATCACAGCTCATCTTCGTATTGTTGAGTAGGATTTGGTTTGTTTTTACTTTGTGAAGACAATGTGGATTCACTGTGTTTGATCAAATTTGAATTCTGTTGTTGGTACATTTCAAGCCAGAGTGAGCTGGGTGTAGTGTACTGCCGGCTGTTCTCATTCACCATTCATAAATATACATATGAAATGTAATGTACTATAATTTGTATATAACCCACATAATCATAAGCCAGGTGGCTGTGATCACATGACCTGATGTGCTGCAGGCTGCCCTCTGTTATATGATGGGAGCAAAGGAGGAAGACAGGTCATATAGTATAAAGAGCGACAAAGTCTGAGTCAGGAGTTGGTCAGCATGGTGAATGGGTCAAACATGCACAAGACTCTAGTTCAAGAGACTGGGACTGGTGTTCTGTTTTAAACCAAAAGTCAATGCTGAGTTATTTTAAGTCACGTCACATCATGTCATGTCACATTAAGGGGCTGTACTTCATGAGATATATGCACCGTTGTATTAGGAAACGTTGTATACTGACAATTTGTTATGGAATTCTGAACACTGAAATATGTAACAGTTTCAACAACAGGTTGGGTATGGGGGCACGATGTGTTAGATGTTCATCAAAATAGGATGTGAGTGGTGGATGCATACACTAAACATTTTACTGCTTGCAGCAGGTAGAAACAAGTAATTGAATCTAGCGGAAGGAGTGGTTCAGATATTTTCATAGTCAGTCTATGCTGTCATCCCACCCATTTGCTAATCATAATTTTCAGGGAAAGTTTGGTAGAATTTGAAAATGGTTACAAGCACATCACTTGTCCGTTTTTACAAATAATTAGCTCAATGGCATGAAAAGACAAGGTGAGAAAAGTCTAACATATCAGATTCAGAGCCATCAAAGACACAGTGCCACACTTTGTAGATACTGACATTGTAGTAGGTCAGGCTGTTCTTGTTTGTACATATATACTTACGAAAAGCAATGCTTTACAATTCGGAATCATGAGCGAGTAATTTGTGTATATTCAAGTAATTGGGAAGGCTGCAATCACGTGATCAATGTGCTGACAGTAGTAAAGAAGGAAGTAGAAAAAAGAGTCGAGAAATCTAAAGAACAGTCTGTGTAAGGAGACAGTTTAGGGGATTGGGTCAAACAAGACAGGACTTTCCCCCAGAAGACTGGTGTTCAGTGTTCAGAAGTATGTGAAGCCATGTGAACTCTGAGTTTTCTAAAGGTATGTCGTCATCATGCTAATTTGTTAGATTCATTCAAACTATTGTATGGGAACACATTGAAAAGTTTACTGTTTGTATGGGAAAATGTGCTGTTGACAAGGAGGTTGAAATGGCTCAAAAATTAATCTTCTCCTAAGATTATGTAGTTTAGTAATGGTTTTGTATGATATAATAAATGGATACATGCACTGGGAAAAGGGTTACAGTATACTGTAGTATAGTATATACAGTAAATAGTATAAATAAACTAGATTAAGGGCATGTATTGCAAGCATGTGGTGTTTGTTTCTGTTACTGACTATTTTACATTCAATTTTCTGAACCAATTCCAACTCAGTTTCAAACCCACAAATCACAGCAGTCCAAATACAGTCCTTAGGGTATGACTCACCATCAGCTACATGTGCCTCCATAAAGAAATATATCTGAAAATGTTACTGTGTGTAGTCCCGGTTAGTCACTTTATTGAAGGTGTTCTGAGCCACAATAAGTAGCAAAATATGCCTTGTTACCTTTAAATTGTAGGTCTTGCCCTAGGAAACATTGAGCAAAGGATGTTGACTTATTATATTTCCTTTCCAAAGGACGCATGTAGCCTTCAGCGGCTTCCATCTGCTTCTTTTCTCATCCTTTCCTTGTATCCTTTGTTCATGCTGTCTCTCCTCCCACACTCTCCTTTGCATTAATAAACAACAGGAGTGCTTTTGCTTTAATACTGATGCAGTTTGGGGAACTGGGAGTTCTGGAATAAATATATGTGCATTGGTGGAAGATGTATGAAGAGCTTTTACTTATCAACTGTGGCAGTACCATGTTATATAATACAAAATTTTACTTCAGTAAAAGTACAAATGTTTTAGCATCAAAATTTGAATATAGTACTAAAAGTAACAGTGCTCATTATGCAGAGTGTATGTCATATTATTGGATTACAATCATTGAAGCATTAATGTGTTCATCACTTGAATGTTGCAGCTGGCAAAAGTGGAGCGTTACTTTATTTATTTATTCATTTTTTTACCAGGTAGCTTTTGAGTTTTCCCCTGGGGATTAAAAAAGCCTTTTCTTATCTTAATCTATGATATTACATCATAGTTTATTTGCTAATTGTATTTAGTATTGTTAATCCAAACATGCAGAGTAAGTAGAAGCTCAAATACATATCAGAAGTACAATATAAGTGTAGTGGAGCATAAATATAAAATGGCAGGACGTGGAAAACTTTAGTTAAATGTACTTAGTTACTTTCCAGTGTAGGGCGTGGTGATATGGAGAAATTTAAATATTACAATGTTTTTGACCGAAGACCTTGATATTAATATTGCATCAATAGTGGGGTTTGACTGGTGCTTTTGCAAAATATTTACACAATGAGATAAAAAAAATCATCAATAATGTGGATATAATGACTAAATAGGCAAAGGCAAATAATGGAATAGCTAGAACAGACTGGTACGTTCAGAAAATTACATTACTGTGATGCAGCCTTTAAAAAAAGTGAAAGACAACATGAGATTATGATAATCCAAAATCTAAGATAATATGTAGTCTTATATCAAGATGTCTATGTGATATTGATATATTGCCCAGCCCTACTTAAAAAAACTAATGTATACCAGCAGCTTTATCACTGGCCTGTGTTGTGAAACTAGGTCTATAGTAGAGCGGAAGCCTTCTTGTCAGCTGATTGGTATGCTGTTGTCAATTGCTGGTGTTACTCTCTTAAGGCTGCGTGTTCACCAAAACATTTTTTTCCCGCTAAAAACGGCAGGTGCTCGCCTGAAAAAAAAAAAAAAAACACTTAGTTTGGAGTGCGAGAGCACTTTGAGGGTGCAGTGTTTTTTTCAGCTGAGACGCTTTGGTTGCATGTGGTTACTATGATATGGAATATCCACGAAAATAAGAATGTCAGAACACAGTAGAGAACCTGCTTGCTCTGGGCCTTGCTTTGGATGTAGGGAAGGCTGAAGCACATAGGGAGAGAGGACGGACCAACTGGTGTATGTGGCCAGCAGTATTCATTTCTCCTCCAGTGTTGTCATTGATGTTTTGTCTTTGTGGTATTTGTCCCACTCCTGCTGTACTGTGATTGGATGGCTGGGTAGCCTTTTTTCCAAAGTCTTAACAGTTTTTATCTTTTTGCAATCAGACAAAAAAAGAAAAAGTTAAAAGCGCAGTGCTTTGCACAGAAGAAATGCTCTGCCCTTCATCACACTGCTGCCATTTGTAGAATAATGTTGATACATGACACAAGGGTCCTATGGGAGAGCCCGTGGTTTTGCGACCCATACACCAGCCCAACCTGTCTCCTTTCAAGTCCACTCGGGACTGCTTTCTTGTCAGTGTATTGGTCATGTGATCGTGTTCTTCCAATATACATGGGTTATGCATGAATTACTGGATCATGATTACAATAACGGATATGTAGGAATTTGGCTGCATTACTTTTCATATGAAAATGTACAAACAGTTTATGAAAACAACCTGGATTTGAAAAAACAGAAGGCTATTCAGAGTGTTTCTTTAGTGTTCTTAATGTTTCAAATCACAGGCAGTCCACAAGCTCCCCATGTGGCATCTCTTGTCACTGATGTAGCATTGATGAGTAGTTTTATTCCTGAGGAGGAACACAACAGCGTAGCATTCAGCGCAACCTCTTAGCCTGTGCAGGTAGGTGCCAACATAGGGGGACAGAGTTTAGGTATTAGAAGCTGTATGGGGAAAGGCAGTCAGTAGCTGGTTCATGCCTTGTTTGGACTTTGGTCACATGACTACATATTAAATGTATATCAGAGGCTGAACCACACAGAAATAAAAATGTGTTGTCCTTTAACCATTCTCCAATGAGAACATAAACATACAAACAAACACACCTGGACATGGACACTCAGAGCTGCAGTGTAAACACAGAGGGTGAAATGATTCAAAGATATGCAGCTTCTGCACTGTTCTCATTTACCTCCATTGTTTGGTCTCCTTCACTGGCTCCTAAGTGTTTTCTCCATCTCATCTCCTGCGTGCGCACTTCATTTTCTTGATCATCTCTCACTTTGAAACACAGTGCAGAGCCACATCTGACAGCTTTGCGCAGTTAGTCATCGGTCTGTTGAATAAGCTGACTGTCTGCACCTTTCTCTCATGTACTGACGCCATGTGTAAGTGTGTGTCCATGTATGTGTGTTGTGTGTGTTAATGTGTGGATAGGTTGACACAGTGTGTTGTCAGCAGTAATCTAAACTGCTGCTCATCAGAGATACACTGTGTGTGCGTGTGTGTGTGTGTGTGTGTGTTTGAGCTTTTGCCCATCAAGAAGAGACAGCGAGGAGCTGCTGAGTCACCATGGCGACTGGCTGGGCAGCCATGACAGGATTTTGTTAACACATTAGATGCCATGAGTCTGGAAACATCTCCAAATTACAGCCTTGGTGGTGCAGTTCCTTCAATTCCCCCTCTGTCCTTAATGTTTAGTCACTAAGAAGGATTATTTTTTTGTATCTTCATCCATATAAACTATTTACATCCTCTAATCCCACAGAATCCCTGCCATATCTTTGTTGTGAAAACACATGAAAAGGAAAAAAGCAAGTGGGAACTTTTCCAGCATGTCTGTAGCTGTGGTTTAAACAGATTGTGCTGACGGGGTGGTAACTTTCAGAGTCAAGATTACTGAGCTAATGGACTCCCAGACACATTTCAGCTGTCTAGATTTTTAGCTTCTACATCAATCAGGGTTCTCATTTATCTTCTGCGTCGGGGGAAGTCATTGTAGACATCCAACACGTTGACTCTGAAAGAAGCAGTTTGTTCTTTTAGGATGTATGCTTGTTTGGAATCTAAGCACGCTGATAATCTCACTGATAATCTAAGGAAATTGATATTGATGTTCACATTTAAGTGCAGGTAACACAGCAAACAAGATTAGTTCCTAAAATCTATAGACAGTGTAGCTTAATATGATTTAAATGTACATTATCTCATTTAGTAGGTTTAGCTTTTGCTTATTTCTATCTGGCAAACACAGAGAAACATGACCATTAATTTAGAATCATGTGTCTTTCAGATGTCTTGTCCATATCAGACAGGTCATAATATATTGCACTTGGCTGTTCACATGAAAAATGACAATAGATTTATAGAAATAGATTTGTCAAAAAAATGCACAAAGAGAACTACAAACGGTTAAGACCATAGCCTTTATTTAAAGATAGACGACATGACAGCTCCCCCAAAGTGAAGCCAAAACATCTCGATTGCTCCCTGGTGGCTGGCTGCAGCACAGGTCATAAACCCTGTCTCCTCATTGTTAGCAGATGGGATACGAGTCAAACTACAAGATCAAAGAGTACATCAAATAAATTTCTCCCAAAGGTAATTTTTGTCACTTTGGTTAGTTCTTGTCATGCTGATGTTTGTTAGAGTGGCTGTTTTTCTGATAGGTTTGGGTCTAATTAGATATTTGATGCTTTTAGAAGGAGGTTTAATGTCACAATTACCAGCTGTGTGAGCCATCGGTGTGATCAGTGGTGCTGCTTGTGAATGGTTGGACGAGGAGGAGGTGAAGATGCGTCATCCATCTTTATACAGTCATTGGTTCAAACCCTGGCACCTCTCTTACCTCAGCAAAGCTTACCAGTCACGACGTGAAGTGGATTGGAAAGTTAATTACAGAAATGGTGGGACACAGAGCCCCCTAATGTGACATTGGAGAGATGTGGAAGGGGGCATCCGACAAGCAGCGCTAGCACTGGCTCCATTAGTCCAATATTCCCTCTCCTTTTCACTTTGTTTGAGTTTCTGCCAACTCCTGGGCAAAATATCTGTCTCTTTAGCTGCTAAATGTGCCACTGTGTTCACTAGCTGGGTGCTAACTGAGTCTGTCTGCTGTTTGATGCTGAGCAGGTAGTGTGCAGTGGGTTTATAGGAGCTGTTTTCACTAAAAATAGGACTGACGTTGATGAAAGCAGTGAGAATGAACAAAACAGTTAGCTGAAAGATGCTGAAATGTTCCTCAGAGAAGGGAGCTGAAGGGGTGATTATTCTCAGTAGGCTCATCACGAAAAGTGACTGTTTACATCTTACACATAGTTATGGAAAACACTGGTAAAATTAAAATATTGATTAGTGCAACTTTCAGATGTCCGCATTTTTTAAATTAAGACTTTCTATGGAGTAGCTTTAATTGTCTCTCAAGTGGAAATATTTACAATTAATTGATATGAATAACTCAAATGGAGTGTGAATGAAGTGTTTTCAATGGTGAACCAGAGTCAAAATCAGCAGAATTTAGCATGGTTCCTTTTTTGTTTTTTTTTTAGCTTGTAATGTGATAAACAGTATTAGAATTAAGAACTAAGAAAACTTTATTTTCACTGCGGAAAATGTGTGGTAATCAGACCTCTTGGTGGATTTCCTAGTATTTTTCATCCATTTCAGCCTAATTTATGACCTTATTACAGTGCACATACAATATATGCTTCCTCTGATATATGTCCAGTATCAGCAGTTCTTCATAAAGTAGCTCAGCACTCACTCTTTGAAGTTGCAGTGCAGCTGGTTTAGAGGTGAATGGGTAATTTTCTACATATAGTCTTACAGCTAAATTGTTACAGTGCTATACAGTGCAGTTATACCCATGAGGGCAGAGCTCCAGCTCACATATACTGAGGTGCTGCCGGGATGGATTAAATTAATTAAATACATGCATAATATCTGACCTTTTTAAACTTTTGAAGTCGTACCACTTTAAGTCCCTATACTTAAGCTATGATGTAAGAGAGGAAACAACATATTTAATCACAGTAACAAGTTTTCTCCTGTCAGAAATAACATGATTGGCTATAGGGTTGCAGCAACAGTGTGAGATTTTCCCGGTACAATAACCATCTCAGAAGATATCATAGTTTCACGGTATCATGATATTACAGAATTGATATCATTATCAGTCATACTGACCCTTACAGGAATGAAAATGGAAGGGTTATTTTTGGTTGAACAAATGTTTTATTGCTACAAATGAAACTTGCATGTGTAAAAAGTCTTCCCTTTGAAAATAACTAAAATAAAGGTGAGATTTTCTGTCCAGTTGCATTTTTTTTTCAATACTGTAGATAAGCAAATGTACACACCATGACATCTATCAACTTTTATATCATGGTATACATTGAAACCCATGTATTGCAGCAATCCTAATTGGCTCTTAGGTAACTAGGGATGGGTCTAATGACTAATTTCCCTGACATGTAAATGGAAGTTCAAACTTACAAGTAAGAAAACACTCATAAAGCAGTCATAAGATCCATTTTACACTGCCTGTTCAAGGTGGGACCATGCTGCCACACTGTTCTGTATCTAAGGTTTGATTGTGGAATGGGGAGGCAGAGTTTTCTCACCTCTGAGTTGGAAAGAGAGGTAGTAACAGTGCTGAAATGATGTCTGTATAAATGGAGCAGCTAGTAGTACGGGATCATGGGTGGCACAGGTGTAAGGTTTTGACGACACGTTATGCGTGTGACCCACTATGGCAGAGTTAAAAAGTAGCTGATAGCAGCTAGCCGCTAACTCGAAGAAGATCAGCAGCCAAAAATGTCCCTCTCTGCACGAGATCAACCGCCATATAACAGGGACAGGAAATGATTATTATTGCCATGTTATGCCATTGGTATTGTTTAGAAAGTGTGTGTGTGAGTGTGTTACATGTCAGGCAAGTTGCGCATGATGCCGCCATTTTTTGGTACTGTGTAAAAATGCAAAGGCAGCATAAAGAAGGGACTTTGTAGTGGCTCTATAGTAGTGATGTCCAAATGAAGCTTCATGAACCACCAGTTGTATTTGCTGAACCCACTAGATGGCGCTTTTGGTGTAATGAAAAAGGCTCAAGGGATGGTAATGCAGTTTGGTTTCAACTAGCAATGGCCAAATACAGCTTCATGAACCATTTTTAATATTTTTGGTCCACTCTGGCACTCTTTGTTCAACATAGGGTTGAAACCAAACTGCATTGCCACCCCTTGAGCCTTCATTACACCAAGTGCTCCTTCTAGTGGGTTCAGCAAATACAACTGATGTATCATGAAGCTTCATTTGGACATCACTACTCTATAGCACGATCTTTGTGTAAAAAGCACTACTATTGAGAACAACTGGATCCATAAGGTTAAATATTGTCTGAAAAAATATTGAATATATTATGAGATCAATTCGAAATTGTTAATCACATTTTTCAATAACCCAATTGTGTTTTCATTGCAGCTGAAATATATGGCACTTTGTACCTTGTATTATGAACTTTGCACATTATCCTTCAAAACATGACAACACCTCACTAAATAAAAGTAAACGAGTAAATATCTACTGAAACAATATTCTTGAGAATAATAAATCTTTTGGAAAAATGCCTGATTGTTACAATGGCTTTTTCATGGGGTGAAAATAATCACATAGAATAATAATGCTTTAAAACATAACTTTAACCAATGAGTATTTTTGGTGCCAACTAGCGATGGGTAGCAACATTTAAATAACTAGCTGACTAATTGCGCACATCACTATTTTTTGGTGGCATGCAGTGTTAAAAGGCAAAACTCACTAAACTCACATTAAAAAGTTTTTTTATCGGCTGAACAGAGTTTACCTTTGTTTTTAGGCTTTATGCTGCTCAGTACATCAATGTGATGTACAGTAAGCTATCTGAAGAGACAGCTTTTATTATACAGACAGGCCCAAATGACTGCTTATGAAAAAACAGTTGATTTAGTGCCTAATGATCGTCTCTGGCTACATTCTGACTGCTTTTTATTTTTAACTGTATCACTGGTGATCCAAACCAAATTCCCAACCCAAATGTGAAGTGATGCTGTCGATGATATTTATTGTGGGATGACCAGAACACAAACGCACCCTGTTATTCTCTCCCACCCACCCACTCAGTCTCTATCTTTCTGTCTGTCCTCCTGTCTCTATGCCTCTCTATCTCTTCACCTGTGTGTGAACCCTCCAGGAGGCTGGACAACAGAACTGAAAGCTGCAGTGTTGGCCACTTGCTGTCCTTCAGTGAATTCAGAGCTGCTGGGAGACTGAAAGTGCTGCTAAAGCAGTGATGTGCTTCACTGTACGCCAGGCCACGAGGCTGGTTGCACATTAATTTATCATGATGACACTGAGCTGGAAAACCTCTCTGCCACTTTACATAATACAACCACCATAAAGTCCAGCAATAAACAGAGATGCTATGTTATTAAAATGAACTGGAAAACTAGTTAGAAATCAATTTTATGTTGTGGCAATAATGTTTTCTAAACCAAGCAGAGATTTTTGGTTTGATTCTTGATTACATTTTCAGCGAACAACAATCCCATAGATGCAGGAGGGAGCAGCTCCCTGGGGCCACTAACCTCTCCAATCACTGTTGTTACATCATTGGCACAGACTCACTTATTGTACTGTGACTCATCACTGAGCTGAACTGACCTGTGGCTCAGCTCTAAAGCCAACTTGTGTCATACTGTGGAGCAAAAACAGCCTGAACCCAGATATTTATTGTTTTGTTTTACTGTCTTGAGTAATTCAGACCTGTCTGTCTTCAGGCAGATCAGTCAGCATCAGAGGAGCTCTGTTGTCTTGCTTAAATGGCTCTGTGACAGTAATTGATAGTTGTGTGGACAGTCTTCTGGTCATAAACCCATTTCTCCAGACTGTGAGCATCCACTTCTTCTATTATTCACAGGACTGTGGTGAACAGACAGTAATTACATCATCACATTGGGGCTCATGAAAGAGCCACCCATACAAACAGAATTATCCTCAAGTGGCACGTATGAGTGATTTAAGAGAATTTGTGACGTTAATCAATTGTAACACATACTTAGAATTTTCTCTTCAGGTACAAATGAAATTCATAAGTTGTCATACCAGTAGTGTACAAATAGTTTGCCTCTTTCCACAGCAGAAAAACACGTGATAGACATCAGAATAATAAAGCATAATCTGAATTATGGTTGAGCGATGCCCCAGTTGACGATGACTTTATTGTGGGGGTGCAAAAATATGCACTAATCAACCACCCGAACTGGACATGACCCGCAAACTGCAGACTTTATGCATTACAATAGCACAACTGTCAGGATTGAGGGCTGAGACAAGGAGAGAGACAACCAGAAACTGACCACTACGTTACGGGTACGAGATAGAGACAGAGTGGGAAAAAGAAGGTGTAAGGTGGACTATCACATGCAATTAGTACATTTACATGACCTGAGAGAAAATTGATTTATTGTGTTTGTTCAGCCAAAAGCGGACATTTAAAGTACACGTAAACGTGTTAGTCCAACTGAAATTGTACTCAATCAAATTTCTCAAAGTCAGGCTAACACACCCAGGTAACGCGATTGGGAGTCAAATTACTCCTTCATGTATACAGTCAATCGGGCCAAAACTGACCTAGGCGCTTTGTGCATGCTCCACAGTTTCTGCCCCAGGCTTTGACCTGAAAGTCGAATAGCATTAAATGCGATACAGAAGAAGAAGAAGAAGCCGGTAACAACAGGGCCAAATCTATATCCAGAGCTGTACATTTTTGGATCAGTGAGGAGACACAGTTCATGCTGTGTCATCTGAAAGGGTTAAATATATTAAAAAACATGATTTGGAGGAAAACACTAAATGGCAACCTGTTCAAAAAAGTGGCACAACAGTTAGAAGATGCTCGATTGTTTGGTCTGTGACATAGTAGGTCAACTGGAAAAAGGTCCAATACTAACAAGCTGAAAGGGGCATATCACCACCTATGGAAGCGGAGACATACTTCGGTCAATAAATTGATTCCCCTCCTGTGCTTGTACACTGGGACAAGGACAGTAGTCCAATTAAATAGCCTAGTCAAGCTGTAACCGTAGCCCAACTTAACTGTGCATGTAAAGGTACTGAATGTTTCTGTAGGCCTAAATGTTAATGACTTACTCTGAGCGCTGCTTTACCACTTTTTGACCTCCGAAACCTGTGATATTTTTATAATGTTATCTGTAAATTAAACACACAAAAAAACAGTCAGCCCAGCAGATATTGATCAGTGATGGCGGCAGTGCTTCAAGATGGTGGTGACAAACTTAGTCACTTAAGGTTACCACTTCACCCATCTGGCAGCCTACAGTTCATCTGATGGATAAAACAGAATGGTTACTTTGCATGAAATGAATGGCATGCACCGCAAACCCGTGGCTCAGTGTTGGTGTGGGGGGCTTTTAAATCAAGGTATTCGGCTCAGTGATCAATGTATGACAGCCATAGTCTGAATACAACAGGTTTGTTCAGTTAAGAAGGTTTGGTGAGACAAGACAGTCAAATGAGCAAA
This sequence comes from Cephalopholis sonnerati, assembly GCA_019142605.1. Lineage (NCBI taxonomy): Eukaryota > Metazoa > Chordata > Actinopteri > Perciformes > Serranidae > Cephalopholis > Cephalopholis sonnerati. The sequence continues at coordinate 36,234,708 of JAGQAX010000010.1, forward strand.
CCTAGTAGTCATTTAAGAGAGATTTTGAATTAAATTACAAATCTGTTCTTGCATGAGGACCATTATATCATGACTGAAACAGTTCACTTCCTCATGTAACTGACAACGACTGACCAGCATTTGATTAATGTTTGTCTCAGTAAAGTCACCATATGATATAATGCATGTGTGCAGTAGAAGTGCATGCATGTGAAGTTTCAAATGCTTTGAACATACAAGAATTAAACACTAAAACATGTAGAATCACATTAAGGGGACAGTTACCCCAAATCAAAAATACACGTATTTTCCTTTCTTGTAGTGCTGTTTATCAGTTTAGATTGTTTTGTTATGAGTTCCCGAGTTTCTGAGATATCGGCTGTAGAGATGTCTGCCTTCTCTCCAGTACAATAGAACTAGATGGCACTCAGCAGTTACTCTAGATAATCTACAGACCTTGTTGTGAACAGTTTTATGTAGAAACTATTTTCTTCCTACCAAACTATACTGACTCCGCCAACTGCATCACCACGTAGATGGAAGCATGCATCTACTCATGGACGAGAGGCTCGTGCTTTTGACAGTGCAAGACGTGAACCTTAAAGGAGAAGTCCAGTATTTTGCACTTTGAGCCCCATTCCTGGTGTGTTTATGATGAAATAGAGTGGTTAAGACCAAAATCTTGACGATTGCTCCTTCTCTGACAATTTGAGAGAATTTGTCTTTCCCCTGCCTGGCTCAACAATGCTGTCTATGACCATGTGTAAATCTGTCCTAAAACCACCTTAAACATTCGTTTTCAAAGCCATGAAACTCACCGAGTGGTCAGTGGTGTTCGTTGATGTTCCCACATAAAAATCGCAGCAAACTGTGATTTCCGTGATGATTTATTGTCCATGCATTGATTTCCTATAGGAAGCCTCATTGTCTGTTGGTAGTAATCCACCACCGGAAATGGAAAGGGGGTTGTTTACGACAAGGTTGTAGTCATTGTAGTCTTTTAGCTCAGCGAACGTGCTGGCTCGACAGTGCAGTGTGCGCTCCTCCTCTTCGGAGGAATTCTCCTGCAGTCGGCCCCATTATTACTCGCTTGTAAACAACCTGCGTTGTACGATGTCTTTGAACACAACGCCAACCTTCTTCTTCTGCTTCTTTCTGTGTCCCATTACATTGCAATGGTTTCCTGCCGGTTGGCCACACCCACGTAAAGGAGCATTATCGCTATCAAGTGGGCTGGAGTGTATAACGCTTCAGGGTCAAACGAACGATCAAGTGGAAGTTTACACACGGGTGTGAGGCAGCTGAAAAAATAGTTCCACAATCCAGATGAATAGTGAAAACACGGATGGAAACCACAGTTTGCTACAGTTTTTATGTTGGAACATCAACAAACACCACTGTCCACTCGGTGAGTTTCATGGCTTTGAAAACGAATGTTTAAGGTGGTTTTAGGACAGATTTACACATGGTCATAAACAGCATTGTTAAGCCAGGCAGGGGAAAGCCAAATTCTCTCGAATTCTCAGAGAAGGAGCAGTCGTCAAGATTTTGGTCTTAACCACTCTATTTCATCATAAACAACCCAGGAATGGGGCTCAAAGTGCAAAATACTGGACTTCTCCTTTAATGGCATTCTCCTCCACTGAGCTGTAACGTTAGCTAGCTCGGTTGTGCTAGGTGAGCTTGCAGTAGATGCACTCTTCCTTCTGCAGAGTAATACAGTCAGCAGGTGTGGTTCAGTATAAAGAAAATAGTCCCAACATGAAACTGCTCACAACAAGGTCTGTGGATTATCTTGAGTAACCAGGTCATGATTCCTGCAGAGACATTGCTGTTGAGTTTTTCAAATGTATTTTTTAGTACTTTGAGCACCACAAGCTGAGGGCCATCTAGTTCCATTACATTAGAGAGAATGCAGAAATCTCTCCAGCCGATATCTCCGACACTCAGCAACCCACACCAAAACAATCTAGATGCCATGGCCAATTATGTTTGTTCTAACAGCTTCACTGTTAGCTGCTAACAGGGGAGGCAGTGAGACATTTCCATGAGGATGAAACAGCAGGTTGTTCACATTGTCATTGTGCTGAGAACAGAAGAGAGAGGACCAACTCAGTTTTTAGTATAATCAAACTTAGTTGATGTATCTGTAACTATAACTATAGGATCTATAACATTATTTAGCCTGTAAAGTAAAAACATTAGTATACAATACCACAGAAACATAAATTGCAATTTATCAGAACATTTAAAGTTGTACATTCAGTCAGTTTGGGACCAAATCACAAAATGTTCCTGCTACTACTGATATGTGTACAGCACAGTGACAGAAGGGAGGTGGAGCTTTATTTAGGTGATGGTTCATGTTCACACACACACACATAAACACAAAAATATCAGCCACCAAATCTCTCTTGTATTTTCGTGGTACATTTATGTGTTTGATTTCCTGCCAATCTGTGGCCATTGCGTGTGTGTGCATTTGTGTTTGTGTGTGTATATGTGTGTTTGATAGTGTTTGCCTGTGTATGCTTGCGTGAGAACTGTCAGTGTTTTGGAGGATGAGATGATTATGTAGCAGAAGGCTGGGTTCAGAGAGGGAGAGGTGGCGGATGCTGGAGCAGGGGATTGTGGGTGCAGAGATAGTTTTTAATCCCTTTGAGTGCAACAGCTGTCATCATCATCATCATCATCATCATCATCATCATCTCATCATCTCTCCCTTTCTCTCTCTTCATCTTCTCTCTCTTTCATGCATGCACGCACACACAAACACACACACACACACACACAGTTTTTACTTACCACCAGTTACATCATAATGCCTCTGTGTAAGATTCATATTATACACTTATGTCAAATTATACACTTATGTCAAAGTTGACCACACTAGTGGTCCACGTCAGATTATTATTGCATCCATTCACAAATCTGCAGATTGCAACGATTCCTTTGAAATGAATTGATTTTTGTCTAATATATGCTGTTAAATGCTTGTTTGCCCTTAGTTATTTAGTTATAATCACTTTAAAGCTGCATGAATGGATTTTTTTTGGTCACTTGGGGGAAGCAGAAAACCTGAAAACACAACACTGACATATGGTTATCCTAAAAAATTGCTATGCCTAAAGTGCTGGCAAAAAATTGTCACACCAGCACACACAAACGTTGGCAGTCATTTATACCCTTGTCCACTCATATTAACGCATATACGGTATGTGGGTTTTTTAAACATGGGAAAACCTGCAAAAAAAAAAAACTTTTTCTTTTTGTTTGTTTTTTTTTTGTTTTGTTTTTTTACTGGTGTGCCACGTTTGGCATCGCAAATGCACAGGAAAACAGGATAGTAAACATCAGAAAGCAGCATGGAGGCCAGTGAAAATGTACTGGTGGTTAGTTCTTTTTATGTCTGTTACTTAATACAGTCTCTCTTTTAAACTCAGGGCCAACTAACTTAGTGCAATGTTTAAATGCTGCTTACATGGACACACAGGGTATTTTGTGGCAGTGCGTCATTGAATTGCACTGGAAAAGGGGCAAAATTAGTGTGTCCACACAGGCTGTCTTATTGCCATCACTAGCAATCAGAGCTGGAGGTTTTGTTGCAGTGGGAAAGTGGTTTTAGAGTCATATTCCTGGCCACCTGCCGAAAATATCTGCATCTCTAGATGCCAAATACTCCACTATGTTCACCAGCCAGTCATTAACTGTCTGCTTTTCCTTTGGTGCTACGCTGGTAACAGTAACATACAGATGTTGCAGTTTTTGGACAGCGAATGGGATATTTGCTGAAGTCTGTCACGACACAATCTAGCTTGGATGTGATTCACTGGCCTGTGATATGATAGAAGACAATATCATTTGATCGTTTAATGAAAACTGTTATAGCAGAAGTTGCCATCCCTTTCCTTTTGCTTATGGGCATAAAAGATGAAAACAGCACATAAATAATTTAAATAATTGTAACTGCTTAAGTGCCGTAAAGTTTACTTTAACTTGACTCCACTAACACCTACAATAGTACAGGAGATAAGTTAAAGAAACCAGAAGAACTCTTGATGATGTTTTTCATAAAACTTGAAGGCAAACTTCTCCCAACACCCATAAAACTTGGATTAACAACAAGATAATTTAACAAAAGTATAAAATAATGCTCAATAATAACTGTCAAAGTTCAGAGACAAAACAAGTGTTTTTTGCTTATCAAACATCATTAGCTTACTCACTTAAAAATGCATAAATTAGCCTAGCAGCTAGTGAAGATTCTTTCTGCTTAAAGCTTAACAAATTCCACGTTCTATTTATACTTTTTCTTACACACTATTGGTTTAAATCACTGCATCTCCCAACTGAACACCACGGTTGAATTTCAGCATGCATGTATTTTCCAACCGAACATTGTTGAAACAGAGCAAATAATGTTGCTGTAGTAAAAAGTTAGCAGCGTGAGATGCCCGTCCAGGCAGATACTTATGTTGTATCTTGTAACACTATTGTTTACTTATGGTATGTACTTTGTCTGTTGATCGGTATATTCTCTGAAATTGATAATATTTCCACACTGTTGATATATTCTCGAGTAAACAACGTTATCCTCATCATCTTTCTCTTGGATGCTCGCCATCTGCCTGCTGCTGTTTGATGGTGACACAGTCTTTCAAAATAAAGGCATAACCTAAAAATGATGATATACATCAATGTTTTCACTTTGCACTGATGGTATTAGATTGTTGATCATTGAATAATATATTGATCCAGAACAATGGATTGTTACACACATAATATAGGATAGCATTAAGAAAGTCTTTCACACCCTTTGCCACTGTACAACTGGCAATAGTTGATTGTATCTGATGGATAGCCATCGTTTATAAGCATCAGTGTACACAAGTTAACTGACAGATTGTCTCTCGACAGAAAGGTAGTGTACAGGTGGTTAATAAGAGCTGCCTGCTGCTGATGTGGGCCCGAAAACCCAAGCAAAATTCCAAAATAAACCCAAAGTTGAGGTACATTTCTCATATGCTTGCAGTGCTTTTCATTCCTTTTCTATAGGACTAAAGGATATTAGGCTGACTGCAAGGGCTGGAAAATTCATCCAAAACATCTCATAAATCTAACTTAAGGTCATACAAAGTTTCAGCATCAGCTTGCCAAGGATAAGTAAAAAAAAACATGCATTAATGATTACATTAAAAAGGTACTATGGTAGTAATGAGAGGCAGAATGAGTGAGAGAAAACAAAGCACACCAGCTCCAGGCCACTGAATATTCTGGCTTATGAAACCTCTCCAATGGAGCGATAAATATTGCAGAATAATACCCTAAGAGGGTAATGGAGGTTAGGAAGCCTCTATTTGGGATTGGTTCATTTATTGGACTTGAGTGATGGATTTATTGGTTGCATTATGAGTGTGTGTGTGTGTGTGTGAGAGAGAGAGAGAGTGCTGTGTGATCATAAGACGTGTGGTAAAGCAGTTCACTAACCAGAATTTGTAGAGAAATGTCTCTGAGAGAAACATGAGACAAGAATCAGAGGCAAATGGAAAATACACAGTCATTCATAGCTGCAAGAGACTAATAGAGAAATGACAAAGGAAAACAGAGAACTGTTAAAGAGGTAGAAACCCAAAGTGAAAGTGTGTGTGCTGTGTGAGGGTTCCACTGTACTGTGTCCTTCCACTGAAACAATGGCCTACAGTTCCACTCAAGGCCTGCTAACACTCTACTGTATGTCCTCATACTGGCTACTAGCCACTGTGTGTGTGTGTGTGTGTGTGTGTGTGTGTGTGTGTGTGTGTGTGTGTGTGTGTGTGTGTGGTGTGTGTGTGTTTATGTGTGTGTGGTACAGTTGCAAGACAATGACAGCTTGTTTGCTGGGAGGGTGGATGGAGGGACAAACAGAAACAGAGGACAGAGAGAAAGAGGAGTTTGTTTAGGGGTCATGCTGTCTAAGTGTCGGGACACCGTTTATGTTTGGGACATTAAGCACGTGAACTGATTGAATTGATTGATTAAAGTTTGTTAAAGATTTTTTATTGATGTCTTTGTTTTGGATTTCTGTTGATAAAATCAAGGTAATGTTGGTTTAGCGACCATGTACTTCCTCTGTTTATTTCCATCTTGGAAACACTAAACACTACTTGTGCACTGGGTGTTTAGTATGTAGTACAATGTGTGTTACAGCAGTCAGTGACTCAGAGGAGAATAACTGACATGGTACTCTTAAAGAAGTATTTTACTTCTGGAACAATGGTATTTTCATAAAACTAGGCTGTCTATACAGTAGAAAGACAAAAATACTTTTAAAATGGTGCTTCATAACTACAGAAAACAGAGGAAAAGGACTGCATCATTTGCTTTTGGTCAAGTGGTGGAAAACCTGCAACTACCAGAATGCACTGCGCTACACCAGGCCAATAAAAGTGCGCACTGGTGGGTGACTGAATGCATGTAATGTAATGATATAACCAGGGTTGAAATTAACACAAACCAAATGCCAAATGAAGGTAGATTTTCACTGGCAGGTAAATGTTGGTACCAAAATAGCTATGTATCATTTAGGGGTGCACTGCTCGGCTGCTCCTGAACTGCTGTGAGGCAGAGACACACAAATTTGTGCGTCCAAATAGTGTCGTGAAACTGATTGTCTCGAGTGCCCCAAGTTTTGCGGCAGTGTTTACCCTACAGGACATCAGCTGATCAGCTAAAATATCACTTGCAGCTGGTCTGCTGCGAGCGTTACGGAGGCCCCATACTCTGAACCAAGACAGCAAACTCTTTATTGCCTCCCACATTGTCAGGGCTCTTAGCTCTACTTTTTCTTTCACAATAAAAGCCCTAGAAATATACACTGCATCACTGCTTACTAGGGTTGGAAAGGATTTTTTTTGTTTACTTGCCAAAGTGGCTGGTGGATAGCAATATCTACTAGCCACTCAATGGGTCACTGTGTGTTTTGGCTGGTGAGTGAAGCAAATGTAGCAGCCACTTGCATATTTTACTAGTACTTGACTGGTGACAGATGCTAATTTCCAAGACTGCTGCTTAGCAGAGGGAACTTATTCACATGTTGAGGCTGTAGTGATGAGTTGTTCAGAATTGTAAAATAATTTTGATTCAGATTTCTATCAGGCTTTCTTTAAGATGGTATTTAACATAGTACCTATCTCACTGAAATGTACTGAAACAAATATATATGTGAAACCAAAAAGACAATTGATTATTTTGGCTAGTAAAAAACAATGTTTTTGCAGTATATTTTATTATCTGCCAGCCACCTTGGCTGGTTAGTCAAAAAGTTAATTTCAGACCCTGGACACAACGTGTCACACAGGAACAATATGGCAGCAGGCTGCTGACAAAAGATCTCGTATTACAGCCAAACAGTACACTAAGATATTTTTCTGAAAACATTTTAGCACTGCATAGTTTTACAGTTGGATCTGAGTTTGGTCTGATTTGGGAGAGAGGGGCGGATCTCTATCTGCTTCTTTACTCTTTGTGACTGAGGTAGCGGACATACGAAAATGTGGACGTGTAGCATGTAGTTCGAGCAGCAGCCCAAGAACCAGAAAAGACTTGTGTCACCAGTTCAGTTTGATTCTAACTCACTCCACTCTCTCAACTTTCTCCCTTACTGGCATTTAGTTGTTCATAATGTCTGAATGATTTTAATAGTTGTTAATTCATTTGAAATGTGCCAAACTAAAAGGCATATTGTCCTGACTTAAATGATGATCATAATTGTGTCTGCACTGCCCTAGATGTATTTCATTAACAGACAAGATTCTTTTTTTTTTTTCACTTTTTTACTTTAGTAGAGAAAACTTTTACACTCTTATTCCATCAGTAACTCTTTTTAGAGGTAATGATTTTTTTATGTGTCGGCAGTAGCCTTGACCAGAGTTATTATGTTTTAGGGCTGTCTGTCCCGTTCTTGTGAATGCAATATCTCAAGAATGCCTTGAGGGAAACTTCAGATTTGGCATAATCATCTGCTTGGACTTAACGATGAAATGATCAGAATTTGTCGGTGAAAGGTCAAGGTCACTGTGACCTCACAAAACATGTTTTTGGCCATAACTCAAGAATTCATATGCTAATTATGACAACATTTCACACAAATGTCTAATAGGATATAATGATAAAGAGAGGACATTTTACATCCGAAAGATCAAAGGTCAACTTCACTGTGACATCATGTTTTCTGATCGTTATTCAACATCATATCTCAGACACTTAGCTTGGTTGTCCACCTTGAAACTGTGCTGAAACATCCTCTGTGCTGCCAGGTTGAAGATGTATGTGAATCAAAAAAATACACTCAAACCTTTCATTCAATTCCTAAAGTTTTCACTACATATATCATATGACTCTAAAAAGACAATGGATGCTAACTGCAACCTCAGTGGTTGGCGGAGGCATATAACCTCGAGGTGGTATTTTTTTCACAAAATAAGACTCTTTAATGCTTCTTTCAAGCTTTACTGGCAGAAAAAACATAATGGGGACACACACTTGCAGCGTTTGACTCACATCAAACAATGCAACCCATTGTTTTCAGTGTCAGTCCACACACTGGTGGCATCTTGACGCCTGACATTGCAGGCAGCGGCGAGTCAATGCGGGAGGATACATTACCATCCTGCTGCCCAGCGCCAGCACTTCAGTAAAGAAGCGGTTTATCTCATTTTATCTCGAGATCCACACCCTGGCTGTTAAACTAAATGTTATGTTCAGGTAGATTTTTTTGGAATGAGTAATTATTTAACTCTATGAAATGTTCATGGGTATTACTGTAGGAATAGTTTTCTGGATACTCAATGGATTCATGTTCACTTTATTGCATTACTTATTTAGAGGCCATTGTTTATTCACCTTTTATTGACCACTGCATCAGGAGACGTACCTGATTAATGGTAAACAGCTGCTGTAGTATCAGGAGGAGTGTGTAGATAGTAAGAAAAGGAAAACACAGCACTCTCATAATGTTTTCCAGGCACTCCTCAGTATCTTAAATAAAGAAAGTAAATGATATACACAGCCAGTGCAGTTCTCTTCTTTTTCAACCATCATGTTGTAACAAACAAAAAAAGTGTACAAGCGCCTAAGCCATCTTAAAATCTTTGAAATTATATCCACAATTAATTTGACTTCCACAAATGTATCTACATTCAGATATGTTCTTGTGCACTTTGAGTTTTTGTGGTGTTTTAATTCAGTTCCAAGTGTTATTATTGCTTTTAGTCTAATTACATTAATTATTCTACGAAAGTGATTCCACAGGCATGCATGTCCCACTAAACTGAATTAGGAGAAAGGACATATGTAGAACAGTGGAAGCAGAGATGTGCCAGATTCTTTACTCGTTTCTATTTTTAGGTGATTTTTATTAGCAGGTTGCATCTACCATCTGTCTACACATTGTGTGAAGCACCGCTCACCTGAATCGACACGCTTGTCAAAGGTGTGAAGCGGTCAGTCACATACAGTGATGGTCACTGGAAGAAAGACTGTTTGTTTTTAATACACAGGTAATATTACTGTCAAGACAACCTGTGAAGAGGAGTGAGTAACGCAGAAAATACCTAATCACACTCGTGTTTTTCTCTCCAGTAACAGGACTATGGACCTGAGCCTGCGAGACGCTCTGGGTGGAGGTGGAGGTGGGGTCCCAGGTGGGGCCCCTGCTGAGCCCCTGCTGAAGAGAGACTTTGTGGCCTCACTGGAGAAAGAAGGCTATGATGACAAGGTTGGAGAGACAGTCTCCAAGAGCGACTACCGACCCTTGCTGGATGGAAAGGACACCAAGAGCGGTAAGTCACCGTGAGCGTTCAAGCATAGACATGAGGAGGGAGGGATGCTTTCCTAATGTGATGTTGATCCCTGTAGGGAAGTCCTCTTCTCTGCAGGAGGTTAGAGTAGATTTGGCTGGTGGGCATTTAGCAAAATGGCTGTTTTTAGATCACTGGGCTTGACTAGAAGTAGTTTAGGTGAAATCATGTTAAGGCCAAATAACCACATGCGTGCACCTTCTGTAAGTGCCTCGTATAGTCTCTGTTGGACCATATAGCAGGAGAGATGTCCCATCAATGAGTATTTCTGATTGGACAGAGTCCGAGCTAAGTTTCTGAGAAGTTGCAAGAGAACACTGAAATTGGAATGGCTTGTCTCAGTTTCATCCACTGCATCATTTCCATGCTCTGACAGCAGTTCCAAAATGTCCTGATTATGGCAAACACTCTGTTTTGGATTGCATTGTTTTGCTTACATTACAACCAGAGTAGTCATCTACTTCATCTACCTTTTTATTTTTTTTTTAACTATGTGGGTCCTTTGGCCCTGATCATCCAATGACAGTGAACATCTGAGTTTGACAGAAAGGAACGGTACACTTATGTGCTGTTGTTTAGCCTGTATTCTTCCATTCTGAAGTCAGGAAAATTATTTGATACGTTTTAGAAAGTAACCAAGTATAAATAGAATTCCGATGACTTATATTGACATTAGAAAGTACAGTTAAGTGTTAATATATTAAGCTATGTTAGGCTGCCCCTTGAAAGTCGAAGTTTCAAATCGAAATTCAAACCATCAGTGGGAGACCCCTCAGTCGACTGAGATTATTTAGTTCTTAAAGGTTTCTGTCACTTAGAGTGCACTGTACTTCGTATGACGTTTAGGTCCCTAGATTGAGCTGCAGAGTGAGCTATCTCTGCTATCATGCCACTATGCGGTTCAGGTAGCTGCAGACCCAGACCCACAGTGAGTCTGATTGAGACTGAGGCAGCAACCTGTAGAAAGAGAGGCTCTGCATGGTCAGGCTTCGATATAACGTTAACTTCTACCTTCTGCTTAGAAGTGGTGAAGTTACAGCTCACAGCAACTTAACATGGCACAGTCTCTGGCTTTTGTTTGATACCTTGTGTTGGCAAAAAGTGTTGTTGCACATTTCCGATCTGTCGTTAGCACACATTCGTTCAGAGGGCTAATCTGGAGTGTTTACTATATTACATGAACATGACTGTCACCCCGAATGTCATGCTGTACCTTATTCAAATTCTTTAACTCTATATGGAAGAAAAGGAACACATAGTCAAATTTTCATATTGAACAACCAAATCCGATTTGACTGACATAATTCTGAGTCGGATACAGACCTAGTTTCTGGATTTAGGAATATCAGACAGGCCTTTAGTGATTTAGTACTGCTGGTAGCATTTCCCACCTGAATGCCATTGACATTTTTCATGCAGTCCTGCTGAATAATAAAACACTCCTACTGCAGCTTTCATGAGAAATATAATAGCGATAATTGATAACAAATGTCACATTTAGGGGTGTTGTTTGTATACACACAGACATGGGGCTGGTTCAATAAATCACTTAAATAGGTGCACCAGTGATATAGCATTGCTCGTCTATAAAATTGGACTTGCAAGAGACACATATTTTTTAATGGTCAAAATTGAAGCAGCAGATGCTGAGATATCTTGAATTTCAGTCCCTAGAATGGATCAATCTCCAGTAACACTTGCCACTACACTTCCCGTAATGCAACTCAATAGCCATCTTCTATTAGACCCTCCTTACCTGGTCTGGGGTGCCCGGTGGCTCACTGGGTAGAGCAGGCACCCCATGTACAAAGGGTGTGTCCTTGCTGCAGCGGCCGCTGGTTTGATTCTGGCCTGCAGCCCCTTGCTGCGTGTCGTCCCCCCTCTCTCCCCCCTTCACACTCAACATACTCTACCATCCATTAAAGGCAAAATCCCCCAAAAATGATCTTAAAAAAAAAAAAAAAAAAAAAAAAAGCGGAGTCTCCAAGCCCAAACTAATTTTTTTTTCTTCAGACTTCCCCTCAGAGCTTCATCCAGTGGCATAGAGAACATTATGACATTGTCATTATGTCATTATGACAGTCATATGTAAAATTGGTGTTGCGCTGTGGTGTTTTTTAAGAAAGAAAATATGAATCATTTTTGTCAAATTCCAGCAACAACATGCCTTATTTTTAGGACAATGTTTTTTGTCACAATTCTGTCAGCAGCTGTACAGATTGTTTTTTGTCTGGAGGCTGATAGGTCTCAGTGGTGAACCGAAATGTTTCAGTTAATGCCTGGTTAAACTGTGATGAGGTTCATGATATCAGTAGCTAAGACAGCCCACGCAGCCCATTTAATGAGCCCCATCTCTTCAGTATCCACTGGCTTTGCACACCCCCCAGCACATATAACTATAACCTGTTTGGAATATTTTCAGTAATTAATTCCTTGGAACAAGGCAGATAATTGTATTAGGTGCAAGGAAAATTGCCTGAAAATGTTATCTTATGGAGTATTTCATACTGGTTGTCGAGTTTGGAAACAGAGATAGAGATAACATAAGCTCTGCATAAACATTCTTACCTTACATCAATAAAGTGAACAATGGATGAATGGCAGGCAGAATGAATGAGCAGAGCTGGGAGATTAAGAGAGAAGTAATATAGATAAGAGTATACTAGAGGATTTGAGGAAAGGGGAGCATAGGATGGAGAATAAGAGAGTCATCCAGGCTGGAGAGTTAAATAGAGCAGACACAAAGGCCCTGTAGACACACAGAGACATGGATTATTATATAGAAGGGGGTTTGTTCAAACCTCTAGGGTAGGGGGTAATTTGTGCTAACAAGGGACAACAGTAGTTTCTATTCTACTGAGAGAACATCCACAGTTGCTTTCGCTCCTCTGTGGGCCTGTACCATTGAGTAAAGTCCACTTTATATCAGTTTGTTCATATTTATGTTATGACCAACTTTAGGGACCACAAATTAATGACTGGTAGTTTAAAGCTGCTGCGTGTCACATTTTAAAACATCGACTCATTGTTGTCAAAGTAACTTGGAACTTTTTAAAATGAAAGCATGGTGGAGATGACAGCTTCTATGCGTAGTAATGTTAGAACTAGTTTTCATCATTATTAGCAGCACATTTCCCAGAAACCGTATCATTGTGAGTTGCAAAGATGATGTAAGGTAAGAAAAGCTTTTTTTCATTTGCCTTTCACCTCACTAGTATGTTCTAGGGCTGAATTATTTGAGGAAATATTTGTAGTTGATTCAACATGATACATTTGTACCAAGCATAATCACAGATTTGTCTTTTTTGAATAAAATCACACTGTTGCTGGGGTCTCTGTTTTCAAACCAGCCAGTCTAAGAAAAGATCCACTTCCAAGAATCCTGTTTTCCGTCGCTAAAATGATTATCTTATTGAGTAAGATATTACTTAATTGGTATCTTTGCATTTTTACTTGTTTTCTTTTACTTTTGTTATTTTTTAGTCAGTCACGTTTGAACATGTAACTAGCTCTAAAACATCTGATATAAAACCAACAACCCTTTAAACTGTGCTAGTTAACGTTAGCTTCTCAGACTGACAGGACGAGCTTCTTGACATCGCTGAATCCAGGTCCCAATTTGGATCGTAGATAATAATAAGATTAAAATGATGATATTATGTGTTTTAAAGCTGAACTTTAAGATTCTGACACTATGTGACAGCTGTTAGTTGTTAACACTTTACAACACTGGGCTATGTGCTGGCTACCAGTCTACAAATTTATCTTTGGCCAACAAGCATGTAGTTTCACTTAATACTTTGACCAGCTCATGTAGTTGACCAGGGGTCCTCAATGTTTTTCAGGCCAAGGACCACTTAGCTCAAAGAGAGATGGAGCCATGGGTGTATTTAGAGACCTGCATACAGCATTGCTGAGGGGCCTCGTTCATTCCTATGAAAGTTGCTCAGTGGCGCATGACTTTTTTTTTTTAGAATAGACTGATTTGTCTGTGCTAAAATGTTGGGTTTACGTTAATGTATATTTTCAGATACATATTAATTTTTGAGGAAAAAGACAAAAAAATAAAAACTTAAATTAAAACTAAAATTAAATCATCAAAAAATAATTTTGTGCCCGCCCCCCCCCCCCCCCCCCCGGACCTTCTAAGGGTCACAGACCCCTGCTGAAGATGCAGGTAATAAACTGTAACACTGCTACCACTGCATACATTTCACCTAAAAAGTACAGCTTTATTATATATGTATTTTTTATTATATTAACCCTTTGGGCCTGAACAATGCAAAGTAAGTCCAAATTCACACCTGTTCTTTTCTATGGATTTTTTCCGCAACCGTTCGTCATAGTGAGAAGCCACTCATATCACTTGAAACAGCAGAACCGCAGCTTTCCGACAAGACTAAGTACTTGTCAGCAGTCCAAAGTTTTCACAAGGAAAAAAAATTATAAAGTTATGCTAAAATTATGTATAACAAAACTTTCATACAGCTGTGCACACACACTACTCTTGGATGGATTACTCACGAACGCATATCACATGAAAGCGCAGGACCAGAGCTTTCTGATGATACCAAACACATCATTGTGCTGTCATCCCATCACGCTATAAATACAGATCAATTGTCTACAAAATAAAAACCTGACAAATTTCTTTACAATCCGTTATACAGATCATGTTATCAGTCACTTCATATAGTGAGGACTATCATATCTTACCATGTCTTAGGCTTGCGTGTGTTTCTCCCTGTCTATCCACGTTTGTAGTCAAGGTGCTTCAAGATGCAAATATCTCCATATTGTCCAATATATGGTCGACACTCCATCAAACTTTACATGACAAAGTATTTCTGCAATTTGACTATTTTTCTATTATCTTAGATGCAAATATTGCATGTTTCTTAAAAAAAATAATGAAAAAATACTGGCAATTATGTCCGCCTGGCACAAACCACCTGTTTTGGACAACTGTGAAGTGACAGAATGTCCCACCATCATGGTTCTTATATTGCCAGATTCCAGAGAGTCTCCCTTCATATATGGCAGAATATATCTACTTCCAACTTGCTGTGTTGAGATACATGTAAAAATGTAAGAGTTTTTTTTTTCATTGATATAAAAATTAATATAAAATACAGGCACATAGAAGGACATGTAATGATGGCGATTCTGGATAGCCCAGATTGTCCTGAAAAAACAAGATATAGCATGGGTATGTAGTCTTTATAATGACTGTGATATGGGCTTAAAAGTAACGGCAGTAAAAATACCCCAAAAAAGGCCTAGGGCCCAAAGGGTTAATTTGAAAATGATCTTTCTTTCAAATCATGATTTTGATATAAAACAGTTACTTCGCTCTGTTATCAGAGAATGTCAGTCTCATTGTTAATCTGTATGTTAACAGTTATCATAATGCAGTAATAATTTATTTAGGTTAAATTTAACATATGTTTAACAATGTTTTAATGAGGCTTTTCCCCTGGTTATTACAGAGATATGATGTGTTAATAATTAACGTTGTTTTTAACAATGTATGCTAGTGTGCTGCATGTTTTGGCTGAAATGAAAATTAAGAATTAAGTGATCATGTGATTTCAATAATAGATACAGTCAACTGCAGTCAAAGCTGATCTTTGACTTCTTTTTTTGTGAGTATCACTGCACAAAATAGAGGCACTACACGCTCTACTCCATGCATCAGGGCCCTCAGGGATCCTCCGAGGAGTGTGTGTGTGTGTGTGTGTGTGTGTGTGTGTGTGAGCGAGCTTTGAAGATTAAGTGTAATTGCCTCGACACTTTGGCCAGCCCTGTCTAGACTTAAATTAGCTGACTGTCTTTCTTTTTCGTTATCTCTCTCTCTTTATTTTTCTGCCTTTTTCATGTCTGTCAGGCCTCATCTTGATTCATTATATCTTTCTTTTTTTCCCTATTGCCCTTTTATTTTTATTTTTTTGCTTTTTCTTCCTTTCAGCCTCTGTTCCACCCGTCTTCTCGGCCTTTCTATCTTCCTGTCATTGTTACACTGTGTCAGCCTGCAGACAGCGCTGTATTAGCATCATTACCATCACCACACCCACACACACACACACACACACACACACACGATTAGCAACCAGCCAGTAGCACAGTCTGGTCCATTGAGTTGAATGCAAACCTGTCTAGCTGTCAGTGTAATGACACGCAACAGTCCAGAGCTCTAGGGCACTAGATTTTGGCAACAACTCTAATACATATCATTTGTGATTGTGATTGAGCCACAGAGGCTGAGATATCCCAAATGCATGTCCCTAGTATGGTCAAGATTCAAAATACTGGATCCTACATTTCCCATAATGCAACTGATAGCAGCTTTATTTAGACATCATGACACCATCAGGGTTTTTTAAGACTTTAAAAAGCTGCTCCAGAGCCATGTATGACATTAACTTGTTTTTTACAGGTTAAGCCCTCACAATGAGTGAAATGAATGTCGTAAGTAAAACTGGTGGCATGTACCTTTAACTCAAGGCTCTCATACTATTTTTTTTTAACTGTTCAACTGCTTCTCACAGTCTTTATCATCGTAGGGTAGATGAATGGTTAAAGGTCCAGTGTGCAGGTTTGAGTGGCATCTTTTGCCTGTTTGTATCTACATACGGAGCAGGTCCTCCTCCATGGAGTCCACCATGTTGTTTCTACAGTAGCCCAGAACGACAGACAAAGCACTGGCTCTAGACAGGGCCATTCGTGTTTAGTGTCAGTTGCTGTAGTTCTCCTACATACTTGGCAAATGGGAGAAGTTTCAGTTCTGCAACCTCAACACTAGATGCCACTAAATCCTACACATTAGTTTATTCAGTATTAACCACATGGACCTGCATCCACATGGTCTCTTCTATATTTTTCAGATTAAGTGAGACTATATGTCTTTTGAAGTATCTAGAACACATTTGTTGCTTAATTCAGTACACTCAAGCTTCTTGCACCAGCAGCTTACAGTAGTTAAAGTTAACAGGGACCTGTTTTGTATTTTGTGTCTTATACATAATGTCACAATGAAGAATGTTCATATCAAACTTGGACAAAGTTTTAAATAATGAGGTTAACGTATGTAGAAGTAATCCCTGTGAGCAAACATCACCGCTCTGCAGACTCACTTTCAACCAGTTTTTTTCTACTCTCCAGGCACGCTAACTGCAAGTGTTTACATGACATAGCCTACACTGCTAAATGAAGCTACATGCAAATACTTACGAAAGTTGTAAATTTCTCCCAAATTGTGTATTGGATTCCATGCTGGAACATGTCTGATTGTGTTCAGAAGCTTTTATTGGTGATTTTTCGGGGTAAAAAATGCCTCTATTCTCCGTTGCAGTCATTTCCCGACTGCAATGACAGTGCACAGACACTGAGCTACAGACGACCTAAAAACACTGACCAATGACAGCAGACAGGGCCGTTTCATGCTCTAGCAGAAACCTTAAATACAAGTATGAACCTAAAAATGAGAGTAATGGGTCATGGTCTAGCATTTTAAATGTTAACTTAGATTGCATGGAGCTTTGTGATTTAATTGTAAATATGAGTGTTGTGTTTGAGGCCCATTCATGTCATTCATAGATTTTTCTTCATCTAAATAGGCAAAGCAGTTAATGGAACGACCCCTAATATGCAAGAGTAGTTTAATTAGACTAATTGATGTCCAGAAAGAATATGAATTATTTATTGATTGTAGCAGCCGGGTCTGAAGAAGCAGTTGTGCTAACTGGCATGTATAAATAATATATTTTTATTATTTATTCTTACTTTTGTCTCGTAGTATTTTGTTATATAAGTTGGCAGGTGATGTAGCAGTGATACTGTATACTCTCTTTCCAAAACCTGCTGTCATGCAGTAAGTAATGAATAAATTGGCTGCACATGCCACATTAACATGACATTTATAGATCAGTTTATTTCCCAGGGCTCTTAATATCACCTTACGTGACTGTGGTGCGACCAGACGATAAAACTGCCATCGCTAGTCAAAACTTGATGAATTATGTTTATGTACTTTACCAATTCCAGATTCATCATGCTAATGAAATGACACAAAAGCTAAGGATGGAAAACAGACTGTGGCATGGATCCAGACATAGATGAGATCTTGTTGATTGGTTTGATACTTATGATGCTAACCACAGATGGCACATCAAACAGAGCTGTGTGTGTGTGTGTTTTTAATCCTTTATGATAAACCATCAGGCTGTCATATCATCTCACACAGTCTTTGACATGCCCATACACAGCTGGTATGATAATGATCACCAAAAGCAGGAAGACATCCTCCAGCTGTGTGTGTGTGTGTGTGGCTATTTCAAATACTGGTGCCTATACAGGCCTGTAGGCTACATTCTGTATGTGCCATATGGATGCTCCTGTATACTGAGGAAGAGACTGTGCTGACAGCAGATGTTTTACCACAGGGTTTTTAAAATGTTTTCACATCACCGACTGGCAATCAAATAAGCATTGCACCACAGACTCACATGTGATAAGATATTAACCCAGGGGCCAATGTGGGAACCCTCAAGGACCAATCCTGGGGCCACTTTTTCCTGTAAAGGCTGCTTTGTATTTTGCTAAATTGCAACAATCAAGTTAAACTTGATCTAGACTTTATAACTCCATGACATATATATACTGTATATAGGTTTACAGTGTACAGGTTCAAGTACAGGCACAGAGTAGGGATGGAGATGGGTTCAGGTCCTGGTTATGGTGCAAGCAGCATTGCAACTTTGATGATCTAGCAGGAATGAGTGGAAATTGGCTTGTTATATGATTCATGGGGTTAGTGGATAATGCTTAAAAAATACATTTGTTTCATTAACATGTTTTAGTCAATTGACAACTTATTTTAAGAAGTTAGTCAAAATCAGAAACATTTTGACATTTTTAGTAGGATGGAATTGAATAAATAAGTTTGAGTATCTTAGATAAAATAGTTGATTATTAAGTTGCTTCAACTAAGTTAAGTCACCAGGTCAAAACAGATCTGGTTGTACTAAACTTACTGAGTTTGTCTGATAATAAAAGCCTTGTGGAATGTACTCAATAATGTCAGAGTTTGACCTACTTATAAAGATGCATGCAGATTGTTACCTTATTTATTTATTTATTTTAAGTTGAACCAGTGGATTACTCTTGGCGTGACGTTGCAGGGCAGATTAGAGAAAGTGTAAACAGGTAACTGGGCATTTGAAGGGGTCAGGTGACTGAAGCAGGTGTAAAAGTCTAAGTACATCTGGTGGACAGGTTAAGAATAGCAGTAAATGGGTTTGGGGAACTGGAAATCTGTGATGACTGGAGAGAATGTGACAGTCAGTTGGCTTCACAGTACAACAATAATGTCTTACAGTGAACAATAATATGAAAGGAACACAGGTGAAAAAGTAATCTATTAATATAAAACATTTCTGACATATTAACTTTGCAGACTGACATATTGGCATATCTAGTTGGATGGTTAGGGCACATGTCAGAATCACTACCAATCAATGAGATCTATTGTCTGAGACAAGACAGGATCCCAGTCTCCCTTTTTTAAACAGCTATATCTCTGCTTTTCGTCTGTCCCTGACATTCCTTTATTTTCTTCATCCTCTGTCCTTTTGTGTTTGTTGTCTTATACTCACCCTTTCTATCTTGCTCTGTCTATTTATGTCTTTTCATCCCTCTCTTGTCTTGTACCTTGTTTATCTTTGTCTCAAATTCTGTAGTGGAAAGTGTTGTGCTTTTTCCTTTCATTCGGTGTTAATATTGCGGACGCTGGGAAGTCATTTGAGGCCTCAGCTGTGATGAAGGGCTGTAATAAACCTGACTCCTGCTATGTGAACTGAATGGGGAACCCAAAGCTCATCTGTCCTCAGTGTCAGGAAGGGCAAACCTTTAGTTCTGCCTCATTTTTCTTCCGTGAGCTCATTTTGCACAGCACCTACAGTATTGCTTTGCTTTGGCAAAAATCAAGCAGTTTCCTTCCTGTTAGTTTAAACTAGATACGTAGCATTTTGAGTTACGACATAAAGGATCTGTCAGTTGTAGAGGTCTACCATAAAGGATACTCATAGTAAGAAAACTGTCATTGTGACTGAACTGCTAAATGACAAAAGTTATTCTTCTGGTTTGACTGGCATGTATATGATGACACCATCCCTGGTATAAACATGTGGCTTGTTACAAGTTAATGTGTGGCTAACATTTATAGGGGTGACATTAGCTAAATGTATTTAAATTAGCTTTGTAAGCCTTAAAGGAATAGTTCACCCTAGAATAAAAAAAAAGATATCAACCATAGAGATGTCTGCCTTCTCCCCAGTATAGTGGAACTAGATGGCACTTGGCTTGAGGTGCTCAGACCATTAAAAAATACATTTGAAAAACTCAACAGCAATGTCTCTTCCCAGAAGTCATGACCCGGTTACTCAAGATAATCTGCAGACCTTGTTGTGAGCAGTTTCATGCAGGAACTATTTTTTTCTCTACCCAACTACACCTGCCAATGGAACCAGTTGAAGATGTTTTACTTTTTAGGAAAATTAGGCTTTTAGGACTCAACTATAGACAGAAATAATGTGATAACATAGATATTTTTGTAGTTTTAATTTTAACTGTAGTGCATAACAAAATTTGACAGTGCAATGATAGCTTCAGACAGATTCAGGAATCTGTTATGACTGTCTTTGTGCTACAAAGTCTTTAAGAATATACTTTAAAAAATGTTCAGAAGTGAAATCATGTGGTATTATTGTGATTATGTTTTGCTGGAGTAAAAATTGCAGTACAAATGTTTCTTGTGAATATTGTTAAAAACAAACTTTTGTACAAAAGCCCAAATGTTTTACTACAAATACAAATTACTTTCATGCTGTGGTTTTATCGGCACTTTTTGTATTGCCATTCACACATTGTTCATGCTGTTATACCAGACAGGAAGGGCCCTTTCACTCCATGTATTGGAATTGGGGAGCAACTTCATTTATAATACTTTATTTTTAAAAAGAAGTTACTCATGTTTCATCATTTTTAAACTTAAATTGACCTTAGATTTAAGATCATCCAGGTTTAAATGAAGCGAGACTGAAATATAGTTGGGGCTTATTTAGCAGCTGAATAAAGGGAAAGTTCTACTGCAGTCTGCTAGTGTTTTTATCAAGCTGAGAAGGAGGTGTGTCTGCTGAGGCATGAGAACACATCCCTGCAGTGTGTGTACTTTCACTGTACGTATGTGTGAGCGAGATGCAGGGTAGAGAGAGGGTGTGTGTGTGTGTGTGTGTGTGTGTGTGTGTGTGTGTGTGTGTGTGTGTGTGTGTGTGTGTGTGTAAGACACAGCCACTCTGCAGTAGCAAGTATGCGTGTGTGTGTATCTGAGCCATTGTTTTTTGCTTTCCTAAGTGCATGGGTCTGCATTAATGTCTGTTTGTGTGTGTGTGTGTGTGTGTGTGTGTGTGTGTGTGTGTGTGTGTGTGTGTGTGTGTGTGTGTGCGTGCGTGCGTGTGTGCGTGCGTGCGTGTGTACAGTACAAGACACTGCAGTCACATGTGACTGCAGTGTCTGCAGTGAAGCATCAATATCAGCAGCTAGCATCTACACACACATGCAGTTCTGGTGAGGTCATCACACACACACACACACACACACACACACACACACACACACACACACACACACACACACACACACCTTAGCTGTCACTGTCAATAATTAGGACGTGTATGTGAGCGTGCTGAGTTCAGCAGATGTGTTGAAGTGAATATGATGTAACTGAAGCTTTTACAGCACTTCTAGAGTCCAACACTGACTGACAGACAGACAGACAGACAGACAGATGAACCCATCTGACATCCTGAACAACTGAGACAGACAGACAGACAGAGGATCTGAGCTGTGTAGAGTTCACACTCAAATGGTTTTAGCTTTTAATTTATGACTTGTCATATCAGCTGTAATGTAATAGCTTTGGACTCAGAAATTCTAGGATAATTCTGTATAATAAAAATTGTGTTTTAGTTTTGCAATCTCGACTATCACTTCTATCAGTTATGATAACATTGAACTCACCAAACTAATTACTAAGATGTGGAAACATGACATCAGTACAACAAAGCCCGGGAGGTTGTTACTAAGGCAACCTTTCAGCCTGATTAATATTTTATTTGGAGGTTAAAAAAAAAAAGGTGTGCATATCTCAAATGCCTCATTGCACAGAAAACGGTACACACAAGTAGTACGCAAGGTCATAGCTGAAACAGGAAGTAGTTTCTAAGCTGTGATGGTTGTTTACAGCAAGTAATAATGTTATTGTTCATTTTCAGGTCCAAATAAGTTTAGCCTGGGGTTTGTATAACCTAAGGTACTGTACAGAGGTGGGACCAAGCCATTGTTTTGCAAGTCATAAGTATGTCTCAAATCTTTGCACTAGTCCTGACACAAGTCCCAGGTTAAGACTGACAGTTTCTTAGCTGTAAAGCTAATGTTAGCTAAGCATTAACTCGCTAACTGTGTTAATATTAGCCTTGAGTTGCTGTTGTTTGTGCAACATCAAATGTCGAACGAAGTTGAAAGTTGTTGCGTCTTTGTAATTTTCGAACTGCATCTTCTGCATACTGCAGTTCATTTTTCGTCAATTGTTAGAAAGTTTTTTGCAAAGGAATGAAATTATCTTTGGTAACGTGTTTTCTAATTTGCACTTGGTAATATAACGTTAGTTCTTCATGGTTCTCTCCTGCAACTTGGTTGGATTCTGCCGGATTTAAACAAAGAAGATCAGGGGAAGTGTCAAATTAATTAAAAAACTGAACCGAAAATGAATTAATACATGACACACTTTTTGAGGCTTACGTTCAAGGAAAGTCACGAGTCATTGGTGTTAAAGTCCAAGTCAAGTTGCAAGTCTTTTTTGACTTTGTTGGGTCAAGTCTAGAGTCATCAAATTTGTGACTCGAGTCTGATTCAAGTCCAAGTCATGTGACTCGAGTCCACATCTCTGTGACTTACTCAGTGCTTGTGTTTCTTGACCAGTCAGACTTCTTGTGATGACGTTTTCAAATTCTCAAAGATTAGCAATTAACTCGGTGAGTGCTGTGTCTACATTTTTGGTAGCAAAAGCTACCAAGATAAGACACAAGTTATAAAATGTGTTTTCCCCTGTTGCATTTTTAAAATTTGCTGGCAGAGAGGGTTGTATCAGGATCTGAGGGTGTAGTTATATTTAAATGTCTATGAACAGTGCAAAAGGTTGGTTCAAGTTAGACACAAAGTGGCAAAACCAGTACAGTACAGTCCCTCTGGAAAATAATTTCCAGGAAACATATTAATTCACGCTTTCTTGTATTTTCTAAGAAATTGGTTTAAATTTTCTCTACGTTTGGATGGAAACCTGGCATTGGATAGCTTAGAGCAGAAGCAGTACCCCCAGAGGTACAACCAGTTCCAGTCTGCCAGTCACAGTAACTGGATTTGCATCATGTATTCAATGGCCATGGGATTGCACCATTATTACGGAGCATCTGGAGTGTGTTGTTATGCTGCTAATGGTTGTCAGGACCAGAGCAAAGTCTGTACCCAGGGGGGAGAATCATTTACCTTTTCTTCTGCCTCCGTCTGTTTCTGTTTCCATGCATTTATTTCCCCTTCATTCACCCATGCTCTGATTGTATACATCTCTGTTTCTCTTTCACTTTCTCCTGCTCATTAGATCATTATGTTGTCCTCCATCATTCATTTTATATCTAGTAAAGGGTGCTCACTTTCCATGTATCCCATCATCCATCAGCTAAACAATAATGAATTAACTTATCTTCCATCCTTCGCTGAACCCCCTACTTTGTCTCCTCCCACCTCCCCTCACCTCCCCCTGTCAAACCAGTATTAGCATGATCTATGTGGTAAAACAGTGCATGGTAACACTGGATAAGGAAACATTAGAACTTATCAGTTTCTTTTAAAAGTTTCTTATCTCACATCACATCTTGTAACCAGGATTGTTGCTAGTTGTGTTAATATATGTACTGAATGTGGGTTTGCACTTTCACAAGCAAGGACCACACCATCCAACAAGATATTTAATGAAAAATGATTGGTGTGTGTGAGGCTTGAAACTTGCTATTAGCTTTTCCACTTGCTTTCTGTATTGTGGGTAAGCTTCAGCAGGGAATCTGCCATAGTGCCTGGTCATGGTGGACCCCCAACTCTCAGGACCCTATGGAGAGAAGGAAGGAGAGGGAGAAATGGAGGGTGGTTGGAGGGAGAAGAATGCCAGAGTGAACAAGGAGAAAAGGGTTAGGTGTGTGTAGGAATGGTGGAAGTGGCGCAGATGTGGTATGGTCCTGCTCCTAAAACTCTGCTAGATAATGAAAGGATAAAGGTGTGGTTACTGTCTTGCAGGGTTGGTCGGTAACTACTGTAGTGAGCGTGCTAACAGCTAGCACGCTAGCCAAATGGGAATGCTAGTGCTTGTCAGTCAACAAGGTCACAGACGCTTTTCAAGCCAACTATTGCCAACAGTTGATTTGCGGTGAAATGTGGCCATTTCAGACCAAAACCATGGAGATAAATAGAAAAAGTCAAAAAACAATATTTACATTAGGGTAACTCCTTAAAACAATTTTATGTTTCAGCATTGTATGAAAGCATTCTGGTCACATGACCTGCAGTTAAAAGGGTGAAAAGGGTAAAAATGTATCCAACTGTCAACAAATCCCACTGAACTGATTTTAACAGGTACTCTCTGAGTATCGACAGCCTGATATTGTTTCTCCATTGTTGTCCAGTAACTATAAAAAACACATCACTGGGCCACATTGTCGCACCAGGTGACATGTTCCTTCATTACCATGAAAGCACTGTAGTTTACTTGACTTAATCCTGCATACATCGTGCCTGCTGCTCCAAATACTCACTAGAGCACCGAATTTGTGTTAATCCACTGCTGAAAATAGTCCACAACAAATGCTCTATTTCCTGCTGTTTGAGTAACTAATGCAAAAAACTACAGTGCCCTACGGTTAAAAAAAAAAATTACTGAGCCGTTTCTGAAAATAACTGTACATTTTGCACTCATTTTTTTTTAAGATTCTCACCTTCAGTAGGAACCAGAGTGCCCAAGAGTGGTAGGAAAGTAAACAAAGTATTGAGAGACAGACTAACACATTAATAGTTACTTTGGATTGGTCAGTTGAAAACCATTTTCCATCCCTTTGCTACCCACTGTCTTCTTCATCCCTCCCTTACTTTTCACCCCCTCCCCTCTTTTCCCTCACTCTAAGTGCTTGTCTCTCTGCAGAGTTAGTGACAGCTGTGACTGAGGATGGAATGCTGTAGTTTGACATTCACCTTCCCTGTCCTTGGCTTGAAGAGAGAGACTTTAGCATTAGCAAGTGTGCACACTGCAAAATCAGCTGCATGAAACTGGGGACAGGGACGGGCCTGCAACAACGTGATAGCTGTCAGGAGATTATGATGGAGAATGATGGGATTTTACCATGTTTTTTTTAGTATGTTTTTTTCAAGTATTGTGGGGGGAAATGTCTAAACAAAGGGAGAATAAAGGGAGAAATGTTTTTTTAAGAGTTTTTTTTAGTTTTTCCAGCATTTACTAAAAATTACCTACAACAACTATCTTCTGTTATTTGAAAATTAGCAGCGTCCCTGGACCAGTTGGTGAATGGTTATTTAGTGTGGGTACATACTGAGAGAATATAGAGAATGCTTTCTTAAAGGCATATTTGCAAGAGTGTCAATTACTGTTTGTAAACATGCTCATCATTGAAAAGGAAAGTAAAAGTCTATGCCAGTTTTACTCTCATTTGGTGATTCGTCTCGCTATATTTACATTTTGTTGGTGCTGTGTGGATGCTAGCTGCTTACACTCTTGCAGAGTCTCCACAGAAAGAAACACCACCACACACAGAGAGTGGATCATAAGTAATGACTGAAAGGGATTACTTCTATGTGAGTCTACACATTGTGTTTTAGGAAAATCCTGCATAGTATACTTTTAACTTTGTATCAAAATCTTTGACTATGAATTGGCCTCCTCAAATCTGTCACAGCTCCTTTGAGTATTGATACTAAGTGTCACTCATCAGATTACAGGAAAACTGTACCCAGCCTTGCATTTTCAGCAGCCTTTTACACTGATTAGCCAAATGGTTGCTGTGCAATTACATGTAAAGGTCAAAATAGCTGTATCATTCATGGGTGGTAATGAGTTTGCTGTTGCCTGGTGAAAAATGGCAGTAACAGACAGAAAAGCAAGAGGAATGATGTAGGGTGGTAGAAATTATTACAATATATAAAACATGCACTTAGAATACTGATAAGAGCACAACATTTACTTTAAATGCAACCATTTGACACTGACCTTGTTGCCCAACTGTAATTGACCCATGAGATGTTTTTCTAAATATAGAGGCAGAGGGTTTGCCCACAGGCTAACTGCCATCATCTAGAGAGCTGCTCTCTTGCTGTGAGGTGATGTGCAAGTGGCTTCAGGCCTTGGTACCCCCACAGTTTATGGTACATCAATGCAAAGTGCACTTCAGCAAGGCCAGAACCACTTTAAAGGTACTGCACAGCAGACAGCCTTGTACTCTGACCTCTGAGAGGAAACACATGAGTTCGAGGCTATGTTAGGAGCCTTAAAGGGATACTCCAACCATGTGGTATGTATGTATTTTCGCAAATGTCACCCAGTGCAGCAGTGTGGCCCATTGATGTGGTTTTAAAGGGATAGTTCACCCACAAATCAAAAGTATTCGTTTTACTTTTACCTGTAGTGCTATTTATCAACCTACATTATTTTGGTGTGAGTTGCCAAGTCTTGGAGATATTGACCATAGAGATGTCTGCCTTCTCTCCAATATAACGGAATCTATGGCACTATGGCAGATGTACACTTCCTTCTGCGCAGTGATATGGCTGGTGGTTGTGGTTCAGTAAAAAGAAAATAGCTCCTACGTGAAACTGTTCACAACAGGGTTTGTGGAGTAACCAGGTCATGATTTCTAGAAAGGGACATTGCTGTTGAGTTTTTCAAATGTATCTTTTTGCCATCTAGTTAAATTATATTGGAGAAAAGGCAGACTTCTCTACGGCTGATACCCTCCACACCAAAATAATCTAGACTGATAACTAACACTACAGGTAAGAGGGAACATATGTATTTTTGATTTTGCTTTGATCAGTGATATATTCCTCAGTCAAAGCAACTGGGCACTTGGATGTCTCATTAATATCCTCAACAGTATGGACGCGTAGTGTGCAGTCTTGTCAGGTTTTCTCTCCTGCTGAGTGTGTGGTAGAGAATGGTCCCACAGGCAGCTCACAACTAGGACAATCTTCTGGGTTTTAAGGGAAATGAGTGAACCTGAATGACCACAGAAATTAAATTGGAGTGAAGCTGAAATGAATCGTCACCTTAAACTAGTGGTTAATGACTCAGTGGGCCACTTTTAAAGATAGGAAAATGCATTACAACAGACACTGTCATAGAAAAGACATTAACACTGACCTGTGAGCTTTCAGGGAGGACACGTTTCTCTCAAAGTACAGGCTTTATTGTCAAATATGGTAATATGAGTTAAGTAGAAAAAAGCATTCATTGTAAAAGAACAAGGCTCCATTCCAATTCACGCTGTGTCCTCACCACTTAGCCCTTACCCCTCCATTTTGTGCATATACTGTACATATAGAGGTAGCATGTCCTGATTGTTGTTGGGATAGAGGGATAGCGCAAAGTTAGTACCACATGGACCTCCAAATGTTTTTCAGAGGCACACTCCAAACCAAGTGTTAATGGAAATCTTTAGCAAGATGGCTGCACAAGCAACAAAAGAAACAAATGTATTTTCTTTGTTAATAAAGATTAAAAAATAATGAGAAGCATTGTATTCCCTTCATTTAATGTTGTTTCAGTTTATTAAGTTCCTTTTCTTTAAAACAACCATAACAAAAAAGTGCTGGCATGCCAATGTCTTTGTAGCCAGCTAACTGTCTAGGTAATGTTAGATTGCTATTGCTGATTTGTGCATGACAGACCTGCATTTAGGATACGTCCTAAGAGTACAGGTCATGGCACATTGACTACATGCCGTGTACATGTGAAAACAACCTTTTCACATGAACTTCTATCTTCACTCTTTGTAAAGCACACAAACCTCATGTTTTAAGACCCAAACTTCTTTTTTTATCCATTTCGTTTTCCTTGCTATACTAACTGAAGATGACTTGACATGATGAGCTAAAATAGAAGGTCAGCTTTGCATCTTACCAAACACTGCAGTGTAATATGTTACTGAGCAATGACGTGAACGTACGACCTGTCCGTGTCAGGCACGATGGCGACTCCAAGCCCATCAAACTGTATTTCCTCAAACGACGCAATAAAAGCTATTTTTGTGGTGGTTCCCCACTTGCATATTTTGACTAGTTTCTCCTGGCAGTGGGTTTCAGAGAGCTTCTAGTCCAGTGATGCAGAAATGCCATAAAAATAATGTTTGAAAAAAAGAAGGTGTTTGACCTTGAGGCTCGATACTGGCTGCTGTCCTCAGAGGACTGTCTGGGTTCTGACTGTGCCTGCACGCACATGTCTGTGTGTGTGTGTGTGTGTGTGTGTGTGTGTGTGTGTGTGTGTGTTCATGGGGATGTCTGAGTGAGAGAGAACAAAAGCAAAAAGTAGAGGGATGCTAAAAGAGCAAACTTTTACTAGTAAAGCAGCTGGATCCAGATACTGGCCTATACATCTTTTTATTTACATTGAGACTGTGCTTTGGTTGCTCGTATGCACATGTGTATATGAAGCTTCTATAAAACATTAGTACTACTGTTTTGTTGACAGTGTTAGTGTCTCTGAAATTTAAGACTACATTCCCCACAAACTAGGGCTTAATGATTTGAGTAAAATATCTACTTGCAAGTTTTGGACCGATATTATGATCGTTACTTGAACTGTGATTATCTTCTCTAAATCAACTCTTGGCCTTTACTGGTTGTCTACAAACTACTTAACAAGAGAAGACTGGGTCGAGCATAATCAAATTTATATATACATTAAAAAAAAAAGAAATCAAAAAATAGATCATAATTTGCAACAACTAATCTCAGCTAGTATAAGCTTATTTGAAATGACAAGTTTTGCTCATATATGAGATATTACATTACGTTTTCCTGCTATTACCAGCTACAATAAAGTGATGTAAAAAGTCTTTGTGTAAATATTTTGTGAAAGCGCCAATAGTCAACGCTACAATATCGGCAAAATACCAACATTGAGGTGTTGGTGAGAAATACCATATTTTATTTTCTCCATATCGCCCAGCCCTAGCAGCTGTTCACTCAAGCTGTGTTTGCTAACGTTATTTACTCAGACGGACGGAAAGAGTCACTTCACAGCCCTGTAAGATGTGTTTAGAAGTATAACTGGTAGGTTTCTAAAAGTGTTTTCTATCTACCAGCTGTCTAACATTCATTTGTCTCGACAATTACCTGCTAAGCCATGTAAACAGTAAAAAGACAGCCCACTCTCTACTGCATCACGCCAGACTTCAAAAACATACAGAGGTTTGTTTCTTACTTACCCCTTGACTAAGTACTAATACAGCCAAAGTCATGCAGAGGGCATGTTAACCACATTTCACCTAGAAGTTTCAGTTTTGTAGTCTGGCCAAAAGAAGAAGTAGCAATTTCTTACAAACTCTTACAAATGAAAACACTGAGTAGCTTTACTGTTACAGCTTTATGTGGTCTGGTGTGACCAGCAGCTTATGGTGGCTAATGTCAGTTGTCAGTGCCCACGTTTTGTAAGTAGCAAATGTACTTGCAACCATTAAAGGATGCATTACTCAGATAGTAAGAGGCACCTGCATAGATGGGCTTACACACAGGAATGTGTTGCAGGGGATGTAATAATACATCACTAATGAGGAAAATATTAATTACATTTTCCAAAAAGTGAACGTAGCAGAGATCAGAGCAGAGCTGCAGTGCTGCAGAAATGCTGTATGAGTCCCCATTATGAGAGACACTGTGCAAATTTACGCACAAAGAGCAGCATAACTTCATTCATGACTTCACTCTATCACGTCTATAAATGTCCCATGATATTTGCTTCAGTAACATCACTGCTCTTACTGTGTTACTCTCAGCCGAAACCCCCTGCTGTTCTAATTTGCCAATCGGCCACGTAAATAACAGGGCACCAGGTGCTTTTAAAGGAAGCAGGAGTTAACGCTCTGATTGGTTAAATTCATGATTAATTGAGAGACTAAGTACAACCCTTTTGCCCCTTGTGCCTTACAAGCAAAGTGGAGTTGGACACACCATTAATGAACTTGTGCCAAGTCATCTGTTCACACTAACTAAAAACTTGACTTTAATAGTTTTATAAATACATTAATAGTGTAAAGAATTCTAAATAAAAAGTCAGCTCTTGGCATGCTTCCAATAAACATTGATGTCTGTATTGTAATGCTAATAAATTACACTTAATGTGGTAATGATGTATATTAATAATGGTAAAACTGACTGGGGCATCTTTAAACAAACATGGACTGACACTGAAATGCACTTTTAAGCTTTTTTAGATATTGCATGCAAAAAGTAAAGAGAGCAAAACAAGGAACACAGAGAGATGTTGAGTGAAAGTGTGACAGTGATGAGAGAAAACAGGAAAACAGACATGACTCAGAGAGATCGACTGGCAGCTGAAGAGTGATCAACAAGGAGGAAAACTAGACAGACAAAGAAAAGACTCCTGTGACGCTCTGTCTAGAATGACTCTGCAGTTATTGTGTCTGCTGTGTGTGTGCGTGCGTGCATACGTGCGTGCGTGTGTGTGTGTGTTTAGTTTCAGCTGGATGTAAATTCAGCACTTCATGGATGCCCTACCTTTATAAAGCCAAAACAGAAACACTTGCTCTCACAAACACACTCATACTGGATCCAGGGTGCGTAAACTCACAGTTAATGCAGACTTGTTAATTATTCATAATATCCACCATTACACTGATACTGGCCCAGTGCCAGAAATATGTGTCCTCATGTGGAAAACAGGTCTCAGGCTTGTCTCAGAAGGAAGAAGTAATATTATAATTCACTCAGAGTTTTGTAGGCTTCACTGTCTATCTTCCCCTCTGATATTTCAGGACCATGGACAGATACATACCTTATAATATCAGCTATGTAGCAGCAACAGGCTAATGCATGGGAAGCTATCATCACAGTGTACTTGATCCAAGTGTCCTTCATTAGAAAGAATTATATAGATAAAGATATTAATTTATAGGTGTTCCAACAGGAAATAGCTGATACTTATCAATAAACAGTTAGAGCTGGCGTAAAGGGGAGCTTATGCTTGTACATATAACTAGTTGCATTTACTCAAAGTACAATTTGAGGCAGTTGTACTTTGATTATTTCCATTTAATATTACTTTATACTTGTGTTCCCCTACGCCTCACAGGGAAATATTCCACTATACTCCACTACATTTATCTTGCAGCTGTGATTATTATCGTCTCTATGAACAGATGACTTCACATGTATGCAGAGCCTGTAGGTGACTTGATGAGAATTTGGTATTTAGCTCTGGTTTGTGTTTGTAGTCCGAGCAGTATTGACCAATCATGTTTAAGCGATAGGTAAACAGTCTGTGTGGAGAGGTGGAACACATTGGTGGAAATCCAATCTTGGAACTCCTCAGCGATGCCTGTCGTAGCTTAAAATAAGCTTTTATTTGAATTTATCTGCAATTAATGTGCAGATATCTGCTGACTACACTGGATCAACCTGTAATGTTGGTCCTTGTCCCCAGAGGCTTCATCGACGTCAGACTGATAGCCGATGGGTTCCAAAATGGTGGATGTTATTATCAATTATATTGTTTTTTTTCTGCATAATGAGTAATTTTGAAACTTGAAGTACATTTTTCTCATAATAATACTCCTGTTGTTGTTGTTGCTACTTCTGCCTAACCTTTAAATGCGTTTGTATTTGTATCGTACTGTGTTATGCATGTGTTACATCAAATGCTTGTAATGGCATTTGCGTAGTAATAACAGACCACTGTATTGTGGTCAGAGCACCATGGCTGTGTGCTACTGTAGCACAAAAACATTCTTCTCAGGCATGTCTTCATTTTCAGAGTTGCTTTTGTCAGAACTCCCCAAAATCTAAGAAAGTGCTGCTGTGCAGTGGACCTGACACGCCAGGGCTGTTTTACACATCTCGGCTCTCTAAAGACCCAGTAAATGTTTTAGAGCAGGGGTGTTGTCGTTCATGGGCCACATATAGCCCAATTTGATCTCGAGTGGGCTGGACCACATAATAAGCTATACATAACAACACCTGCAAATGTTTCCCTTTCTTTTAGTGTTAAGATGTTCAAGCACATTCTGCAAACATTTATCCATTTACAAAACAGATGATGAACAGCCTGAGATGTCTTAAGAAAAATAAGCATAATTTCAACAATATGTGTTAGTTTTTCCACATTTGGTCAGTCTGCTGCCCAACATCGTTACATGTGCATTTCTCCAAGCATGTCCACCCCTGTGTAATAATGCTGTCATCACTACATCAAACTAAAGTGGAAGCTATTGAGAAAGCAGGTCACACCATTTACAAATCTAAAGTTTTGGCAGTGTCTTAGCAATAGGGTTCCAGTACTGAAGCTGTGGACTGAAAATATTTTGCACAGTGTTTATTATCTTTGAATATGACCACAGTAAGAACTGGACTCTGGCCTTTGAGGCAGTATTTTACATGAAGTAGGCTACTCACTGTTAAACGTGCTCTGGCAGCCCTTAGGCCCAGATGACACAGAAGGCATTTAAGCAGCTGGAGACTGCTTTTTGTAATTGTTTTAATGATTTGGCTTTTTGCTTGTTGTTTTTGTGTTGCTAGGTGCCTCGTGTTTCTGCACTTTAGGTGCCTGGCATTTTTGCCAGAGGGCTCTGAACTGCTCGAGTTGAAAAAACCTCCACTCAGAGCTGAAAAGCACCACATGTCATCTTTGCTTTTTTCCCATTGTCCAATTTGATGGTTTGAGAGGCGGGCCTTCTGTGGTGGTCACGACAACAAGTTTACAGTTGGTAAACAATGGAGTAAAAACAAGTGGTAGTGGTTGCTGGATACCCAGAGCTATATGACTTTACAAACTGCACTTACCATGATCTCAGTAGAAAACAGCAGGCATTGAAGCATTTAAGTGCAGTGCTTGAAACGGCCATCAATGAGGTGAAGCTCCTGGAACAACTGGTGGCACTCTGTGTGATCCACCCTCTTTTTTAGGGCCTCATGTGCCTACACAGATCTTTATTTCCCTGTGCCCAACAAACTGTTTGCTGACAGCCTCTCAGCCTCAACCAGAGCTACAGCATGTGCCCTCTGCCTGTCCATTTCAGAGAGAGGATGAGAGAGGACTTTAAGGCTTAATACAAAATGAATTAAACAGAATGAAATATATGGTAGTGCACCTCACACAATTAAACTGCCACTAGTGTAATCTCATGAAATCCATAACAAAAGCTGTCATTTGTGAAGCTCCTGCTGTTTAGTTTTTGTTGACAGGTGTTCATTGAATTCTAAGGTCGTGTTTTATTTTACATAGATACGGATATGGAGTGGATATCAGTAAAGCAGTGTAAGTAGTACTTAGCTCAATTTGATCATGTAATGGCCCCTGATGTAGTAAATATATTTGTATTATTGAACTGGTAACATATTTTATTGGTATGATAATAGTCTACGATCATAGTAAGTTTTATATCTGTGCTGCTTAATGGGATTCAATGGAGACAGCAGTGCAAATCTTTACTTTAGTCAATGGGTGATATCATCCTTTTGATGTCTTTTGTTATACAGCAGCACTTAAGATACTCCCCCCTCCTCCTACTGCTTCCCCTACCTTTAACAGGAATATCAAACAGGTACTTTGTAAATAATATTCATCAATACAGTGTGAGTGAGCTGTGTGAGTGTGTTATGTGTGTCTTGGTATTTGTGCCTCAGCAGTTGGCACATATGCATCGATCCTTTAAGACACATCCACCAACAGCAAGAACTGCCCAGGGAGCCGCAGATGCTGTCGTCCTCTCCTTGCGTAACCATGGTGATAGTCCCTTCAGCGACGTGTTGTGTCTGCTCGCCTCATCATCAAAAGATGTACACAACACACACACTAACAGACTGCAGAGGCTGGTTTTGGGACATGGGACCTGTTTGATGGTTTAACAGCTGACAGAGCAGAGTGACAGATTCAGGTGCACGTTTCAGTTTTACTATGTGGAGAATTTTAAAAGAAAGGCTGCAGGACGCAGTCTGTGTTTGTCAGAAATATGTAGGTCACTCATCCTAAGTCTGGGTCTCAGTCTTTTGTTTTTTCATAGCTGGAAATGTACGTTGTACGTAATTTGAGTTATGGAAATCTTGACAGAATAAACAAACCTGATGTTTCTGTTTGCGGATTGGCAATGATGCTGATAATGCTTTTTTATCTCTTTTAGGTCCAGGAATGATGTCATCAATGATGTCATCAGGGGGACGCCAAGACCCACCAGGACAGCCTGCCTTCAGCTCTGACTACCTGTCTGGTGAGGGTGGAGGGAGTGCTGGTTATTTATCACACAGTTTTCCACCTTAAGTATAAAAGAAGTTTGCTCATTAGTTTGAGTATAGTTTTGTTGTTGCAGGGGCCCATGGGAGCTGTAGTTCCCCCTGTAGGTTACTCCAGAGATAACACTGTAATCACACCCCTGTGAGACCAGCAAAGTGGTCCCCTTTTAGATTTGTGTACTGAAAACTGTAGTGCTCACATCATTCTTTATGTGAATACCAAAATAAGCAGTGTCTTCTTGCATAATCCTTTAATCCCTTATTGTTTCCATCTACTATTATTACGTCAATATATACACAACAAAATGACATAAACAAAAGAGTAAACCTGTTGAGTGGTAGTAGCATGTCGAGGCAGTGTCTATAGTGTTAGACGTTAAAGAAGAGGAAGGATGCATGTTACCATCAACATTTGATGGAGCCAGAGATGTTACAAATTACATTAAAATCCGGGTAAAACAAAAATAAGTATGTGTAATGAGTTTATCACACCACAGAAAAATGTGTCAATAACCACTCAGCCAAATTTGAATGATTAAAAAAATTGCCAAGCCTAAAAAATTAGCAGTAGTCTCCACTCTCAGACGCCAGGGGTGTGTTCGCCAAAGGTGATGAGATTAAAAACAAACCACTGCAAAGGGATAGACGCACACCCCCTGAGGTGAAGAACGAGCTGCCGCGCAGCAACAGACTCTCTTTAACAGCTAAAGCAGTAGCAGTCGTACACACAGTCTATGGTAGCACAACACACATGTTCTGAACCGGAGATTGAGAGAGTCGCTGTGTGGCAGCAGCCTCTCAATCAGCAGCTAACAACAGCTAACATTAGCACAGAGCACACACCCACAGCGACAGGTTGTTCTCATTAACTGTTTGTATGATTTCCTACCAAAAGTAACGCCTCCAAATTCATACATATCCTACATAATCATGAGCCAGTAATTCATGCATAACCCACGTATTTTAGAAGGCCGTGAATGTGTCACTAGTGCGCCAATGGGAGTAAACAAGGAAGCGGTTCCAAGCGGCCTGTAAGAGGGCAGGTGTGGTGGTGGATGGGTCAAAACACACAGGACTCATTTTGAGCAAACCTTGATTCGTTTGTAGTATAGCTGTTTTATATATTAGGGGAGGAGTTATGTTAAGGATGGCTCCAAAAACTCCTGGACACAGAAATGTTGAAAAACATTTAAAAAATTTTACTCCACAAAACAGTACTACACAGTTCCAATTTTTGTCACGTTTTTAACAAGTATTTTCTCACATGCACAATGTGTTTAGAGAGAAATCACTGATTTTGCTGTACCCAGACTTTAAAATACGACTGTGTTCCATTCAAGTGTCGCAGTAAGCTATGGCAGTACACCAGGACCCTGAAACTAGAGCAGCTAAATGGAATTCAGCCATTGTTCATTTTATTATTTACACCTTTGCTTTTCCTACTGTGCCATGTCAAAATGTCCGAAGTCTAACATTAAGCATTTATTTTTATGTTCTGTTCCACTGGTTCATTTCATTCTGCTCCTCATCTCTTCATGATCGCTCACCTCTTTTTTTTGTCACTCCTCCCACACATTTTGACTCTGTCTCTGGCTGTCTGCCCCCACTGTCCTCTGTCATTCTCTGTCATTTCTGTCTCTCTCCCTCTCCTTTTCAGGTCCTATGATGGGTGGGAAGACAGATCAATGGAGCCTGAACAAGACAAAGGACAACAGCATGCCTGATTCATTTCTAGGTCCTCTTTACTTTTTCACCTCCTGTCATTTTGACCTCTGACTACAGAGGATAGGATGTCATATTCCCTCTTCTCTCTATTTGTATCTGACCATTCTGAAAGTCAGAAACTACAAACTCATTTGGCTGAAATTGGTGGTTAAAATGTGTAAATATATAAAAAAGATAAGAGGTTAGATCTGGTGTAATGATGATTTCAGTTTGGCTCTGGCTTTATGAAATATTTTGCAAGCTACTACTATGTAGTTAATCGGCACTGTTGTTGGATGTTTACGCTCCACTAGTTTTGCCAGTCCTTTATTTATCTTTCAGTTATTCCAAAACTCGTGTTTATACCACACACGCTCAGCTTTTTGTTTTTGTTGTTTGCTTGTAGGGCCTGAACAAAGACTGTTCTCCCAATATCAGTATATATCACAATATGACACATCTAATTTTTTATTACAATTTCCTTGAGGGTTAACTCTGGGTTTTCAATACTACGAAGCTGGTTCTCTTTTTACTGGGATAAGTCACTGCGGTAACTTATGCTGACCAATCAGATCACTGAAGAAAAAAGTGTTCCAACATGAACAATAGTCCAGAGACTCAGTTAAAAAAAGAGTAGTTTATATGTTGTTATAGGTCAGTAGAATCATTTAATATTTCCAGGGCTCTATTTCCACTGGTTTTGAAACACAGCCTCTAACAAACAGAGAGATTGTTGACACATTAAACACATGATTTTAGCAATATTTTAACTTGCACAAAAATTATTTTAGTCTACAGTGATAGTGTTGCTATTTTTACACTTTGATTTCGTCACTGCAGCTCAAAAAAATGAGATAGCTGTGTAATAACAACTATGAAAAAAAGACAATGTTTTATCAGAAAAATGATCCACATAGAGTTAAATGTCTCAGATACACCTCATTAGTCATTAACTACTTTTCCACCCTTTACTTCAGTAGCAGAAACAGTCTGGCATCACTGTTCTGGCATAAAATGTTTTATGTGACATATTCAGAGTAGTTTCGTCATCATCCAACTAAATAGCAAAAAGTACCCTATACCAATGTCACATATAGCCTGGTGATACCCACACGTAGTTAATGTCTCAGCTGATGGTGAATTTTTGGATAGTATTTTCAATATTACTGTTTCTTTGCAGAAACTTCTTGTGCTGTTTCATCTCACATGATATGAGTAGCCTACTTCATTCATGGTTGTGATGATGTTGCTTGTTATTAATAACCCTGCCACTTTCACTTGAAACAACAAACACCAGACTTAAACCCTTTTTTTTTAAGACTCGCATGTAATGAGCAGAAACAGGAATGTGTCCTGAGAGAAAGGAAGTGTATTTTGAAACGACACAATGCATGTAAGAAGCGTCATTTGACATGGCTTCCCAAAACGTTAACAACAGATGCACCCAGGACACCTAATATGTCATATGTAAATGTGAAAGTCCATTGACCAAGCAGCAAAATGTGACCAGTTGGGAGTGAGAATATGTTGCACTCTGTCTAGAGCGAGTTGTCTGTTGGTGACGTATCTCTGTGTTCTGTCTCTCCATCAGGCTTCTCTCAGTCTGGGATGGGAGGAACTACTGGGTCCAGCCTGCCACCATTCCAGACCAGCATGAGCGCCACTGTTGGCCAGACTGGGATGGGTTCAGCTGTGGACACCCAGAAGAATGTGGGCATGTTTGGTGTGGAAAACAAAACCACCAGCAACACCAGTGGAAGCAGTCCATTTAAAACCACTGAGGTGTTTTCTTCTGGTGGCCCGGGAATCCACTCTATGGATCACTCTGCAGGTATCAGAGCGGGGTGTTTGCATGTGTTACTGTGTGCTGGTGGCAGCATGGGAGGGTGGAGTCAGGAGAATGAGGAGACAGGAGGGAGTTACTGTACAT
Source organism: Cephalopholis sonnerati (assembly GCA_019142605.1). NCBI lineage: Eukaryota > Metazoa > Chordata > Actinopteri > Perciformes > Serranidae > Cephalopholis > Cephalopholis sonnerati. The sequence continues at coordinate 36,272,784 of JAGQAX010000010.1, forward strand.
TTAGTTTGGTTTGGGGTTCATACACTTTTCTAGGCAACTTCTCAGCTGCATACTGAAACTAGTAATACTAAAATAGTGAGCAGGTTGTTTCATGTATATTTTTAGGGATGCTGGTTGGATTTGTCACTCAGTTTAAAAAAATGTTGGTGCTAAAAAATCTAAATTCTGGTCATATCTTAAATTTGATTTAATAAAATCTTAAATGGTAAGCTAATTATTATAGAACACTGGCATGGGTTCCTATAGCAGGGCAGCAGGGGTGGGAGGGGACAGAAGAGTAACAGCCTGATCACATGCTTTCAGCAGCAGAGGGCAGCCTTTTCTAATTGTTTTCACTGTAGATGGAACAGTTTCAGCTCTGCTCCGACGTCACTGGTTGCCTCATGGCTTTATGCTCTGTGCACTTTGCTATCGTCTTATATGCACTTTTTAATAATAAACACAGGAATATCAGACGTTTTATGTCTTCTGTAGTTACGGCAGTCTGAGAAGAAAAAAACAACCCATAGAAAATTTTGTGCTCCCCATGAATGTATTAGCTGCCTCTTATCATGAAATCTTAATGTTAGTAATAATCAATAGCTGCTTGTGTGACTAACCACAGAATATTAACTGAATTTTTGTTGTTGCTGAACGACAAAAAACATAAACCCAAAAGAGGATTTAACAACAAAGACAAAGCAGCACAGCTCTTTTGCAGTCTTCCTGTGTTACTGTGCCCAAAAGCAACCTTTTAGATTCTGTAATGGAGACATGCATGTGGTGCTGCAAATAGTCATTTTATTATCTCAACATAATTTAACACTCAGACAGGCCGTTAGTCCTCCCAGCAGAAAAGCTTCTGGTGGGAGAAATGGGCAGAAATAACGGTTTTAACCACAGGACCCTCAACTGAACTTTGAAAATGACTCAGCATCTGAGTTTCATTAAACATTCAGCAAGCTCTTATTCAGGGTTTATCTCTTCTCTCTTCTGTTTTGTTGTTGTACTAAAGATAGCCCTGCTAGCTTAAAACCAACTAGCGGTACAGGCTGGCTGTTATGTAACAGTTACTATCCTTGTTCATTGCAAGAAATTTCAACATATCTTCTAGAAAGCAGGGATGAATTGAGGACAGATTGCAACAGCATCAGTAATGGCTGCTGTAATGGCTGCCACAAAATTCACTGAGCCTTCAGAATGAAAATTGAAGTTGTGTTTGTTTGACCACAAAGATAACTCACGACTGTAACCCATTCAGTTTTCAGGGAAGAGAGTGTAGTGATGTAACCACATGCTGCTATTTTAAAATACTGTGCTTAGCTAACCGCTCCATCACACAAAATACCTGCAGACATTCTGTAAATGTGCCAACCCTCTTACATAATTTGGATGACAACAATAAAGAGAAAAATGTAAGCTTAAGATAAGCAACCCAATCTTTGATGTTACTATTCCAGATCTCTTGGGATTTTTTTGTCAGATGTTATGTAAAATATGCAACCTTTAACCTGTTACCACAGGAATTGTCCATATTAGTGCAGTGCAGAGTGTATAAGTAGATCAACGTGGAGATTTGGGTTTGTGCCTTAAACAGCACCATTCACAAAAGCAATGAGGGAGAAATGCTCTTCATCTCAAGAAGGATACTGCTCAGTTAGCTCAGAGTGCAGAATTAGCTGTTAGCTATCTGTCAGAGCAGGGTCAATCCTATGTTGCCAGAGTCCTGTGTTCCCCAGGTTTATATGGCACATAATGGGAACATGACACAAGGTTCTATGTTCCCCAGCTCTGTATAGCACCTAATGGGAACATGAAAGCGATTTCCCCTACTTCTGTATTCGCTTGATATGACATAATCATGACGTTGTGAGTCATCAAATAGCACCGGACTCACCCTTAATAATACATACTCTACCCGGTGAGCTATCAGGGTGCATCAATAGTCACTCTTTGAAGGGGAGAACAACTCCCAAACATATTTAATTCACAAATTAAAAAAAAAAGAACTAGTCAGTCAATTAATTGACCAATTAAAAGAGAGGGAGAAAAACAAAGACAAAAAAGGAGAAAATCAATAATAAACATTTCAGGGTTAGGGAACAGATATTAGTTGACGATTGCCATTCCCAAACAGGTTAAGATTAGGAAAGAGGTCTAGGGCCAGGTTAGATTAGTTATGAAATATTTTAACTTGAACTGGGTCAAATCTGACCTGAACACAATAGGAGGGTTAATGTGTGTTAACGGAATATTTCATTTAGGAACATAGGACCTTGCTAACTAAAGACCCTGGGAACATAGGACTATGAGGACTTAGGACCCAGGGAACATAGAACCTTGGAAACTTAGGACCCAGGGAACATAGAACCTTGGGAACTTAGGAATCTGGAAACATTGGACCTTGAAAACTCTAGGAACTTAGGAACATGGGAACATAGGACCTTGAAAACTTAGGATTCTGGGAACATAGAACCTTGGGAAAGTAGGACTCTGGAGACATAGGACCCAGGGAACATAGAACCTTGGGAACTTGGGAATCTGGAAACATTGGACCTTGAAAACTCTAGAAACTTGGGAACATGGGAACATATGATCATGGGAACATAGGACCTTGAGAACTTAGGACTCTGGTAACATAGAATCTTGGGGAAGTAGGACTCTGGAAACATAGGGCCCAGGGAACATAGAACCTTGGGAACTTGGGACCCTGGGAATATAGGACCTTGAGAACTTAGGACTCTGGGGACATAGGACCCAGGGAACATGGAACCTTGGGAACTTAGGAAACTGGAAACATTGGACCTTGAAAACTCTAGGAACTTGGGAACATGGGAACATATGATCATGGGAACATAGGACCTTGAGAACTTACGACTCTGGTAACATAGAATCTTGGGGAAGTAGGACTCTGGAAACATAGGGCCCAGGGAACATAGAACCTTGGGAACTTGGGACCCTGAGAACTTGGGACTCTGGGGACATAGGACCTTGGGAGCTTAGGACTCTGGGAACTTAGGACCCCAGGAACATAGGACCCAGGGAACATAGAGCCTTGGAAACTTAGGACTCTGGGAACATAGGACCCAGGGGACATAGATAAGCTACTGTCAGAGCCCTGGATTTTATATGGTGCAAATAACTGAAAGGTGGAAGATGGTTTTGGATGGAACCTGCTGAGGATGTTGTTAGTTATTAGCAATATAATATCCAGAATGAGCAAGTACAGGTATTACTTATAGCATGAACATTGGCTCTGCTCTATTTAAATGTCCCACTAAGCCATTAAAAAGAGCCAGCATGCAAAAAAATCCATGAAAAAGGTCCATTACACTCATCCCAAAAGTAATGTCATGCCACTTATATTGAAGTTCTTTGCCATTGTCACAGTTGCATTTGCACATCATAAGAGCAATCTCTTGTAAAGTCCTCTGACATCTACGCCATTGACAGGGCAATTTAGCACTGAACAATCCAAATTAGTGTTACGAGAAAGAAAAAAAAATCAGAAAGCCTTCAGATCAGTCTATGCTCTGTTTGGTGAAATGATTCCACAAAAACCAAAATAAATTGACTGTTGGATGGGAATCTTATGTTTGAGGTTGTAGAAACAATTCAGGTTCCTTTTTGATGTCTAAGACTTACAGTACAGGGGAGAAATAAATGTGCAGCTTGTTGATTGTGCAGGACACTGACCATACATTTATCAACCAGCCTTCTACTCTGTCTGTGTTGCCTCTTCTCAAACTGTGCTTGTGTGCTTGAAACATGAAGTCCTTTACACACCTGCTGCTCTGTCTGTGCAGGTGCCCGTGGGATTCAGTGAAATGAACCCCTCCTTTGTACAGAATTTCAGATTAATTCCCACACACAGCGCTTTTGCATAGGCAGTGTGTTTGAGGCAGCCAACGCTCCAACATTAATGTTTCCCTTGGCAGTTTGCCAGACCCTAGATTAAGATGTACTCCCATTAAATTCCTTATCACATTAAATATAGATGATAATGCCCCGGCCTTGCCTCGTCCTCGAGCTGTTTATAGCTGGGCAAGCATTGGAGGCCAGCTGGAGAAAATAGCAACTTCAATTCAATCAATCAATTTAGAAATAAAGGGAAAGGTGCCAGATTTAGAGGGGAACACACCTTTTTCTGGATTCACATTAACATCCTGTGATGTAAGACAGATTGCGGAGATGGGAGGATGAAAACTGAGATAGAGGAATAATAATTTAGACAGGAAGAGGACGTGATGAGCAGACTGAGAGGGGTGTATAGGTCTGAGAGTTTTATTTATATGGTCTATCCCTCTATCTGTCTGTTTCTATCTGTCTGTTCATCTCTCTCTCTCTCATTCTCCCTGAGCTGATGAAGTGCTTGTCAGAAATAATTGAGAAATATTGCTTCAGAGGAAAAACCATACCCAACTGTGATGACTTCATCCCCAAACAAGAGAAGATAGTGGGAACAGACAAATGAAGGGGCCATTTTAGTGCAAGCTGCATTTCTTTTGTTGTTTGTTAAAGCTTGCATGTGCACAGTTTGTCATGGTGTTGTGATTGTGTAACACATTCCATATTTTTAATCACGTCATTGTGGATCATATTAGTGTTTCTGCATGTAAGGCAATGATCCATTTATCACTAGAAGTCTTCAGACATGCATGTCATTTTTTCATGCATGCTAAAGCCTATTTGAAATGTGCCTGACTCATTTACCTTGATGAAGTGGAAATAGACAATTTTTCTTTTTCTTTAACTTATCATAATGAAGTAAGTGTTGATTGCACAATGTGATGGCTATTGAATTATCACACCATGTGCAACTAGATTCCCGACCCGAAGTCTAAACCCGCCCTGAACCCAATCTGAACCCAGCTTAGTTAACCGAGTTTGTCCCTGTCACACTGTTTTTGTTAACGTGGTTACAGCTTGCTTGTATACCCCGATTACACATGTAGCTATTTGTAAATGTCTGTCAAAAGGCATTGTTATATACGGGCTTATATAGACAGAATTTTTTAAACACACACGACACACACATTGATTACGCAATGTCATCTGAGTCTTACTATTGGCATATGTCAAATCTTCATTTCCACAAACTGTTTTTGAACTGTAACAAGTGTTAACTGAATCATTTACATAATCTATCCATTGTGGTTCATTAGGAATTATCGCGGAGGAAGGTAGCATCCACCGAGGATGGTTTCAGCACTGTCCTCCTCTGTTCCACTGGTCTTTCACCAGTGCTTAAGTTCTGTTCGCTACCGCTGTAAAGCTGGAAAGGCCAGAATGTCCTTAGCAAGTAAACTGATTTTTGGGGAAGGTTAAGTGGTGACGTAGTTTATTGGCGTCCATCAGACAGTAGGTCCGGCCATAGGCCAAGCCTGACCCAAACCTGAACATCATTTATAGATATTTAATTAAACCTAGCCTGACAGGTCAGGTCCCATCAGGTCCTATCGGATCCTGTCGGGCTCTGGTCAGCTATGCGTACTCTTTTCCCTAAAAGCCTCACTTTCACTGTGCATTTCTGTCTGCCACAAAGCACAATCTCCTGGGAAAATGAAGGCTGGATTTTATGCCACAAGGAAGTGCGTCAGCCATTGTGCAACCAAAACAAAAAGAGCACAGCACTTTTGTTTTCCCCAGTAGCTGTCAGTAGCTATCCTCAGTTACCAAAGAGTATCAGTATAAGTTTTTTGCAGTTACTATCCCCAGACTCAACCGAAGTAACTGTGGAAACTCTTACTGTTTGATAAGTGCTTGTCTTTACGCCAGTGATGCCGACAGTAATACCACTTAGAAACACTGGGGGGGAGAAAAGTTGAAAAGTTGTCTTTTTCCACTTTAACTTGCTTCAGAGTTGTGTTGCTCCCACTGTGTTTGTTTTGCTTTGTTTTGTGTGCCTGCTCCCTACACAAGACCAGCTCTGCCTCCTGGGTCATGATAATGATGATGATGATGATGATGATGATGATGATGTTTAAAAGAGGTGAATCAAACGTATTTATCCAAAAAGAGAGAATTACACAATTTATTGATTGTTGACTAAAAAGTGCTATCTTAAAACACTCTCCACTCCAGACTCCATTCAGAATTTCCAGAATTGAAAATGTACAATATGATGTGCCAATGGATCTTTCAATTTTTATTTCCTCTTATTATATGGTATTAATTGGTATTGATATAGAACGATTGAATAAGATCCAAAAGTGAGGATCTTAAACCTGTGTGAGGCCTCTTCTAAAGTTGTAAAATGTAGATACAATGTGTCAGCGTCCTAGAAAGTTATAGCAATTGGGCAAATTTGAATGAAAACACCATTTCAAGTGAATTGTAAATTTACAGTTACAGTATTTCAAACCAGTTTTATGCTGGCAGAGATTAAACACAACCAAGCAGATAAATCAAAGCAAATTGTTTTCACCAGCTGCTCAGTGCTGAACCAATATGTTGCTGTTAAAAAGCACCTGCAAATATCTGTCTCTTTGTCAGTTGATCATGCACATTCAATCAAGGTAGCCTTTACTGAAACGTAGAAAGTCTTTAACAGGTGAGTAAATCACAGTTTGAATGTATTTATAAAAGTAGGCACCATCACATACATCATATTTTATGAAAATGTTCTAAAGGTTGTGCCAAAAGGAGCCTAAAAGCAGTTAGACTGTGGTTACTATGGCTGTAAACATCCACGGAAGACACTTTACACCTTGTATATATTTGTATATATTCTGCACAAGCAGAACATCACACCAGTGACTTTGCTTCAGCTGTTGTAATTTTTAAGCTCTAGGTAGTCAGGTAATTGGCATGCGTCATCAGCCTTTTCTAATTACCAGGGCGTCAAATACCAACGCTTTGTCACACCCCTCTGCTTGTGATAACAACACCAAAGGCACCTTTTAGCATCTTTATGACACACACTGGGCTTTCAGCTAACTCTAATGTGAGGTTATGCACAGCAATACTTGATGCTGAGAGCAACTGACATAGTATAAAGAGCAAGAAAGTTCACATAGGGCAGCAGGGGAGATGGATGGTTCAAACAAAATGAAACTTTCACGCAGGAGACTGCAATTTTTGTCCCATGTGAAATCAAAAGTCAGTGTTTTTTTAACGTAACATCACTTATGTACCTGTGTCCCATGTAAAAACATGCCAAAACATAATCTTTTTTCTAAACTCAACTCAGTAGTTTTGTTTCCTGAGCCTAACTTTGACCTTTTCATAACATTTACCATGTTTTACAGCTGTTCAACATGTAGATTCGTGAAAGGATGCCCTGTGCCTTGTTATGAACTGCAGAGGGGGGGTGACAAAGAATCAGTATTTAATGACCTGGAAATGAAAATGGGTAGACATGTATGTATTAAGAGCTTACACAGAGCTTGCCTCTCTGCCTTTCTGATTGTACTGATGACTAATGAATGATAATTTTCCCAGTTATCCAGAGTCAGACAAACTCATAGAGGCCTATCTCTGCAAGCAAAACAAAGGTACCATGAGTGGGAGTTTAATGTACCTTTGCTTAATTAATGATCATCTTTGTCATTGAAGAAGCTCCCTTAAAAGTGTACTCCACAGATTTAACATTGCACTCCTGTAACACTGACTGACTCATGATGGTCAGTTTGAAAAAAAAAAAAAAAAAGGCAGAAATCCCGCAGCAGAGCCAGAGATATTTTCTTTTTTATTTCACACATTCTTTGTCCTTGTCAAAACCTGGCATTAACATTACCCATAATGCAAGTTGAGATTCGGGTCTGTGATGCACCTCATGGCTAACATTGCCTCAAGTTGCTAGCCTCCTGCAGAGATGAGAACTGTGCTACAGAGGTCTGATGAAATTACTTAAGTCTCCACACCCCTACAAATTTTTCAAGTTTGAGGTCTTCAGACACAACTAACATTGCCTCAGTAACATCACTTGAGGACATTTATCATGTTTCACACAGCTCTCTCTGGAGCCACAATAGGCTTCATACAACTTTTTTTCCTAAATGTAGTAGTACTCCCCAAAGCCGATAAACTGACTTTGATGTGGAAAATTCGTGGAAAATAAGACATCTCAAGTTTCTAACTATCTCATGTTTACATGTGAAAAAACCCAAGGGACTGCATTAAAAACACCCTCACTCTTTACAAATACTGACACGTTTACAGAGGAGCAGTCTGGTTCCAAGTCTCCCACTGTTGTCCTTACTGTAAGCTATTCAACATGCCTTCAAACTACATGCAAGAACATAAAAAATGGTGCTCCATGAGTTTGTCTGACTCTGTGTAGGGAGGGAACAGCTAATTCTGCTTAAGTCTATCCCTACAAAAATAAAAAAATTCACCCTCAGTTATTAGTAATTCTACAAGCTCCCCTCCTACAAAATATCACTTCAACTCGTATGGACCTCACACTTTTGGCGAGACCAGTCATTACACTCATTTACTGCCATGAAACAGTGAACAGTTCAGAAAAGATGAAGTGAAAACCACCTATGGTAACCACAATCTGATGGCTTTTTGGCAGGTAGTTCTCTGACACAGTATGTGATTGGTTCCTCCTCTTATAAAACCCTCCCCCCCTCGGCAGCTCCCGTCCTCTCTCCCAGCGGTTCAATGGACGACAGCTCTCCCACTTCCTCCGCCTCCGAACCCCTCAGCCCTGAGAGAGTGGGGCCGGGGGGCGAGGCTGGCAAGCAACAGCAGAGACGGCGGAAGAAGAAGAGGAAGGGCCATGACGACTTCTTGGATAGCCAGCAGAATAACATCGGCCAATCAGACAAGCATGGGATGCAGGATAAGGGCGGACTGGAGGCGGAGGAGGACGAAGATGAGGAGGAGAACTGGGAGTGGGAGATCAGAGAGAGTGGAGGAGGGGGTAGAGTGAAAGGCAGGAAGACTAAGAGTCGGGCAAGACTTCCAGAGGAGTGGGGAGGGCCCCAGCAGCCCATCTCTCCCACGCAGGCCACATCTAACTCTGGTCCCTCTGACTCCAAAGCTCCAGACTCCAACCCCAGCCCTGTCTTGCCCTCTGCCCCTGCACAAATACCCACAAGTTTCATCAATCGTTCCCATGCTAGCCTTGTAACAGATTCATCTCCACGCTCTTACGAGCCGATGTGTGTAGACGATTTCCCTTTGTCTGCTAAAGATGGTCAAAAAGCAAATGAAGAGAAAGTTTCTACCAGCAAACCTGAATCTAACACAAGCACAACGGCTAGTATTGCCAACAAGAGTAGTTTAGCTGGGGATGTTAGTGGTAGTCTAGCACTGATGACAGGGGACAATCTGAGCCCAGTCTCCCAGACCTTCTCTTTCCTGGATTCAGTCCTTCAGACCCCTCCTGGCTCCACTCCCGACTCACAGACCACCACCCCTATCACCAACACTCCCTCTCTTGCTACGGCTCCCCTGACAAGATCTGCCCCGACAGAAACTGTCACCCCTGTTTCACAAGCCACTTCTGTTTTGAAACCCTCCGAGAGCACTGCAGACCTTCCTCCTACTTCCACTTTGTCCACCATGGCATCACCCTTAGCTGCCACAGACATACGCCCTCCAACAACTGCGTTCGGATCAGCCCTTAACGCAGATGCCAAGCCTTTCATCCCCTCAGCCACACTCATATCCTCCACGGCCACACCCAGTATGACTGCAGCCGTTCCGGGAACCGCAGCGTCCACCACCACCTCAGCCACAACCCTTAGTTCCTCAGCTTCTCCCTGTAAGAACGAAGCCACTCCCACATCATCATCAGACACTCCCCAGAAAAGTGTAGCCACGCCCCTTAGTCCAGCAACAGCCACCCCCCCTCCATCCATCACCCCCGCAGTCCCTCCTTCTCTCCCTGCACACTCAGAGCACCAGGAGTCCTCGTCGCCACAGCTCCCCCCACTGGAAGGTTGGTGAACTACAGGGAAGATTATGAGTAACACTGGGCAAATTTGAACAAAGTGATTGTAGGCTAGGATAGCAGGAAGTAGTTACTATTTGTCTTCCTGTATGCATGGCTCTTTGTCTGTGGATTGAGTACCAGGCCTGCTTGGTGCTTGATCCTTTCCTCTATGTATTTGTAATAACGAGGGCCCGACGCTTAAATGTAGAGCAGCTCAAGTTTTAATCTGTTTTATATCTACAATTCATCTACACACAAATCTGCTCTTTATCACTTTTAAAAATCTCTAAGAAATGTGTTTTTATCAAGAAAATATACCAGAGAAACATTTGTGTCCAAATAAATCACCCTTCTCAACTGTTAGCATGAGTATGGGACACAAATGTGCTGTGCTGGTCGGGCCCTATATTAACAAAACTGCAACAGTAATCTGCAAAGTTGTCTGATTTGTTTCCCTCTGCCTGCCTCTGTGTATCTGTTATCATGATCATAACAATTTATCACTTGACCTGCAGCTTCTGATAGCTCTACTATCCTTGCTTGCTCAACTGTCTCTTGTTTCGTCTGATTGTCAGCTGCCTGTGTAACCTCCCACTATCTCCTCTCTGTCTGTAGAAACACACATGACCTGGGTCCTTGCATGGCAAAGCTAGTTTGCTAATGCCTTTCAGCTTCATAGTCTATAAAGTCATAGTTGCTACAGTTAATCAACTGTATTGAAAAAAATGTATGTAGTGGTGGAGAAGTTAAAAGTAGACTTGGGTGTGATTAAGCGAATTAAGTGATTAAGTGAATTGGTTTACCAGTAATGTAAAACATGGATTTGATTGGTTGGCACATCCAATCTTATCCAGTTTTCTGTGTTTATTGTGTCTATATTTTGTGTTTCTGTTGCATATGATTATAACGTACGTAAGCACATTTAGACCCTCAAAGATTATTTTTCTGTAGAGGCAGAAATCCTTATTGAAAGAGACCGTGGGACATTCAGGTTTAGGCAGCAAATCTGACACATGCTATCCACTAAAGACCAGATCAGAGTAAGCTAATATTTCAGAAACACTCCAGTCAGCTGTCATGTCAGTTCTTAAGTATACAGGATTTGAACCCATTTGTCAAGAGTTACAGTTTGACACAAAAAAAAATCTCTAAGCTCAATTTCCCCTCACTAGATATCGTCCCCCGCTAATATACAACCACCCGTGACTATAGTTCCATGATTAAAGGTCCAGTGTGGAAGTTTTAGTAGGATATATTGGCAGTAATGGAATATGATATCCATTACTATCTTTCCTTTAGTTTTACTTACCTGAAACTATGAATTGTTTTGTTTTTGTGACCTCAGAATGAGCCATTTATAGCTACATCTGGAGTGGGTTCTCTTCCACCATGCTGTTTTTACAGTTGCCCAGGACAGACAAATCAAACACTGGCTCTAAACAGGGCCATTTGCATTTTCGTATTTTCCTGTTTTCACATTGTCTGTCATAGTTCTCCTACATGCTTGGCACACAGGAGAAGTTGTAGTTGGTTGCAGTCTGCAGCCTCACCACTAGATGCCAGTAATCCTGCACACTAGACCTTTAAGTCACATGATGACAACTGAACCACCTCCATGAAAACTGAATAGACCCTATACAATGATCAAGGCCACAACATGTGGCTCAAAGATATCTGATAAGGTGGATTTGAGTTAAGATATTTTTTTCAAACTATTACACTCAGTGGCCACTTTATTAGGTACATGGCATGGTCAGAAAATTTTGAATTCTGTTATATATTCATCATTGAGGTCATATTTAAAAGTGGTCCTGTACTGAACTACATTATCTTAAAGGGTGTTTCTAGTTGTTTGTCCTCTCATTTCACATACGTACATAAGGGGGGCAGAATACTACACACCCATCTGATTACAATGTAGTCCACTACACCACCACTAACCATGACCTGGCAAATCTGCAGAACTGTTGTATTGGATTGCATTAAATTGCACAGGTGTACCTATTACAGTAGCCACTAAGTATATTTTCAAGGTTAAAAATAAACCTTCAAGCTCAGAGTAACAGTATCTAAAAATTAGATTAATTTTTAACCACTTGTGACCTTGATCCAGCAATGCAAAGATCCAGAGCAATATACAGGTTTTGTTTCTTGTCAAAACATAGTCCGGGTTAGAATCTGCTTGTATGATATGTTATCCTAAATGACAAATAAAATCACCTTCAGATATCAGGGTTTCCCCCAGTTCATATTACGACATGCAGAACTGCAGACTCTTGACAAGTCTAAACAGGTTAGGTGTAAGACATAACTGCAACAGATATAGCTGACCACTCCCATGAGCGTAGCAGCCATGTAGTAACTAGCTGTCCAATGTCTGCCCTTTTGGCTTGCCTGACCTCTTGTACACTGGGGTAAACCCTGAGAAGACCTAATGTTTCTTCTTCCTGATAATGCTGGGTTTCACTCCTGAGTTCTGTCTCTGGTGACATGCCACAGTCTGCTGAATGAAGCTTTATTTTCCAGTGTGATTCTCTTGATGCTTCCCATTAGCCCGTTGTCCCTACTAAAACCCAACCCAATACTCGAAACTGTTGGTGAAATGTGTTAACTGCTCTTAAATGATTAATTTAATCTGACCCTGTAGCTCTAACTTCCAAATTCTGACACTGAAGCCTTTTCCGGCATAGTAGAATCTCTGAAACACCCTGTAACTGCCAGAAATTCTAACTAGAGTTTTGAAGCACACTCATGATTTACATGTTGTCTTAGAAGTTGTAATGCTCAGGCATAGTTTGAATTGATGTTGATATGTGTCTTTAATGCACTGATGCAATGATCCTAAACTGGCTGAACATTATCTTTTCTTTCTCTCCCCCTTCCTTTTGTCTCTTTCATAATGCCACCAATCATGTGACCTTGAATAACAGGTAAGACAAGTTTCTTGTTTTCCAGTTTGTGTATTTTATTCTCAACTTTGTTGGGAATGTTGGACATCTCTGACCCCACAGTGGTATTTCTATGATTGTGTGGTGAATAGTTTAACTTTAATAGTGCGAAATCATGCACAAGTCAGGACAAGGCTTTTGTTTAAGAAGAACAAGAGTTTTGGCATTGTCTAAAGTTGCTTTACTATTAAAGGGCATCCTGTCCTAATTTGAGTTGTCATTAGCATAGCATAACAAAAATCATGATATTATCTTCCTTCTTGTACAAACTGCATCCTAACGGTAAGGTTTATTTTTAAAGGAATACTTTATCCCCCAAATGATCATTTGTATAATTTGTATATTAAGTACCAGACATGGGGGACTTGAATCTGATGACTTGATCTGTTTGAGGACTTGAGACTTGCTTGACTAACATTGAAAAAGACTGGACTTGACTTTGATTTGGTACTCATGACCTGAAACTTAACTTAGACTTGAGACAGATGACTTGAAAAGACTTGACATTGCTTAGTTAAATATTTGCATTGTCTAGATATTGTAAGTAAAGTTTTGTTTTTGAAACATGATTGGTTGGTTCACAGTGCAATGTGCGCAAACCTGACAACCGGTAGTACACAGCAGACCAGTAGAGGCCATTGCATAAGGTGCCTATCATATCGGGGGCTAGTCCAGATATTATAAAATTTGGGTACAAGTATTGTGTTGTCAGTGACAGTAGTAAGAAGTGAATAGCGTTATGCAGTATCAGTGACACAACCACCACAACATCCAACTTTATCCATCACTACAAACCTGCAAAGGAAGGTCTTTTTAGCTATCTTTTTAGCTTGTTGGCTGGTCAGATGTTAGCTTTCTAGCTAACATTTGACCAGATCATCAGACTTTGACTCATGACCTGCTTGACATGAGGAGTGACTTGACTTCTCTAGCTTGAATTACAGCATTGACTTGACTTGCGTGATTGTCATCACAGTAACTTTGGGCTTGCTTGAGACTTGAAGGTTAAGACTTGAGACTTGCTTGTGACTTACACATGTGTGACTTATTCCCACCTGTGTTAATTACTCACCTGGTATTACATTGAATTTGTGACAAAAACTTTGTTTTTCTTACAAACCTCCGGTGAACAAAGAATCCAAACACAGTTAATTTGATTAAAAGGGGGCCGAGGTTTAACAACAAAACTACAGCAAAATGTCCCTTTACAAACTCTAACACAACTTGTGCAGTGTAATCCATGTCTCATTTATCCAGTTGTTTGCTTAGTACTTCCCAAACAGAAAGTCCCTTTCAGACAGGTGAAAAAGTGAATCTTATTTTGTGCGCCCTTCAGAGACATATTCCACTGACAAAAACAATACTTTAACATGGCTGTGTTATTGTGTGACTTTGGTGTTTTAAAGTTAGTTTGGATGCACCAAAGTGAAACAATAACACAAACAAACTAATTGACTAAGGCAGCGGTAGACCAGCAGCTTCTGAGTGAATTAGTCATTTTGTCAATGAGAGTTTGAGAGGCTTTGAAAAGAGCATCGATAAATTTCACTTTCATTTCAATTCCCTGTTGGAGAGAGCTGCTTGTTTGAGAAGTACTAATGAGACCTGGGTTATACTGCAAGAGCTTTGTGATAGTTGGATGTTTTGATATAGTTTTGTTGTTATTTAATGTGGACCCCTATTACTTCAATTTCAATTTCTCCAATTTTTGGATTCTTTACACACCACGTTGGTATGCGAGAAAAACAAAGTTTTCTTCAAGAATTCAGTATACGACAGGATGAGTCACTGGTATGCAAATTATTGTTTGGGAGTGACATATTCCTTTAATCTCTCAGTAGGTGAAATCTGCTGACATTTAAAAAACTTTGTGGTAGACTGGCCAGCCAGTATACTGGAACTGAAGCATCTCAGGTAGCTTGGCACAAAGTTGTACAGATGTGTGGTGGTTATTTTTGAATCATTCCAAGGCCTCATGCTGCCTTTTTGCGCTTGAGGCCATTTATTTATGCTCGAGGGCACTAGATGTCAGCATATATCAGCAGAAAGATGATTAATGTTGTACATTAAAAAATGGAGGACGTGCTGGATGTTTACTCCAAAGCTGGTGTCATTTGTAGTATGTATTGGTGACCTGGAGTTTATATTTTATTATTAAATATCCAGAAGTATGTGCTGCACTCTTAAGCTGATTTTGCGCCAACTTTTGTGACAATACTGCAGGACTATCTGGATGTGCATTCCAAATTTGATGACATGTGGACAAGTGAATATTTGAATTATCTTTAGATAATAGGACAAATGTGTTACAGTGCCATCTATAGTTGGATTTACGCCACATTTGGCATAGTAGATCTGGAACACATCCAGGGTTGGTGAAATCAGCTCTCCTCACATTTTGGCTCGTCAAAGCAGAAAAAGCAAACATGGAATAATTACCAATAATGGTGGCTCCATTCCATTTAGGTGAGCCAGTTCCATGGCCCTGATATTGATGTTTACAAGTTGTTTTTAACGTGGCATGCCCCCCAGTGTCTGCCAGATGTTACTGCTGAAAAAATAATTGTTATACTTCACACAACATGAATTGATGTTACACTATTGTCAGTTTAGGGATATGAGGGGTGTTGTATACTCAACAGATGAGCACTATGTCCCAATAGCAAGTGCACTTGTAGGTGCTACAAAGAAGACTTATCTCATCCCTCTCAGTAAGCAGAAATTACAGTAAATCTTTAGAGAAACTCTGCAGCTCTTCATTCACCTCATAGCTTTAAGTCCGCGTGTCTTTGTGTTTGTTGAAAGGCTGTCTCTGCTGCAGAGAACAGCACCACCAGGGCTGTCTACTTTGTGTATTCAGTCAGCACTAAGTTGTCCCAGGGTGAATATGTTGCTCTGTAGCTGGTCCTCCCTCAGCGCTGCACTTGACTGAGATCTGGTGCTGCTATAGCACAATCAGACAAACTTCATGGGGTTTGAAAAATGGACGTTATTAACACAACCCAGTGTGTTATTTTTCAAATGGACATGCTGGTCCAGTACAAATTGAGCTTTTAATATTCATTAGCCTAGAAGGTGGTCATCACTAAGTTTGTGGTTCTTTCTGATACTAATAACTTTTTAAACTTGCTGCTTATTGCTGTAGTGATTCTGCACAGCACTTCTAAATTGTTGATGATGTTTGAATTACTGCGGAATTCTGCTTTCAGTGTTAACGATATCTATCCTGTTCTTTGGTTCATTTGCAAATATTTCACAAACAATTAACACATCATTCCATTTTGCTATGAAAGTCTGAATATGTGTCAGATGTGTAGCAGAAACACCTTTTTTCATCTGTGATTTTTGACATAGAGATTTAATGATGTTATGACGTTATGAAAATCGAACAGTACAGTTGTAAACAGATATTCTTTCAGTCAGTAGTGAAATCCAGCACAAAATGGTGGAGTTGTTAAAACCTATGACCCAACACTGACAGGCTGTACTGCAGTATTTGATGCTCATACACTGTAACTACACTGAGTCTTCTTCCCAAAACATGCCCTTTACCTACAAAAAAAACAGTTATCAATATGAACTCAACATTTTTCTTATTATTCAGACTTTTTTTCTGATTTTTATTTGTCAGTTAACTGCTAAATTATAATTTGTCAGATTTCATTTCCTGTCATTATTATAACCTAAATGCAGCCTTATCTACAATGCAAGAAATAATTCATGGAAATAGCTTGATACTTAAGCTAATAAAACACCCACCACGTTTTTTTTCTGGCTAGAATCAAACTGATCCCAGGTTGCTGAAAACCCCAAAGTTGAATTTAAATGAGATGCTGTATTTCTTGGGGATTATTAGTGGTTATCTATAAAGTTCACTTGATTTCACACGGTCCCTTGGGGGAAAGGCCACCCACCCCAACTTTTTACGTGGCCTTTCCTTGTTTATTCTCGTCAGCGTATTGGTCATGTGATCACAGCCCATCTGAATATGTAGGTTAAACATGAATTACTGGCTCATGATTACGTATGTTAGACCTGAACTGTGGTTACTTTTTTCAGGTATACATACAAATAGCGCATGGGTACAGCCTGCGTAGTTAAAATAAATCAACATTGACTTTTGGTTTCACATCAACCAAGTATCCCAGTCTACTGGGTGAACGTCTTGTGTTTGTTTGACCCATCCACCACTCTGACCACTTCCCCATGCAGGCGTTCTTGCTCTTTATACTAACCTCACAGGACATACTCATCACTGCATAACAATAAACACTGCCATGTCACCTGCTAATGGCGTTCTCAACCTACAAGTCAGGGTAGCAGGACCACTCTAACCCATACTTATGACGTTCATAACCACTAATAACTTGTATTTAATGGAGTGATAACATTTGAAGCGGGTAGTTTCTCAAAGTTTTGCTCCTGAATGGTGTAATTATCATATTTTGTCCCTTCATAGCACACATTTGAGGCCACTTGTAAGATCTGTCCCAAACAGTGCAGGTGTAGTGCTTCTGTTGTGACGCAGTGTGAGTAGAAGTCAGTGGATGGGCTCTAATAGTGTTATTGACAGCTGACTGCTTCCTTGGTCTAAGGTTTGGTAGACATCTGCTCGGTCACTCTGTTATTCTACCTGTGTCTATTTCGTTCTTCTTTCTTTGTGTCTCTATTTATAAACCTGCATTCTGCTTTCACATCTCCCTATCTTCTCTCACATACAATATTGATGTCTGGGACTGTTTCACCCTTACATAAGCCAAGGACACCCTCACTTTTTACCATGCAGCCGTGTGTGTGTGTGTGTCTGGCCTGTAAAATGGGAAGAAAAATGGGTTGTCAGGCCTGGGTCTATGTATATGTAGAAGCTTCTATGTGTGTGAGAGAGAGAGAGAGACAGAGAAAGCATTCTTCTGTAGGCAAAGCAAAGGAGTAACCATCTTTTCCCAGTGAGTGAAATCTGGAATCCAAACACACACGCGATGTGGTGACCTGCCTTTGTCCTTGAGACTGAGCCAGTGAGATTGAATCAAGAAGAATACTATAAATTGAGATAATCTCTGGGGACAAACGTGTGTTGTTGTTGGCTGTCTAACGTTGCAGATACATAATCATGTTTCAGTATGTGTCAGTTGTAGAGTGCTTGGGGGTTGTTGAGTCTCAGCCCTGCTTGTTGGCTCCATCAGGTGTCTGCACGGAGAACTGCAGCTCCGACCACAAACTACCGCAGCTGGAGCTCATCAGAGAGATTAAGATTAAGATACACCTTTATTAATCCCCAATGTGGAAATGGCTTCTGTTGGCAAATAAAGGTTACTGAGGAGCATCAGACAGACCGGCCCCTGGATTAATAATGTTACTAAATTTGAATCCAGTATTTAGCAATGCCCATGTAATGCCTTCCATGTAAACATTTGTATTTTTTTCTACATCTGTATGACATCTGAGTTAGTTTTGTGAGGAAACAGCCCAGTCACCAGAGGACAATGTTTGCATTTTACATCTCTGGAAACCAGGAACATATTACATTTGTACATTTCATACGTGTTATATCAGCATCTCTGAAGTGACCTAGTATATGAGCTGAGTTTGTCATCAGGAGGCGGAGGGGTTAATGGATGGTGCGACATCTAGGTGAGATGCCTGCTAAGCTGCAGACCACTGTTTGAGAACAAACAACAAAAGCAGCTGTTTTTGAGCAAGTCATCACTGTGTTTCCACTGGATTTTTAGCCACCAAATGTGAGCGTCTTTTGCCAACCTGAAGCTGTTTTTCCACCTCGGATAGTGTCACAAAAAGTGATTGCTTCTTACTGAGATGCTGTCAGTGTTGATTAGGTTTTTTTAAGCCTAAACATGATCTTTTCCTAACCATAACTAAGTACTACATATTAACCACGGGGTTGTTGGAATGTAAACCAGTGTAAAGTTACAGCATGTCTGCTACGTAATAATGTGCAGATGTGACATGTCTGTTGTTTGCAGAAACATGTCTTTTCTCTTGCTTTTATTGAAATTTGAACATACATTACTGTTACATAAGGCTGAAAAAATCATTTAATGTATTTGGTTTCTATATTTTATATAACTGACTGTTTGAGTCATTTAATAAAGCAAAACTGACAACAATTTTCAAATGCTTAAATGTGAGGATTTGCTGCTTTCTTTGTCTTGTATCTTTGCAAAATGAATCATCTTTGGGCCTTGGACTGTTTGTTGGACAAAACAAACAACATGAAGACGTCACTATTTTTCCATAATTGGCACTTTATAGACTAAACTGTTGATCAAAAAAGTCACCAACAGTAATCATCAATCAGTAAAAATGAGCATTAGTTGCAGCCCTCCTGCTGAATATTGCCCATAACATACACTAGTTCAGCAGACTACAGAGCTAGACTAATAAATTAACCAGGCCGATATATGGGCTAATATTAGCTTTTTGCAGATGTACTGGTATTGGTATATCTTGGCCAATACGGTATTTCAGGACAGAAATGCCTAACTAGGTTTATGTCATTCAGAAAGAGTGTCACAATGACAGTGTGTGTCCAACAGAAAGCATTTAGGGACTGTTCTTAACTTATTAAAGGAGGAGGGGTAGCTGTGGTGTGTCTTTGTTTTTATTGTTGTTGGGTTTTTTTTTGTTTGTTTATCCTCCCAGAAGCTACAAATATTTTTCCTTGAGCCTTCCTGAGTGACTTTGGGAAAATGCTTGACCCTCTGTCCACTATAAATGAAATAGTTGTTAGTTGTTAAAAATTAACCCTTTGATGTTTGAAGGTTAAAAGTTGAGGACAAACAAAAAAAGACGGCAGATACCCGCATGCCAACAGCTGAGCTAGAAAGCCACAAAAAGTTCCACAGAAAATCAATGCAAAAATAGTCTATTTATTGAAGATATCTGTGCACAAAAAGTGCTCAAAGTACAAAAAAGTGATAAAGAGTGACTAAAAACAGCAGCAGATGTTTCAGTCCTTGACTATCATCAGTGCTAAAGTTGAAGATGAAATCTTTAAAGTTGTATGCCCCTCCTCTAAGTCAAAATAAAAAACACAATTCCCTCTCCAGTGCTTAAAAAAAGTACTTGAAATGCCTTCCCCCATTTTGCACTACCCCCTTCTCTCATTCATAACAAACAGCTTCATTCAAGTATGTATCTTGGTCACAATTCTAAAAACAGTCTAAGGGATCTGTGTCAAGATTGTTTTGTTATGTGTCAAAGTGAAAAATTACTGTCAGTTGATATACTATTATCAGATTATTTATTGTTTATTCAAGGATCCACGTTAGAAACCATGAATGTGCCTCTAGTCCTCCTGGGGTCTCTCTGTAAACCAAGTAGCAGTATCAGTATTGGCCTCAAACATTCAGTATCCACTGCGTGATATTAGATTGGTCAATGTATACTGGTGAATGTGGTTTTTTTTTCATCTTTTTCAGTTCACATTGAAAATAATCTTGAAGGCACTTTAAATTGGTTTTCCCTAGGTAATCCATCACAGTCGGTATATCTAGTTTCATTTTTGCCAAAGCTTCTGTACCTCATCATTGTGTTGCAGTGCTTTTAAAAGTACAGCCTCCATATAAATAAACCCTTTATACTGTGCGTTCAAACAACTGTCCAAATATTTTTTGTTCATGGTCAACTTGAATTGAGTGTTAACAGACACTGTAAAGAAATAATGACAGAATTTTCGGTTTGGTTGATTTGTTCCCATGTATCCTTTACATCTGGGGTTTAGTAAGTTTCTGACCTGCCTGAACAACAGGTCTAAAGGATTATTTCTCATCATGGCCTTAGCAGGATAATAGAAAACCCCACGTGGTTCAGTTCAGTCTCCCATCACATTATGCTCTTCTCAGATATTAGACTGCTTATTCTTGGTGAGGGCTCATCTAATTTCCCTGCATGTGATGGATCTATAGGGCAGCTCGTCCCTGCATGATGCCGGTGCATGGTGGGTTAACAAAATCCTGTTTTACAGTCTCTCTTAAGGTAGAATTTTCCTCATGAGTGAGCCCAACACGATCAAACTGCATGATCTCATTAAGGACACCTTAATGACATCTGTTTCTGTCTTCTATGCTGTCTTTTATTTCCTTCATCCCATCTTTTGGCACTATTCCCTTCAGATCTGTCTGTCTTCTCTACTGTATATTTATAATAAATGTTTATCCTTTCACTCCTTCCCATCTGCTGTTGCCAGAATGCCTGAAAGTTCTTCTTCCTTCCTCCTGCTCTCCTGCCAAATCTGACTCATTGACACGTAACATAAATTGCGATGTAGAGGCCAGGAGAAGCTGTCAATCTTTGCTTTTTTTGCTTGAAGTAATTATGTAGGTCTTATCATTTATGTTTTCCCTGATTTTAGCAACATTAGGTCAGCACGCTTTTCCTCTGATCCTAATTTCTCTAATTAGATGCTGTATTTGGGCCTTTTTAAACCAATTTCAGACCACAGAGTGACAGACAGACCAGATTAAAGCGACAAAATTAAGAAGTGGGCTAGTGGAAAGTTTTTGGAAATTATTTTTTCTTCTTGTCCTCCTTTTTCTCCTTACTTTCACCCAATCTCTATCTTTATCTTTACTCCCACTCTGTCTGTTCGACCCTTTTTCTCTCTGTAGTCATTTCATTTACTCTGCCTTTGCCCCCACTTCCCTACTTCCACCTTGTTTGTTTACCCATTCCCCTTTCCTTTCTTTTCTCCATCACCGCCACCTTCATCTGTTGCCCTTCATCATATCTCATCTTTATCAATTCTTGGATTCCTCCATCCACCTTCCTCCATCTCCCTGATTCTCCCTCTCTCTCTTTGCCCTTTCCTTTTCCCCCTCCATTCCTCTCATTTTCCTCTCCCTCCATCCTCCATCTATTTGCCCTTTCTGTCTCCTCCATCCACATCACGTCTTCCCCTCTCCTGCCCAGACTCCCCGTGTCGCTGCGGCACCGTAATAATCACTGCATTGGAGATTGGGGGGTGGGGTGGGGGGCCGCGTTGTCAGGGAGACATGGGAGGCGGTTACCGTGGAAACAAAGAGACTCTGCGAGTGAGGGATGGAGGGATAGGGAAGGGGTGGACTGGGTGTGACAGTCAGTGAGGTCGAAGAGTAAAAATAGAAACGCTCTGACAAGATCCTCCACCCTCCTTCTCTTCCTCCCCTCCCCACACCTCCGCCCCCCACCCCCCCCTCCCTTCTCTCTCCCTGCCCAGCGCCATGGGCAACCAGCTGTAGCATCCTCTCTCTCTGTTTTTTCCATCTCCAGCTGATGTTCAACAATCTGTGACCTTCAAAAGGAGGACTACGCAGTGACCTCTGTGATTTTTAGCCTGAGCAGAAAGCCGCAAGAGTATCACATTTAACTTCGACTGCTTTTTTTAAATATATAACTTGTCATTTTTTTCCCCTGCTTTTTAACTTTATTTGTCTTCCTGTATTTGTATCCCACAGAGTGTCTCTGTGGTCTAGCTTGTTTGCTGCCAGGTTGCCAAAGTTTTAGTTTTAGAAATTTTTACAGTTTCACTTCAGGAGCCATTTTTAACAGCCTCACATTTATAATCATTTAAGTTTTCAAATATAATTTGCACCAGACTTTCTAAAGTTACAGCGGCCCTTTCATAGGCAAAATAAAGCCATCTGCCATTAGCATACTAATGAAAAGAAGAGCTGTATCTGGGAAATGATAGGGAAAAAATGGAGCAAGGGACTTAAATATATGGGCTACCATTTCTACTTGTGTCTATAAAGCCAATTTTGGAAGCATTTTCTTATCTAAAGTCAATTTTGTGCAGAACTGTTGTAAATAGTGTGACAAAAATACAAACAGTAATATAATAAATTACAAAGAGATCAAAACAGTTGCAGTCAAATCATATTAGAGAACAAATGGGAACAAGGGACAGAACTCAGAGCAAGATGGGCAGCTGCAAAGCCAAAATGCTGTGGAGAAGGAGACATGGATTTGTGTTTTTATGTGAATATGTTTAATACAGGACTAGATATTTTCTAAGATCTTCTCTGGCTCTCTGCAGTGTGTGCACTGGCTCGTTTGTGTTGCTGTGATTTAGTTGGAGAAACTGGTGAATTAATGAGAAGTTTCAGTGTAGTACTGTCTGTCGGGACAGAGCCAGCATCATATTAATAAATTGAAAGAATAAGGCTGGTGTTATTCTGTATGTTTTATTATCAACAAATCCCCTGATAGCACAAAAACACAATCTCTTTGTTCATCGCTCAATAATTTCCAACTTCACTATTTTGTCTGTGGCACTCAAACTCCAGCCCACTGGTTCCTACTGAAGATGTACAATTTTACAAAATCCTCAGTAATGTCCTAAAACAGCTGGGCACTGTAGTTTTTGTTTCAAACCTTACAGGAGGAAATAGTGCTTGTTGGGGACTGTTTTCAGCTGTGGATTAATCCAGATTTGGTGCTCTAGTGAGCATTCAGGGCAGCTGGACGATGTATTTAGGATTGAGTCAAAATAAACTACAGTGTTCGTGGTAATGAAGGAACATGTCACTCAGTGCAACAGTGTGGCTCATTAATGTGTTTTTGGGACAACAATGGAGCTTTGTGGCACAGAGAAAGAAGATATATTAAGCTTTGATACACATGCAGCACTTGTTTGATACATTTATTGTTGGTTTAGGTCTTTTTGTGGGATTTGTATACAGCAGAAAAACAATAGAATATGAACAACCTTAGCCTTAAAAAATAGTAGTAACTTAGGTTAAAGGGAACTATACAATCAGGACATCATGAGAAAAACAATGAAGAGGAAGAAATAAAGGCATGTCTTGTAAAGAACAGCAGCTGTGGCTGGTTCGTATTACGTTGGCTATAGCGGATGACAATTCGACTGAATGGCTGTTATCAGTGGTGATAAGCATCATGGATATGGGTTAGTGGGGACCTGCCACACCTACTTTTAGGTTGAGAAGGCCATCATCAGGTCATGATATGAGAAAGGACTTTATGGCAGAAAGGGACAAGGGACAAACACAGGACTTTCACCCAGGAGACCAGGATTTGAGTCCCATGTGAAACCAATATTTACAACCAGTTCTTTTTTTTTAAACCTATTTTTATTGGTCTATTAACAACATACAAACTGCTGTACAGAGTTACAAGAGAAAAACAGTGAAATAAAAACACATACACATAATCATGTGTATATATGCACAAATACACATATACAGAATACATACAGACGCTTTAAAGGAGCAGGCAGCTGCACAAGATACAGGCCCAATTAGAGCTTATCCTTTTATGATCAGCTACAAGAAGATGTACAACAATAAGTAGATATGACTTACTTCACAGGGAGTTATTATCAATAAAGTGCAGATTTAGAGTTTAGCCTTTATATATTCCATACATGGAGTCCAGATTCTAATTATTTTTTCAGAAGAACCATTTAATATGAATCTTAGTCTCTCAAGTTTGAGATGTTGCATCACCTCCCTCAATCACTGAGTCCAGCTCAGTGGATGAGGTTAGCTCCAGTGGAGAAGGATCAATCTCCATGCTAATGAAGTGACAAATTTCATTATTTTGAGTTTGGATCCTTGGAGATTCTTGTTTTCCTCTCCTGCTATGCCAAAAATACAACCATGATCTTTTTCTAACTACATCATTTTGGTTCCTAAACCTAAGGAAAGTGAACTTGATACCTAACAAACAGGTAATGGTTATTGAATGGGCTGATAACAGCCTTGTGTACCTACCAGTAGGTGTAGCAGGCCCCTACTGACCCATATCTATGAAGCTTATATAATCACAGATGAGGGCCATTTAATGGGCTGATAATATCTGTCAGGTTTTCCTACTGTTTTCACACTGAAACAATGTTTTAGCCATCCAGTATTTGGGTTGTATGAACAACAGAAAGTTAGCTGTCTTAGTTAGGCCCAGTGATTTGGTCTGTTTAACAACACTGTCAGCAGTTGGAGCTGCAGCAGAGGCTGTGACACACAACTCATGGAGGTAATTAAGGCCTCAGTATCGGATTGCCCCAATTCACATCAGAAATGCTACTCCTTCTGAGAGTCATAACTCAGTCAAAGATGATACACATATTTTTAGATTCACTGTGACTTACATTTGCCAAAGACTTCTTTATTTCTGAGGTCCATTGCAAATAACTATCCATAAATCTGCTTAGAAATCAGAGAAGAAGAAACTCCTCAAACTCCAGAACTTGCCTGACAATCTTCATGTTTTTAGGTTTTCTTCAGTATCAGTGTAATCCAGTGGTTGTTGTCTGTACATCCATGGAAACACTGCAAATAGGAGCTGCAAACAGCCAATTCAGCATACTTTTAATGGTGCAAATACAAAACAAATGTAAATAAAATAGTATTAAATACAGGGCTCTAGTTGTCCCTACAGCTAACTCTCTGAATCTATAGCAACATCCCCCCAAAGCAAATCAGAGCATGATGTCTACCAAATAGAAGTAGAACAGAAAAAAAAAAAATTCATTGATATCAACTTTTTTCATGTTACACTGTAAATAACAATACTGAGGCTGTGAATGTCTCCATTTTGTTTGAGGGGGGTGCAAACAGTGCCAGTCTTTGAAACCACCGCGTGTCTGACCTTGCAAAGACGATCACTTTGGCCTTCAGGCTCAGTGCTAGCAAACTCGTAGTGGGTTCTAAACAGTAACAGTACATCCTCAACAGGGATTAAACCCACATACAAGTTTGGGTGATTTAACCAGCAAACTGCAAAACCTATATCAAACAAGGTTATGGTTATGTATAGTGGCCTGCTTTTCTGGAAAATCATAAGAAAAATGAAGTGAAACTTGTGCTACCTGAGCAAACATTTCCATAGCAGTTTAAACTGAAAAGAGAAACAACATCTCTCGATGAAGCAGCATCAGCAGGAGTATCAGCTAAAGGTCACTGCCACAGGCTTTCAGACATGACAGTTTAACAAAGCCTAATGAACATACTACAATCGCTAGCTTCACTAGCCAGAATCTTTCTATCTGATTTGATCGTTATCACATGAAAGTGATAACAGTTTGTGAAGGAGAGAAATGGACACAGAGGGGCCAGTCCTCTGTGTCTTCCAAGTTTCAGCCTTGCACTTGTCTTGTCTCAAAAATGCCAAAACCTCAGCTGTCAGCTCTACAAATTTCTCTGCTTTAACCCGACAACCAGTTTGAATGTTAGCACAAGCCTGAGCCTGACCCAGACTTTAATAGAAGCATCGCCTGGAATTTTTTGCATAATGCCCACCCTTTCCAAGTCTATTGAAACTGAACAACACTCTAATGTCTGCCTCTTCCTCTCTCTGGCTGTCTCTCCCTCTGTGTTACAGTAGACAAATTGTTTATGGAGGATTATGTAATAATACTCATTCATTTTCAGTCATGCTTGACAAGCTGCTCTTGTTATTTTGGCACTGGCCTCGGGTGTGTTGGGGGTGAAGTGAGGTTGGTGGGAGACAGTCAGCTGTCATATGAAGTGAAAACCTTCAGATAGATGTCAGTGTTTTTCATCACGCATTTGTGTAGAATAGTGTTT
The DNA here is from genome assembly GCA_019142605.1 of Cephalopholis sonnerati. Classification (NCBI taxonomy): domain Eukaryota; kingdom Metazoa; phylum Chordata; class Actinopteri; order Perciformes; family Serranidae; genus Cephalopholis; species Cephalopholis sonnerati. Next base: position 36,299,144 of record JAGQAX010000010.1, read on the forward strand.
CAAAGACGGGGTCGAGACCCAAAGCTCACTGACAGCTGATTCCCAAAGGTGCTGAAGTTACTTTACCACTGTCTGCACATGTATTAGCTCACTGTCTACCTCTGTTTGGCTTCTTTTGTCTTCTGAGAGCGCTAAACACTTTCTGTTGTACTGACTTTTAATATTTTGAAGGCTCCCAATCTTACTTGAAGAGCAGCACTCTTTAGCTGGCCATGCTTTTGATAGTGAAGGACGTAAAGAACAGAATATTACCATACTTAATATAGAGTTACATGCGGGGCTATAGTGGTGGCTAAATGCATGTTAACAACACTTACCCACCTCACAAATTCTGTGAAAGTGCTTGTGCAGCCCCCCCTCAGCGGTTACGTACATTCACATCACTTTATACCTTTTAACATGCTCAATCTGGACTTTTTATTTTGCTAATTCAAGGGTCACTTGTTTTGTTTTCCGCTGGAAAATGTATCCGTATGCCAAGACTATTGTATCCTGTAAACGCAGAGAAACCATTAAGACCTCAAAGTTGTGCTACACGGGTGGAGCAAAGGGACATGACATCTGAAATGTGCTGCATCACATAATAATCTGGAAAATCAAAGACTTCTAACTTGTTGCTGCTTTATAGTTTAAGTTAGATCTAATGTAAATTCCATATCTCATAACCTTCATTGCCATTTGTAGACTATATAAAAGAAGTGGACGTTACCCATTTGCTTGTGGACTACTATTTAGAAGCCTGAGGTTTGGCATTTTGACCATTGCCATCTTGGTTTTTAGGAGTCAGAAGTGACCATATTTGGACAAGAGGGTGGAGCTCTTATTTGTATGGTCAGTAATTGTCAATCACAAGGTAGCCACGCCCTAAATTATACTGCTGCTTTATTGTCTGTTTTACTTAAATGGGGCCATAATCTACAAAATGAACACCGTGCTGTATTGAAGAAGACTTGAAACTAGTGATTGAGTCTATAAATTGCTTAGAAAAATGTTTGCTGCGATAATAGATTAAGTGAGAAGTAGGGTCGTTTTCTCTTAGACTTCTATACAGTCAGACATCTTTTTACTGCCAGTGGAGTCACCCCTGCTGGCCATTAGAAAGAATGCAGGTTTACGGCACTTCCACACTGGCTTTGTCACATCAGGCATTTGTCACGAGTTAACTCACATAACTAACATCAACCACAATCCTTTTTCAAACCTTAACCAAGTAGTTTTGTTGCCTAAACCTAACTCAATTCCTCTTACTCACGTGAGTTGACTTATGTAACTTACCATTGACCTGTTCTGTCTCAAGATCTGCCGACCCCCTCTCCGTCAAGCTACAATGCAAGAGGCTGCCCCAGGTGTCATAATGTTATGCTAAGGGGCAGAAAAGGTCAAAATATGACACAGAGGAATGAGATTACATTGACTTCTCAGATCTGGAGGCTTTGTCCACTTCTTTTATGCAGTTGATACTCCCATCACAGTCATTTTCTAATTCATAACTGCTGTAATTAACACTTTACAAGTGAAAGTACCACATGATGGACTGTCAGTCTTTTAAACTGGAGGCTTTTTTTAGAGTTCCAGAGAGTAAATGAACATATGAGACAGAAACGTGAAGAAACTAAAAGTGCAAATGATTCTGGATTTATAGAAATAATTGAAGTAGGAAAAGAGAGAAACTGATTTAGAACCAGCCCAGACATCAGGTGTTAGAGAGACATGTAGGCTACAAATTCTTAGAGGGCACAAAAACTGTTCAGGTCTAATTTATAGATATTTATAAGGCATAATCTAGATCATCATCATAATCTAGCATGAGATTGCAAATTGTAATGACATGATTGACAGATGTTAAAACACGGGGACAAACACTATCCAAAAACTATACTATTTTATTGGTAACGTTTGTGGACATGTGGTTGCAGATAGTTTCAGCTCTGATCAGTTGACAGACAGAAAATGCTGAGTTTTCATCCATAACTCAAACTGTTCAGTCAGCTTTTTTATTGTGTTTTATTTTAAACCTTGATCTAAAATACAAACTAGATTGTGTTTGATACTTGATTTTTGAAATAGACGCTGATAGATCAATCTTTCCACCATCATGGCCTGCTAATAGAGTAGCTGAGGTGAAGAAGAGTTTACCCGGCCTTTATTTTACCATATGTAAACATGCATGTTCCACATATTGTGAGAGCAGTATCCCATTTTAAATGTGACCTTGTTCTTCTGGAAAGGTTGCTCAATGCTGTAAGCAGATAGAGGAATTGTCAGTTTTCGTAGAAATTCTGTCAAGAGAGAATACTAAAATCCAGATGGCTGCACTCCTTGAAGCCAGTTTATGCTCTCTGCATCGAGCATGGAGTCAACGATATGAGTGCTGCACAGAACGTCATCAGGTCACTTTGTAAAACAGCATCAGTTAAATGCCGTAGTTGAATGTAGCTCTTAAAAAGTATATGTTATGTATTACTGATAGTTAGCTCCTGCACACAATTTCTTAGCCAATTCCAGAAAGTCAGTGCTCTGCAAAAAGTGGAGATAGGAGAGGCTGGGTGGACGATGAGACCCCTTTACCGTCAGAACAGTTTTAATCCTCCTTGCAAAGCTGTGGTGCAAATCCTGAGAGGAGTGCAGTGGGATATTGCACCATTCTTGGAGTGGAAAAGGCTCCAGCTCTTTTCAGGATGGAGAAGGTAGAAATCTATGTCGCACTCAGCTCAGTGTACCTTCTTGAAGTCATTTTCTATTTATTAAATGAGGTGACTTAGGGAAGTCTTTGGTCTTAATTAGTGGTATGTTATAGGACTATCATTACCATAGGGGCACCATGGGAATTGCCTTATGTCTTGACCATTATACGACCATGCAGAGCAATCAAACTAATGAATCGCAACAGATGACTCTTCACACCATCACTGACTATGTGTAACAGTTGGCAAGCACAGTTGGATGAAGGCCGGAGAATATAGAAAGAGGGCAGTTGTGGCACAGCTAAATGTCCAGTTTACATGCATTCCTCTACCGTAGCCTTACTTACAAGTGGTTTACAAATGGCAGCAGTGCCACTATAACCAGTTGTGTAAAGCTCATAACATACAGTTTGACTGGGTCACAGCGGTGCTTTTTACAAGCTGTGACAGAGGGGCTGGTATTGTTAACACCTTGTGTGTCATCATGGTAAAATGTGATCCTGTAGACCACCACTGCCATAGTGGGAACTACCACAGAAGCCGTTGTGAGTACTTTGGCAGGTGTTAATATGTCTATGTGTCTGTCTGTCTGTCTGTCTGTGGACAGATTTTTTCACAGCGATAACATCACGACTGTGCAAAATGCAGTCATGAAAATTTACAGATGTGTATTTGAGATCGTAATAAAGGCAGAGTTCAAAGGCCGAGCCCAGGTGTGGTCTGAGCAAGAGCGCTAGGAGTAGGGGGTAGGAAGTAGGGAAGGGGCCAGTGGCCCTCCAACTTAATGCCTTGGGCCCAATTTGTTTTAAGTCATGGAGTGCTGTTTGGTGCTAGAATAACCCCAATACAAGATAGTCCCTTGCTGAGTTTAATATTGGCACTTAGCTGATTAAAATGTTAAGGATGCCTACCATGTATCATTTAGATCATCTCTTTGCAGTCCTGACTAATTTAATGTGTCTGTAGTATTCACCACGGTTTTACACCTGGTTTTAGTCCGAGGAAAAATGTAAAGTGATCATGTATGAGCAAATTTTGAGCAACATGTGTACAGTTACCTTGCACGTTAATAGTCTGCAGCTGCCTCCACTGTTAAATCACAGGATATTTTGTCAGACCACAGAACAAATGTAATTAGCTAAACTAAGTAGAATCGTTTTATTCAGAAAATAAAACCAGCTGAAAGCCATCCAAGTTGATTATCAACACTGTAGTTCAACACTGTTCAGTGTTAACATAAAAGACATTGAGCCTGTTTGTACTGTTTGTGACTAATGTCTGTTAGTTGCCTTGAGTTGCTTTGACAAGCCACACATCAAACTGCTAATTACAAGACCTCCTTAGTAGCTGACACATAACTTGGCAATCAAACAAACCTAATTCACCTTTGTGACTCACAGCTGTTGTGACTTTTTTTCAAATGCAAAGTTAAGTTGAGTAAGTTCACACTAACACATGCACTTGTTTTAAAATACGTAATAGATTTGGTTTTGAATAGTCAATATCATAACTAAAGTATATACTGTAGCAGTAGAGCTCAAATTTGAATTTGAGAGCATTGGACCCATTAGTTATTATCTTTTTTAACACCTTGCTCTATAAGCCTATTTTGTTTTTCAGCGGGCTAAGCTTCACCTATCCCAAGTTTTTCACCAAAAGATGAACAAATCCCTGATGTAGGATGCTGACCTCTGTCCAAGAGCTTACACAGTCAGTACTCAGTGGTGATGTTTCCATACTTACCAACATGTGTAGAAAACACACCTATAACTCCAGTCGTCTTAACCCAACTATTAAAACAAAATTCCAAAGTTAAAGCTACTTTGAAACTTTGAAAATGTTGCAGTGAAATCAGTTGAGCCACTAGCGCAACATGAAATTGAAACTTTGATGAAGACGTGTTTTATGAAATGTACCTTTATTTAATCAAATTAATCAGTGTAATCAACTAAACAAATGAAGATAATTATGGTTAGTGGGTGAAAATAGGGACTTTGCAAAGTGAAAATGTGAAACGCACCAAGTAATTTCAGTGAAGGCACAAATTAATCAGGACGAGTGCGCAGGGTTCAGAACACACAGTTGTTTCGTGCACACACAGTATCATCTCGTGACGTCAATGTGGTAAATTATAGCCTCGAAATATACATTCTGATTTTTTTTCTTTAAGGCCAATCAGAGTCTAGTCAGGATGATTACAGTCTTCAGTGATGTCTCACTAATCTCTCCTTGTGTCTCCCACTCTGTATCAACATGTGAACAGCGGCTGTCATATGGCAACTGAGTAACTGTGACAGCCATTGATCTGTTTGTGTGCATGTTTGCCACTGTACATGTGTGCGTGCCATCGTGTGTCTTCATATGTGTATGCCTGTGCACGTTTGTCACTAGGGGCTAGATGCTGAAATTTTGCTCCAGCGAATGAGGGAATATTCCGGGCTGTCATGTGACTGTGTGATGTCAGAGAGAGAGAAAGAAAACAGAGAGAGAGAGCGAGAGAGAGAGAGAGAGAGCAAGGTGCAATTTAGCCCCACAGCTGATCCGTGCAGTGCTCAGAGAGAAGCCGAGACGACCAGACACACACACTCTCACTCTCACACGCACTCTTTTTGCCTTGCCTGTAAACACACGCAGACACATGCACTTCACACACATCAGCACAGTCAGTGGCACACACGCACAACTCCGAGGCTTGAAAAAAGAAAGGATGCAGTGCCTCCTCTACTTTCCAAGCTCATAACACTTTGGATGCTGAGGACATTTCTGCCTCCTGGACAAGAGTAAAACGACACTTACTGGAGACAAAAACCAGCTGGAGACAGGAGGAAAAACTGAAGACAGAGAGACAGAAGAACAAAAATTACAAAAAAAGACAAAGAAGGAGTAAATAAGAGGAAAAAAGACTGACAAGAGCCCTAGCCAGAAAAAGAGCAAGACAACAAGACCTGACAACAGAGTGGGAGAATGTCCTTCCTGTCTGGCTCACCCTGGCAGCAGCCTGGCATTATTAGTGGTAGCAGCGGGTACGGACAACCTTCCAGTGGGCATCAACAGCAGCAGCATCAGCAACAGCAACACAAACCTCCCACTACCCACTCTGGTGCCAACATCCCTGCGGTCCTGGCCTCCTCTACACTGTCACCCTCCAGCCCGGCCTCTGACCGGCGCACTGAGTGGCACTGCCAAGGCCAGATGGCACCGGGGGGGCAGGTTGCAGCTGCAACACAGGGGGGGTCCAAAATAACTTTGACGGAAAGCGAGGTGAAATTAGGGCAAGGCAGGACCGAGGGGACGTTGTCTGGGACGGGGGCCGAGGCGCCGGGAACACAGAGCTTCAAGATGCCAGGGCTGAAGATAGAGGATGAGGGGTCCAGAGGGGGGAAGCCAGTTGAGGATGGACATAGGGTGGGAGGGGCAGGGGGGGCATTAGGGAGTGCAGGACAAAGCCCCAGCAGCCCCTTGTCTTCCCACTCTTCCCCTTCCTCTTCATTACCTTCCCCTTCCATCTCACCGAATTCTGTGCTAGACCGTAAACCCTTGAATCCTAGCGTTGGACAAAATAATCTGCATTCAGGCAGCAAAGATGGATTTTACATCCAGGGATCTCAAGTGTCTGCCCAAGGCCAGGGCTTGCTTCCTCCTCCAAAACAGGCCTCAGGGTTAGGGGAGAGAAACACACTGAACACTTGCTTCACTGGAAGTACCAGATCAAGTCCTGGAAACAAAGAGGATGAGATGAAATCTGCTGTGTCCTCTACATCTGGAGGCCTACTTGGTAATCTGAATGAAAATTCACTTTCAGTTCCTACTAATCAAACGCTCAAGCCATGTTTAGGAAAGCAAAGTTTTGATATGCAACATGCTGGTACTGCTCCCTCTGCTGCTGACCTAACAGGAAGTAAAGGCAGGCGCCATTGCAGGGCCTAAAGCAGGCCCACCTCCACCCTCAGCCAACATTTGTGTTGGAGTGAGTGATGTAGACGAGAGTAGAGTGGAGGGAGAAAACTTAAGCCATACTGAAAAGGGGAGGACAGGGTCATGTACTCCTCCTGGTAGAAGTGTAACAGGCGGGGTTGCAATTCATGGCCCATCACAGAATTTGATTTGTGTTGAGGATGGAAGAGTGGGATCATGTTCTAGAAAACCTAGCCAAAGCAGTGAACTGCCACAGCGAACTGCAGTGAGACGGGCAATGTCTGACTGTTCACACCTGTCTGTTCCCACGATAATGGCTGGAACGTACCCCACCGGTATGGGAGGCTCCCCAGTGATGATGCCCAATGTACCAAATTTTGCCTTGATGGGAACAGCATGCCCGCCCAGGGCGCCCTACCCACACGTGGCTGTCCGACGCTCGCTCACAGTCTCGGATGGCACAGAAGCTGCAGCTGCAATGGCAACAATGATGTCGACCCCGTTGATGACGTCACCTGTTTTGCCATCATCCCCACCTCCTAAGAGGCATCATGGGAGCTGCGAGACCAATTTTTTACTTCCTGTTCCACTCCCTGCAGGAACATCCAATTACAGCACCCAAGATTGTAAACTGAATGCAACGGGTAAGAGTTTCTCCTTGTATGTGTCTGTTGGGATAGGTAAAGGAAAACATACAGAGTTGATTATCACATATAGAAGGTTAATTTTCCCTGCACTAATTCCAGACCTCTGAATGTTTGTTTGTAAGTCCAGTTTGCAGAAATAACTTCTTCAAATTTCTTCGATCAACATGAAAAAAAGATGAAGCTACTGCTTGGAGCAACCACTAATGCAGCTTCCAGCATTTATAAGTTTCTCTGATTGGTTAGAGCAAAACTTAACAAAACAACAACTCGCTGGTTTGAAAACTTCGTTTTGGCCAGCATTTTCCTTTTGTCCATCTCTTGTTGATGACAGTCATGCAGTCTGGGCCTATTAAACAGAGGTAGTGCACATGGACGCCTTACTATGTTTCGCACTACTAAACTACCCGTTTGGTTGTTATTGCAAAACCTCACCTCAGCGAGTTCACAACTTGCTGCGAGTCAGTTCTTAAAGAAGTTAGCCTGCTACAACAGTCACAGTAGTTTGCAGTGGCAGCGGTCACATAAAAATGGCCGCCGCTCTGACCATCTTGATATTTCTTTTGAATGAGAATGTTGACATAATGAGGAAATGTTGATATTTAAAATACCCGGCAAGAGGCAAAAATATGTTGATACTGAACATATCAGCAAAAAATTGACTGACAACACTATCCACCCATAGTGACTACTGCATTATTCCTCATTATTACTTCTTTATTAACATTTAACCAAAATCACAATCTTTCCCAACCTTAAACAAAATGCTTTTGTCTAAACCTACCAACAGACATGAGTCTGGATGTGAACCCTGGATCCTGGTGTCACAGTCCCACACTTTGTATGTTCACCATCCACCTAAACAAGAAACGTCGTCTCTGAACATAATCCAGGCTGCTGTTGTATGAGGATACATTTATCAGGTCACATTTCAGTAGTATCTCTATGAGTGATATCTCTGTAGCCAGCATAGCCCTGATGTATATTTTTGAGGTGTACATTAGCCACAGTGTAGCCAAGCTATGTGTGTAGGCTATATTGCTACACTGTAAACCCTTTGCTTGTATCTTTAAAACAAGCTTAAAATCCAGCCTCTTGCTTATAACCAGATCAAACCCAAGAACTCACAGTCCCTGCAATGACTTGTATTTCTGCAATTCATACAGAGTTTCGATAATACAGAAATGTCACAGTTCCAACAGACTGGAACATGAGGACTGCTCCAGCTTTTATGTTGCTTTGCCTTATCTTCATAAGAGATTGTCTGGCATGTGAATGTCATCATTACAGAGCTAAGCTCACGAGTGCCTGCAGTTCTTTCCTGCTGCTGCACTTCGCCTGAGCACATCCATGGCATCACAGCTCAGTGGCATTTGGCTAAGTATAGGTTGTTGGCTGGGCCTTCTTTTAACAACATTAGCTATGTTTGAAAAGTGGTGTATTTTAGAATTTCAATGCTAGGCTGCCACACTGCTGGTTGCCACTTTGGTAGAAAGCACATGCACAATGTATAGAACATCAGTATATCAAGTAATCATGCCATATACCTTGAATTTGTGAAGAAAACTTTTTTTTCTCTCACATGCCTCCATGGAAAACTGCAAGCATATTGATTTATTGATTGATTGAGAAGGAAACCATGTTTAACAACAAAGCTATATCAAAGCATCAGTTTACAAACTCTTACACAGCTCATGCAGTATAATCCAAGTCTCATTTATCCAATTGTATGCGCAGTTCTTCCTAAGGAACATGCATTTTCATTGAAACCTTACAATTACAAAAAATAAATCTGAACTGAAAGTAAAACTTATCTATGCTCACATGAAAATGCATGTGTTTGGAAAATGCTTTTGCTGTAGTTAAATATGGTCCCCAATCAATCAATAAGTTAATATGTTTGCCTTTTGGAGGCATGTCAGAAAAACAAAGTTTTCTTCACAAACTCAAAGTAACACATTTGATGTACAAATGGTCATTTTGTGTGGTAAAGTATTCCTTTAAGATAGTGGTCAAGTTAATGAGCTGACTTCAAAGGACTGTATGGATGTTGCACATGTTAATTCATGGAGTATTAGCCGGAATAATTAAGTTATATGCTGCGCTATGTCATTATAGGTTGAGGTCACAACACCATCTGAAGCCGCTTTAATTTATGAAAGTTAATTTCATTGGAGATGTTAATAAGTACAAGTGATAGCAGCTCACAGGTTGCAAATGGGCCTGTCTAGTTATAGGCCTCTGTAGGCATATTTTACTCTCATCTAAGCTGCTGAGAAACATCTTGCACTGTAGCACAATCTACATAAGAGTCCTCACAGCAAAACCTGTGTGCTTACAGCTGAATACAAGCTTTGATTTGATAGCTGTTGGCCTCAGTTTTGGAATACAGTTTTATTAAAGGTATATGATGCAGAATTGTCAGTTACGCAATTGTCAGTTGTCAGTACGCTCCCCAGTGAAAGAGAGAGAGTGAAAGCCAACCCCAGATTCACTCTTATTTGGCCTTTCGCCTTGCTATTTTCAGCTGTGTGTCTGTTGGATACCTGCTGCTTACAGTCTGACACCTGGTCGCTACCTCCTCCTAAAGCCCTGACCTCAACTGAGCACTGTAGGGGTACTCGCCCATAAACATCGCAAACACAGAAATTAAGAAGAAAATAAGAAAAAACAGGCAGAGGGCAGAGTCTCTGCAGATAAATACAACACCACACACTGACAGTAGGTCGTAAGTGATGACTGAGAGAGATTACTTTAGTCTATACGTTGTTTCTAGGAAAATCCTGCATGTAAATCTTTAAAAAAGTAATGCACAAATCGTATACACACAGAATATGCGAAATATTGGCAAACATTTCATATATATATATTATGTATTCATATTCATATTTAAATCATCAAGAAAATAACTGTAAGGACAAATTCCAAAAATCAAATTAATTATCAGTATTAACATATAAAGGGCTGTGTAGAACATTTGGAGCATTAATATAGCAGCAAACCACTATTTGCTATGTAAAGATTTAGTGAAGTAATTGCGTCTTGAGCAGAAAATGAAGTCTTGCTCCGTTTGTTTGTGTTGTAGTCTGAGCTTGTGCATGGTGTGCTGTGGTCAAAGACTGTATATAAGAATGGACGTAGTCACTGTGACATCACCCATTGCTTTGTTGATTCCTGTCTTGAAGCCTCGAAGTCAGCATTTTGGCCATTGGCCACCATTGGGCTTTGGGAGCCAGAAGTGACCATATTTGGACAAGAGGATGAAGCTTTGGAGGAACGAGGGATGGATCTGACTCACAAAGTGCAGTGACACCTCGCAGACATGTTGTCACGCAAAGCAGCCAAACCCTTACATATGCATAACTTAAAATCTTAATAAAATGTAGACAGGAGAGTTATGAAAAATCTAACCCCCTTACAGCTGCCATGAACTGGACAACATGTTCATTTCTGCTGTGAGTCTGAGTGTTTTAACATGGGGGTCTGTGGGGACTCTTTTGTGTAGCCAGCTCAAGTGGTCATTCAAGGAACTGCAGTTTTTGGCATTTAAATGTTGATTTCATTTTTCAGCCCAGAAGGCTGCAGCTTGGTAGTGATAAAGTGGTCCAGCCACTTGTGCATGTAAGTGCATGTTTGTATGTTGTATGTCTAGCTCATCGCCACAGCTTTGCACTGTGCTCATACAGCAGTTATAGCTGATATCATGACAGTGCCTTTGCTGAAGCATAGCACCCATCCTCTCGTTTCCCCCCGGTTAACACCATTAGCTCTGTCAGCACTGTTGCCGTTGTTTAATGCTGTTTATGGAGTTAGCACTGTTAGCTGCTAGCCACCAGCTCAGCTGCCTCCATGTTGAGAGCAGTGTCGAGACAGCTTATACTCTCTGGATTCCTCATATGAGCCTCTTTAATACATCAGTAATTGTGGGTGAGTCTCCCTCTAATGAGACTCCTGTCATAACAATAGCTTTTATGGTTCCTTTTGATAATTGGACTGAGTGAGCTTTGCTTTATCAGGGATGAGAGATGAGTGAGTTCTAGAAAAGTTCAGATGGTAATATCACACTTATTTTTGTTGGCACATCATGACTGCTGTGTGCATGGTTGATTCAGAGCAAGTATACGGAAGGAGTTTGGGAAAACAAGTCTTCATTTCCATTATCTTAAAGGTTAAACCTCTTTGAATCGTCGTCTCTTCCTCTAATGGGGTTTTTAATGAGGTAAATCAATATGAGAAAATGGGTTTTGCCAGGTTTCACATCATCACTTTATTTCATTTTATGAATGTCACACAGATATTATCCCATCCTCCTATTTCATTACATTCTTTGAAATGACCCTTTGATGAATTCTAGGACAAATGCAAAGGAGATTTTCACAAGTTGAGTTTGATGGTGATGTAACAGAGAAAGAAAGAGGGAAAGTGTGTGAAGGGAGCTGGCAGAGGATTATGGGAGGACCAGCCCAGGGCTTAGAACTTAAAATGAATGCTGGTTTGGATTATTGACGTCTTTTATATGGCTCCATATAACAACATTTATGAGAGAGGAACCATCTATAAACGTATTCATTCCCCACTCTCCTCACTGTGGTATCATCTATCCATTTATATTCAGTATGTACTGTATGATTCTCCGCCTATGTCATAATGTATATTCATCCATCCAGCCATGTGTTCTGTTTTTCAGACTGCAGTCGACAGAGAAAGGCAGGGACATTGATTAGACATTGACTGTGACTGTACTCATTCAAATATAGAGCAGCTATTTCTAGCATGGCGTGTGTGTGTGCGCGCACGCACATGGGTACGTGTGTAGGTGAATAGCTTCCCCTGACGTGGATCTTACAGATTTTAAAGTCACACGCCCCCACAGACACACTGACAGTACGAAGTGTGTTCATTTAGCACAAATAGATGGAAAAAGATAACAGCTGCACAACAATACACATACAGAGAAGTACACAGCTGAAGGGGGGGGTAAGCAAGTGTGAGTCTTGATGCTTGAGCTAACAGGTAACTCACACAATGATAATGCACAACCAGTTCATTAAACACTTCTTTATGCTGGAATCAGTGATCCCTGTCCTTACTGTAAAGTTGTCTCTATCATACAGCAAATCCAGAGGGACAAATCACCAAACACAGAATAACCACTAAACTCATAACAGTCACTTCAAGGCTGGTAGCCTGTTGGCAGCTTGTGAATGTGTGGTTGCAGAAAAGGGAAGGCGAACAGGTGCACCAGGTGCATGTGGGCAGGCAGTGTCACAGTTTCAAACCTTATACTGCTTCTTCTGGACACAAATCATGGTGTACCACTGTGTAAGACAGAAATGTTTGAGAAATGTATTTAACAACTATATTATTACTATTCTTACTGTAAATTTTACTGTAAAACTTTGTTATTAAGCTCTAGTGTGTGGAACGTAGGAGGACATACTGGCATGGAAAATAATAAAATAAGTATGTTTTTTTGGTTGTGTTTTTGTTACCTTAGAATGAGCCATTTATATCTGCACAGGGAGCGGGTCCATGGAGATCACCATGTTCACTGCCATATTTGCTAGTAGCCCAGAATGGACAAACCAAACACTGGCTCTAGAAAGGGTCATTCCTGTTTTTGCCTTGGCCACCATAGTAAGCAGTAGTGTTGTCCAAATGAAGCTTCATGAACCACCAGTTGTATTTGCTGAAAAAGGCTCAAGGGATGGTAATGCAGTTTGGTTTCAAATAGCAATGGCCAAATAAAGCTTCATGAACCATTTTCTTTATTTTTTGGGTCCACTCTGGCACTCTTTGTTCAACAAAGGGTTGAAACCAAACTGCACTGCCACCCCTTGAGCCTTTTTCATTACACCAAGAGCGCCATCTAGTGGGTTCAACAAATACAACTGGTGGTTCATGAAGCTTCATTTGGACATCACTAGTAAGCAGCCCCTCATGACAAGAGTGTCGGAAAATACAGATTTTCAATGTGAAACTGCTTTATTGAGTGTTTCTACTTATTTAAATATCTGAGTCCAGTGACCTCTGTGGATGATTCTGCTTCTGGTAAATCCTGAGGAATTAACAGTGCAGGAATCCTAACTAGGAGAAGTTTCACCTGGTTGTAATCTCCAGTCCTCACCAGTAGTTGCTACTAAATCCCCTTATACACTACTCATTTAATGACCAAGCAAAGAAGGTTGTCTAGTCATGTTTTTTTCAACAATTATGTCATTTTTGTCTCCTGCCGATTAACGTAAAGTTAAGGGTAAATTAGCTGTATAAAAATGTAAACATTTTTATTTCTGCTGTAGAGTTGGAAGTTTTAACACTGGGGTCCATGGGGATTGACTGGCTTTTGGAGCCAGCCTTAAATGGCCATTAGATGAACTGCAGTCAGTTTTTGGCACTTCCATGTTGCCTAACTTTTTCAGTCACAGAGTTTGCGGCTACACTCATGGTTGCTGGTAATAACAGCAAATGTGGTTTAATTGGGTTTAAAAGAGAAGCATTCACTCCTTGAGCAGCTATGTTAGAGAAGAGCAACAGGTGTATTTGTTTACAGTGCAGTCAAACCAACTTGAATTGTTTCATTGAAGTCAGTCTATAATAATTGGTACTGCAATCTGATTTGATGCTGCACACAGCATGAGCAGTTTTCCACACAGCAGCAGGACACAGTAAAGTTGGATGCCTTGCTGAGAGGTTGGAGGTGTGCAGCCTGTCGCCTGCAGCTCTTCATCTAACAGCTCACTGTGGCTTCTCCTGATGGTTCCATTACTTCCTGTAATATTTCAAACTGGTCTGCAGTCAGACAATGCTGAAACTATTGTGTTGTCCATGTCTCGTTTTGCAGGCAGTTTTTAATGAACAGTTAAGGGTAGTCCTTACCATAGGGACAAATACATTGTGTTTCCTGCGCCCTCTTTACAATAAAAGGTCCACTTTGCTTTGCCACCTGAATACTTTTAATGTGGATCAGCAGCAGTAGGACACATAATACATCTCTGACACAGAGTAAAATGAGAGAACAGCGAACAGTGTTATGTTATGCAGTGTTTCTTTTAATGTATCCCTTGTGCATGTGAAGGCAATTTGAATCCAGTGGTGGAATGGTGGACTACACCGCTAAAAATGAAAACTGTTTCAGTATACTGTATAGAGAGGTAATTACTGAATGTAAATATGCTGGATGTGGAGGTCCTGAGCTGGTGTAGCTGCATGTGGTCTGCGGTTGTGAGGCTGGTTGGATGTACTGCCAAATTGAAAGAAATGCTGAAATGAACATTCAGTTCACAGGCAACAGCTCTGGTTGACATTCCTGCAGTCATCATGCCAATGGCATGCTTTCTCAAAACTTGGGACATCTGTGGCATTGTGTTGTGATAATACTGCACATTTCAGAGTGGCCTTTTGTTTTGACCATCCCAAGGCACACCTGCGTTGTAATCATGCTGTTTAATCAGCATCTTAATATGTTACACCTGTCAGGTGAATGGATTCTCTTGAAGTACGTAAGTGCTCACTGACCCAAATTTGAGAGAAATATATCTATTGAGTGCATGTAAAATATCTTAGATCCATTAATTAAACCTGTGAAATATGGGAGCAAAAACAAAAGTGTTGCATTTAAATTTTTGTTAAGTGAAATATCAAATATAGGGTTTGATTTCATGAAGATCTTAAAGTTCCTCTCCAGACACATTTTAAAGAATGTAAACGTATTTATACTAATATTTTATTTTAAATGGTTTTCCCACATAATAATAGTATGGAAGTTTTGCTTTCGCTTCAGGTTTCTAAAGAGCTGCTGGTGCTTGGTTGAACAGTGAAAGAGCAGTGCGCATTGACCTAGTGTTACAGGAAACATCGGAGAGTTTCAGTCATACACGTTTTTACTTCAGACACTCAGATGAGGAGTCTGTTGTACACCAAAATCAGGGACTCGCAGATGTATAGGCATTATAAGCGTTATTAGCATCTTTTATTTATGTTGTGTGTTAGCTTGTTAACTTGTAGGCTAACTGGCAAAAGTATGTTCCTCTGTCGATATGTCTCTCCCGTATTAGACAGCGATTGGAGTCGTACCTAATCGAGCTCGCCCAATGTACAGTTGAATCT
This sequence comes from Cephalopholis sonnerati, assembly GCA_019142605.1. NCBI lineage: Eukaryota > Metazoa > Chordata > Actinopteri > Perciformes > Serranidae > Cephalopholis > Cephalopholis sonnerati. Next base: position 36,314,493 of record JAGQAX010000010.1, read on the forward strand.
CAGATATAATGGAAATGCACAGACATCGCCCCCGTCAGTACAGGAAGTGAAAACACATCTCAGACATTTTAGGGGACATAAACAGAAGAAAAGCACACCTTTGAGTGGAGTGGACACAAGAATTATAATATTAATATTGTAACAAAGAAAAGCTCTATGCAAATAAAGCCTTATCATGATTAAATCCAATGTGTTTGCACTGTTTGCAAAAAACCCCAGCAGTAAATAGTGAAAGAATAATGAGTAAATGAGTGAAATTGTTGTTTATGTAGCAAAAATAAAACTGTCTCTCATACACTGCAGCATCAAATCAGTTTGTGTGCACCTTATGTCTGTGCAATGTCATGTGGATTATTACTGTGTCTATCAGACTGTCTATTGATCGTCTTGTCTGTCAGTGTGGAAGCTTGATAGCTATCATGCTAGCAAGCAGGAGCTATAGCGGTCAATACTCAAACTGGGTTTATGTGTGCGTGTGAGACAGGAAGGGAGATAGTGTGTGTGTGTGTGTGTGTGTGTGTGTGTGTGTGTGTGTGTGTGTGTGTGTGTGTGTGTGTGTGTGTGTGTTGAGAAGGCCGCCTGCAGTAAAATATCCTTGCACCAGCTCCATGTCTGTGTATGTTAGTCATGCTCTGATTTACGTGGCAGTCATTTCTCTTTCTGTCACAAACACACATAGAGACACACACATACACCAGCACACACACAGCTGGTTGCCAGCAGCTGTGTATTGTAGCGTGGTATTAGATACATCCTCTGTGTTCTCAGCCAGCAGTTTCATGTTGGGTGAGTCATATTGCTGGTGTTGCAGGGTGGAGTGATACAGTGATGTAAACTACTGTAGCATAAGTAATACAGCCACCAGTGTGTGCTGAAGCTGCAATAATAGAATCTATTAGAATATCAAAGTGTCTACTGTATATATAGATTTTTGTGAGTACAGCATCTTTCAAATTATTCAGCCAGAATGTATTTTTTGTAGAAATATGATACAGAATTGGTGCAGTCTAGGTGTTGCTTTCAGCCCGTCACTCTCACTTTTCCCTGGTGAGATCCATGCTGTTGCTGAACACTGTTGTTCTCTCACTTTCCAAAGGTTTCATTGAGTTTGATTTTGTGAGACAGGGAGAAAAATAAACCAATATACCATCTCTCTATGCACAATGTGCAATTCAAATACCTGCCAAGTTAAAAGATGATTTTGTTTATGGGAGTTTTTTTGCTATTGTTGCCACTCTTTCTATCAATTATGGTAACATATATATATATATATATATAGGTTGGTTACTAATTTTAAGGTTGGTTACTAATTTTACTGTCCATCTTCTCCAAATAAATGAGTGTGACCTGGGGGTTACATCCTGTCTGATCATCTGACCCCATCAGACTTCTTTTTCATTGCATTCCTGAAATCCCAGAGATTGGAGAGTAAAATGTTATTTTACTTTTGCAGTCACAATCTTAAAGTAAAGAGCAGTGAGTTGTAGTTGAGCTTTAAAAACCTCAAATGTGGACTTTGACTTGAGGGTGTTTTGTCTAACTATATTTCTGACTGATGATATCTCTGGCTCCGCTGCATCGATACTGATCCTTTTTAAAAAACTGTCAGTCATAGGTGTGACAATGTTAAAGGACACCAATGCTAAATCAGTGGTGCTGTTTTAATGCTTGTATTTTGATTGTCTATGGCAGGAAGAACAACGTAGAATTTGCCACACCACCCAGAGCAGATTAAGGGCAGAATGCCTTCGGAAAAAAACAAAGAGCTACAGTTGTAATGAGCGTTATACACAATAGAGCTCTTTACTGGAAATGAAATGGATAATATTGATGCACATTTTCTCTGTCAGACACCAACATCAGACAGGACCAAAACACTGCAAGGGATCTTGGAACCAAGGACATTAAAATTCATGAAACAAGTAGGTGTCACAGAGAGGCTTTGTGAAGCAGCTGCAGCAAGTGATGAGTTTGCATTAACATCAGCGTGACATTGCAAAGCAGGAACTGACTTCACTCTAGCTTATTAAAGCACGACAAAACAATAGCATTAGACAGAGAGTGAGAACAGAAGTGCAGGAGGATAACCAAACTCCAAATGAGAGTAACTCTGAACACTGAAAATTAATTAAGCTTTTTTCTGTTTCCCGCACGACCACACGAGCTGTTCTCCATGCTCATAATCACAGCCTGTTTTGGATTTGGGCTCCAGGCAGAGCGAGTATGCAACTACAGTTTAAAGTAAAACAACAAAATGTGTCTTGTGTAATGGCAGCCATAGAGGGACCTGCTCCATGTCGCCCGCTTGATTGCTGGAGAAAACACAATGGCAGCAAATTGGCATGGTTTCAGAAGAGATAGAGCAGTTATCACACAGCAAATGGCAGCACAGAGGGAAATGAGGGGACATTAGGGCATAGCATAGGCCTGTCCTGTGTCACTGTTATGTAAGAGATGTCTTAGTGGCAACAAAGAGCCCCTGTATCTTTCCCCCAGCCCCCATCCCACCATCCCTCAGCCCCGCCGCCTGTTTGCCCTTAACCCCCTCATCCTCCTGAACTGTTTATGTTACCCTGTCATTCTTCCCTTGTCTTTCACCCTATTCTCTTTGTTTCTCTCTCATACTGTGCTCTTCCCATGAATCAGCTGTTAGCAACACTGGTGATACAACCCAGTCTGACCTTGTGTTTCCTCTGAGGAGGAGAGATGTCCCAGTGTGGTGTTTTCATAATAGCACAGAGATGAAGAACACTGAAATCCAAGGACACGTGCTTTTCAACTTCTGATTTAAAAAATAAGTAACTTTTTAGAAGTAGAATTTCCCTTGCATATATAAGTAAGAAAGTAAGTAAGTAAATATAAACTAGACAATACTATAATTGAAAGTTACTAAATACATCACGAGAACACTGAAAACATCCCTAAAGAGGTACTACTGGGCCATTTAAAACAGGTTCATGATGTCCTCTGTGGCTCTGGATGAGCTTTATGTCAACAAGGTTATCCTGGATTAGTCTTGGAGCATACAGATTTGTAACAGTACGCCTGTATACAAACAGGGGACATGGAGTTAAGAGGGCCGGGACAGGCAGAGAGGGTCTAGGGAAAGATGCTCTTGAGATTCATTATGTGAATTGTAGGATTTAGCATTTTGTATCTTTGGCCCCATGGATACAGTGTTGGAGGCGGGCCCTGTTCGTTTCTATGAAAGCTGCTCAATGGTGCATGAAGTAAAAAAAAAATTCCCAGGTATACAAATACTTAGATTTTCTGCATTGTTGGGCCCATAGAGCTTAAACACTAGAGACTTCATTGGCTGAGTGGCTAACATCCAGTTTACCCTCCACTAACTTGAATGGGAATACAGTGATTTAATCCTGTTGTTCTTTTAGACTTTTGAAATGTTATGGATCAAAATCTGATAGTAAAAGGAGTCATTTTGTGGGGGTTTTGACCCGGGAGTTGTAGTTACACAATTTGGTCACTGTTTCAAATTGCCTTCAACATCCAGGGCACTTACTGGGGGTCAGTCACTACTGATTGGTTAGGACAAAATAACAACGTCCTCCATGAAGCAGACACTAACATGAACACAATGTAAGACTGGAAAAATAAAATTTTAAAAAATGTTTTATGTTATATATACATAGAAACAGTCACACGTGTGAGGATGTGCATAGAGATGTCCTGCACAACTGCTGTCATGGAAGTCTAAGAGTAAAGGGTGTTGTGTGTTTAACAAATGGTAAAGCCTTCACAGGTTCATTTTTATAGTTATAGGTCTGAATTTACACCAGTTTTCATGTACAGCAGAGAAATAGGAGACAGAGGTGCCATTAAGTGGTGAGAAATGTGCATTATCACCTAGGCCAGGATATAAACTCTCACCTCCTCTATCAGGGTTGGATGTGACCATACTGATGTGGATTTTATAGATACAATGTGACCATTGTGGGCACTTGTGTAATGCAGGGCAGTGGCATAACTGGGTTTGACCTGTTTACTAACCAGACCCAGAATCATCTGCTGGTGCGACCTACATAAAATCACCCAACAAATCTATAAATAACCAAAGTGCAGCTGGAATTAACAGTGTTTGTTTGATATGATAGATTTTGTCAGAAAAAACGTTCTTACACATTGGAGATTCAGTCTGTCAGAAGTATGAGGTGGTGTCTCATTAGTCAGGCGTCTGACTTATGAGTTTGTGCTTTAGTTAAAACAAGTTCAAAAGTTCTGTTGGATATCATTTTACATGCTTTGGCTGCAGTGTTGATTACACAAGGACTTTTACATGTAATAGCATGTAAGGGATTTAAACAGTCAAAAGACTCATTTGTTTAAATTTCTAAAAGGGTTTTCATCTACCTCTTGTGGTAATGAGGTTGCCTCTCAGAAGAAAAGGCAGAAGTAGTGTAATGCTGTTAGAAACCTAACCAAACTTTAACTGTAGGGTGCAGATTAGAAAACAAGACAGAATAGGTCCAAACCTAGTGTGTGGCTGGACCATGTATAAAATGCCAGAGGGCTTTTAATTTGAAACAGAAAATGGCAGCATTCATGGACTTTCCCTTACAGCACTGGGCTTGCTGTTGCAGGCCAGCCAAAAAATGTATATATATATATATATATATATATATGCATATCTGGGCATAAGGGACATTGCTGATGTAATGTGCCTTTACATCAGTCGCTGATGTTGAGGCATTTCTAGCTGTAGCTTACGTAAATGGCCTATGCCGTTGTGTCGAGCACTATTTATACCTTGAATGTTTGATGATTTATATTTGTGTGGTGGCGTGTCTGGGTCACTATGCAAATACACTGCCAAGATGCTAGTTGGCGGTGGGGTTTCTATGCCACTTTGTTGAGTTTCCATGAAGTGCAGTAAAGTTTGATTGATTCAGCCAGGCCCTGAGGCAGCTCAAGGGGCTGTGATGCAAATTTTCATAGTGGCGAAACAGATGAATATAACCGTCACGTGATTCCTTGTTACCCAAAAAGACTTTTTGCCATAGACTTACATTGGGAAAGAGACCTCTGTAAATCTTTTTGAGCATCTCAACTCCTGCAAAATGAGTCACTTCATTTTTAGAATTTGATCTATTTGGTCTAATAATATTGGAAAAGTATAGAGGAGCCACAGGATTGAATCATTTTCTGCCATTATTATAACAGAGTGCTAAACTGAAAGTAGTGGAAGCTACACAGCGCTGATTATCCGGGTCATTTTATACACACAGTTGAACTTTTTTGGCTTTATCAGCCAAAAAGTCACATGAATCATTGCTCGAAACATTTTAAGTATTAGCGGTTTTTAAGGAGGACTCCTCTGAACTGACCTGTAAGAAAAGCTTTTTCTCTGTGGCTTGTGTTTTTCAAATAACTTAAAAAAAAAAAAAGCATTTTTCATTAATAGAAATTTTAAACATAGACTGTAAGAAACTACTAAGAAACCTGTAATGTCCCCAACAGGGGCAACCTTGTGACACAGCACATTTAAAGAAAAGAAAAACAGGACAGAGCAACAAGAAAACAGCGTCTGGTCGGGCTGTTAGTACAGATCAGACTGCTGTACCCCCATGATCTTCCCACATGTTAATAATTATATTATACATGTGCTCTACTTTTACCACATGATCTTGCTGTTCATGAGCTGTGAAATTGTGAACGGCAAAGAGCAGGTACTGCAGAATTGTGTGCATTTTATAGTCAAATATGTGGATGTACACTGACAACTGTGTAGACTTTTTTCTTTTGCAGATTTTTGGCAAAATAAGCTTTGATGCTGACGATGATAATCTTTCTCTCACAGTGAAATCTGATAACAAGGACAAGCAGGAGAAGACAGACATCATGTCCAGCAAGACAGACAAGTCGGACACCTTTGACAAGAAAGAGAAAGAAGAGCAGCAGAAGAAGGACAGTGGCCCAGACAAGAACCAGAAGTCTGAGAAGATTCTCAAAGATGAGGAAAAGATGGAGAAGATGAACGCGGAGAAGAACAACAAGGCCAACGAGAAGGCAGAGAAGGCAGACAAGCCAGAGAAGACCAATAAGGACGAGAAGAAAGAGGAGGAGAAGAAGCCGGCCGAAAAGAAGGACGAGAAGGGAGGGAAAGGGACGGCCAAGTCTCCCACAGGCAATGGCAGCAAGACCCTGCCGAGCCCTGACAGCAAGAGCAAGGTGGGTCTCACACACACACACACACACGCACACACGCACATGCACACACAGAGAATACTGCTGTCCACACACATTTCCTGCAAAGAGATTCACACACTCAAAGTGAAAGAGTGTCCAGTGGTCACAGAAACAGCCTCGTCACCCAAAGGTCACAGCTTTGAACTCTGCCACAGCCGGTGTGTCCAACAACAGTCTGTTCAAGTGTCCTTGAGCAAGACACACAAAGCCCTGCCTGTTCACAGACACACACACGCACGGACATGCACAGACACACACACACACACACACACACACACACACACACACACACACACACACACACACACACACAGATGCTCAGGCTGAAAGCATAATTTACACAGACATCTTCCACTTCAGCTAGTGCACCGCTTCTACTTCTTCTACTTGTCTTTTGAGAGTGTGTGCGTGTGTGTGTGTGTGCGGTCAATACTCAAACTGGGTTTATGTGTGCGCGTGAGACAGGAAGGGAGATAGTGTGTGTGTATGTGTGTGTGTGTGTGTTCACACCTGCATTTTAGATGGGGGAAAGTTTGCAACAAAATTGATTGTGTCAAGTTCAATTTATTGAACGTTGACATGCAAATTCACCCTAATGACCATTAGCAAACCTTCTTGGGGAAATGGAAAGCGAGAGAGTCCAAAATGGAGGACGCTTATTATAATAGCTTATTAGCTGTGATACACCGTCCACTTTTATTTGGGGCTACAACCAACCATTATCTTCATCATGGAATAGTTTGCAGATTATGTTCTCAATCAGGCCATAAAATACCAAAAAACAGTGAAAAATGTTTGTCATGGTCAACCTCAAGGTGATGTCATCAAACTACCTGTTTTGTTTGAACAACTAAGAATAGCAGCAAATCCATATAAATGACAAGTTGGAATGTTGAATTAAACGATCAGTAGATTGTTGAAATTGCTTCAGGTAATTTGCTCGTGATCGATTAATCTACAAAAGAGGCTGGTTTCTGCACAGCTATGGACAAGAGTCAAGGACACAAATTTGTCTTTGAAAATCTTGGGGGAAATGCACAATGCTCCCATCACCATAAATTAGCTGTATTTATTTAAACTTATCCCTTAATGTGTGAAAGTTAAATTTAAAGGTTGAAGACCTGGAGTTGAAAAAACACCTGGGATTTTTACTGTTATTGTGCATGCTGGTTAGTCAGCATGAACAGTTTATTTTGGGCCAAAGTTAAATAAGACATAGAATAAAGTGATTTTGATCAAATATCACAGTTTTAAGTTTAGATTTGATTATGTGTTTTTTTTGTTTGTTTGTTTTTGACGGAAGCATTCGTCGCATATGATGTGTCCAAGGTCCGATGGAAATTTGTAAATCCAACAATAATTTCTGTTTTTACTTAGTCTGGCAATGAGAAGTAGTGTAATTTTGGCAAAAGAAAGACAACATGCCTTCCAAGCTCTCGGGATTGGAAGGCGTGTTCTTTTTAAAAATCTGCAGTAAAATAAATCCAAAAATAAAGACATGTCCCTCCCCAGTGACATGCCTCCCCCTTTTTGTACCATCCCTTGCCCCCTCATAAATAACGAACAGTCCCTAAATTATATGAACTTATTGTTTCATTAGTCACCAAGTCAAACAAGCTTTTAAACTGACGAAGAGGTTAAACAACACAATATGGCAAAAACAGAGAAGCTGAGAGAGCTGTTGTGGCTGACCTGGGAACACCGCCGCGCTTCAGAGTCAGGTTGATATAGTATATTGCTGTGTAACTACAACTTCCAGAGCTGTCACGGGATGCCATTGGACACCAAAAGACCTGTGTTGTAAAAGAGACATCTGTCTATCAGTGGCTACATTGTTTGTTAGCATCACAGCCCCTGTGAAATGACTTTCACTATCAGGATTTGATCAATTCAGTCCAAAAACATTTTGAAAGTCTAGAGGAGCTGCTCGATTACATCACTTTATCCCCATTCAAGTTAGCAGAGGGCTAAGTTAGCCACTTGACCAGTCAAAGTCTGTAGCCCACCTGCTTTATGGGCTGAATGATGCAAAAATTCTGCGTAATTTTTTACCTGGGGTGTTAAACTTAATTGGCTTTATGCACCACCACTGTGTAACTTTGAAAGGAATTAACTCTAAACATACTAAAGGCACAGGAAGTGGCACAGCAAAGTTCACCTACGCACCCTCACTAAACAGGCGCTGTGGAACCTTTTTGCTAGCCTATAAGCAGTTAGCTTGCAAGCTACCACAGTTCAGCCGCTAGCCCTGCAAGTTGTCACTGAGTCACTCAAAAACTACCAGCACCACCTGTTCAGTGAACGTGCATAAATGAACTTTGCTGTGCCACTGCGCCTTTAAGTACTTAGTACTAAATATTATGTCTATCATTGCGATTCTCAGTGTTTGTGTATGAGTGTGTCCAATATGTGAGACCTGATTATCCATATCATATGCTACTTTTGGACTGCTGCTCATTTCATCAGATTTGAGACATATAATTTTATAATTTACGACCCATGAGCTCTCTAAAGTTGTTATAAATTGCTAATTTAATTTTATGATTGTCATATGGTTGCTGGCTGTGCTGCCATATCACGCTGTCATTTGCAATCAGTGATTTCATCTCTGCTTTTTCTTTCTCGATCTCTATCTGTCCTCCTTTTCTTTCTTTCACTCTCTCCCTCCTCTCTTCTGTTTTACGGTATTGTGGCTTCTTTTAATTTCATTATCACCAGCCTGACGTGGGTTCAGCTAAACCAAACTCAGCCAAATCCCGCCCATCCACCCTCTCCACCAATGGCGAGGCCACCTCGGCCAAACGCCCCTCCCCCACCTCAGCCTCAGCCAATAAAAAAAGCCCTGTACCCAAGGCGACCACACCCACTGCCGCCAAGCGGCCGCCAACAGCAACTGGCTCCACCAAGGCCGCCAAGGTGAGTATGATACACACGGGTAGATCTGTTTCTTCTGTGAAAATGGGTTGATTGTATATGTTCCATTTTAAAAACTATTTAACTTTGTCAGTCTGTTTTTGTGGACTTGTGAAATATCATCACATATCAAAGTCACATTTAACTCAGTCCAAATGCCCTGAGGTGTTAATTATCCAGGATACTTTGGGAGTGTGGACTTGGTGTATCCCAGCATGCATTTCTAGTGTTAATCAACAACCAAAGACGATGCTGGAGGATATGAGCTAAGCCGATAAGTGTTGTTTTTGTTTTAATTTCATCAACTGTTATTCATAACAAATAATGTTTTGGTATTAATCTTTCAGATATGTTGTTGTTGTATTAAAATAAGTTCCAGTTAAGACGGAAAGTCTCCAGCAGCCTCATACAGGAACTCAAAGAAATATTTACCTCCTGTTAGATTGCTCCCAATTTAATAAAATGTTATCAGGCCAATTTATTCAGCTTGTGCTCACTAATGATTGTTGTCTTAATGATGTTTTTCTGTGTGACCTATGAGCCTATGAAAAGCTGTATAAGCTATCTGTGATCATAATGACAGCATTTATGGATTAATCTCCTTACTACTCGGTTGTTTTACGTGATTATTTAGATGGGCTAGAATCCTCATATAAGACAGCCATCATATCAGTTTACCACAGTGTATAAATCACCTGCCCAGACTTGGTTGCTGGACCTGTTTCTCTGAGTCGAAAGAAATACAATATGTGGATCATGTCGGTGAAGGTTTCTCAGTCATCCAGGTCATGGTAATCATAAGTGCTATATCGTAGGCAACTGTCTAAGAAGGGTAGACTGTCACCTCTGACATTCTCCTGTGTGAACTTGATGTTGTGGCCAACCTCTACATGGAAGATGTGGAGAAGGGAGCTCTGACCTCTTTCACAGGAACTGCCCCTAGCCACTGGTTTAGATATGTGGATGATACCTGGGTCAAAATCAAGACCAATGAAGTGGAAACCTTCACTGAACACATCAATACAGTGGACCCCAACATCAAGTTCACATGGGAGGACGTCAGAGGTGACAGTCTACCCTTCTTAGACTGTGCAGTGCACATTGAGGAGGACAGAAACCTGAACAAAGAGGTATACAGAAAACCAACTCACACGGACCAATACCTGCTGTTCGACTCTCACCACCTGCTGGAGCACAAACTGGGAGTCATCAGAACCCTGAACCATCGGGCTGAAAACGAGCAGAGGGGAAGGTGAAGGAACAGAAACACTTCAGGGAAGCACTTAAACCTGTGGCTACCCCAACTGGGCCTTTGCTGAAAACCTCCAAAAGACCCCGAGCAGACAGAGAGGAAGAGACACAAAAACAGAACAACATTGTCATTCCTTACGTCGCAGGAGTATCTGAGAAGCTCAGGAGGATTTTTAACAAACACCACATCCCTGCGCACTTCAAACCCAGTAACACACTGAGACAGAAGCTTGTCCACCCCAAGGACAAAACACCCAGGCACAAGCAGAGTAATGTAGTGTATGCAGTTCAGTGCAGCCAGGAATGCACAGACTTGTACATTGGTGAAACTAAACAACCGCTCCACAAGCACATGGCACAGCACAGGAGAGCCAGCTCCTCAGGACAAGACTGAGCTGTGCACTTACACCTACAGGAGAAGGGACACTCTTTCTAGGGCAGCAATGTTCACATCTTGGCCAGGGAAGAAAGATGGTTTGAAAGAGGTGTAAAAGACGCCATCTATGTCAAACTGGAACGACCATCGTTAAACAGAGGAGGTGGACTCCGACACCACTTATCACCAACCTACGACTTCGCACCCATTCACACCTGGTCCCACCTGACCCTAACGACACACATGATGGTCAGGTTGGTCAACGACTCACATTGTGAACCTAACGACTCTGAAACTAAGAGCTCACATGTGACCCTAACGACTCTGCCAGGGTTCACACCCACACAGAGCTTAAAAGCCTGCAACTCAGTACCAGTCAGTTAGAACTGAAGAAGCTTCTTGGATGAGAGGTGAAACGTTGTCAAGAAACGCAAGTAAGTCCAGTTGCTTACGATATAGCAATTATGAATATGTGGATCAATTGTAAAAATACACAAGGCAGAAATACAAGACTTGTAAGTTAGTGATCTGTCGGATATTCTGACCATTATGTCTGTCCAGATGTTATTTTAAGAATCCTCACATCCCACTTGCCAGACATCATTCAGTGATGAGATGGATAGTAGCAGTCAGCGTCCTGTCCTCAATAGAGAATAGAAAACATGTTGGGGACAAACAGATCTTCTCTGGATAGCCTTCAGAAAGAAAGGACACAGTCATCTCACTTCGAGTGCGTTAGTGGACACACCGTATTTTTTGTGAGCAACCAATCTGTGTTGAAGTGAACAGGACAAAAGCTAGTTAATATTAGCTGTTAGCTGTTAGCAGCCGGAGGCCTGAACCTACAGTTAATGGAAGTTGCATTGAGTTTCATTACGATGCATTCACTTTTTTTTTTTTTTTTTAGGAAAAATGAGCATTGGCTTAATTAGACCATTGTCATGATGCATTCATTGTTATCTTGTAAAATATAGTTTTTGGCAGGAAACTTGAATAAATACAGTCGTTTGAAGGAGAAATTTGTTGGTGTTTTCACAGCAATATAAAATAGATATTAGAGAGGAAACTCTAATGTATTATATTTAGTAACAAGGTTTTTGAAGTAATTATTTTTTCAAAAGATATTTTTCATGTGAAATGAGGTTATCATTCAACATTGTTTGATAAATGTGTATGTGTTAGCTGCGTTATTGGCTATCGGACACATTGCTTGTTTTATATGTCAGCCCATTATTTCACAATTGATGCATTCCCACCATCATATACATTTCTACATAAATCTCTTTGACACCATTGACCATCCCACTGTCCCAAATGCTCTTACTGCACTGACTATCTCAGTTTACTGTTTGTTTTGTTTTTCGTATGCCTCCGTACATAGGTCTAAACATCCCATTCTTTTGAATGCAATATCTCAAGAACGCCTTGAGGGAATTCTTTCAACATTGTCACAACTGTTCACGGATGAGCTGCTTAAATTTTGGTGGTGAAAGGTCAAAGGTCAAGGCCACTATGACCTTGCATCCGTCTCATTCTTATGGACTTGATAGCTCAAGAAAACTTGATGGAACTCCCTTAAACTTGGCGAAGTGAAGTGATGATATTTTATATCCAACAGGTCAAAGGTCAGCTTCACTGTGACATCATAATGTTCTGCAAAAACACTTTTCTGGCCATTACTCAACATCATGTCTCAGGAACAGGGGAGACATATGGTCAGATATATAATTGGTGACACTAGTCCTGGGTGTCCATCTTGAAACTGTACGAACTGTATACATCTTCTGTGCTGTTGGGAGAAAGATGTGTGAAGCATCCATGTTTTCACAGACATGGATGTAAACTATAAGTGCAACTTGAGCAGTGCACAGAGGCATACAACTGCAAGGCAGTAATTCTATTTATTTTTTTTTTTAATCTATGACACATAAATCATCCCCCTTCCTCTCCCCTCCTGATTGTCATAAGCCTGTCTACAGCTTCTTTCCTCTCTCTCTCTCTCTCTCTCTCTCTGCTTATGTAATGGTTTGACAAATGGCCTCTCATAGCACTGGAAAACAGGATAACATCGCCTTTATGCATACAGCAGCGACAGTACATGCAGACAAGCAGATAAACTCTCATACTCACAGTCAAATAAACACCCCCACAGCTCATCTGTCTGTGTGTTGTGATTTCCAGACTGCAGAAAATGAGAAACGCCCACCTGTGCCAAAGGCCACGCCCACACCCCGTGCGACTGCCAATAAGAATGGCTCCTCTGCGACTCCTGCAAGTAAACCTGCTGGTACGTGCACACACACTTTATTAGTTTTCACAATATCTTAATTTCTGTTATATCCGCAGCATCTCCCTGCCCTCTGTACCTGATTGTGTGATATGAACACTGTCCACTCTGCTCTGGCTAGTTCATAGTGTTGAAAGTGCAACATGACCTCTACAACAGAACCTGAACTCTCTACAGTAGCTGGGGAATGACTCACAATGTAAACTGGCACCACTCCAGGCAACAGGCTAACTGAATTGCTACCATATGTTACACTTTATCAGATTCAAGAGCTGGCTTTTGAAAACACCAGACTGGTATTTTTATCCGCACATCACAAACAGTATCTCACCTCTCCCAGAGAGGAAGCTATGACTCAGTCAGAGCTATGATAGTCAAACAAGCTTTCTGCTTTTTGTACACTTCAGCTCAGCACCCTCAGAGCATATGATTCATTCACCCGGTTCACAGTGCTGGGTGTTATGTACTGCAAGGTGCATATTTCATTTTAGTTGCATGAGTGAACTCCATTACTTTTGTATCTGTTGCCTCGATGGCAGCCATTTAGTCAGAATTCATAATGCTTCTGCCACGTGATGACAGCATTACATGCAGCAAGACTTTATCAACGTGATGGACACGCTGTCACTCCTCCATAAACGGTGAAATGACTCATTTTTGCTCAGATGGCCTGCAACACAATTTTTTTTAACTCACCAGAAGCCCTTAAATCTCCTGTACAGTTAATCAATCAGGAACACTTGACAGCTAATAAGTGAGCAGCCAACTGCAGGATTTTGTCGGACAGGAAATCCTGACAACTGCATAGCAAGACTTTGGATTGAGCCAATCGCCTTCTTCTTTTCCTTTTGATGTGCTTTTGGCAACAGAAGAATAGTTGACAAGTTCCAGCTGTTCAGAGTTCTCCAGTTTTCTACAGTGTTTATATTTCACAACAAATAATGGAACATCTCAGTGTTTCCTGAATAGTTGTGTTTATTGCTGAGCCACACTGGGGGACAAAAACTCTACCAACTACCCCAGAGCCATGATGTTTTATCTCATTATAAAGTCGTTATGGGAAACCAACCCATTCTTGCCAACTACTTAAATACTGACGCTACTGTAGGTCAATGTCCCTTGGCATCTGATACTGAGGCACCGAGGCACCCTGTATGAGAGTCTGTATGAGACACATCGGATCACGTCATTATTAGATGCTCAGAGCAACGGATTTAGCAAAAAAAAAAAAAAAAGTGGGAGGAGGTCAGGGTGGAAGGATGGGTTTATTTTGAAAAAAGACTGAATGCACATAACAAGCATAAACTGTCCATTTCCTGTGTACACAGAGGTTTATTTTGAAAAGACTGTATGCATGTAACAAATAGAAATTGGCACACTGTCCCTGACATATTGAATGTGGTGCTGGAGGGGTACTTGAACATCAAATATAGATGCATTGGGCCACTGATTATTATATTATCTGATTAGCTGAGTAAGCTTTTCTGTTCCATCCAACACACATGGAGCGACAGTAGCATTAATTTTGACTCATGTCTGACCACCAATGAAGAGAAGTCTATCCACACCCTACTCTGTTAAATGTTTGTTTAGATAGTACAATGACTTCAAATTTTACATGGTCATAGTCAGGGTCAACAAACATCAATCTTCTGATGGAGAACATTTGTTTAAATTTATGAAAGCCCAAAAATCAAGACATTTTAAATGTGGTAAAATATCATTTCCGCTGACTTTCCCTGTGCAGTAATGTGCATAATGTGAAACTATTTCAAATTATGTCTGGTCACAGCCATAGGAACATTTTGAGTCGAAATCTATTGTGCCTCTCAGCAAAACTGTTATTGAAACTGCTTATCAAATTTCTTCTTTGCTGATGTATTTTTGGTATATGAAATGTGAGAAATTATTGCTGTTATGCAAGTCTTGCTTTGTCCTTTCTGGCTTCTCCAAGTACCGGTATCATAATGACACGAATAGATGCACATCAAAATCAAAGCAACAGCTGGCTTGACCAGGTTTTCACAAATGAGGGCTCACTTGACCGCAGTGTTTTACTGTGCTCCTGCAGTTATATGAGTTATATGAGTGCTGAGGTATTTGGTAAAGGCTACCAGAATCATGTGTCACTCTATTCTTTTAAAGGTTGTTTTCTATGTTTCGTGCTTACAGCAAACAAGAATGACAAGACCGAGAACAAGACAGGAGAGGCCAAGAAACCCAAGACTACAGGTAAGGAATTCAGAGAAATGACAAATGGAAAAAAAAAAACACAGTCAGTAACAATACTTATTTCATTATGGTTCTCGTGGAGTTCTAAATGACGCTAGAATAAAATATAGGCTATGGGTAGAATTGTATACATGGTCATTCAGTCAAAGCAGCTTCAAGCACCTCTAAAGCTGGGCTGAATGAACCTTGACTGTTATGCTGGCACGTATGGATCAATTGACCAGCCGTGATGTAAGAAAGGCAGCATCACTTTGTGTCATCTACCATGGATGAAAGTAAGAAAAGGTCTGGGAGATGCAGACATTATGGTCTGTCTGTTCTGTGTTGCAGCAAAGTTAAGATTTATATTACAGCAGTTGGGACATCTGATCATTGATCGGCTCAAACTGCAGACAGCAGTGACATGCCAGAAATCCATCCAATTGTCTGTCAGCCAGATTGTTAATTACTCAGACAATTAATTAGGCATTGTGACCCCCCACATCAAACTGCACATCAAATGACAATTGATCTGGCAGAAATTTGGCCTGATTCCAAATTTGCAGTTAATTGGGGCTTAATCTGTACAGTGTCTATAGGAAACAATGTCTGATTTTACTGTCCCATTATACAAAATAACCATATCATTGATCATTGGTATATTATATTACATGTAAGCATGATATGTTGATCAATACCAGTACCTCAGTGATGAATACCAAGACTATGAGCTCCTTTTCTTTCCTCTTTACTCTTCTTTATCAGTACTTGTTTATGACTTAAGAAATAAAATGGTTACATATATTAACTCTGTGAATCTTTAATGTATCTATTTGAGGTTATTTATGTCTATACACTGGATTTAGTCACTGTTTCTTCCTTACTGTGTAGCCCGTCCTCGCCCAGCCACCACCACCACCACTCCTGCTGCCTCTACTAACGGTGAAACTGCTCACCGCCGCCGTGTCATTACTAAACCCCCAGTACCCAAGCAAACCCCAATGGAGAAGAAGCCGCCAGTGCCCCGTGCTCCTCGAACCCCCCGGCCCATCAATGCTCCGACACCTGACCTGAAGAACATCCGCTCCAAGATCGGATCCATTGACAACATCAAGTACCAGCCTGGCGGAGGAAAGGTAGGACAACACAGACAGTACAAGAGAGGCCTATGAATAATTCAGAACAAAGATGTACCTGTCAAGACTACTGAAATGCTGCAGAATGATTTTCTTGTATCAGCAAATGATTTGGCTCCGGTTGGTTTGTAATTCAAATACGTGCTATGTGCTGTACATCATAATAACATGTTTCAGTCAGAGGGCTTCCTCTACACTGGGACCGGACTTGCTGTCAGAACAATGCTAATCAATCGGTCCGTGAAAAGTTAACATTGTGTTCAATCTCAACTTATTTGAGGAATAATTGCCTGCTAGCTTGCTAAACAAAGTATAAGTGCTACACTGCAAAGTCAATGAAATTACTACTTTACAGTCGTAACAGCTGACAAAATAATCATAAATACAGTTCAATGGCAGCAGCTGTGATGCATGATTGGCTCTAATCACACATAGTGAGCGATCACAGGGAGGGGTACAGCTGCCACACGGACCAAACACATCTGAGCAGGCTTACTGTGGAAGATTTACAGTGCCAAAGTTAAAACAGAAAACAGAAAAGGTGATGTACAATACACATTGTTCTATATATTTCCTTATAATGTGTGCATTTACAGTTTATTAGTTACATGACAAACACATGTTAAAAGGACAGTTATTTAACTTTTTGCCTTTAAAGTAGTTCCATATGATATTTAGATATAGCAGCAAACAACTATTTCCAAAGTACAGATATAGTGGAGTAATGGCGTCCTGAGCAGAGAATGTGATCACGCTTAGTCTGTGTGTGTTATAATCCAAGCTTCTCTGTTAGTTGTGTATATCCCACTGGCTAGCTAATTACCACCGCTCTGTATTGTGCTCACATGCCGGTTATCATTGTTATTGGCAGGGTGTTGTTTTAGAAGCATAGTGCACACCCTCTGGTTTCCCCTTCCTAACTCTGTTAAGCCTTACAGCACTACTGTCATTGACAGCCATGTTTACAGTGTTAGCTGCTAGCTGGCACAGCCAACTCCATGTTGAGAGCTGTGTGCAGACAACCTCTGAATTATAGATATGCTCTTAATGTCATATAGAGCTCCTTTAATAACTTAACAAGTTCTTTTTTTGTGACATGACCTTTTCATTCCTTAATGAAATAAAATCATAAAACAGAAAACAATGTGAAGAGGTTATTGCATTTCAGTGTTGTCCAGCAGAGAGCGGCATTTATACAAAACACTGTTGTAAATGGTCATGAAGATTTTTTTTTCTTTCTTTTTTTTTTAGATGAATTCAAAATGTATCCATCCTGTAGTCTAACATTCTAGCCTTGCTAACATCAATTAGCATAGCTGTCAACACCTACAGAGAATTCTGCCAAGAACTTCCCTTTCAGCATCTGTGCAGCTCTGTGCTGGACAACATGCAAAGCAGTTCACCTCTTCACTTTGTTTTCAGTGTTGGGATTTTAATGTGACATAGAAAACTGATGTCACATTGAAAAACAATTTATGCTAAAGGCATACATCAAAAATAAATGCATATAACAATGTGTATTGTATTTCACTGTATTTCCATTTTCAGTCCTCCTTTGTTTCAATCATTCTTTTCCAAAAGCTACATCTGCACCATTTACACTAAAATGTGAGGCCTAGAGTTAGTGTAGACAGGAAGCCAGACTAAAGAGAAAAGGATATGTGTTCAGATGTAGCCAGTTAAGGGCAGAGTTGTTTACAGTCTGTCAGAATCTTTACTTATTAGATGCTCAATCAATCAATTTTATTTGGCACATGTAATCATATAAGGTACAATTCTAGTGAAATATAAACATGCCACTTCCTAGGAAGAGTAATAAATACATGTGTATGATTGGTGTCAGGGGTTCTTAGCGAGTGTTCTCATTGACGATCCTCGTGGCCTGAGGGTAGCAGCTCTCCCTGAGCCTCTCAGTGCTGACCTGGTGTAACAGATACCTTCCTCCTGAAATTAACCCGGGGAACAGGCAGTTTTCCAGGTGGTTGGGATCCTTAATGATTCTCCTGGCCTTATTCTTGTAGTGTCTGGTTTAAACATCCTTTGTGCAGGGTGGAGCAGGGCCTGTGGTGTGTTCAGACCAGAACAGACCAGTTCAGTGCTGTTTCAGTGCCAGGCGGTGATGTTCTCTGTCAGGCTGCTCTTGATGTTGCAGGAGGAGGAATTTCTCAGTATATGAGGGGAAACTCAAAATTTCCTCAAGTGTCTCAGTTAATACAGTCTCTGCCTTGCCTTTCTTACCACTGACACAGTATGCAGCACCCAGGTCAGGCTCTCAGTGATGTGGACCTCAAGATATTTGAAGCTATCCACCCGGTCCACCAAAGACCCTTTAATATTGAGAGGGGTGTAGTTCCTTAACTGCCTTTTCCCAAAGTCCCCTATCATCTCCTTAGTCTTGCTGACGTTCAGGAGTTGTTCTGACACCAGCAGGTTAGGTTCTCTGCTTCTTTCAAGTAGGCCTTTTCATTGTTATCTGTAATCAGGCCCACCACAGCTGTGTTGTCAGTGGCTACACAGTCGTGTGTGTGAGGGGAGAAAAGCAGGGGACTTAAAATGCAGCCCTGGGGTGCTCCACTGTTAAGAATGAGGGTGTGTCTGCCCACTCTCACCATCTGGTGTCTGCCTGTCAGGAAGTCGAGAATCCACATGAACAGTGAGATGTTTAATCCCAGCTCCTGAGCTGTGTGATGAGCCTGGAGGGAACCGTGGTGTTAAACATTGAACTTAAGTCAATGAACAGCAACCTCACATAGCTTACTTTCTTGTCCAGGTGGGATATGGTGGTGTGCAATGGTGTAGTGGAGGGTATCCGCAGATATAGGGGGTATACTCTCTTTCTGGCTGTTTACAGTAGACCCACCTATCAGCCAAAAAGCGAGGGAAATATAGAAGAATATATCCACTCCCTCCTCAGTAACCTGCCCATCTACCCAGTACTACACCTACCTCATCAACTACCACTACCCTACTGGTAGCGTGGAGGATGTGTTCTGTGGTGTCTCTTGTAGATAAAAATGGAACAGTAGGCAGCTGTCATGGGTCCAGTGTGCTGGATATTGAGGAGCAGATGTAACCCTCAACCAGCCGTCCAAAGCACGTCATCAGCACAGAGGTGGGCAGTAGTGATTCAGGCAGGTTGGTTTTGTTTTCTTGGGCACAGGAATGATGACGGACTTGTTGAAGCACATGGGTATGCCAGACTGAGCCAGTGACAAGTTGAATGTCATTGTAAACACCATAGCTTGTTGTTCAGCACATACTTTGAGGACCCGCCCACTGATACCACCTGGCAGAACAGAGTCTGCAGCATTTGTAACAGCATATTGTGTGGCAGATCTTCTGAGGATAAAGTGGCTTTTATTTCTGTAGAAAATCATTGTTGATCTTCATGCAGAGTTGGTGTGTAAATAGATTTCATGAAAGTATAAGAATGTGGTACTTAGATCTTCATATAGATATAACAACAATGTGTCTGAGGCTGATAACTAAAGCCGGTAAAAGATCACTGCATGCTCTGTCACGGACTCTACTGAATACACTGGATTGAGTCACTCTCATACTTACCTCTGTGCAATGCAAACAGCACAGTGTATTGTGGTGATTGGGTGTATAATAGTCGATAAGATTTGGGTGGGTGGACAGGGAAGGACATGCTCTGTTCACAATAATGCTTCAATTAGCATTTGTAATGTGTTCAAGTAGGGGAGGTAATATGTTGTTTTTAAATATGTGCATATAAGTTACCATCACATTTGGTACAGCATATTGGCTTTAAACCATTACTTTTATCTTTTTTAGGTTTGTTTTTTTTGGGTGCATTATAGTTTCTTGCCATACTTCTCCAGGTGTGTGCAAGTTTTCATGTCTGAAGTTCTTTTGCATCCATCGCATCTGCCTGCAGGTCTGGAATTTCAATCATTTCTGCATTTATATGTTGTTGTTAACATTTGTCAGAGGTACAGAAGTTCCTCTCTGTACTCTAAAATGGGTTCATTTTCATCTTCTTTACTTCAGTATCTTCTGTCCCATCTATTAATGTTTTATTAATCGTCTTCAGCAGGCATACAGCAGTGCATATAGGTGTAACTGGCTGGGTAGACAACCTTTGCAAACCTTTTAAGATTTATCATACCCAGCACAGACGTCATCGCTGCCCTATTTATGCAGAAAACCACATGCATGCTCCTTTTTAGCAACACCCTGTTTCATATTCATAGTGATTCCTCACTCTCGCAACCTGTATCATTTAGACATGAGCTCATGGCCAATTAACATTAGATCAGCGTAGAGAAGGAGCTGCAGTTGCCTTCCAAATGGCTTTGTGAAATTGGCCTAATGTTACAGAGTCTCTGGTCGCCGGCATCAAACTGTAATGTTTGGGCAGTATTCACTCTCTCAGGCAGATGTACTGTGTTTTGCAGGAGCAGGTCTGTTTCTGCTGTGAAGTCTCTCTTCCCTTTCAGAGACATGCTCCTACTCTTTTTGTCAGTCTGTCAGAATGAAGCCACTTTACGCACACAAACACATCGCCGCCCTGCATCACAATAAGTGACTGACTCATGCAGTCTCCAGTGATGCTAATATTGGTTTGTCTGTTATGCATTTTAATATTTTCCATTTGACAGGAGCTTATTGGTCTATCAACCTTTCCATCCAAAGTATACTGCTGGTGTTGTCTGTCTCAACAATAGCACCTACTTCAGTACTGTGACATCTGATTGTTGTTTTCTGGTTGTGTAATTATTCTTACACTCTTTTACATGCTGATTTTTGATCAACTCTTGTCACTGACAAACTGTAATGTATTACCACTAATCTACTGTAATTTTTTGTCATGTTTTGAAAAGTGCTCCATCTGCTCCAGTTCACTTCCATTTGCCATTACCCATCTGATACAGTGCATCTGATTGGCAGAACTACAAACATATGTACACATATTTGTTTATTATCCTCCCATGTGATTGGCCCATAATTACATCTAATTAGCGCTACTACTATCAGTCATTTACAGTGATTCATACACCTACACATTTGCCAAGTGAATTTGATTATATAGCTCAGTTCACTTTGCTTCTTTTTTAACCATGCTCTTATTTCCCACACGATCATACGCTTCCCTTTTAATTGGCTGTAACAACCCATACAGTCATCTGATTGATCCAGCTGCTAACCCCACCAGTTCCCATGTCCCCACCTCTCCACCTGCTCTTCCGACCCGTTGTGTTGTGGCGTGTGGTTGGTTGGAGGTTGTATTGACCAGAGGGGTGGTTGTCTCCCCAGGTCTCCTCCACCCCGAACAACAAGGCATCAGACCCCTCCACCCCTGCCGCCAAGGCCAGAGTGAGTCCCTACCATCTACACCCTCACACCTCACACACACACATCCTCCCACCTTCTCTCTGTATCCACCACATACACTTCCCATTCTACATCCACCCACAGCACACCACACCCTTGCTTTTTACAGGTGGCAACACTACATAAAAACTAATATATACAAGCATACTTTGCATAAAGTTTAGTAAATACTGTACTACTAATCTAGTTATATATAAACTAGTAAATATCAGTCCACAGTTCTTTCATTTTCATTGTTACAAAACAACAGTTTTTTTAAGGGAGACTGAAAGGAACATTTCCAGCATCACTCTTTTCATGTGAGCAAATACATCTCATAATTTATCTAAACACATTTTTTTAGGGATATTGTTTCATGTAACCCTTGGTAAACAGCTGTCACTGTGGCAACAAGCAGAAATTACAGAATACTCGCATTTTGAATTTCCCTACATTTCCCAAGATTCCTTAGAGCCAGTCACATTAATTGTATCAGCAGGGCCCAGTTGTGCAGAAGTAATCTGATCGGATATCAGATACTGGATTAGATCATATCTTGAAAATGTGTTGTTCAAAAGAAAAAAAAAATTCTGAAAGGATTCTGATATCGCATTAGATCATGTAATCCAGTCTTGATTTTATTCTGAATCAAACCTTCAGTATGTGTTGTTCAAAACTTTTTAGTAGGATCAGTGTACCTTGGATTGGGTGGATTTCAGGAACAAAATGTAATAAATGTAATAAAACATTTCACATTATGCATTTATTTATATTTTACATTTAATTTAAAGTAAACATTAGGCTACCTATTAAGCCTGTCAGTGCAGCAAAGTAAAAAAAAAAAGGATTTTGACCCCATAAAATAATTCCCTAGACAGCTGTCAATATCAAACAAAAATTATGTAAAGTTACAGCCTCCAAGATCTCCGTTTCAGTCTCATGGCAGCACAGCAATAAAAGGTAATTGCAGTGTGCTTGTTGGCAGACTGCCCACATTGTGATATGCTGTCCCATTTAGAGCACTGGTTATTGAGATTTGGTCTTCTTGAAAACTTTCTATCGGGATCAGGTGGAGCCAATCCAAACCAGCACAAAAGTAAGATGTATTAGGTGATTCTGAATAGCAAAACATGGAATTTCCCAATTCTGACTATTCTGATACAGAATAAATCTTGAACAACTGGGCCCTACCTACCGGAGAGGTAGACATGAGGTAGTTGTCCCAGTGGGCAACTGTGGTACTGCAATAAAATATGAAACATACTAAACTAAAGGAGGAATACCAGAACTCAGGATACTCCATATACTAGTACTAATTAAAAAAAAAATGTGGAAAGAGCCCAGTACAGACTTTACAGCAGCAGTGTTAAGGGGTTCTGGGAGCTCCTAATACTTCACTGCTTTTACTGCATTTTGTGGTACCCAGAAATACAGAAACAGAGACATTCAGGGACAAGTCATCCCAACATACACAAGAGGCAGTTTTTGTCAGAGTATGCCAGTGAGGGATCATGTCCTTGTCGTTGCCCCTCTTGAATTAGGTCACTCAACCTGGAACACCAAGGTGAAAATACCAGGGAGACAGAAGCATTGTACATACTGTACAGTTAAAAAACAAGTTCCTCTTCTATAACTCTGATTTGTTTTTACAGCTTAGCTCTACCTCTTCTCCTTTTCTTGCAAAATTCCTCTTGTATATTCTGCAGCAGATAGCTTTGGTTTCATAGGGTCAATCTAAACTCCACGATTTCCTCTCATCTTCCATTTTCATCTCCATCACATCCTAACATTTACCTCCACTGAGCTTCATATACTGTTGAAGGCATCAACCAGACTACCACCTGTTTTATAACAATATCATCATCTACATCTCTTTATATCCACACTTTCAAAGGACACCCCAGTGGGAACCGATGATGCATTTTACATGATGTTACTATTTGTACAAAATAAAATTGACTGAAGCAGCTGCTGGGATAAGAAAGAACTACTAGTGGGTTGGATATACATGTGTATTTACAAAATCGAATCTAAGGTACAGGTCAGTGTGTATCAGAGTGCTTCCATGATATTACATGTAATGTCCCATTATGTCTTATAAATCAGAGTTGTAACGATGCTAATCTACGACAAAGCAATCCAAAAAAAAAGAGAGAAATTAAGTGAGTTTAGTAGAACATAGCTGATATGGGGCTGGAGCCAATTTAGCACCCCCTGTCTATGCTGGCCATCTCTTCGCATGAGTAAGTAAGCTAGGTAAGTAGGTGGGTAGGTAGAGTTGTAGAGTTTGATTGCAACTGGAAGAAGGGCCACTATTGTAATGTTACAACATGGTGGTAACAGTCTGGGGTGAAAGTCATTGTCCAGCATCCTCCCTGACACCACCAGCAAAGAATCAAGCTCCACCCCCAGGATACGGCCAGTTGAGCTTGTTGATTCTGTTGGCAACTCCCGTCACCTTGCTGCCCCAGCACACCACAGCAAAGACAAAAGCAATGGCTATCACAGACTGTTAGAACATCCTCAGCATGGTTGGCTCTGGCCAAGGTAGACTCTTAAACACAGTGTCTGTGTTCTTAGCCCAGTCCAGCTTATTGTCCAAACTCCCAGTTCTTGTAGTCCTGCACAGTGTCTGCAACCATCCCCTGGATGGAAATAGGTGTTGGGGGTGTTTTCTGCCTACTGAAGTCCACCACAGCTCCTTCATCCTGTCATTATTAAGCTGCAGGTGCTTAAGTTCACACCACTTAATGGAGTCCACAACACTGAGTCCAGGATGTAGAGGGTGAACAGGAATGGTGACAGGACCCAGTGGGGCTCCATGTTGCTCACCACATTATCAGTCACAGTGTGCTAAAAGTGTTTTCTGTTTACCTTGGCCTGATTACCAGTGTACAGTGATTTTATTGCAACTAAGGGCTATTCTCACTGATGTCACTATATAACACAGGAGTGGCCTCATGCCTTGTGGACCAGTCTACACGGACACATTGTCGTTTGCAGGCACACTGGCTGTGTGTGGCTCAGTGACTTGTTAGTCTGTGCATTCATAAAGCAAAGCACCTTTTCTTTCCAACAACAAAGAAGCAAGTGCAAGACACAAAAAAAACACAAATGGCATTGTTGGAAGTGCTAACAAACAAACAAGAAAAGAACTGCTTTTCCCGGTTCTGTTCACGTCATAGATGGTTTGCACAGATGAAGAGAGCACAAGGCACAAAGGCACAAAAGTCATCCTGAGAAGAACCTCACCAGTAAAATGACCTTGTGCAGTCTTCAGTCATGCGGTGCTCCGTGAAGTATGGTCACCTATCCCTGGTTTAGTTTCACTTAGTCCTTTTTCTTCACTTGGAGCAATATTGGAAAACATTTCCAGCATCCTGCAGTGCCCCCTTTTTGCATTAGCAACATTCCTTACCAAAATTCAGGAGACATGATGAACCAACTACTACTACAGGTATAATAAAACAGATTGAGGAAAACTTAGACTCTGTTTAGAGGCTACTGATCTGTGTGTGTGTGTGTGTGTGTGTGTGTGTGTGTGTGTGTGTGTGTGTGTGTGTGTGCGTATGTGTGCGCACGCGCTCATGCGTACGTGTGCTAACTGCTCAGTGAGTCATCCTTTGCTGGTGCCACCTGCGTCATCATGCCATTTTCATCCTGGAGAAAGAGGCTAAGACAGAGACACAGAGAATGGAGGAAGGCGTCAGAAGTCTGCTGCAGGGCTTTTTTACAATTCAACCAAAGAGGCAATGAAACTGATATCACAACACAATGAGCAGGAGTTATGTTGTGGCAGAGGGGGGCTGGTGTGGGTCCCTATGATTCCTCAGTGGTAGAACAACACAAACAACTGACCAGTGCATAAATGTGAACCTGCTTGATTAAAGCAATACATCACATTTGTTAGAAAATGAACAGTTGAAATAGCCATTAGGGGAGGAGAATGTCGAGATTTAAATCATCAACATGTCCCCGGTAGGTTAATAGTTTCAATGCAGCATGCTGACTTTTCATTGTGCATTATGCTGAGTGGCAAGCAATTGACATTATCTTAAAAGGGAAATTAAGGCTAATGCATATTAGGGGTGATTGTGAGGTGTAACAGAGTTGCTGCTCTTGTTTTTACCTTTGCCAGTATTTCATGTGTCCTTAAAATGGTGCGACACACCAAATTCAAAACATCTTAAAGACCCTGACTCTCCCAGATCTCATGATTTACTGTTTTTACTGTTTAGTTTGGGGTGAAAAAAATCATTGCAACAAGCAAAAGTAAAAGGAGAGGATTAGGCAATGTAGGCACTGGTGTCAGCCTCTGTCTGGTGTTAGTCTGCCTAATGCCCAGACTCTGCAATAAAAGTGATGAACTGCAAGCTTGTACCTACTAACATCATAGGCGTATTGTGAGACAATGGGCCCCTAGGCACAGCTATGCAGAAGACTCCACAACATCCACACAGGAGGAAGACACATTGACTTTTGGTTTGACCTCTTTTTTCGTCGTTGTTGTTGTTGTTGTGCATCTCTTAGTCCTTATGCATCTTTTTGTGGTTTTTTGTGTCTTTGTGGTTGTTTGTTTCTCTTTTAAGTCATTTTGTGTCTGTTTAAGGTGCCTTTGTTTCTTTTTTGGTCATCTATTTGTGTCTTTTTGTAGTCATTTTGTTTCTTTTTTTTTTGGTCATTTTGTGTCTCTTTAAAGTAGTTTTGTTTATTTTTTGTCTCTTTGTAGTCATTTTGTTTATTTTCCAGTTGTTTGTGTCTCTTTGTTGTCTTTTTAGTTGTATTTTTTTGGTTTTATGTCTCTTTGTAGTTATTTTGTTTATTTTTTTGTTTATTTTGTGTCTTTTTGTAGTTCATTCCTTTTTTTTCCATAACTGCTTATCCTGTCAGGGGCTGCAGGGGGACTGGAGCCTATCCCAGCTGACATTGTGCAAGAAGCAGGGTACACCCTGGACAGGTCGCCAGACTATCACAGGGCTAACACATAGAGACAGACAACCATTCATGCTCACATTCACACCTACAGGCAATTTAGAGTCACCAATTATCCTGCATGTCTTTGGATTGTGGGAGGAAGCCGCAGTACCCAGAGAAAACCCACACTGAACTTGCAAACTCCGCACAGAAGGGCCCCCCACCCTGGTTTTGAACCAGGAGCCCTTTCGCTGTGAGGCAACAATGTTAACCACTGCATCACCATGCTGCCATGTGTCTTTTTGTAGTCATTTTGTTTATTTTTTGGTAGTTTTTTTTTTTTTAAATTTTAAGTTATTTAGTTTCTTTTTTGGTCTTTATGTGTCACTTTGTGGTCCTTTTGAGTCTCTTCCTGCTCAGTACATGTTCATCTGAGTGACATTTTGCAGGTATAGGCCAGGGGGACTCCTGACACTCTGGGCCCCTGGGTCAGTAGGTCCATTCAGTTATCCATCCATAACTAACATCATGGCATCAGAGACACTTAACAGTGAATGAGATGTGGACTTGGATCTGGATACAAATATTCAATTATTCATGCTTCAGATCTCCTGCTGTGAAAACACAGACACCAATTCACATTTATCTCCAGTGCAGTGGCACTGCTAAACTGCAGGTCATTTTAATCCTACTGATCACTTATTAATTCTTTTTGTATTTGTTGTATTTATGGTGTCCTTTTGAAACCTGTTTATGTGTTTAATTACTTTTTTTTTAGTTTATTTATTTGCTCAATCATTTATGTTGCGTTATGTTTATCGTTTTCCTGTTTTCTGTCTCTTTTTGGTGTCTTTGTGTTATTACCCTCCCTGCAAAATTATTACCCTGCTACCAGACAATGTCAAAAATATCAAAGAAATGGCATTCAACACATGCCACAAGTTATTTTGCTTATCACTTAATATTTGGGCTGACCATCGCACCAAAGTGTGCTAGTGTTGCTTTAAGAAAATCCAGACAACCATGCAACATGTGCTTAGAGTTTGTGCGTCAGTCAGGGCAGAACAACAGGCTCCTAGGTTTTATGTAGAATGCTCCACTACCTGAAAGGAAAATCTTTTGTCTCCCACACCCCTGTATTAGTGGCTTGCAGTTGCTTCTCTGCTTAGAACAGCATGTTTTTAACACAAAATCACTGAGTGTCTTTCGTAATGTTCTGTTGCATGTGCTCTGTTTCCCCTTCAGTGTTTGTCCTGTGCTTGATCAGTTTTAATTAATGCTGTTTATGGAAGCGCTCTGTTGTTATTCAGTCAGTATCCTCATCTTTTCATACTTCAGCACTGATTTTTGTAAGAATTTACAAACATGTCTTTGAAAAATCAGTCAAATGAGCTGCACCCTCTTTTTGAACCACAGTGATTTTGTTGCATAATGTCCCAAAACCATTTTTACAGTGCCATGTGCTGATAAAGCTATCACATCACGCAGATTATCATTGAACTCGTGTAGAAGGAATCATTTGATTCGAATAACAGAACCTCTTCCATACTTACAGAGCAAGGCTACTCTGTTTCCTGTTAACTGAAGCTGCCAGCTGATCTGCTCTTCTCTGCTGCTCTTGTCTGTCCGCCTGTCATCCCCTTTTTCCTTCCTTCTTTACTTCTGTCTTTTCTTTCTGTCTTTCTTTCTTTCTTTCTTTTCCACCCTCCCTCCTCACTTTCCTGCTTGTCTGTGTGTCTGTCTGCCTGCCTGTCTTTAGGTTCAGATAGTGCACAAAAAGCTGGACTTCAGCCATGTCACGTCTCGCTGTGGCTCCAAGGACAATATCAAACATGTCCCTGGAGGTGGCAATGTAAGTACTGCTGGAGCTGGAGGGACACTCTGGTTAGGGTGGATGCATTTTATATTTATGCTAATTCAGCCTCATTCAGGCTGTCTTGCTCAAAATTGCGACATATTGAGAATCTTCTTTTTATCCCAGCTGCAAAATGATCTGGTTAGGAATGACTGTTTTTGGTAAATGTGAATTATGTTCACCATGGCTGAACTCATATTATGCCTCTTACATCTGATTGGGCTGTATTTACTCAGTAAATATTTTCAAAGTAACAAAGAATGAATGCACTGTAATCAGCACATTTATGGCTCCCTCTGTTTGCATGTTGGATTGGTTTCACTCAAAGTAAACTGACCACAAGTCCTTCTGCACCCCCTTCCAGATGTTGCTCCCATCTGCTCTAAACACCTGCTGCACTATCATATTCCATCTGCTGCCCTCACAGTCACCACTTTGCTGTCTCAGATCAATTAAACCAATGCAAAAGGGTATAGTGGAAATGGATCGTGTCCAAGTTGTGATATCCAGTAAAGCTGTAGGCTGAACCCATCACACATCAGCTGCTGCTCACTTTCAGTACTAACAAAACCTGTAATCTCTTGGAAGAAATTCATAGGATTCATTTCATTATGGAGTTTACAGAAATCTGAAGTTTGGCAAAAAAAATTTAACTACTGAAATGCTGAAAAAAATACACATTAATATGATAGATGTTAGAAGACATTTTTACTTTAAATCTAATTGTATCATGTCATGTTTGTTATGTGAAAATACAGCGATCAGCCACATTAAAACCAATGACAGGCGACAGTGCAATGTTTTGCTAGAAAACCTTGGGTCCTGGCATTCATGTGGATGCCACTTCACATGCACCACCCATCCAAACACTGTTGCAGACCAAATGCATATCGTCTGCTACGGTGTTTGGGTGGGTGCAGCATTTCAAGTGGCAGAACCCAAGGTTTCCCAGCACACTGCATTGTAACTAGACGATCAGTGTTATTCACTTCATCTGTCAGTGGTTTTAATGTTGTGGCTGATCAGTCACTTACCCAATGACTGATGTCACCAAAACCTCTCAACCACTGTACTGTTATTCTTATTTAGATGTTTATTTTAATCTTTACTTTGTCTTCTATTTTTTTTACCTGTCTTGATTACATTAGTTGCTCTATACTTTTTTATGTGCTGTTGTTTTATATATAATTCATTGTATTTTTACATATTAATGTAAAACAACACATGTAGAACACATGTAAAAGTAACATAAAATGAGAGTACTCAAAAAAACTTGCTTAAAGTGGATTAACATACACACAAGCTCTATACATTTGCTCCATACTGTGTATAAAATAACTTTCTATTGTAAAGTCACATAAAGTAGGCAAATACAAACCAATACAATCCTATAAGGTGTTAATACTACAGCACAAGGGTACTATACAAAGCTCATGGGTATGTGCTGCAGAAGGCTTAACACATTATAAATTGACACCAGTATTCAAATTTTCTGTATTTGCTGAAGTCACTGGTGTGTTTCCTCAGCCTGAAATGGCATCATGAATATTTAAATCAGCTGTTAAGAATTCAAATATTTGTGTTTGTATTATTAAATCAGGTCATTAATATTTTAAGCTGTCAAGCCGTCTCTAATGAGGGAGGGCTCTGATGTCAATCAGGCAATCAGAACTAATCATGGTTTGTTTGCTAATAAAATTTTAACAGCACTGAGGGTCACAGTCATTGACTGTTGGTCCTCCTGTCTGTCATCAAATATGTAAATATGATTGATCTTATCACACACTGTCAAGCAGGTCGCCGACTCTTAAAATCCATCTGTGCCAGGTGCTGTCAGATTACTGCTCGTCATACTGAACAAAGACTCTGATGATGTGGCGATGGTCTAATAAACTGCCATCCTCCAATTAGAGCCTGTTCTTCGTTATATGCATAAATGAAGCATTGTTTACCAGCCCAACAAAACAAAAAGGCACCTTGATAACAATAAAACAGGTCAAAGAAGAAAAGGAGGCATGTAGTGCAGCATTTGCTGTGCTGCACCCATGCTCCCACATACACTATTGTCTTGTAGAGAATGTCATCCTCTCTATAAATGCACCAGGTGCATGATAATGGATGACTGATTTTCCAGACTGGATAGAGTGGACGCTGAAGAGTCGCTGCATTGTCCTGGATGTGGCGTCTTTATGAGTTAGTAAAAAGCGACTACATTATGATCTCTCCTGTTCCCCAGGTGCAGATCCTGAATAAGAAGGTTGATGTGAGCAAGGTGACGTCCAAATGTGGCTCAAAGGACAACATCAAACATAAGCCAGGTCTGACTTTTATTCTCCTCTATTTTATTTATTTCATTATTTTATTTGAACTCTTCTCATACAAACTGTCTTTATTACCTCAGGTGGAGGTGATGTGAAGATTGAGTCTCATAAGCAAAACATTAAAACTAAATCTAAGATTGGATCCATGGACAACGTGGGGCCAGGCAACGAACAGACCAACGGACACAAGGTCAAAGTTATACACACTCACTCATTTAATCTGTTAACAGAGAGTTAATGTCTCTGTTTGTGCTGACTCACTGTGCTTTTACTGGCTGGCACCACAAGATGGTGTGGTAGCATGAAACAGTCACTATAAAAAAAACTTAGTGTTCTTTGTGTGTGTGTGTGTGTGTGTGTGTGTGTGTGTGTGTGTGTGTGTGTCTGTGTGTCTGCCCTTGTGTGTCTATATTTGGTTACAGGAGGAGAAAACAGAGGAGAAGTCATCTTCACCCCCAACAGGACCAGCGGGTGTTGCTAAGGCAACAGCACCAGGAGGTGTTGCTAAGGAGAATGGGGTGAAGGAGTCCACACCTACTCCTTTTGGGGGAGACGGACTGAGGGAGCCCCTTAGCATAGACAAACGCATCACTGAGACAAGTGGGTTTAAACACACACACACACACATCAGTTTTAAAAGCACTGAAGTGCTCATCTGTGATTGAAGCCAACCGACCATTCGACAAGCCGACTTGTCAGCACTTGTCAGACTTTCCATTGTTAGCACAGGCAGATTTGCCACTCCAAAATTCTCAGTAATTTTTGGAACAATGGCTCTTTGATTTCAGACAGAAGTAAACAAAAGCAAGCTTCTTATTTAGAACCGACAAACATAGATTAGTTGGCCGAAATGACAGCTGTTGCTAATATAAGCTAATGCTTAAACTCTGTTTCCTACTGACTTTTTAATGTTTCCCCAATCACTTTTTTTAAACAATAAGGCTGTTAAATGTTGTCAAATATGCACATAATGGCTACATACATAATGTCATGCTAAAGGACTAAAAGGCTAGAGCAAAATGTCCTAGGCAATAGTTAACATCCTCACCAGCTGGTGATCCATTTAGAAGGCACAGAAATAAAGCAGCAGCGTTGTTCTTGTACTGTATGGTAGATCTAGTTAGCCCAAGCTTTATGGTACAGTATTATTAATGGAAATATAATTGAAATGTAATTTTTTCTAACATAACCTTTGGATGATTAGAAAGCGTACTATAGAAAAACACAGTTGGACAACCAACACAGAGGGTATATGCAGTAGAAATATTGGGGGGGGGGGGGGGAGTAAGAAGGGAACCATCCCCCTCGTTAGCAAAATGACCAAAATGTGTCCCATTGGTGGATCACAGTCTGGGTCCATATCCAGACGCCATCCTAACTGGACGTCGACCTATAACCAATAAATTATTGAGAATATTTCAATGTTGACCAGGTGTTTCTAGCCTAACACATCCTTTCTATCCTTTAGGCCCTGGTTTAGCTCACAGATCAATTGCCTTCATTAAAGAGGAACACCACCACCTACATTAAGAACCACAGTATGTTATTTCTATGGCCTAGGAAAGTTCAATCAGTAATTGTGAATATGAGCTACTCGCTGTCAAAGCTAGAAACCAGAAAAGTAAGTTTCAAACTTGTGATGTCACAGGGTATGAATAGACATTTTGGGGACCCACAGAATGTTTGTTTTCTTTTTTACTCCCAAAAGAGCTTTATTCTAATGTAGTGTTCTTAATACTGACACAGAAAATGTATTCATATCCTCCAATCATTCCCCTGGGTGCTCTCAGTGTCATCTATAATATCTTTTCCCAATTCATTGTCTATGGAGCAACTCCAGACTACGCTTTGTGAGAGTTTTAGCACACAATTTTTTTGGATTTTGGAGCGAGTTGTTCATGTTAACTAATATTTTTTGACTGTCTTAGACCATTGGAATAACATGTATGAATTTTGAAAATGGGCATAGTTCCACTTTAAAACATCTCAGGAGATTTGAGGGGGGATGTTATTTCCCTTGTTAGCAAAATGACGGAAATGCACGAGGTTTGTGCTAGGTAGAATCTGTCCCCAACCATGGCTTCGAAATATCAGTAGCCTAACTGTGCTGTGTATTGATAAATCCATGGTGCTGTAGTAGCTGATATTCCAGTCCTGTACAGATATTTTTCTGATGTAACCTGCAATCCATACTGTATAATGATGTAGGTGGCTAATTTGTAAATAACACTAGATTACTACTGTAGGTTGACCTTACATGCCTAGTTACGGTTGTTAAGCTATGATTGGACAATCACTGTTGATGGATTAAGCAAACAGTCAATTACAGAAACAACTGACAGTAGATAGATACTGCAACCCTAACCTGTGTGTGCATACGTGCTCTCTGCTACATGTCTGATGGAGTGGGATGGTAAAAATAGCAGACACTTTATGACTAAATGAAATTATGCAGAGACTTACAGACTAAAGATGAGACAGTCTTAGTGGATAAATTCATCTCTGGCACTGCAGCTGGCCTCCAGACTCTCAGAGGGGGTTCAGAGGGATCAGACTTCTGCCACCCGTTGTGGTTGCCAAACTTGGCCTAATTGATGGATGGCTGTTGTGCTAATACAATAAAAAACATGAATGCTTTACAATATGGCTCATAATTCATATGAACCTGCACCACAGCTGGTAAATAAAAGACCATCTGGCTGGTAAAATTGAAACTCTGTCTGAGTGTCACTTTTCTTATCGTTTCTCCTCTTTTTTCTTTTTCTTTTGGCTACTTCCTCATTTCTTTCCCTCAACAGATTGAGTCCCAGTGTCCTGTAGATTTTGGTGGGACACGCATGGCGCTCGCCGACCTGCCAATCAACCGACCAACCAACCTACCACGGCGCAGTCACTTCCCTTTGGCCCCGCCCTTCATCTCGCCCACCGCAGCACCGAACTGACCGATCGCCTCTCAGTGTTTCTCTGGGGTCTGCCTGCCAGCTTCCTGCTACCAACCCTGACCTTTGACCTCTCAACGGTTGACCTTTGACCCTGCCTACCACAGAGAAGAGCACTTGCTGTTTGTCTGTGTTTCTGTGTGTGGGGTTCCACCAGCTTCTCAGCTCCTAAAACTCCTTTGTGAGCACTGATTTAGAGGACTTCAATGTCAGACCCCAAATTTAACACTAATGCAATAAACCCACTACTGTAGTCAGTGCTGTATGGAAGTATACTGAGCATAGCCAGTTTTAGAATATATCCACCTGTGAATATAATTGCTGTTTTAACACGTCCTTAGAGAACAAGCGCTCTCGAAGCTTAGTTTCTAAGTCTGATCTATGGTCCCTCTTACTTGCTTTAACAATCCAAAACCACTTTAATCTTAAAACCTTGTTAGCAGACCTATGCTAATGCTAATATTTGCCCCACCTCCATTCCCAGTCCATGTCCACTTAGCCTCAGACCACACTCACCAGCTGAGTGTGGTCAGCAGCAGGGCAAATACTGTCAGGTCTGCTTTAAACCAACACATTCCAGCCTCCCAGCCAGCCAGCAATTATTTCCAGGTCTACAGTATCTACAGCACTGCACATTGTCACATTATAGGTAATTCTACAGCTCACTCATCAAACATTATCTCCCATTATATCTCTTGGTATCACTGCACCAGTTTGTCTCACCCAAATTGATTACAATAATGCCTCTCTTTATCTCTGGATTATTGATATCATGATGCTTATCGTTAGCAGTGAGTGGTGCGGAGGACAGGGGCTTATGTAGAGTAGACAGGATACAATTGGAGACGTTTGGAAATAGAACTAAAGAATGGAAATAGATCTAAAGATAGAGTTCAAAACCAGTGCAGAAGCATTCAGGATGTCTGAAAATATGTTTCAAGAAAAGATGCATTCATTGACAGTACAGTTCAGATGAATTTTGCTACAATCTGGAACATCATGTAATGATGTGATCAATGCATGATAATCATCAGGAAAGGTAGGCGTTAGGTGATGGGGGAGCTCTGCGGCTTCTCTAGGTAGCCTTGGCTCAGAAAGGATTTGGCACTGAACACAGGCATTTGATCTTGATGCCAAATAAGTTCATTTAACCTTGAAGAAGAGATGACAAATTTAAGATGAAGGAGTATTTAACCCTTTATGATAAGTGTTGAACCTTAGAGTTAATCTGCTAGCTGCTGCACCTTTTAGTCAAGCAACATGAACGCATTAATGCGCAGTATATTTTACTGTATTCGCTTCCCTTATTGTGGACAGCGTCATCCACCATGTCATGGGCTACTGATGAAAGACCCGGTCACGCCAGAGCTT
Organism: Cephalopholis sonnerati; assembly: GCA_019142605.1. Classification (NCBI taxonomy): domain Eukaryota; kingdom Metazoa; phylum Chordata; class Actinopteri; order Perciformes; family Serranidae; genus Cephalopholis; species Cephalopholis sonnerati. The sequence goes on from JAGQAX010000010.1 coordinate 36,349,608, forward strand.
GAAATGGCAAGATTTCACTGCAAAATTAATTTGTTGCAATGAAATCGCCATAATTAATGATTTCATTCAAGTGGTAGAAGTAAAACTGTGAAAAAAAAGAGTTCAAGTCACTGAACTTTAACATGCCAATTTGCCAGGGGGGAGTAAATGGTAGAGAGGACAAAGAAAATCAGGGAGCTGTTGTCACTGAAAAAGCTAGCATGTTCTCTGCTTGTTAGAGCAGCTAGCCCGACTAGTTCCTGCATCGCCAAGGCCACATTCAGACTGATCAGATTTGTTTCTCAAATCAAATCTTTAAGACAGACTGTCCGCACTGTTATTTGCAAGTAATCAGATCGGAATTGTGTGTCCAGACATCACCAACCTATCTGCATGGGTTGCTGTGGTAACAATGTAGGTGTCAGTAACTACGGAGCTACACTCGTGAGGCGGCTTTCCAGCAAAGAAGCGTGAGACATAAGGTAGCAGCATGGATCTGTTCAGCACCTCAAGATTTTAGGTCGTCATTGTGTGTTGTGTTCAAGGACACTTAGAGCGACCAGAGCATCTGGACTAAGATGCAACAGTAGAAATCTGATTGGAATTTAAACTTCCTCCTAATGCGGGTTGGTCATGTGTTTTTTTGCTGTCTAGTCTTCCTAAAGTCAAACTGGATATGCCAAAAATACAGTTTGGGTGTCTGAACAGTCTGAACAAGGCTCAAGCTGCTAAAACCACATAACTTGTAGAGAAGTGCGAATAAATCGTACCATGCCACTTTCTGGCGTGACCAGGCCTGCAATTCACTACAACACAATATTATTTATTCTTCATGTGGATTCCCATTAGCTTCCACAGAGTGGTTGCTGGTCTTCCTGCAACCCCATACCCTGAATATTTATTAATATATCAGGGTATACACAGGTCTCTAGATGATATTACCCACCTCTGGGGATACTGAGTGTTACAGCACAACTTAATGTTACTAAACTGTTCACATCCTGCTCATGAAGCTGAACCTTTGGCACTTATTTGATCAGTTGTAATCGCGTGGTCTTAACACAACTCCACAAACTACTCTGGGGGTTTCAGGACTGCAGCCCTGTTCAGTTCTGTTTGATAAAAGTATTTCAAAAAATGACAAAAAAAAGTATCCTAAGCAAAAGACCATTTTAGTGTAAGTCTTACAGACCCTTAACCTTTATCTCTAAATAAGCTCACACCCTTTGCATGGCATAAAGTTTGGGGCAACTTGAGTCTTCTCAATAAGACTTTTTTTCTAAACATCACATGCAACCCTGTTCTCCTGCGCTAGAACTCATTGGTTCCCATACAGTCTGATCGCTTGATCCCAAACCTCCCATACATTCTTTAGTCCCAGTCATACACATATAGACTCTCCTGTTCAGGACCCCAGCAGTCACCCTGAGCTGTGTCTGACGTAAACAGTTCACATGTGGCTATTAAAGACAGACAAACAGACAGACAGCGTCTTCTTTCTCTTGCGCATGTGGTACTTCCTGGTCATGTGGTTCACCCCAGTGGAGAGGGGGTGGGGCTACAGAGCCACACCCTCTTTTGAGTCCTCCCACTAGCCGGTGCGTCTTAGAATCCTCTCTGTGAGACCTGCTAACTTTCTTCACACATTTACACACAAGCACAGATATACACAGGAAAGCACACACGTGCTTGTTGGTGTGCATGCACATACACACACACAAACAAAAATCACATACACATACAGTATAATACACACAAACACAAATAAACACCTTAAAATAAATACGGTATGCTGTTCGTAGAGGCATTTGTTTGTTAATGAAACCAACTCTTTATTGTACTTTGGTGGTCTATGCTGATATTGTTAAAACAATGATGAGCTGTGTCGGTGTGTTGTTCCTATCATAGTCATTGTCTGACATTTTCATCATAGGCTCACCTCACCTAGCCTCCTCCTCGTCTGTTTCCTTGTCCCATGTTTCGCTCCAACTCTCTGACAGCAATACAGTGATCTTAGTTGGGAACACCTCCTGTTACCCGCGCATACACATGACACGAGATGGAGAGCGACTGCAGAAGCTAGTAACGGGTAGTTAGACGTAGGTAAGACGTGTCAATTAAAGGGAATAATGTTACATTCATGGCAAGTATGAAGTTGGCATTTTCTTCACCTTTTAGTAACTGATTTATTTACGAGAGATTGTCTAGTAGATCGAAACTACTGAGAGCCACAGTACTACCAAGCCATTTGAAGTTTCTAGTTATTTAGTGTCTCTAGCAAAAATTTTACTCAACATCTGTAGTGTAAATAGACGGAAGTAAATGGCTTTTTAAATGCTTTTTTTCTTTTTTGACATTTTTGTTGAGCAATTTGTTTTTTGTGTGTGTGTGTGTGTAGGATATCACTGAATTAAGAAAGCAAAACTCTCTAACTTAAAAAAAAAACTAAAAAGTTGTTTTTGTTTCTACACTGGACAGCAGGAACTGCCCAGCTCCAAAATGCCATGAATGCAGCAGTATTTCAGCAAGGCAGAACCAAGAACGGCCTGCAACTACTGTAGCTGGGACCATCCAGTGGTGTTTGAAGTTGTGAACAAATCTGTACTTGTATAATAGAGATCCATATTTGACATTGTAATTTTTTTTTTTTCATTAAAATGGTGGTAACACACAGATATAAAGAAAATCTGATCAATGTTGATTAGAAATTCGTCAAAGGTAAAGGGAACATTAGTATTCTCAGTTTCCACAATTGTTAAATGTCTTAAACATTCTAGTTTGGACTTAAATATTTTTCTTAATTTGTAGTAATTTAGGAAATCAACTAAATTTTTGATTCACTTAAAAAACACTGTGATGTGACTTTGATTTACAGACCTAAAGCATTGTTATGTGTCCCACCTGAAAAAAAAAAGAGTAGATGCAGTCATCTTGATGGAGAAGGCCCTGTCTACTCACTGTAATTCTATGCATTGTGCATTATAGGCTGGGATGGTCTTTGCTCAAACTTTGAAGGATTAGTGACTTGTTTGTGGGCTGTTGCCGTAGTTGTCAGATGTGTGAAGTGTTACTACTGCCTCCATCCTGTAGAGAGCGCTGCTTAGCCTCTAGAACACTGATAGTCTGGCTCTGAGACTTAACAAAGGCTGACTGAGAAACCTTACATCACCATTAGAGACCATTACATCATCAGAGAAACTTCAGTCAACTCAGATACTGTTCTCATTTAAACTAGTTTTGATGGCCACACTATATTATTGTATCTGGAACACTAAATACTATCAAAGTCATATTAATTCTGTACAGTTCCCCTAAAACTCCAAAGTCTTGTGCACTTTGAACACAGTCTTGTTCTTTTCTTGATGCACTGAAGTGATATAAAAGTTGCTTTGCTGTATATTGGTAAAACATTGTCAGCTGTGTACTGTACATGTGTGCTTTCGGGAGCAAAACAGTCTTGGTAGTTAGATGAAGTTATGATAATCAAACAGCAAGTGATCAGATAGTCAACAATGAAGACTAGGCAACTAAAAGCACCATATAAGCGTATTTAATATTGTACCGTTCCCTCCAAATCATTCCCATGAGTTGCCTAAAAGTGAAACATGATACATGACTTGTGTGTGGATCATATGTGATAACGATAATGTGAATCTTTCTTCAGGAATAGAAGAACAAAGGGATGAAAGCACTTTGATAGGTGTAGACAATGGTTTGTGGATATAGCAGAGGAAGAAGTTGTAGTCTTAATGTGTGTTGGAAGCTCAGTGTAAGAGTGTGTTACGGGATGATCTTATGTTGTGTATCTCGAACGACACATCGGTGCCCCTTTATCTTGGTCAGCTTAGTGGATTTTAGTGGACCTTTGGTCATCAGTGTTGTGCTATTGGCTATGATGGTTTAACACTCGACTCTCCAGTCTGCCCTCATGTTGTTCCTGTCAACATTCACTGGTTATTACTTTCTGACCAAGCTACAAAAGCATGTTTCCCCAGTGGGCAGGTCAGTTAAAGGAGCCTGGCTGTGTTTGATATGTTTTAAGAAAACTAGCATCAAAGCTAGCCCTGGTAGAATGTTAAGTTAAGAATGAATTTGACTCCATTAGCATACAACATGTTAAGTAATTATACATGATTATCATCAGCAGTGTAGTGGTAGTTGATGAGGTGGGTGTACTAGTAGGTAGATAGGTAGGTTACTGAGGAGGACGTGGGTTTACTGTCCTATATATTCCAATGGCTGTATGGCTAGTAGGTGGGTATACTGTAAACAGCCAGAAAAAGAGGTGGTACACCCTCTAAACCTGCGTATACCCCCCACTGGTCATTATCCTAAAACAGTGCAAATGACTACTTGCAGCAGTTGCAGCGCTGCATGGTTAATTATTTTAAAGAGAAGCCACCTTTAAAACAGACATTAGGGTTTGATCAAAATACTGCTCTTTACACAGGAAGTAAGTGACATCAGCCAGACAGCTACAAATGAGAGTAGATAATGATAAAGATTGTAATTTTGTACAATATATGAATCTACAGGCCATAAAGTTAAAAAAAAAGTTAAATGTCATATTTTATGTGTTTGTAAGTAAGTGTGGTAAAAATGAAGTCATAGTAGGACTGGCTGATATGAAGAAAATCAGGCAAAGACAACAGTATTACAATATCACAATATCCAAAATCTAAGACAATATCTAATTTCATATCAAGATATCGATATAAGATTGATATATTGCCCAGCCCTAAATCTTTATGAATTTAAAAAAAAAATCCAACTTATGATACAGAAGTTTTCACACTTTTTAGAACAATTATTCTCCCATATGTGCACTTTAGAAATTCTATTATTCTTTTTCCTTGTATAGAAGAGTAAGTTCCATGACTCTTACTTCACACATGGCTGTGGATTTATATCTAAAGTATTTTGGAAAGGCAATTGTGCCTTTATTAGATACATAGACAGGAGAGAGGAAATGACATAGGGGATGTCATGTAACAAAGGTCCCTGGGCATGGTCAACACCTGAAACTGTCAGGCCACCAGGGTGGCACAAGATGATGGTGGATCTTCAGTTTCTGTGTAGGAAGATTTATTGTGACTTTACATTAGAATCTGCTCGATTTTGGCCAGTATTAACTTAGCTGATCTGTCCTTTGGTATCAGTACATTAGGTGGCTCACAGAGTAACAGCAAATAGCTTTGTATATATGACAAAGATGCCTTTGGTTAATGTTATTATTTTTTAACTCTGAAAATGTGCTAATCTTGGCTACAACTCTTCAATGACCCAGTTCAAAGGATCCTTATTAAAAAATGTTTGTTATGTATTGAGCTACAAAAAAATGAATACCAGTCTAATACATCTTAATCAAATTTTTAAAAATCAATATTGGTATCTGCCTCAAAAGTCTAAACCCTACATACTGTATGCTATAGTGATAGTGCGTGAAGGTTTCCAAAAGAGGTAATAAGATATTCAGTAAGAAGAGCAATGGGCCACTTTATCCCTTTAAAGGTGCAGTATTTGATTCTGGATAAAAATAGCTGATTGCTGAGTCTCATTCCAAGTCGTCAAACATGATCTGGTTTGGTGGTTCAGTCCGACCACCAACACAAAGTGTCGGTATTTGACGACCAGGGAATGAGACTCAACAATAAACTATCTTTCTCCAGAATCACATACTACACCTTTAAGTTAATGTCTAATATAATCTTAGAGGATATGATAAGGTTTAAGTCTAGATGTATACTTTTTGAGCTCAGTAGTAACCAGTATGGTTATTTGTGAAATACAGTTAACGTTGCCACCTTGCAGCTTGGACAAAAGGTAATAACCAGATTCACTCTGATGTCCGTTCACAACTGTTTGATTCCCCAGTTACAGCGCTTGAACACCTCCCTTCCACTAGTATCTCACACTGTCCCTTGTATATAGTTTCCACCTTGTTTTTATCACTCCAGAAGTAACTCAAATAAATTAAACAAAAAAAAAGAAAGAAAAAAAATCTTACTTCTTAACAGGGTGTTGTGGATGTTGACAGATGAGCTTTCACGTTCATAAACCTGTTAGGTTAATAATGGTATTATTATAAGATTGAAAGCATAAGAAAGGAAAAGTGTACTTTTTCTTTTTTCAGAGTCTGCCTTTTTTTCCACCAAGAAAAGGGCTGCTGAAGTTCCAAGAATGTTTTTAAAATGTATTAAAGATGCAAGATTATGAATACATGTATGAGGTTTGTCTCTGTTCTGTTTTGGAAGATAGATCACATATGGAAACACTACTTACTGGATTCAGATTGACAGGCAGGAAGGGAGGCAGTGTGTGTCGTGTTTGGTATGGTCAGATATGTGACCACATTACAGACAGAAAACCTGGAATCACAGAAAACAAAATAACACACTTCAGAATTGGTTGGTCAACTTTGGTTCATTAAAACAGAAAGAATCAATGTTACTGGTTTCCACTTTGGTTTGAAATACACTACTGTACAAGTAACACCTGACACACACTGGTCAGCCCTTTCTCTCGCCTACCGTCACCTCCCCTCCTGTTAGACTAACCAGACTTAGTCTTTTGGCATGTGTTAGAATGTATTGTTGTATTAGACAGCTCCTATTTAGACACCTTGACATATCTACCAACACAAGACTGAATTAAGGGATGTCTTGGACTAAGTTATCTTCTCAGTTTCAATAACAAAGGCTGAAAATTTAGACAAATTAAAAAGTGTGGGATAAGTCAATGAATATTGACCTCAAACATACAGTAAGTTTGAATTTGAGCTGTCCTAAGAGACACGGCTAATTGCCTAAAATATTATTGGGAAAAAGGTTACCAAGAATAAAAGGGAGTGTTGGTAGATATGCACCTGGAGCCCCTAGCTGTGTCTCCCACCTACAGAGGCTTGTCAGCATCACAGCACTGAAAAGTAGCATTCTCTACTTGTGTCCTTTACCACATAAACAGCATCAACCTGATGATAGTGCATTATAACCAATATTCCAACAGTTTGTTTATCAAGGAGAGCACAAAACTAGAACTCTGTACCGCTTTGCAGACGATAAATGTTGTTACTGATTTTATTTATCAGACAGGCTTTGTTATTAATTAGGATTTTTTTTGTCTTACGTACTGTACTTTGGTCTAGGTATTAGCAACATGTTCAAATCTGTTGTTAAAATAAGCTAATTACTAAACAGGCAAAAGAGTCTACTTTTCAGTACCGTGTAGTGGATCCACTGTAGTGTGTGCTGTATTATTCTGTAGGGCACAACACCATAGCAAGAGCATGCAGAAGACAACAAACAAACTGCTGGTTATTAGAGGCATCTGTCCTATTAGATAGAGCTCATCTCCCCCCTTCAATTCTGAATATTTGGTATGAAAGAGATGTTCATTGTGATTCATTGTTAACCAGTGATGTGAATATTAATCATGAAATAAAAAGGTGAGCAAAAGATCAGACGGTGTCACGGCTGTGTCATTTCTTCTACATTCATTTACATTACACACATATACTAATATAATGTCATATATTTATCTCCATCTTACACACTTGTTGATGTTTTTATACAATATTAAACTACGATCAGCAGTTAAACTATTCACTATAAACTTTGGTTTTAACAAGCACTCAGACTGATGTATGAAAGGTATAGTGCTGCTTTAGAATCCTAACTCAATGTGTATTTTGGGACAGCTGCATCAGTGATGTTAAAAGGAGGGGGGCCCCCATTGAAAATGTACTCCTTTAAATTAAAGCTGTATACCATAAAACTTCATTCAAAAACCTAGACCTAATTAAACGCCAAATCCCATTTATTAGCCAAGTGTAGCTACACATTTAAAAAAAAAAATAAAGGCCTGTCTCAATTAGATGTCTGGTCTGGTTGCCAAGCAGTTCATTATAGAAGTTCTTTGGATGTATAAAACTGGACTGTTGACTTCCCACTTAAGCTAACATTAGTTAGCTATAGAAATCGCACATACAAATATAAATGTTTAAGTGTTAGCTCGATTCAGTTCATTTTACTGGAACCATGAGCACCAGAGAAGACTGTAATTCATTCAGATTTACCGGCATGTTAAAAAACAAGTGGTGACTCCTTTCCTCTGAAGCTGTCATGAAGTCATACTATGTATCCATTCCTTGATTACCTGGTAAGTTGATCAGTCCACTGATCAAAAGAATCAAGTGTTTTCCGCAAAAATTAATCCAGGCTACAAATATTGTAGCATGATAAAGTAATGCTGTGTAGATACGCCAGGTGCCGTAATCCTAAAGTGCCATGTAAAGAGTGTCATAACATAACACATTGATATGTTATTTGAAGCCAGATTTTCATACAAGTAATATTCATACTGGTTCAAGTAAACAATTTGATCGTATTTGCCACCTTTGCTGTGCAATAGTTTTGTGTAAAATGAATTAAAAGCCTGTCCCTAATATAAGTCTGTTGAGTTCGGTGATTTAAGTTAATAAAAGCCTGTGCTACTGATTGAAGTTTTACGGTATTTGTCTTTTTAAAGAAAAGGACAAGCAGCCTATCTGAAGAACAATAAATTGCCCCACATATGTACGTACTGATACATGACACATTATTACAGGATTGTTGTGGAGCTTTACAGAGTATACCACAAAGCTTTCTGGTACAAAGAGATGCTCCTGGTGAAAGAACTCTAAGACATTTCTTGGAATTATGACTCATTCTAAGAATTTCCCCTTAAAGTCAAGCACAGGTCCTGTACAAGATAAAGTTAGTCACAAAGCATCTTAGACCTTAAAAGAGCTCCTAAGGTGAAAACTATTAGGAATAGAGTGGGGGACTTTTAAGAGGCTCAAGAGTTTCTCAAGTGGAGGACAAAGGAGTAGAGAGACAAAGAGAGGAAATATTCTCCATATTCTTGATGACAGTGAGTAAATGTGCTACAGATTAGATTGTGCAGGGATGTCTGTAGTCAATTGTGTCAGAGATTGGCTCACATCTTCCACCCAATGCAATAACACAATAATGATATTTGGCAAGTGGAAAACTGCAACAGTGCAGCAGTGATGACTTGCAGAGTGATCACAGTAACAGTGACAAATCTTTCACAGCCTCATCTTGTGACGCAGTTCATTTCATTTCAACTGGATGCCCACACTTTGCCGGCTCACAAAAGGACAACCAAATACATTTGTTAAAGACTACATCATACCTTACAGCAGGGTCAACCACACCTCCTCACTAAGGTAAAAGTCTCTGTCTCTTGTTCACTCAGAGTTGCTCCAAGAACTTTCCGACATGACTTCTAAAATAGGACTCCATGCTAGAATTTTTTTAGGCAAAGTTAGGAGCTCTCTGAGAGTATTCTCAGAATATTTATGAACACGGCCCCAGATAGATAATATTAACTGTAAATTAGGAAACCAAGTTATATCAGTATGTGAGCCCTTCTAGCCATCTGTATTAAAAATGTTTGACTTTGCAGCAAAAACTATTTGCCAGTCCTTTTCTACACAGATCCAATATACACTGAATCATATAGAATTACCAATGTTACTAAATTACCAAAGACAGGACAAAGACAAGAACACATATTCTCTAACAATTAATTAGTTATGGCTCCAAAAAGCAAACTTCTTGAACTTCCTCCCTCCCTGCTTATTGTTTTAATTTCATTGAAACATATCACTAAGGTGATTTGTCTGTTCAGGAATTTGCAGCTTTTTTGTATCTTCATATACAAGCAACTCTTATTTGCATATTTTTTATGCAGACTGATTGTTTGATGGAGAAGGCATGCATCAATATAGTTAATTTATATATTCATATAAAAAGCTTTTGCAGCTGTAAATGCAGTATGTTGATGGTGGTACACATAGCCTCACTGACCAAATCTGAACTTGTTCAAGACTTGACCAAGACAGTTAAGATAGGTGAAAAAGGTTAGGTGTACATAATGAAAATAATATCTGAATTACTTCAGCCTTGTCACATAGTGCTAAAGGTGGTCATACACCAGTGCTGGAACAAGTAGGCTACTCAGATATTTAACGTAGCAGTGCTGCTAAGTAGATTTACTCTGTTACAAGTAAAAGCCACATTTGAAATGTTACTTAAGTATTAGCACATAAGTATTTACATCACAACATATTTAAAATACTAAAACTAAAAGTACTCATTTTTTTAAAATGGCCATTTTCAGATAGGGTCTATTATATTATTGGATTATAGTTAATTCATGTGTACATCACTTTATTATCACTTCATATGATGCTAGGTAGGTTGCTTGTGAATTCCCCCATCGTGATAATTCAAATTTGTATAATTAATCTGAATATGTCAATTGAGTAATATCTAAAGATCATATAAATATCACGGAATAGAGGTATAAAGTAGCAGAAAATGGAAGTACTCCAGTAAAGTACTGTACAAGCTAAGCTCTTGAGTCAATGTTGCACAGTGGTGTACACGCGGGTTTACAGAGTATACCCAGCTCTTTTTCTGGCTGTTTACAGAATACCCACTTATCAGTTAAAAAGCCACTGGGATATAAAGGAGAGTATCCCCATTTCCTTCTTGGTAACAAACCCTTTTGTCTATAGCACACCCACCTCATCATCTCCCAATCCACCACTGATATACAGTAGCGTACTTACTTTCCACTACTGTCATACACACCAGCTATGTCAGTCTGCTGGCTAGAACCAGATGTTTGAATAATTTTAATTGGACTGCTGTGCTTTCCAGCCATAGCATATGGAGGTGAATTTCAGTTGGCCCACTGGCAAGGAGTGTTTCTACTGATGTAACAGCTGGTTGTGCAGTGGTTGAAGAGTTCAGATCCTTTACTGAGATTTAATAGAGATTGAGACTAAACGATGTGAAATGCATTTCAATTTTTACTTAAAACATTACGTGGATATCAGAAAATAATAGACCAAAAGTAAAAGTAGCCTTGTTATCATTCAGAATTGCTTGTGTTATGTTATTATCCATACTACAATCTACAGTCTTAATATTTTTTTGGTGATGCCTCATATGAAGTACCATTGGTCAGTTATGTGTGATTGGGACAGATGAGACAGTATGACTATACAGGGTATATTGTCTCTGAGTAAAAAAAAATGTAATTGTGATGTAATTCCAAAACAAGTCCCAGATCTACGCCTTGTTCTTGTTTCTATTGTTCATCCTGTTGAGCATAAGTTTGTATGAAGCTGTTTTTATCATGATGTTTACCCAGTCTTTCAGTTCAGGGGATTTGGGTGTTTTCCACAGTTTAAGTATTGTCCTGGCAGCCGTTGTAGTCCCTGCAATGATTACAGAGAATTCTCCGCTTGATATGTTGTGTATTTGGCTTCTATCCCCTAATAGGCATAGTCTGGGAGATTGTGGCATGTCACTACCCAGCCAGCTGCTCAAATTATCCACGACTGTTTTCCAGAAAGGTTGAATGGCAGGGCACTCCCAGATGCAGTGTAACAGAGTACCTATTTCTTTCTGACATTTCCAACACAAATTATTATTTATTATACCTGCTCTGTTGAGTCTGTGGTGTCCAATAATACCTGTGTGTTATTTTGTATTGTGTAAATTTCCCTTTAGCTTCCCTAATGTATTTCCCATTGTTAGATATAATTCTCAGCCATTCGTCATCATCCATCAGACATCCTAGGTCTCTCCCATATTGTTTTCAGGCTCTGACAGCCAGTGCTGAGCAGTTGGTTGGTTATTCTATAAAACATGGAGGCTCGATGGCACTCCGCCAGTAACGTGAGACAGTCCATGATATGGTTTCCATCCTTGTACTGAATCGTGGATGTAATACAGTCCCTGATCTGCAGATATTTCCAAAAATGTTCTTTTCCCTTAAGATTGTATTTTCTTTTTATATCAGAAAATGACATGAACACCCCTTCCTCATAAAAATGTGACATAATCCATTAAGGTGCCATGCTTTCCAGTATACTGATGTCTTTCCTATGCTGATCATGGGGTTATGCCACAGAGAGGAGTATATTTGTTTACAATGTGATCATTTATGCATTTTATGTATTTTGGTCCAGATCTCTTTGGAGTGACACATAATGGGATTCAATACATTACGTGAGGATTGGGATAGTCTGTCAATGGGAGTGAAAGGGGATGACAGCTTATTTTCAATAGTAACCCACTCTAGCTGGTTGTCTTTGTTCCAGTGTTTGGCTAATTTGGCCATTTCAAAGGAGACATAATATAATCTTGGGTCTGGCATCCCCAGACCTCCTTTGTCCCTAGGAGAACACCTTTTACTAAATTTAATTCTGGGTCTTTTCCTGTCCCATAAAAATTGTTTAATTACTGCATCATACTGTTTAAAGATCTGAGGAGGTACAGTTATTGGCAGCATCATGAGCACATAATTAAATTGCAGTGCCACCACCATTTTTATCACGTTGACCTTCCCCCATAATGTAAGCTTAAGTTTCCCCCATTTATCCAAATTAGTTTTAATTTTTTGCAGTAATGATTCTGAACTTAATGAAGGTATTTCCTCCACTTCGCTGCTTATTTTGATTCCCAAGTATTTCATCCCTTTTGGTATCCATTTGAAGCCGAAATTTGTCAGTAAACTTGAATTGCATAATCCAGATATAGGCATGGCTTCTGACTTTGTATCCTGATAATGAGGTAATGACATGCAGGTGTGGGCAGGTGGAGGCCTCGGGCCCTCTGGCGGACAGGAGAGGAACTGCAGCTTTGAAACGAAGGAGAGGTCTGTGGACAAGATGGGTGCACATGAATTGAGGAGGTGCTGCTATCGCTACAAGTACGAATACCTCAAAATTGTACTCTCAACTCTAAGTACAATACGTGAATAAATGTACTTAGTTACTTTCCTAAACCTATATGCAAAATATCAAACGTGGGTGGTTAGCTAGTATGCATGGGACATGCTAGCATGCTAACAACATTTAAGATATACCACTTAGCTCATAGTAGCTGTCATTCCTATCTTTTCCGAAAATAAATGCAGCCACCCTCTTTCATTTCACATGGGTATACACCCAGGCCTTCAGTGGTGCTCCGTCTGAATCAATCCACCCCTCAATAAATATTTTATGGCTATAAAAACCATCTTATTATGCAGAAATGCAGTATAAAGAGCCGTTGCATCGCAGATAGATAACTCGTGTAGCCAGAATAAATGCCTTTACTGAAGAAACAAACCCGGGGTGCACAACTCTCCTTCTACTGCAGCTGCAGCTGTGACACACATAAAAAAGCATCAATAATAACTTCATAAAACTGCAATATTATTAAGGAAAATAGCAACATTTTACTCACCAAAAATCCTGATTATTTGTACACAAAATCCATCCTCCTTTCTTTCCTCAAGAAGAGTTCAATTACTCTGTCATACAGATTATCCATGTGTAACAGAGTTAGAAATAACCTCTATGTTGAATTTCTACAAAACTGATGTGAATGTCATTTATATGTCAGGTAGTCGCCGCCTGGTGGTTTTATTGCGCAACTGCAGCTGCAGGGCTCCAAGCGGGCCGCCGTAGTTACCTCAGCAAAGGAATATTCTCTTGAGCCGCAGGTGGGTGTGTGCGGTTAATGGTGCAATCGATGTTTCATTGTTTCATATTTTCAACTTGTTCTAGAAAGTTTCTGGAACATGTATTTTGACTGTGAATATGACTTGAACGTAACGTGAAAGTTACAGATGCTTATGTGTAGAAATAGCAACTTTATTCATGAGTTGCTCTCTTTCTGAGCTGAGCTAATGCTAACTAGCTTAACATGTGTCTGCTGCCTCGTGCGTGGCTGTGATACACACGTTGCAGACGGTGGTCTTTTGTCTTTTCTGTTATGCAGATGTTTGCCCTTTTGCAGTTGCATTTACACAGTACTAATGTGTGCTGTTGATCTTTACACCAGGTAGGCATGGTTTATGAGTTTTCATATAATATTGTTGCGCTGAAAATAGTAGATTGTGAATTAATACTCTGTCATGTTTCTGTATAAAAGTGAAGCTAAAATGCTGTACAACAGCCAGAAATGTATTTTATGTTCTGTTGAAGTGTTATTATACTTCCACTATACGATCACAATGAAAATTGTGTTATAAAGGTATTTCATGATTTTAAAACATCAAAAAAAAAAAAAGGGAAAGCTCTCCTGAGCTGAAGATGTTTGCCCTTTTTGCAGTTGCATTTACACAGTACTAATACCAGTGTGCTGTTGATCTTTACACCAGTCGGAGAATAAATGAGAACCAGAGTGGGAGCAACTTCTGTGTGGCGGTGATGTCCTTCCTGCACCATAGACACCAGAGCTACAGAGGCACATCATCCATAGTCCAGTCAGACAGACACGATACCATTGCATTGGAGCAGAGACCGTCGGTTACACGTGCATTTCAGTTCCATCAAGAAGTCCTTTTCTATCGCCATCAAAGCTAATGCTGAAAGTCGAGCCTGCCCTGTCGTATTTCTGGCATTAAGTTTAATTCACTTTAGGGCTGAAAATGTCCGCTCGACAGAAGCAGTGGTCACCGCCAAACACACAAATGTATGTGGGAGATTTTCCTGCAAAATCATCCATGGCATACATTACAGTCAGTTCTGTTCTTAGCCGAGACGGATCGAAAAGTGTTCCATGGCTCTGTGTTAAGCAGGAGAAGGCTGCATGCGGGAAATTTTTCTGGTATTCCTGAAACTTCTGGGGGTCGAGGAGGGTGACAAACATCAGTTTGTCGTGGTCTTGAAATCTGGTCTGTGTGTGGCAAATAATATTGTCCAGAATCCTGCCGTGGAGTTGGTGGTAGTGCACGCGAGGATCTTGCGCTGGACCTCTTTGTGCACTTGGAGCGCCTGCAGCGCGTGCAGTGGCCTCGTAGATTTCCTCGTATCGGCTCCTCTCTCACTCAACGGTGTCACAAAACTCCTTTACCCTTGCCAGACAAAACTGCACATCCAGTTTTTTGTCCTGTAGTGTTGAAAGGAGCACGTCTGAATACTCAAAAATGCCATTAAATGTGTGAAGCAAGAAACAAAACTCAAAATCATCCAGACGTGCTTTAGATCAGAGTTGCCCGACCTTTCTTAACAATGTCCAGCTTTTCTTGAAAAGTCCGTCTTGAAAATGGCTTTGACAATAAATCTGCAGCCAAATCCATTTCTTCTCCTCCTTCTGCCATTGTGGGTTGACAAAACAGCTATTAAATCAACACAACTATATTTTTGCTCGAGCAGCTCGCTACAGATGCAGTTTGCTACATTATGTCAGGGATGAGGATATTGTGTGATTTTTTTTTTTTTTTTTTTGGTACAGAGGAGAACAGGTAAGAGTGGTGTATCACCACTGCCCACACTCAGATATTTACACTGGTTGGCTGAAAAAGAAAGCCAGCTATATCTGTAAGGACTACACTTACCCCGATACAGAGCAATGTAAACAAATGGGCTGGCATACTGCATACAACCTCAACCCTTGAACTGCCACATCCATCATTCTTAATAACCACTGACTATTGGCCTGTGTCTTTAACGTCACATCATAACCACAACTGAATGTATACATTTAATTTAAGCATTTAGTGCTAACCTGACAATCCAGAGCAGATACTGACACAGGGGATGCACCCATGCTGCACAGTGGCACCCAGTAATGAAGCTTAGCGAAAGTTCAGTCAGGAAGACTATCTTTTTGCACATGCCCTCTAAGTCACAATCAATTTCCCGCTATCCTTACGCCCCACTACCCATCATCCTTCTCATCCAATCACAATCTGCCACCCTCTCTCTCTCTCAACCAATCAGTCATTAGCTGTCTAATTTAAAAGTGTTCTCCCTCTCTCTGCTGTCATTCAGCCATGAAGTTTGTTCGTGTTGCTGTCTTACCTGTATGGCGTTAGCTCTGCTTCTCTTTTCCTGCCTCCTTGCTGCCCGCCTAAGAATGTCGGATTATGACTCCGATCCTCTGTTAGAGGATTTAAATCCAAGTGGCAAGCTTTTCCTGGAGGCAGCTCAGACTCCCATTGCGCAGCGCAGGAGCGTTTGCATCGCTCAATCGGAGTATGACTCATTTTTGTCTCAGTTGAGGGCCCATTGTGTTTCTCCAGCCCCCGGGCTCCAGTTGTTGCAGCTTCAGGAGCTGGCAAGCCTTGTTGCTGTCAGCGATTCTCCCGCCGCTTCTCCAGTCTCCGCAGAGGAAGCCGCAGTGCCTGCTGAGACCCAGCCCACTCGGTGCAGCTCGCTCAAAAAGGAGAGCGCCTTCATCATCGAGGCCTTCAGCATCTTCCACCTGAGCTGTTCCTGCCGCCGCTGCTGCTGCTGCTCCTCCTGCCGCCACCACTGCTGCGGCTGCTCTCCCTGCTGCTCCTCCTGCCGCCGCTGCTGCTGCTCTCCCTGCCGCTCCTCCTGCCACTGCTGCTCTCCCAGCTGCTCCTCCTGCCGCCGCCACCGCCGCCGCTACTTTTGCTGCTCCATCCACGCTGCCTCATGACATCCTTGCTATCAAGCATGCAGTTACTGGTGAGATCAGTCCAAGCTATCGACTCTCGTCTCCAGTCATTAGAAAATGCCTCAGCCTCGCTGCCTCACTCCAGCCTCTTTCCTCTACCTGCTGTAAGCACCTCAGCGGCGCCTCATTCCCACACACTGGCATCCGCTGTCCCTGCGCCCCTGCTAGGTAGGCCATACATTCCTTCAGCAGCTAATATTTCTCCTCACTTAAGGCAAAAAATCCTGCAAGGCAAACATGTCAACTTGGTCAGTCTCATTCTCCCTTTCCCCGAATATGATAAGAAAGTTTCTTCATCCGATAACATTACAGCCATTATTAAATCTGCCGACCCCCGCTTAGCAAGAGATCTTTCGATTGGCGAATTTCTCGTAGCTTTTGGGATCTACAGATACGTAGTCTGTTCTGTTTATCCTGACCGAAGGGCTGAGTTAGATGCCTATCTAGCACTGATCGGGGATCTTAATCTCAGATATGGCAAAAACATCTCCTATCAGTATCACAAGGCATTTTCCAACAAGGCAGCCCTCTATAATTCTCAGTCAAACATTCGCCTAAACTGGTCAGTTCTGGACTCTGAGATTCTCATCATGCTCATTGGGGGTTCTCAAGCAGTTTCTTGCCACACGTGCGGCAATGTAGGACATTCTGACTCGCTGTGCCCCCAGTTACCTTTTTTGCCACCAGCACCTCAAGCAGAGAGGCTAGCGACTCATAACCTTCCTCCACCTCGCTCCATGACTGACAGCCGCGGTAGAAAGGTGGAGTTGTTCAGTAACACACCTCTATGCAATAATTGTAACGAAAATGTCTGTACTTACCCAAGCTGCAAGCTCTGGCTTCAGAACTGTCAGCTCATCCAGACTCTGTATTCACAAATCATCTGCTCACCGGACTTTCTCAGGGTTTCTGAGTGGGGGTCATTTTATCTCCGGACTCCAGAGTCTGTTTCCCAGCTACTAGGGAAAGAGCTTAATAAAGGTTACCTAATCGGCCCCTTCGACTCCCCTCCTTTTTCAGTGTTACTAGTCCCGTAGGCATTGCCACTAGAAAATACTCCAGGAAGAAAAGATTAATATTTGATTTGTCAGGTCCTCGATCAGGCCCCATTACTACCGTCAATAGTCTCATTCCTCCCGTTCTGTTCCCACCTCATTATGCTACTGTGGATAATGCAATAAAGCTGATCAAACTAGCCGGTCAGGGAGCTTGGTTATCAAAAGCAGACATAACCGATGCCTTCAAAATTGTCCCCATCCATCTGTCTCAGTGGCATCTCTTTGGCATAAAGTGGGATTCTAAGTTTTATTTTGCCGTCAGACTCACTTTTGGCTGTAGGAGTAGTCCCTGTATCTTTAACATGGTGTCTGAGGCCCTCTGCTGGATCCTGCTTAACAACGCTAGACTTCCAGTAGTGCTCCATCTCCTCGATGATTTTCTGCTCATTGATTCCCCAAGTGACAGCTCCGGTTCCGCTCTGTCAAAATTAAAACACCTGTTCGGCCAGCTCGGCGCGCCTCTCTCTGATGAAAAAACAATCGGCCCTGCGACATCTTTAGAGTTTTCAGTAGTGTTGTCCAAGTGAAGCTTCATGAACCACCAGTTGTATTTGTGGAACCCACTAGATGGCGCTTTTGGTATCATGAAAAGGGCTCAAGGGATTGCAATGCAGTTTAGTTTCAACTAGCAATGGCCAAATAAAGCTTCATGAACCATTTTTTATATTTCTTGGGTCCACTCTGGCACTCATTGTTCATCAAAGGGTTGAAACCTAACTGCATTGCCACCCCTTGAGTCTTTTTCATTACACTAAGAGCGCCATCTAGTGGGTTCAGCAAATACAACTGGTGGTTCATGAAGCTTCATTTGGACATCACTAGTTTTTAGGCATCACTCTTGACACTGTCGATATGAAAGTTTCTCTCCCAGACGAGAAACTGCAAAGGATCCATGAAATCAGCCGGTTGTTCACGTCAGCCAAACACATTTCAAAGCAGAAGTTACTGTTGCTTCTGGGTCACCTTAACTTCGCCATGCGCGTAATTCCACAAGGTCGCCCGTCTATTTCCAGGCTGCTCGATCTGGCCTCCTCCATTTCAAACCTGCATGACCAAATAATCATAGATGAAGGCTGCCGCTCTGATCTTAATTTCTGGTCGCTGTTGTTAGATCAGTGGAATGGCATTTCCTTCTTCTTTTTTTTTTTTTGAAAACTTTATTTATACCTTTTCCAGCTTTATACAAACATACAAAAATTGCATGTGACAAAGTGTCAAGTATATCAGGTAACACTGATGAACTGTGCTAAACAGTAGCACGCAGAGCACACTTGTATAAAGAAAATCTGAATAAAGCATGACAAATGAAAAATGAACACATTAATGTAATGAAAAAATAAATAAATAAATGAAATAAAATAAAATAAATAGAAATACCCCCAACAAAGAAAAAAATACAAAAAGTAAATAAATGAATAAATAAATTAAAAAAAAAATAAATAAATAAATAAAAAAAAAAAAATAAATAAAAAGATAAATCAGTTATCCATTGTCATAGTATGCAGTCGACAAACACAAAGGCTGCAGTTGACATGACATATATGCATTGTTGAGCACATTTAGAGGCACACGGGACTAACAATATGAGATCAAACCCTGGTAAACGATAACTTCTTGACATATTCAACAAAGGGTGACCATGTCTTATAGTATCTTTTTTGGGAGCCCTGTAAACTACATCTTAATTTCTCCATCTGCAAACACATCATGACTTCTCTCACCCACTGAATAAAGGAAGGAGGCTGTGCGTCTTTCCATTTTAAGAGTATTAACCTTCGGGCCAAAAGAGATGAGAAGGCAACTGCATTTGCCTGATATGAAGTTGTGTCATGCTGGTTTGGGAGAACACCAAACACTGCCGTTATTGGATTAGGATCTATTGTTTTATTGCAGACAAATGAAAAGGCTTCAAAAATTGAGTTCCAGAGCCTGTTTAAGGCACTACAGGACCAAAACATATGACTCATAGTAGCGGGAGACTGTCCGCACCTCGGGCACCCATCATCAGAGGTGTCGTATATATTTGCCAATTTAGCTTTGGTTAAATAGGAGCGATGAAAGACTTTGAACTGTATTAAGCAGTGCCGTATACAGATGGATGTTGAGTGAATGCGGCGGATACTAAGGTCCCAAACATCATCTGAGATCTGTAAGTTCAAGTCTAGTTCCCATGTGTCTTTAAGTTTGTCCAAAGCTTCGGGTCTTATGTGGTGTAGTAAGTTGTATATTTGAGAAATTTGTCCTCTGGCAAAAGGTCGGGGGTGCAGACAATCCTCAAGAGGACAGGAAGGAGGTAGGGTTGGATAAGTTCTGAAATGTTTCACTACAAAGCTACGGGCCTGCCAATACCTGAAGAAATGAGATTTGGGAATATCGAAGTGTTTAGTTAACATTTCAAATGATACAAATGACCCTTCAACAAACAAATCAGAGAAAAATACAATGCCCTTGTTATACCACGTTTTGAAACCAGAATCATTCAAGGCTGGCAGAAAGAGTGGATTTGATGTGATAGGGGAACAAGTTAGAGGCTGTTTAAAGCCAAAATTCCGACGACACTGAAACCAAATATTAAGAGAGTTCTTGACCACAGGGTTCTTAAAACTTACGTTACTGGTGTTTGGTAAGGCAGAGCACATCATTGCAATCGGGGATACAGGCAGGTTAGAGTTTAGTTCCATAGTGGACCAGAGAGGGCCGGTGCCTTCTTTAAATACACGAATCCAGGTGGATAATTTCACAATGTTGGCAGACCAGTAATAATATATGAAATTTGGTAGGGCTAATCCTCCCTCAGCCTTAGAACACTGCAACCGGGATTTACGAATTCTTGGGACTTTCTTATCCCAAATAAAGGAAGTGACAATTTTATCTATTTTGTTGAAAAATGTTTTGGAGAGGAAAAGAGGTATCATTTGAAATAAATACATGAATCTGGGCAAAACTATCATTTTAATTGTGTTAACTCGTCCAGCAAGGGAAATAGGTAACCTTGACCAGCATGCCAGATCTGACTTGGTTTTATCCAGAAGGGGGGCAAAATTACAATCAAAGAGGTCTTTAAAAGTACTAGGAATTTGGATGCCCAAATAGGTGAATGAAGAATGCTCTATTTTGAATGGGAAGTTTGAATAATCGAAATCTTTGGCCAATTGGTTAATGGGAAAGAGTATACTTTTACCCAGATTCAGTCTGTACCCGGATAGGTGTCCAAAGGAACCAAGGAGTTCTAATGCTCTAGGAATGGACGTCTCAGGATCCGAAATGTACAAGAGGAGATCATCCGCGTACAGTGATGTTTTGTGAGTAGAATTCCCCCGACTAATCCCCTTAATTTCTGGATCAGCTCTCAGTGCCACCGCTAGGGGTTCAATTGCAAGATCGAATAGTAAGGGACTCAAGGGGCATCCCTGACGGGTGCCTCTATGCAATGAGAAGTAATCTGAAGTAGTGTTGTTAGTACGGACAGAAGACATCGGAAATGAGTACAGAATCTTAATCCACGATGTGAAGTTGGAGCCAAAGCCAAATTTGTTCAAAACAGTAAACAAGTAAGACCATTCAACACAGTCGAACGCCTTTTCGGCATCGAGTGAGGCTACTATTTCAGGGTGATCAGTTGAATGGTCAGAATATAAAACATTGAACAACCGACGCGTATTAAAATATGATTGACGGTTAGCTATAAAGCCTGTCTGATCTTCATGTATAATGGCAGGTGCCACCTTTTCGAGGCGAAGTGCAAGCACCTTTGTAAGAATCTTATAGTCAACGTTTAGCAGACTGATGGGCCGATAAGATCCACATTTTTGAGGATCTTTGTCTTTTTTTTTAATTACAGAAATTATGGCTTGGGATAAGGTTTGCGGCAATTTGGCAGTTGTATGAATTTCAGAAAAAACGTCACAGAGTAGAGAAACTAGCTTGTCAGCAAATGCCTTGTAAAAATCACATGAAAACCCGTCCGGGCCGGGTGCTTTGCCATTCTGTAGTGACTGTATTGCCTGTGATATTTCAATTGAAGTGATGGGTCTTTCAAGTATCTCGTGTTGGGTTGGGTCAATGGTTGGGATATCTAGCTTGTCTAGGAAGGAATCTATATCATTAGGTGTACTAGTATTCCGAGTGGTATAAAGATCCTGATAATATTGTTTAAAAGCCGCATTGATCTCCTTAGGGTCTGTCGCTATCCGACCTGAGTCTAACATTATCTCTGATATTGAATGGCTAGCGATGGACTGACGCAGCTGGTGGGCGAGAGATCTCCCTGCTTTTTCCCCATGTTCGTATAGACGGTGTCTTGTTCTAAGTAGTAGCTTCTCAGTTTTTTTGATCGAAAGGGTTTCGAATTCAGACTGAAGCAAAAGCCTCTCCTTGTACAAATCAGCAGTTGGGCTATTGGCATATTGTGTATCAAGATTTGCAATGAGCTCTGTAAGTTCTTTAAGTCTTTCACCTCGTTTTTTATTTTTTTGGGCAGTAAACGAAATAATTTGACCGCGCAGATATGCCTTGAGCGATTCCCAAATTGTAGACTTTGAGACACCTGGAGTATCGTTGACTTCCAGAAAAAAATCAATATGGACTGCAATAAATTTACAAAATTCCTCATCCGACAGTAATGTTGAGTCAAATCTCCAGACCCGCTGCGTGGCACAAGCATTTGGAAATGATATGTCAATCTGTACTGGTGCATGGTCAGAGATCACAATTGCGTGGTATTTACATGTTGTAACCTTTGGGATAAATGTATTGTCCAAGAAAAAATAATCAATCCTCGAATATGAGTGGTGTACGGGCGAGAAAAAGGAGTAATATCTTGCAGAAGGCTCAGAAACCCGCAGCGGGTCCGAGATACCATAGTTTTGGAGAAAGTCCCTGAGCACAGAGGCCGACTTAGAAACCCCGGTAGATTAGCGAGATTTTGACCTGTCAAGATTTGGATCCAATACCAAATTCAAGTCCCCACCCATTATTAGACAATGTGTAGTTAAATCTGGTAACATACCCATCAGTCTTGTGAAAAATTGTGGGTTGTCCCAATTTGGGGCATAAACATTTACTAGAATGACTGGTGTGTGATATAGTTTACCAGTAATTATTACAAAACGACCATTGACATCACTTTTCACACTAGTAGAAACAAAGGGGAGGTTTTTCCTGACAAGGATAGCAACTCCCCGGGCTTTCGAATCAAATCCTGAATGATAGACCAGGGGAAGCCAGCTTTGTTTCAGCCTACTACTTTGTGTGGAGAGCAAGTGTGTCTCTTGTAAGAAGACAATATCTGGTTTGAAGACTGATAAATGAGCAAATACCCTCTTACGTTTGACTAAATTGTTGAGTCCCTTCACGTTCCAGCTAATGAATGTAGTGGGGCAGAGTCCAGCTGTGCGGACTATACTAGGCGTGGTGGTCATGTCCAAATCAGCAAAAAAGAGTCACAGTAAGTGGACAGCAATACCATAATAAGATATAGGCGTAAATTTGAGACTGCGGCTGAAGAAAGAAAAGAGAACAAACAGAGGAGAAAAAAAAAAAAAAAAAAAAAACAACAACAACCTTTAACTTCTCTCCTCTCAAACAGGAGATTACCTCAACCCCCCCCCCCGAAAGAGCTTGTGTGAGACATGCAAAACTGCTAACCTTACAAAACTAAGATTGCCCTTTAACAGGGAACGTCATTAAGAAAATATTGATATCTGACAAACTGTAAAATCAGAGATTAGAACATCTGGTCCCAGGATAAGCACTCGTTTAGTTTTGATTAAATCAACATAGAAAAGAGTGATGCACAATTGGCACAAACGTCTCTGCGAGTGCATTCAAAGTTATTGTACCTCAGGATACTCAGCCAGCACCTTGTTGACCACTCGCCATCAGATGTTTCATGACGTAGTCTTTGGCCGCAGCTGGATCGGTGAACATCTTCTCACCCAGGGGGGAGGTGATCCTCAGCCTCGCCGGGTAAAGCATCCCAAATCTTACGTCACGGCAGCCACGAAGCAGTCCTTTCACCTCTTTAAAAGCCCCCCTCCTCTTCGCTACAGTGGCCGGCAGGTCCGGAAAAATGAGGATGTTGTCACCGTTGTGGGTCAGAGGGCTGTTTTGCGCAGCCTTGCGGAGCACATCCAGCTTTTCTTGATAGTAGTGGAATTTAACAATAAACGGCCTGGGGTTCTGTTCTCTTGCGGGAGCAGGCTGGAGGCTGCGGTGTGCCCGGTCCAGTGTGGGGGCGGCATCTAAGCCCAAAACCTCTTGCAGTAGCTTAGCCACGGAGAGGGCAGGCCGAGTCCCACTTTCAAACTTTTCCCTAACTCCAAGTATCCGAATGTTGCATCTACGCTGTCTTCCCTCCAGGTCCTCAGTCTTCTCAGTGAGGGCTGACACCGTATCTTTCAAGGCATAAACTTGTTTCTCCAAGTCCACAACCCTATCAGAGTATGTGTTTGTAGCTTCCTCCAAGCTAGTTAGCCGGTCCCGGTGGTCTGCGAAGCTAGTAGCTAGTGGCTCAATCTTGGCACAAAATTCAGACCGCATGCTGTCAACTTGGTCTTTGAAGTGGTTGCGCAGCGAGTCGATCATGTTGTTTAAGGCTTGACACTTGTTCTCAACCTTCGTTTCGAGTGTAGTAATTTTGGCCACCACGTTTTGTTCCAAGCTTGCTATCGCAGCCATTAGCACCACCGTGTCTGGGGATGTAGCATTGCTATCAGTAGCCTTAGCTGCCTCCGACTTTTTGCTGCTTTTTGATCCGGACATTGCAGGACAGTTGTTTCAGATAGCGTCAACACTTACAGTAGAATCTCAGCTGGCGATAGGTAGCGCTTTAGTGTCAGATATAGGAGTATTTATATGAAAAAGTGGCGTTTCCCTGCAGAGCAACACGGCTACACGTCTTTACATATCGCCGCTCTAGAGCGCCCCCCTTCGGCATTTCCTTCTTCTACGATGATATCATGCACTCCTCTGACTCCATTCAATTCTTCTCAGATGTGGCTCCATCCGTGGGTTTTGGGGGCTCCTTAAAGGCCAGTGGTTCGCCAGCCACTGGCCTCCCGCATTCTCAGAGCTAGATTTTTCTTCCGCCCCCTATGAGATTTATCCCATTGCAGTTGCCTGCCATGTCTGGGGACACCACTGACAACGCAAAAGAATCGCCGTGCTCTGCGATAATAAAGCTGTCGTTGACATCATTAATAAAGGTCGCTCCTCTTGCAAAGCAATAATGCCATTTGTGAGGCGCATCACATGGTTAGCAGTCAAGCATAACTTCATCATCACCGCCCGTCACGTGCCCGATCATCACTGACTCTTTGTCCTGTTTCAAATTTCAGGTCTTCCGGAGTCATTGTCCGGATGCCAGCAATCATCCCACACCTGTCCCTCCTCTCAACGAGCTAGCCCTGTATTAGAAAATAGAATTATTATAAATAATTATTTAGAGTCTGCCAGGTTATACTTGAGGAAAGGGTTAGCCTTCACACTTTAAAATCTTATGATTTTGCTTGGGTTACTTTGGCTACTTTTTGTACCTCTCTCAATATCGCTCTGAAACCTGTCCTTATTAAAACCATCTGTGCTTTCATCACTTATTGTACGGACGTCTGTCATTTTAAGCCTCAGTACATCCGCGGCTTGCTTGCAGGGATTCAATTTAATGTCAGATGTTTTGATCCCTCTTTCCCCAGTCTTTTTGCTAACCCATCAATTAAATTACTAATCAAAGGGATTTCAAAATGCTTCCCTCCAGTGCATGATAACAGACGCCCCATCACTTTTTCCATATTGCACAACATGATATCCATTCTTCGTAAGGGTTTGTTTTCCCCATATATTGATACTCTTCCCATCAATGTGTTTTTATTAGCCTTTTATGGGTTTTTGAGAATCAGCGACTTTGCTTCCTCCTGTAATTTGTGTTCTGTTCTGCTAAAGACATCTGTTTTTCCGATCGGACTTTCCACCCTAGCCATTATAGTTTATTCCTTAAACATTCTAAGGCAAAGGGAGCTTGTTCCATTGTCATTGCTCGCACCGATTCCCCCTTTTGCCCCTATAAAGCCATGATTAGATATATACACCTGAGATCCTCTTTTAACTCATCGCCTCTCTTTCTAACCCCAGGCAATAATCCCATGTCAAAAATCTGGTTTGTTCAGCATTTTAAAAAAGTTCTCCCTCAGTGCAATCTCTCGCCCCAACAATATTCAGGCCACCCATTTAGGATAGGTGCTGCCACTTCAGCCGCCATGCAAGGTGTCTCATCAGCTTCTCTTCAGCAACTGGGACGCTGGTCTTCTTCTGCTTACTCCTCCTACATTCGTCCAGACTCCGCCTCCATACTGGTGGCTCAAAGATCTCTGAAACCTTGATCCTGGTAAGTCATGCATATCTCTGGTGGTGGTTTTTCAAGCTTCGTGGCTTCACAGTTTCTATATTCATTAGCTGTTTCCCCTGCATTATATCAGCCATTTTTCCTGACATCATGATTAAGCATTTTCCCTGCATCATTTGGCCATTTCCCCACATCATTATTTGCCATTTCCCTTGCATTATATGGCTATTTCCCCAGCATAATTATTAGCCATTTCCCCTGCATTATGTGGCTATTTCCCCAGCATAATTATTAGCCATTTCCCCTGCATCATATGGCTATGTCCCACTGCATCATTGTCCTTTTCCCCCGCATTCATGGGCATTTGTCTGCTTCACCATTCTGCTATCTTCACCTGCATTTTGTGCTATTTCCTTTGCATTTTTGTTTGTATTTCTCTGCATCTCTGTAACCAAGTCCGATGCACAGTATGGCTATTTCTCTAAAATCACATCGCACTCTGACCCCATCAGCAGTGCCATCCTATCAACATCATAATGGGCTCTATTCATAGGTTCGCATTTTTATTTTTATTCTCATTTATTATGCTATGAATTAAGTCTTTATAATTGCTGTTTTTCCTCTTTCCTCTGCCGATTTAGTGCCGCTTAATCAGGTATGGTATACCTTTATTTTGGGGGGAAGTCTTCTTTACATGGGAAGCATCTAATCCATCCAGCTGCTTCCTAAGATGATCTACTTCCCGTGGGGTCTAAGCGCCAAAGACTATTTTCTGTGCACAATAAATTTGTTCTCATTCCATACCTGTCTCTCTCCTTTATTCTATTAGTTTATCCTGATTGAAATGAAGCTTAGCAAAAGTTCAGTCAGGAAAACTATCTTTTTGCGCATGCCCTCTAAGTCACAATCAATTTCCCGCTATCCTTACGCCCCACTACTCATCATCCTTCTCATCCAATCACAATCTGCCACCCTCTCTCTCTTAACCAATCAGTCATTAGCTGTCTAATTTAAAAGTGCTCTCCCTCTCTCTGCTGTCATTCAGCTGTCATTCTGCCTCGAAGTTTGTTCAGCCCACCTCCACCCCTGCACCACCTCAATCAGGATTCTGGCCATCTTCCGTCAAACCTTCAACCAAAAGTGCCACTACATGAAGCATTATTCCTTTTCACCACCACCAGTGTCTAGGCTCCGGGGAAGTCTTCTTTACTTGGGAAGCATCTAATTCATCAAGCTGCTTCCTAAGATGATCTACCTCCCGTGGGGTCTAAGCGCCACAGACTATTTTCTGTGCACAATAAATTTGTTCTCATTCCATACCTGTCTATCTCTTTTATTCTATTAGTCTATCCTGATTGAAATAATATTGTCTAGAATCCTGCCGTGGAGTTGGTCATAGTGCGCGCGAGGATCTTGTGCTGGACCTCTTTGTGCACTCGGAGTGCCTGCAGTGCGTTCAGTGGTCTTGTATTTCCTCGTATGAGCTCCTCTTTCACTCAACGATGTCACAAAACTCCTTTACCCTTGCCAGACAAAACTGCACATCCAGTTTTTTGTTCTGTAGTATTGACAGGAGCACGTCTGAATACTCATAAATGCCATTAAATGTGTGAAGCAAGAAACAAAACTCAAAATCATCCAGACGTGTTTTAGATCAGAGTTCATCAGAGTTGCCCGACCTTTCTTAACAATGTCCAGCTTCTCTTGAAAAGTCCGTCTTGAAAATGGCTTTAGCAATAAATCTGCAGCCAAATCCATTTCTTCTCCTCCTTCTGCCATTGTGGGTTGACAAAACAGCTATTAAATCAACACAACTATATTTTTGCTCGAGCAGCTCGCTACAGATGCAGTTTGCTACATTATGTCAGGGATGAGGATATTGTGTATTTTCCTCTAAGTTAATTTTACGATATTGTAGTAGGTCTATATGGAAGGCACATTAGAGGGTGTCTGGCGGGGCTTTAAGGCCTTCCAGGTAAATTGTCTGGCAGATGATGATGATGCACTAAATTGTAGGCTATCTCTTTTTTGTACATAGGCCTAAACAAATAAATGTAATATCATTTAACAATTAGGCTATTGTTAAATTATTATAGGCCCAAGCTAGGCCTACAGCAGGGGTGTAGAGGTAAAATACAAGGCTGGTAGGCTAAACTATGAATATGAATTCTGTAATCATGGTGTGAAGTGGGCTGCCACATGCTGTATCGGATATTTGTTAAAAAAAAATCAGAGCGTGATGGTCCAGGATTTTGTCCAATATTTGAGAATTTGAAGACTATGGGTGCAAGACACGGAAGGAGCCGGGGACGTGCTACTGCACGTAAGTCATATTGTCAACCCTTATTTTAGGTGCTTGGTTTTGTTGTGTTAATGTTGCTGTATCTGACATTTCTCAGACTAGCAAACATTTTCAAAATCAGTTCACCAAAACCTAACCATATTCACATAGGCATTCTATATGCAGCCTGTTGTCAGCATGTGGTACTGCAATGTCTAAAACTTGATTATTATACGGTTAAACAACAATAAAAATTAAGCCATTTTTAAATTTAGAATGGCTTTAGCTTGACTACAATGTGATATTGAATGTGCTTCTGGATGCTGAATATAAACTCTGGTTATCACAAGCCAATTATATATTTATGTGGTTTCTTACGTGAGATATGTTGGGCTTAAGATGTTATTTGGAGGGCAATATTACCGTCTTTGCATGATTTGATATAGCTTTCTAACACCATTAAGTCACATGCTACATTCTGCACACTTTTCTTATTTACATAATTTTCAAGACTTAGCTCAATTAACCAGCATTTGTCAAATACAGTGATTAATTTCATGCCTTTTAATCCTACTGTAAAATGACTTATTTTAACCATTATTCCCTGAAAAGGGACAGCACAACTGGATCAGTTGTGTATTTGCTGTAAAAGCAAGGTGTAAAAAAGATAACCATATGAAATGAACGTAGGTGCCTTGCCTTTACAGTTTCTGCACCGAGACCTTTTGTGTAGGTCAACTGAGCTGATTCCTTTGAATTTCAAAAGCATAATTATATAAAGTCTAGGACTCCAAACAAGATGGTTTTTTAATGTCAGCGGCAACATAATTTTGCAAACATATTTACTTTGTTTTATTAGTTGCATATAGTAGTCAAACTAGGTAAGTTACAATATCAAGATCATACCACCATGTTTAAAATGGGTTGGTACCCTTGCTTCTACCCTTGTCCTTGCCATCTGGCAAGGCGTTGTATCCTTGAGCACAAAGATAACCTGTGAAATTCCTGCTGGCTGCCTTCACGGACTGATGATTTAGTGGACAGCCTGGGGAAGGATTATGACGCACAGCAGAGGAGTGAAGTTTTCACATGGAGAGGAACAGCAACAGGTGATTAAGCAATACACAGCCAATAATTTACTGCACAGACATCTGAATCAAGAAACAGAACATACTCAAAAGTGAAGCCTTAAGAAAACTTTAATATGAATTAAGTTATATGTGTTTTATGTGAAACTTAGCCAGTCATCCTTATTCCAGTAACATCCTGATAAGAAAATTAATAGGAGATATTTGTGCTCATTTACATCTGTGAGGTGCAAAACCCCAAAAATGTCTTCTACCCTGGGACACCCACCATCTGAGATTCTTAGATGTAAACCAGATGAAACTTTTGTTCTGTCTCTCATAAGGCTGACTAGACTAAATTAAAATTGATTGTTACTTTTTTAGGTAGGGTAAAACACTGTATCTAATATCATTTTTTTCAGCAACAGGGAAGAAGGGGTGAACAGAGAGGAAGGAAGGTTAGTACCATGGACAGTGACCTTCCCACTTCTGCAACAGGGAGGTACACTTGAAGTATAACAGCCCAGAGTCTGTAAGTATATATAACATTTTTCTAATCCATTCTTTTTCTAATCTATTGTCTGACGACAATAAAGCCTCTGGGAGCACTTGCAGTTATCTGAGATCTGGTATGCCCAGCGGATATCCGGGCTAAAACTTCCCCTTTCACATACTGCTCATTGTTTACACTTTTTAGATTAGCAACTCGAGTTGGGTCTGGATGACATGTATGTTAATCTGTATAAACAGGTTTCTGCTTATTAATGCAGATAAGCGAATAAAAATCGAGACTGTCATCAGACAATGGCATACGGGTTCCAAGACTGCATTTCGGCCAATGCGTTCTGCCTCTTTTGCTCTCCATATGGACTGCCTGCTAAAAGTGATTGGTCAGCTTTTGGTCTATTGGAGACTAAAACGCTTCAGATACTGTCTTCTACTGTTGCCTACAGATTCTGCATACAAATCAAGATAACATTTTCTCCACTAAATTACAGAAAGTCCCTCTATAAGGACACACAGTCTATTCCTGAACCAGGCCAAACAGCCCTGAAGTAACACTCAATATCCTTTGATGGGAAAGAATTTCACAATCCACACAGTATGCTTCCAACCTCAAAATATGTGGAGTAACATAATAAATGCATGTGCACACATATTCTTAATACAACACTCACAGTTGTACAATACTCTTCTGTTTATTTATCAGTTTTAAGAATGACAAGCTAAGTAAACTCTACTATTAAACATTGCGCTCACTGACAGTTAAGCACATTTGGAGTAGCTAACATCTCAGTGATAAGAACAATGTGTCTGATCAGTAGAACTGGGCATTTCATACCGTGGTATATGGTTTCAGAATGTCCCCATGCAGTCCTAGCACAGAGGGTAACATAGCACTTAATAACAATTAAAAGCAAGTGAGGTTTCATAATTCTCAAAGTTGGTGGTGAAATATAATTGCTTACACACTGGCACACAGGAGACACATTTACACACACGACATACTTACTGGCACCTGAATGCATGCTTATGTACAAAAGAACAGAACATTATGGTTTCAGATGGAGCCAGTAGCAATACTGTGTAATACACAGCAGAAGTGTTTTCTTCAGACTAGTTTACCTCTCCAGAG
Organism: Cephalopholis sonnerati; assembly: GCA_019142605.1. Taxonomy (NCBI): domain Eukaryota; kingdom Metazoa; phylum Chordata; class Actinopteri; order Perciformes; family Serranidae; genus Cephalopholis; species Cephalopholis sonnerati. The sequence continues at coordinate 36,380,463 of JAGQAX010000010.1, forward strand.
CTGAGTGCCACAAACCCTTCATAGAAGACTGAAAAGCAATTCTGTAGAAATCCAGTTGCCCTAAATAAATGTTTAAGATTTACAGTTGTATAGGGAGACTATATTCTGTTGCAACTTGTCCACTCCATCTGTTGGTGCATCTGTTGTTGTACTTATAGGCAGCACGCTCAACCAAGGTCTCCATTTATGAAACTTCAATAAACAGCCTCTGACAGCAACTCCTTCTGGACCAAAGACAAGTTCACCAGTGAGTTCAGGTAGAAGAGATATGATAAATAGAACATAACATGTTGTCATAAGGGCTGCATGGTAATCCATCAAACAAATAGAGCACATACTTGAATACTTGATTGCCTATACTGTAATTTTATTATGTTGGTCTATTCTGTATACGTGACATCTCTAACATGTCCATCCTAACCTCCTCAGTTGCTGTCCCAAAGGTTTCTTTCACTTTTACCTTGTTTAAGTTTTTTCCCTAATCTGAATTGAGGATCTGGTAATAGAAGGTGACTTGTACTGTACAGATCTTCACTTGAGAAGTAACACAAGAACTTACTAGCAAATTTTTTCAATAGGTAACCGTTGAACCGTTATAATTTGTTACTCGATGGCCTCTGTGATAGAGTTTTGAAAGGATTTTATACACTGAGCAGGCCCTGATATACCAAAACCTTATCAATAAACTTTGCTTAGCCAAGGTAACAATAGGAGGTCATTTATAACGTCCTCCATACACTGGATGCACATAAAGTTGAAAATATCTTTCCCTTTATACCGGAATTCTGACCTCCTTTACTTAGTGTAAATCTATTCCAGGCGTAGAGCACTCAGCCCTCTGTCAAAGGTCCCATTCCCAGCTGTCCACAGTCCTTGTACCTCCAACTTCTGCAATTACATGTACACACAAGGGAAGGTGTGAGGCACCTTGTCTCTCTTAAGTTTGAAATCTGAGCCAACTGCAGTTTCAGCTGAGGTTGCTATTGTTAGAATGCTTGTTATTTACTGAGAGTCACTTGAGGAGGTGTTGAGTATTGGACCCTGCCTCCATGTGTCCTTCTCTTGTCTTACCCTTTCTCCTGGCCTCCATTCAGACAATGAAGTTGGTGGTTGGTGCATTTGTGCTCAGATCTGGAAGACTATAGATTTAAAAGTTATTCTGCTCATGAAGACTGAACATTGCACATAACAGCGACACAGCGCAAAAAGGTAGGGTTTGAATTATATGATAATTTTATGAGTTTTGCAAAAATAATGTAGTATTCATTATGTAAAATGTGACATGCCCAATCTGCAATTTATGTACATTAAATGTGACATTTTTCATAAAATCGTATTGCAATTTGTGTAATTGGAGTAATATCATTTTGAAAGATTAAGAAAATATAGAGAAGAGCTTTCCTTTCCATGACGACCTTTGTCATGGGGATATGCGGTGACATTGTAGTGATTAACTTATTTTAAGTATTTCTGGACTGGTACCAAAAGCTAAAGGCTGTGAGATGTTGCATTTTACATTAGTGAGCATACTTGTTAGTTTTTTTGTAATGTATTTAAATAATTTGCTGATATGTAGAAATTTCACTTAATCTGTAATTATGTTGCATTTTTGAAATTACATTTACCTGAAAGAGAGTTAATGTGCCTTTGGTCATAAGTTCCTTATCATTTTATGCTTTTCTTTTTCTCCTAAAAATCTAGACTTTTATTGGGAAACACCACAAATCTTAGGAGTGAGACACCCTCAGCAAGAGTACCTCAGTGTAACAGGTAAGGATATAAGAGAACTGCTGCTTCACATTACAAAAAGTGTCTGTTTGTCAATGACAGTTATGATCTCAAATAGTTCGTCTATCAGTCCTTTTATGTCCATACGTTTATCCATCCCATTCTCATGAAGGTGATATCACCTTGAAGGAATCCCCTTGAATTTGGCACAAATATCCACTTGGACTCTAGAATAAACTGATTAGATTTTGGTGGTTGAAGGTCAAAGGTCAAGGTAAGTGTGACCTCACATCTCTGTCTCACTGGGGAACACAATCTCTCAAGAGGACCTGGAGGGAATTTTTTCAAATCTGGCACAAACGTCCACTTGGATCAAACATGAACTGATAAGATTGTGGTGGTCAAAGGTCACTGTGATCTCACAAAACATGTTTTGGCCATAACTTAAGAATATGCTAATTATGACAAAAAAATCAGACAAATAAGGAAGAGGATAAAATGATGAAGTGAAGACATTTATATCCAAAAGGTCAAAGATCGATTTCACTGTGACACCACGTTTCAATGTCATAACTCAAAAACAGAGGGAAAGACGTTTGGTTAGATACTGAATTGGAGACACTAATCTTGGGTGTTGAAACTGTGCTGAATGCATAAATGATCTGTGCTGCCACGCTAATGATGTAAGGGAATCATTCATGTTTTAGAGTTTTTAGCTTTTTTTGCAGCAGCGTCCATATTCAAAGCATTGATAACTGTCATGGCTCCATCTGGACAGACATATAAACTGCAACTTGACTGGTTGTTTGTATACAACCATGAGGAGGTAATTCTAGTTAGAAGAAAAATGTAACAAGGCTATAACATCACAATGTTGTTTAGTAGCAGAGAATAGCAGAATGACTGTGGGAAAAGTTAACAATAAGAGAGTGCGAGAAAGTTCAGCTGTTACAGGTGTATCAGTACTGCAGGAAATTTGTATTGAAACCTTTTCAAAAATGCTGCATCAGTGTGTATAAAAAAATCATAAATATAATCTCAATAGATATTTTTAAAAAACATTACATGGTAACATGAATTTTACTGTGGATGTAATCACTGTCTATTTTAATTAACAGTCTGATTACAAAGATTTTCCTATTTAGCACAATGACTCTTTATCACGACTTAACTTAAACCTCTGTATAACCCTTCTCACAATGATTGCAGTTATTATCTGCAGGCTATTTGTGTCAACGAAACAAATTAGGGGGGAAAACCCATCAACTGCCCAGCATCCAATGGAATCATGCTTTGTAAAGATCATCCCGCAGGACTCTAGTGGTTTAATTCTAAACCTGCAGCAGTGATGTAGAACTGCACTCCAGGATGTGTCCCTACACTGTGGTATCACTGTTGGGTATGGTTCTAAGTGAAACAGAGCACGCTTCTGACCACATAGAACCCCACCCTCCACCCTACCCCATCAGTGTTGCTGGACTTGGTCAGAGGTGCAACACAAAATGACAATAGTGGTGTATAATATATCTAAAACTAATCACTCTATTCTTAATGGATGGTGTTACTATAACTGTTGACTCCAAGACATGTTTGTTGTGTGGTAAAATTAACATACTAAAGTTTTTTCATTAAGTATTAACTGTATTATGGAAGATAAAACCAGGTTATGATGCAAAGTGTGTACTGTATACAAAAATCTGTATGTCTCAACATAAATTTTAAAAACTTAAATTCACATGGCAATTAACCATTTACGCAGATAAAGATTCTGATTTTAACGAAAAATGCTGGTTGGAATCGTTGTGCAATGATGTGTGCAGCTACAATCCCATGTTTATCGTATAGGTTATAATTGTGACATAGATACTGCATTTTAATTATGTATTAGTGATGGCTACCTCAGCTATAACTGTGACTGTAACTGTTCTTAACTATTTGTAGACCTTTATAAACAAAATACCCCAGTGTACGTTGTCATCACTGGTAGGATTTTTTTCCTGTGTACCAATATGAAGTTGCAGAAAAAGCCAAGGCACAGTTTGAGATGCAGATTAATTTATTCTACTGAACAACTGACATGCTTAGGGAGACACCATTATTCAGACATCAGATGCCTCAGAAACAAGAATTCATTCCATGAGCTTCACTCCTCATCGTGTCCTTTCTGAAATAAGAGAAAAACAAGTCAACAGTGAAATGTATTTCTTTGTTATTTAAAATGTTACGTCTAAATGCATCATATTTTGGGAAGCAATGGCACAATCAAAACATTAAAATGTTGTTGTAAATTCACTGTCCTACATATTAGTTACAATGTTTTGTGCACACAGTATATTATTTAACAAGTGGCATTAATGGGCTCTAGTGATATACTGGGTGGTTCATAAACAATACCTTACGCCTCGTTTCCAGCAAGTAGTCAGGTTTAATTCACTTTTGTTCGGTACACATTACAATAGTTGTTTTTCAGTTTCCATTGTGAAAAGTTGTTGATGGTACCAATAGAACTGTCATCATTTTAGGTCACCACTCTGCTGGGGTACTAACTAATCCAGTACTAAAAGACAGAGCAAGAAACACTGCAGTCTGTTGATTGGTCAATGACTGTCACTTGCCACTTGCCCTTGTCAGTTGTGGCTGGTTTTGAAGGTTCTGTAACCACTGTTCATGCCATGGCAAGTTTTTCATACATTGGTAAACTTTAACTATATTGTGAAAGGATGTTTTGCTGCCTCGTTCAGCAGCTATAGACCAAGAAAAAATAAATAAAGTCACTGTGTTGACTGTGTGCAGCTACTGGCAGCTTTGGTGGTGGAACGTGTACTTGCAATGTTACTCAGTGTATGAATCGATGATGTGAATCACTCAGCTCCATTTGTTTTTGCTGGCTCTCTTTGATGACATATGCTTTAGTGATGATAAGATTTTTAAGCATTTAAAAAATCGGTATGTATTACAACCGACATATATTCTAATCCTCATCTGGAAAAGAAAACTCAGTGCACAAATCCACTTTATTTAAAAATCCCATGAGGAGACTCTCACTCCAGTGTTCTCTTTTTTATTCTAAAGATGTCGGTGTGCCAACCCCATCCTGTGGACGATAAATGAGGTGCACACATCTCTCCGTATCACAAGTGAAGAAGACATACAGCAAAAGCTGGACAGAGCTGTGAGTAATAACCTGCTTGTTTTGTCTGGTGGAAAGGCTTAATGGATCTACGAAGGTTTTTGGTGTAAACAGGGTTTTAGTGTTTTATTGGTGATCCCAATGCATTTTATGTGATATATCATTATATATTTTATTCAAAACACATGTAATGTTCCCGACATACAACAGGATAAAAATCAGTAACTGACCTTTGACCCCACATCACGGCTCTTGGCACGTAGCTTGTTGACCTGAGACTCAGCAATATCAGCTCTCTCTTCAGCTTCATCAAGCTCATGTTGAATCTTACGAAACTTGGTAAGATTACTGTTGGCCTGCTCCTCCTGTAAGACAAAAATGCAATATCCTTATCAGTGCTTGACTTAACTGCACTAATTATGTTGCTGATGTAATGCAGCATTCTTTTAAAAACATGAAAACAGCTGACCATAGAGTTTTTTCATTTGCATTTTCATATAAATAATATATTTTGTGTAAGATGCTTTATCAGTGTTGATTGGCAGAATGTTTGTACTGGGCTGTGCAAATCTAATGCGGTCTATCAAGGCCTGATCACTCAACTCTATCCATATGCTGAAAAAAAAACACCTGTTTTGGCCACAGTGTCTAGCTCTACCACATAGCTCTCACTGTCTTGATCGGGAAATGAGCACACACATAATATCGGCAGTTTTTATGCTTTTTTTTCATATTAGTTTCCCTAAAATACTAAGAGTACTTACAGCTTCCTCTGCAGTTCTCTTGTAGGATTTGACCTTAAGCTGCAGCTTGTCTACCAGATCTTGCAGACGAGCAAGATTCTTTCGATCCTCTTCGGTCTGAAAACAAAAAAGAACCAAACAATTGTAATTATAATAGAAATTACACTTTCAGTGATACACTATTTTGTAAATGAGTTAAAACTTGCCTGGTAAGTCAACTCTTTGATTCGTCTCTCATATTTTCGTATTCCCTTGATAGCATCACTGGACTTTCTTTGTTCAGCCTCTACTTCACTTTCCAGTTCTTTGATCTGTTTACAGAATGATTTGAAGATTGAGTTTTTCATGTTTAATATTTTTGGGTAGACTTTTTGATTGTAAGGAAATATTACAGTTCGAAGATCTTTAATATAGTCTTATTTTGATGATTCAGTAATTTTATTAGGTTGTTCACATTATTTACACTCACCCTGGCCTCGAGCTTCTGCAACTGCTTCCTTCCTCCCTTCATGGCGATCTGTTCAGCTTCATCCAGACGGTGCTGCAGGTCTTTAATGGTTTGCTCCATGTTCTTCTTCATACGCTCCAGGTGAGCGCTGGTGTCCTGCTCTTTCTTCAGCTCCTCTGCCATCATGGCTGCATCAGTAATGGCCTTCTTAGCCTTCTCTTCAGCATTTCTGCACTCCTGTACTGCTTCCTCTACTTCAGTCTGAAGCTGGGAAGTATCAGCCTCCAGCTTCTTCTTTTGATTTATCAGGCTAGTATTCTAATTTGACGAAGTAAATTAGTAGTTGATAGTGTCATTTCCATTGTGAAAACAGTGAATGTAAAACAAACAGACTAGAATGTATTGATGATCAATGCATCTTACTTGTGAGTGCAGTAGCTGCACCCTTTCACTAACGTCCAGCAGCTCTTGCTCAGCAAGTTTGCGACTTCTCTCAGCTTGCTCCAGTGCACCCCTGAGCTCCTCCACTTCGGCCTGAAGCAGGTTGCTGCGTCTCTCAACGATGGCAATATTTTCCTTTAGATCATCATTGGCTCGAAGAGAGTCATCAAGCTGGAGTTGAGCATCCTGGAAGAGTGGAACATTTATCGTGAAGCAAGTTAAATAAAATAATATGTCTATGTCCAAGGTGTTCAAAAAAAAATGCAAACCTTCAGATGTGCATGAACAGCCTTAAGTTGTTTCTGAGCCTCAGCTGCCTGCCTGTTGGCCTGGCTCAGCTGAATCTCCATCTCATTGAGGTCTCCCTCCATCTTCTTCTTCAAACGGAGGGCCTCATTCCTGCTGCGAGTCTCGGCCTCAAGAGAGCTCTGAAGAGTATCCACAATACGCTGTTGGTTTCTCTTCGCTTGCTCCATCTCTTCATCTTTTTCAGACAGCTTGCGCTCGATATCAGCCTTAATCTGATTAAACTCAAGCTGGGCTCTGAGAATCTTCCCTTCCTCATGCTCCAGTGAGGCCTGTTATAAAATAAGAATAAAAATGAAATATATTACAAGTTATTACCAGTAATAAAAAAATATTCTTAAGGTTCACTCTGAGCACTTTGAATTCAGCACACCTCTGCTTCTTCCAGGGCTGATTGTATCTCAGACTTCTCTTGTTCCAGTTGTTTTCGAATCTTCTCAAGCTCATGAATACTCTTTCCACCCTCACCAATTTGTTCAGTGAGGTCAGATATTTCCTCTGAGAAACAAAATGTAATATTATCACTTGTTTACTCCATTACAACAAATTCTTCAATAGAGGCATAAGATGGTGTCACCCTTACCCTGCAGATTCTTATTCTCTCTCTTCATGGTCTCCAGATGTTCAAGAGATTCTTCATAGGAGTTCTTTAGTTTGAAGAGTTCAGTGCTCAGAGACCTGGCTTCCTTCTGAGAGCTCTCCAGCTCTGTTTGACACTCTTCATACTTCTGTTTCCATTCTGCCAAGACCTGAAATATGTTTACTTCAAGGTCAATTACACTGTCATTCTTTAACTAAAAGAGTAAAAGTGCCAAATGATTTTTAAATTTCACCTTGTCAAAGTTTCTTTGCTTCTTGTCCAGAGCAGCAGCAGCAGCATTAGACCTCTCCACATCCACCATGAGATCTTCAATCTCATTCTGCAGCCTGTGTTTGGTCTTCTCCAGAGAGGAACATTTAGCATTCACTGCTTCAGCAGCCTCCTCAGCCTCCTGCAGACGCTGAGCCAGCTTCTTTCTGCATTATGACATAATTCATTCATGGTTAATGGCCTTTAAACTTGACTAAATTGTTGGAGTGAAAATACATTTTACTCACTTAGCCTCCTCCAGTTCCTCGGTTCTCTGGATGGCATCAGTTTCGTACTTAGTTCTCCACTGAGCCACCTCAGAGTTGGCTTTGGACATGCTGCGCTGAAGTTCAGCTTTGGCCTCCTGCTCCTCCTCGTACTGCTCCCTGAGCAGGTCACAGTCATGACGAGCAGACTGCACTGCATGGGCTAAAGCATTCTTGGCCTGAAATGGAAGCATATCTCAGTGCATCTTTATACCAACAACTGTACCAAGTTCTCAGTGGTATTTGGTTGCTACCTTGACTTCCTCCTCTAGCTGTCTTTTAAGGTCTTCAATTTGTTGAGTGTAGGACTGTTTTCCTCTGGTTAGTTGAGACACCAGGGAATCCTTTTCCTCAAGCCGCCTTGTAAGTTCACCTAATTTTAATGGAAGATCCAAATGAGTACTTCATAGTATCCCAAACAAAGCACACTGCTTGAACTAAATGCATACCATTCTCAGTTTGAAGCTTTGCTTTCTGCATAGTGAAGTCATTGATGGCACGCTGTCCTTCTTCTGCCCTTGATTTGTATTCATTCATCTGGTCTTCCAGAGACCGGCACATTTTCTCCAAGTTGTTCTGAAAACAGAAAGCATTAACAGTGGCACATAGCCTACCTCGAAAATATAAAAGGTGGCCTAGATTAACAAAATAAAATGTTCATCAACCAGAAGGTAGAAAAAAGATTAAACAAGTGTGATACCTTTGTCTTAACAATCTGTTCCATATTGGAGACCACATCATCCAGCTCCAGTCTGAGCTCACTCTTCTCCTTCTCCAGTTTCTGCTTGACTCTCTGCAGGTTGTCGATCTGCTCTCCCAGATCAGTAACGCTGTCAGCTTGTTTCTTCCTGAGAGTGGCAGCAGTGGCTTCATGCTGCAGAGTGGCCTCTTCAAGGTCTCTGCGGAGTTTCTGGAACTCAGCCTCCCTCTTCTTGTTCATCTCAATCTGGGCAGATGTTGCTCCACCAGCCTCCTCCAGCCTCTCACTGATCTCCTCCAGCTCTCTGGCCAAGTCTGCTCTCTGCTTCTCCACCTTGGCTCGGGCAGCTCGTTCTGCCTCAAGCTCTTCCTCCAGCTCCTCAATGCGGGCCTAGACCAAAATGAAAGCAAAACCCATGATGGAATTTTTTGCTCTAACTATAAATTGTTGTTTTAAAATTTCATATTCATGCACCATTTTAACCAAGTTTCTTTATCTATTTAATTCATTACCTGTAACTCCTTCAGTTTTTTCTGGAGCTGGGCACTCATTGCTTGTTCATCTTCTATTTTACCAATAAGTTGGCTGATTTCAAAATCTTTCCTGTGGATAAAAAAAAGAATAAATTGACATATACCAGCTGACACATATTTTAAAATCTGTTTGTGTTTTTTATAAGAGCAAATTTTCTGTTACTTTTTCAGCCTCTCTTCGAGTTGCTGCTTGTCATTTTCCAGATCCATAAGACTCTCTTGAGCTAACTTTAGGTCTCCCTCAAGCTTCCGCTTTGCTCTCTCAAGATCCATACGCACTTTTTTCTCTTGCTCTAGGGACCCTTCAAGCTGTGGGTGGTAATGATTAACTTTTCATCAAGCCATTATTTTACATGTTAAATACAAATCCATCTGATCTTGTTAATTCTTACATCATCAACTTGCTGCTCCAGCTTAGCCTTGGCCTTAGTCAGGGTGTTGACTTTGTCTTCTTCACTCTGCAGATCATCCAGTGTTTGCTGATGAGCTTCCTGTAAGGCTTTCTTTTCCTTTGTCAACTTAGCAATGATTTCATCCTGAGCAGCCATCTCCTCAGTCAGGTTCTTAACCTATGGCCAGAGGAATTTTTTTTTATCAAGGACTTAAGCACAAATGGTTTGTTTTCGACACACAGAGTAATTTCACAGCAATTAGTGTTTGTGGTACCTTGTTCTCAGTGGCATGCTTCTCTTTCTCCACTTTAGCCAGAGTTAACTCTAAGTCATCAATGTCTTTCTTCAACTCAGAGCACTCATCCTCTAGCTTCCTCTTCTTAGCTGTCAGTTCAGCGTTCATCTCCTCCTCATCCTCTAGTCTTTCTGACAGCTCTTTGATTTTTGCCTCCAGCTGGATCTTGCTCTTGATCAGCCCCTCACATCTTTCTTCAGCATCACACAGATTATCTTGCTCCTGTTATTTAAAAGGCACAGCATTACACACAGGTAGACTTGGTATGATTTTAATATTTTCTCAAATGCTGAGGGATCATAAACATACAGATTGGACTTGAAGCTGCAGGTCATTCTTCTCTTGGAGAAGAGAGACCATTTTTTCTTCCAGTTCCTTTTTGCGAGCTTCAGATTTTGCAAAAGCCTCTTTTAGTTTGGCAAACTCTTCCTTCATGTTGGCCATCTCCTTTTCAGTCTCTGCTGATTTCAAGAGAGGTTTAATCTTGAAGTACATCTTCATCCAGGGCCAATTCTTGACCCCCATGAAGGCACGGATGTTCCACTGGATAACAAGTAGTGCATCCCTGTGGACAACAAAGCATTGATCATAAAGTCATCTCCAGCAGGGATAAATCCATGATCAAGTGTTGTTCTTTTTTTTACTTCCTCTTTTCATTGAGAAACGACAAATGCAACATGTAAGAACAGTAATAGTGTACATGTGCCCAAATGAAATACCCACGTTTTCTAAATATGTTCATGCTTTCATATACCCACATTAACATGTACAAAATGACACAAAAAAGTCCAGTTTTAACCTGATTGCAGAACTGTCTGTTTTAATATGACCTAAATCTATTCCCACCCCTAACGGTGCTCTCCGATGTTTGATATTTGGTATTATTATTGGTATCATATTGATATTATTATTACGTTTTCCATGGAGTTATCCCTGATCCAAATTAAGGATCTTATGATAGAGGATGTTGCAAGATGTACAGACCTGTAAAGCTCCTTGGGCTATATGGATAAAACTGACTTGACTTGAGTTAACTAACAGAGTTGGGCCTTGCTGTGAGCAGTTACCTGCGTTCAACAATCTTCTGGAATTCAATTCTTGCCAGAAGTCCTCTTGACCGGGCTTGGATGCCAGTGATGATCAGTGCTAGTCGGTCATCTCGCATTTCCTCCAGCAGACCCAACAGTCCAGCTTTGAAGAACACCTTTTTAATTTTGGGCAAATAAGATATTCAGTAGTAACATACAGTGTATGTTATGAAAAATGCATTTTGTATATATAATACTGACCTTGGTGTGCCCTAGTTTGTATTGGTTATGGTCAATATCCAGAGAACCTAAGAGTTTCTCGGCAGCCTTCTTGTTGTCGATGAACTGTCCCTCAGGAATTGCATTAGGGTTTAAAATACGGTATCTGACACAAATCCAACAAATAAAATGTGTAGCATGTTGTTAAAAAAAACACAATAAAACACAACAACTATTCAGACAAGACATTCATTATCATTGGTAGTTATAAATTTGGGTTTGTCCATCACATGCAAACCTCTGTTTGAAATCTCCATAGAGAATCCTGTTGGGGAAGCCCTTTCTGCAGATCCTGATGCCTTCCAGCACACCGTTACAGCGCAGCTGGTGCATTACAAGAGGGTTCTCCATGGCCCCAGGAGTCTTGGTCTCATTGGGGATGATGCAGCGTACAAAGTGAGGGTGAGTTGACCTCAAGTTGGTCATCAGCTTGTTCAGGTTCTCCTGCAAGTTTTAATGCATAACTTTGAATACACTTTATGTTTTCATTGTCTTTGAGGTGATATCTTCAAAAAGATTGTGTTGTAAAGTTAATTGTATCCCCAAATTATTTAATCCAATATGTTATCAGAACTCAGTAATTGTGTCATAGCCATGGGAAAGTATGTGCACAGTACTGTCGGTAAATTGTTAACTTTTCTGTCTTGGTTAGGTTAGATGCCCTTTTTATCTATACTGTTTACAAAAACCTTAAGCCTACATGTAATGTGTGCATAATTTCACTCCTTCTAACTTGGACACATAACCACTATTTGAACATGGGAATGAAAAAAAAACAAATATCTTACCCTGTGCAAAGCTGATACTGTTTGGAAGGATGAACCTTTCTTCTTGCTACCACCTTTTTTCCCACCAGAATCAGCTATATAAAAAATTATAATCACTCTATCAAATTTCATTGACAGAAAGCTGTACAAAAACTGTATAGTGATTGAATCTGTATTAAGATGTTAATCACTGTCAATCAGTACTGTAAGTTATAGTTAATTTACATTAATTATAAGTAGTAAATGTCAGCATACCTGAATCAGCTCCTGCATACCCAGCAAAAAGAATAGACAACAGCTTTAGGGTAGACTTCTGGTAGAGTCCAACAACAGTCTCATTCAGAGGATCCTTGTTCTTCACCAGCCAGTTGTTGATATTATAATCAACAGTTCCAGCATAATGAACCAGAGAGAAATGGGCCTCTGCTTTCCCTTTGACAATTCTGGGCTTCTGAAAGTTACCAGATTTCCCCAGATGGTTGTCATAAAGCTTAGCTTTAAAGGTGGTATCAGAGGCTTTGGGGAACATGCACTCCTCTTCAAGGATGGACATGATGCCCATGGGCTGAGGGGACAAAAATATGAGTGATGGAAAACAATCAATATTTTCAGTCAGTCTTAATGTTTGTCTGAACATGTAATAGTCCAGTATCTCACCTTTTCAATCAGGTCAATGCAGGCCTGCAAGTCCATCCCAAAATCTATGAAAGTCCATTCAATGCCCTCTTTCTTGTACTCTTCCTGCTCCAGCACAAACATGTGGTGGTTGAAAAACTGTTGCAGTTTTTCATTTGTGAAGTTGATGCACAGCTGCTCAAAGGTGTTGAACTGTAATTACATTAATAGCAAGCAAAATTAACTCAGGCATAAAAAAAAATGTAAACAAACATATTTACCAGTGTTTATTAGCTGTTTATTCAATTCAAAACTCACATCAAAGATCTCAAATCCAGCAATGTCCAGTACACCAATAAAGTATTGACGGGGCTGCTTGGTGTCCAGGGATTGGTTGATCCTCACCACCATCCACAGGAACATCTTCTCATACACTGATTTAGCCAGCGCACCGACAGCATAGTACACCTTGGGAAAAAATAATAAGTAACGTCTTTATAAACTTAGCTTCTTCTTAGATTAAGCTATCCTCAAAAGGTTCCCTTCAAGTAATTACCTGAGCGACATTTTGTCCCTTGGTGACCCACTCATTTCCTACTTTGACTCTTGGGTGACAGAGACCTTTGATGAGGTCAGCAGAGTTCAGGCCCATCAGATATGCAACTTTGTCAGCAACTGAGAAAGTGAAGATATGCGTTAGTCTCATATGCATAACTTCAACCTGACATTTATCACTAGACTGTTGTATTACACTACATTATTTTTAGCATATTGTAACTAATAAACAGGTAAGTGAGTACAGTGAGCAAAAACATATTCAGTTGTTTTATTTTTATCATATTATTATGTCTCAGGAACGGCTAAAAGTCTGGATCTGTGCTGCACCAAATCTTTAATGACAATAATAATGATGATGATAACAATAATAGCCATCTACATATCACAGCCTCTCTCACCTTCAGTGCCGTCAGCTTCTGCCTGCTCTTCTCGCTGCTTTTGCTTAAACTTCATGTTACCATAGTGCATGATGGCACCAGTCAGCTTGTAAATACTGTTCTTCTCTTCTTGAGTGAAGCCCAGCACATCAAAGGCGTCCTGGATGAAATCAAAATAAACAATTATGGTATTTCCTTATTTTAATCTAAATTGATGTTTGATTAAAATGTTGCTGTTGTGAATTGAAGATTCAGCTCACATCAGTGGCCATCAGCTCTTCAGAATCATTGATAGAAGCTACTGTCGTCTCTCCTTGGGAGATGAACGCGTAGTCATAGGGGTTGTTGGTTATAAGCAACATTTCTAAAATTACAGTCACAAAATAGAAAATATTTATTTTATGATAGAATGCATGGTACAGCATGGTAATAATAGCCATATGTCACATGTATAGACCAAATCACTTTGACGCTGCATTAACAACAGCAGTCACTTACAGGTAGAAAACTGGCAGTTAATTATAATTGTGAAGATATGTAAAATCAGAAAACACGTTGATTTCTGTTGTCATTTTCAGCCATAGCTGTAACATCTAAAAATATTAAGTTAAACACTGTGGTGTGACCTATCTGATGTTTCTGCTGTGCCTATTTTATGTATTTTGTTGATTTATTATCTCTTGGATAAACCAAATCTACCAGTGCTGAAGACAAGCAACGTACTGCTGTGGACAGGGCAGCAGCTAAATGTATTTTAGCCACTTAAAACTTGATATCAGTGTAAGTGTACACTGTATTTTGATAGTTTCTCTGCTTGACCATACACACTAACCAACTGACGTGACGGTAGACCAGCAACTCAGTGTTCTGCTAAGTTAAATTACTGTTTTTGTCAATGGATTCTCGTTGCTTTGATATAACGGCTTCAGTTCCTTGTTGGAAAAGGCCGTTTGACAAAGAGGTACCGCAATGAAAATATTCTAAATATAGCATGCACTTAACCTGTATTTAAGTTTTCTGATTTGGTGGTCTTTTTCTCGTTGACTAAAACCAAATAATTGAGGCTGTGTTTGATCAGCAATGTTTGATTTTATGTATGTGATGCACCAATTTTCTACCTGGAAGTTATTGTAAATAAGCATTGTGATTCCATCTATACTGTACACTTACCCAGAAGTTCAGGCTTTTGCTGAGACAAGATCTGGTAGAAAATGTGGTAGTCCCTCTCAGCTTTAAGCTGATAGGTCACACGGGACTTTTCCAGGAGGTCTGTTAGAATTTTAGTATATTAATTTTATTGTGTTTCAGTATAAAATAATTTGCTATAGGCATGGGTTCAACTGTAATTACTAGAATCTTACTACTCAGCATCATGAAACTATACAAATTTGACAGGTTTGTACAGAAATAACACATTTTCTAAAACAAAATGGTCAGAACTGCCACAATTTATGTGATCAAAAATTTAAATACTTTTTGTTAATTGAGTTTTATTTTACATGGGTGGCGCATTGGTTCAGTGGTTATAGCATTAAGCTCCTGGGTTCAAATTTGCAAAAGCCTTTCTGTATAGAGTCTGTACGTTCCCCTTGTATCTGTGCAGCCTTCTTTGGTTACTCTGATTTCCTATGTGCAGGTTAGGCAAACTGGCAACTCAAAATCTCCAATAGGTTCGAATGTGAGTGTATATTTGTGTGTTCCTACAGTATATGTGTTAGCTCTGTGATAGACTGAAATCCTGTCACTAGTGTTGGAGTGCCTCTCACATACTTTCATTGGTTCTAGCGCCACAAATTATTAAACAAGTAGGTGCCCTAGAGAATGGATATAGAGATGTATTCAGTTTGACTTACATGTCTCGATGTCAGCAGAGGCCAGCTTTCCTCGGTTGTCAAAATGAATTCTGATAAATTTACCCTATGAGGTAAAGCAGTGTTCATTTATAATTTTAATATGAAAAAATAACCATCAGTGATAATCAAGTAGCCTAACTACAGTCATACAGACACTCACAAATCTGGAGGAATTGTCATTCCTGATAGTCTTGGCATTCCCAAAGGCCTCCAGAGCAGGGTTAGCCTGAATGATTTGATCCTCCAGGGTACCCTGAGTTTGTCAAATAAAGTCACTTCAGGTTTACTGCCATTTTTGAAAAGCTTTAAGAAAAAAAAACTCGACTTACTGACTTATTCATACTAAATAACTTACAATTGATGTTTTAGTTGTATCATATTTAGAAATACAGTATGTATGTAATACACACCTTCTTTTCAGCAGCTTGATCTTTCTTCCCACCTGGGACAGCAGCAATGCTGGCAAAGTACTGAATGACACGCTTAGTGTTTACAGTCTTTCCAGCACCAGATTCTCCACTGAGTGAAAGAGAGACAGAAAGTTTGAGTCCAAGACCCATGACCCTTAACTACTGAAGAGGTTTTTTTTCTTGGCAGTGTGACTTACGTGATAAGGATTGACTGGTTTTCTCTGTCTGTCAGCAGAAGAGATTTGCAAAAAATGTTGAATGTATCAGTAAAAAATGGAATGACATCAGAGCTTTTGAATAAAATTAAGGCTAAAAAAAGATGTTTTACCTGACAGCATGTATTGGTAGGCATTGTCAGAGATGGAGAAGATATGAGGAGGAGCTTCACTCCTCTTCTTTCCTCTGTAGGCAACAACCACCTCTTGGTTGTAGACTGGCAGCCACTTGTAGGGGTTGACAGTCACACAGAAGAGCCCAGAGTAGGTCTGCCATCATAAGAGAGGAATAGACAGTTGCGGTTTTAGATGCCGAAATGTCTTATTTATGAATTAAAGTTACGGATAAAGCCATTGTCTTACGTAAATCATCCATGCGGCGTAACGCTCTTTGAGGTTAAACAGCACAGCAGGCTCATGGAGGAAGGTGAACATCGCCATGTCTTCAATTTTATCAAACTTTGGCGGGTTCTGAGGGTGTACATCACACTCCTTCACTGTCACAGTCTGCAGAAAGAGATAGCACAATTTTAAACAAAGGTTTAAATGAGCATTAGCATACATTTGAACTGAACTGAATTGAAATGATATACATACCTTTCCAGTTTCAGTCTGGACAGTGACAGAGTCACCGTCACGACTAGTGACGGAACCTTTGACATACTCAACCTCTGCGTCAGGAACAAAGCACTCCTTCTTCATGTCAAATGGACGAGTCTGGGCTTCTAGACGCTCCTTATCTGACTTCCTAAGATAAGAAGCAGCGGCCCCAAACTCTGCCATGGCGGCATCACCCATTTTTCAACCTGTAAGAAAAAAAACATTTTAAGACCTTTGATTTTCTTCGTACACAGGACCCATTGATGACTGACATAAGACCCAATGAAAACACACACAAGACAAACAACATAGTTAAAAATAATTTGACATAATGAACCTGGAAAATGTACAGACGCAAGGTTTATATATCCCCACACAAAAATCAATACTTGTCTTGTTAGCATACCTGTATTTTTTAAAATGTTTTATCGTTTTATCTAGCTGTTTTTCTTAAATGGAAGCACCTCTAACATTAGATTAGACATTCAAGAAGTTTATTGTCATATGCACAGTAGAAAACCCAGCCGTACAATAGACATGCACAAGTCCTTCACATATAGGAAAATCGGATGTCAGGCCCTTTGAAATGCAACAACAACAACAACCCCAGAATGTCTGAATTGGAAAAGGCATGATTTGTTGCATGACATATGCATGTATCAACAGAAAAGCAAGACACTTAATATTTGGATCAATTGTTGCATTCCATAATAAAGAAATGAAGAAATGAAATTGATGTAGCTGTATATTTTACCTGAGGTGTTTCCCTCCACAAGTAATTGGGATCTGTGGTATTTGTATTTAGTAGACAGAAGCAGACAAAATGTCATGTTACATCATTATTTGAGACACATCAAATGACAAGTAAAAAAAAAAGTTACAGTAACACAATAAATCTTCTCAACCAAAATGTTTCACTAACTCCTTATAGAATGTTGTTAGCAGTAACAGCTGTCAATGTAGAGCTGGGAGTAACTCTAACATCATCACCAAACACTCTTCACTCATTAATTAACAGTTTCCCATTTAAGTGGATGTTTTACTTACCTTTGACCGTCAACCTTTGTCAAGTGAAATGATGGATCCAGTGGCTGACGCCAGACTGCCTCTCTTAATAAAGGTTGTTAGTCAACCAAATATGGGGATGCATATCAGAGAAATGGCATCCAGGTTTCCTTTCACAAAAAGCATTCTCCAAATTGGGTAGAGCCTTGGGCTGCTATTGTTGCTCTCACCTTGTGAACAAGAGACTAATACGCTAGACTGGACATGACAAAGAAAGGGGAAGGCAGGAGGTGGGGAAGAGTGGACAAGCTGCAATCTATCAAGTAATTCTCTTTTGTCTCAGTAAGTTACATAAAGCAGTTTTGGAATAATAATCAACATCAGAATATCTGATAATAATTCAGTTAACTTTATAATGGAAATTTAATTATTAAAAGTTTCTGTGCTTTGATTAAATTACGCAAGTCAATTCTTGGCAAAACTTTCAAAGACCTCATTATAGTAAAAGGGATTAGAGAATCCCTTTCTATCCACAACACTTAAATTAATTGTGATTCAATTAATATTTCATCTGTATTATGATCAAGACATGATAGGTCCTATGA
This sequence comes from Cephalopholis sonnerati, assembly GCA_019142605.1. Lineage (NCBI taxonomy): Eukaryota > Metazoa > Chordata > Actinopteri > Perciformes > Serranidae > Cephalopholis > Cephalopholis sonnerati. Next base: position 36,398,607 of record JAGQAX010000010.1, read on the forward strand.
TACTGTGTGCTCCAGAACAGCACTAACAGCATGCTTTCTTTCTTTAAATGCATTAATTCAAATGCTTGTAACTAATGGTCATTTGTTAAGAAGAAGTTAGATCCACTGTTTAATATAATAATGGCGGTTTTATTCATATTTTATCATAGACTGTGCCTCTACAATGTAAATAAAGAAGGCAAGCAGGATTTATGTGACTTCAAACATCTCGAGATCTGGAGTTCAACAATAGTCCGTCAAGTGATAGGGTGTGAAATACATTTCAAGAGGGAGAATAAAGAGTTGCAGCTGTTGTCTACAGATAGGCAAGACAAGGCCAAGGTCACAGCTGTGAGATCGCTTTTTCATCACTCACCACTGTTCACAGATATATGCCTGTCTATATCTAACCCTGGTCCCTTGGCATTGTGTCCTTTTCTTTACCATCAATAACATTGTTCAGACACTATGCAATCCAACTCCTGGTTATATTACATGCAATTTCAGTTATTTTGGCTGACCTTTTGAGACAGACACTTTTAAATGACCTGAAGCAGGACTGCAAGCATATGGGCTTTTGGAGTCAAGACCACTGAAATAGTTAAAAAGCAAAATCTGTAAGAACTTTCACTGACAATGCTCTCCTAGGAGGTCAATACAGATAACCATCAGCAATACCCAGAGTTTCTTTGGGTCAGGCACTAATCCAGGTACTGGATGTGGTGAGGGAAAGGCCACAATCACTCCCTTCTATCAGTCTTTTGTAGGTAGTTTCCAACATTGTGGTTTAGGTCTTTGCATTACATTTAAGTAGAAAATAGTATAAAAAAACAACCAAAATGTCAAGGTATAAAGTAATAAAGCTGAATAATTGTAATGCTATTTGTAATTATACAGTATATGATGAACAATTAAGGTGTCAGATGTCATAATTGTACCCTAACGTGTGTGTCATTGGTAAAACAGTTCACCTGGCCTACGCATATAGGTAGCTATAGATAAAGCAGCCCATTCTTATTCCGAGGTCATTAAATACCAAGGCTTTGTTATGCCCCTCTGTGTGGGATCCTAACGCCGAAGGCATCCTTTGCCGTCTCTATAACACACATTAGGCTTTCATCTAACTTTAATGTAAACTCATACCTTGCAATATTTGATGCTCAGAGCAACTGAAATAGTATAAAGAGCAAGGAAGTCTGTGTATGGCGAGAGGAAGGGATGGTGAATGGGTGAAAGGCAGGGCTTTCACCCAGGAGAGTGAAAAAGATTGATCGCATCATTTAGTCTTTTTTTTAGGGCCATAACTATCAGGATAACAAGACATAAAAAGTGCTTTACTATTATGTTAGTTAGAAATTAAGTAACTTAAACAATAATTTTATTGTAATTAGTTCAGCATTGGAAAAGAGCCTTTATTTTATTGATTTAAATTTGGTAATTGCCTCATACTGCCAACAAAAAACTGTCGGGTTAAGGGTGACAAAATGCTAGATGTGCCCATTTCATGTTTTGCAGATGATGTTATCTTCTTTTTCCTTCGATGTGCAGTATTAATCATCATAACAGTTTTTTGTTTTTTTTTCTTAATTCATTATGAAGGCGGTGACTGTGCCAGTGAAGTCTTCATATAGTTTGAGGGTGTATAATTATTCTGATGACATACAAACAAGGCTCCCTTTTTTTCTTTGAAGCAACAAATACCCCTATTATGCGGAGCAGATCAGTTCAAGATCAGATCAAACGAGGGTTTTACATGTATAAAAGTTGTCAGAAGTTGCTGTTGCTGTTTTCTGCCGCTAGATTTAGGCTCAAATTCGCACAAATTAGATATGTTTTTATTATAATTAAAGAATGAAAAAATAGTTTGCAGGGTATGCAGTTGTATTTCTAAAATCAGAATTTTAAATCTCAGTAATTTGTTTCATTTTTTTCAATATATTATCACCTGTCTTTGATTGTTCCAATAATACAGATGTATTTTATTTTGTAAGAAAACAGCAACAATTTTGAAGACTGAATATAATAGATAACAACCTACATACACAAATGTATGTGTGTACTAAAACAAATTCATATTGTGACTATACTCCAGGCTTCAGTCCAAAAGTTGCCTGTTGCAAGTGCCCTTGGCCTGCTTCTGTTGACATGGCATTGTTTTCTTCTCTTTATCCTTGAGCACAAAGATAACTTGTGAAATTCCTGCTGGCTGCCTTTGGGGGCTTGGTGGTTTAGAGGACAGCTTGGGGACAGCTTGTGACGCAGGTAGTCAGGACAGGCTTTTATTCTTTCTTTGATCAGCAGCAACAGGTGATAAGCCTACGAGAAACCTATTTTGCACTGTATGTATGTGTAATGTAATACTGGGTATTATATCTTGTTATGCAAGAATATGCTAAAGGATTCTGTATTCAGATGAAATTTTAGAAATACCTAATACCTACACTAACACTCACATACCTAAGTGTGTTAAACAATGGTGGACAATGAGGCCTATCAACATGAAGCTACCATGAATGATGGCAGCCAGGAGCTTTGCTAAAAATGTAATATGATTTTTCTTGACCTGACACAATAAAATCCTACAAAGCATGCTGGCCAGTAATGCAAGTGGAACCTCAGCTGTCTTCCTATCTGTTAGATCACATCTCACCAGGTCTTGACCGTGCTTGCTTTCAAGCTAGATTTCTCGTCCCCTTTAAAGGCCATCCATTGAAGGTCTCATTCCCAGCTGTCCACAGTCCTTGTGTCTCTGACTTTTACAGTCCTGTGAACACGTGAGGGAAGGTGTGAGGCACCTTGCCTCACTTAAGTTTGAAATTAGAGCCTGCAAAGCTATTGTTAGAATTTGGTCTTTGTTGTAGTGAAAGGTCACTTCTAAGGGGGTGTTGAGCTCTGGTGGAGGCAAGGAGTTGACTGTTCTCTTGCCTTGTCTTCTTCCCACTAATTCAGACTGTGGACCTCCGTGTGGACTCAAATCCTGAGTACCGCTTGTCTTCTGATAAGGCAATGACCAGGACATGACAAAATAATGGAAAGGTACTTTTGACTCTTTAAAGCTTTTATTGCCCACTTTTTTCAGTGCAAAACTTCTGTTGGAAAATCAGCTAATTTGGAAAACTGATAAACTGTTAATTTTGCCACAGTATACTCTTAATTTCAGTGTCCTATATTGATTGATGAAATGGTGTTTCTTGACTTCAGTAGGTCTCTCCTGGAGGACTCTTTCCCTGAATACGCTCCAGATTATCTGATGTCAGTCAGACATCTTTGTCAAGTCTGCCTCTTCTCTGTGTTCCAAATGGCCCTCCCTTGTCTGGCTTTGAGAAGAGGATGCTTGTTACCAGAGAAAGACTGACCCCCACTACTAATATGAAGGTTAGTAGTTTCAATTTAATTAATTTTGAGCATTTGACATTTTAGTCCGTAATCTGATCAAAATAGAATGTTAACGTGACATTTATGTAAAAAGCAAAGGCACCCAAACACCCTTGGATGATGTGGAATTTTCTGTCCAAACATTTTGGTAAAAACTAATTTTAAATGGGTGGATGGTTATTTTTTTATCTTGCATAACAGTAGTATAACAATAATACATTTCACATATGTCGCAATATAATAGAACATTTTACTCATTTAGTTTACACTACAGCAATTTTATAGTAAAAGTAATTTTTATAGTATTATTTTAGTATTTTAGTTTCAAAGGGGTTATTGATAAGGTTTTTGTTTTTTGATGTTATCATCTACTGCACTATGATTAGACCTTTCTGCGGTGGTGTTTCTGTACAAAACTCTCATAGTTCATTTGTTACAAAGCATGTGCACTACTATTTTGTAGGCATTCATTTCACTCATGTTTGCTATCCAGATCCTCCTCTATTAATCCCAAACATTCCACTTTTGCTAAAAAACTACTGCAGACTCAAATGCAATGTGTCCTGTGCAGTGGACAATTCTTCTCAAAAAAGCTATTAGTTAGCTAGTCAAGTAAACTCTGTTAAAATATGTTTGCAGTTTATTGGTTGGTTGACCCATGTAATATTAAAAATGGTCCTAGCAGACTCAGTTGCAGTACTCTGCCTTTAGTCAGCTTTTTCAGTGAGGGACTGGGGATGCATCATTCTGCTGTCTGTTTCTTATCACATTGTTACTTGTGAAGCTTCTTCATTCTCTTAGTATTTTTTCACATTTTTTACAATTTGATTAAAATCCAGAAACATTAAGAAGCATTCAATAGTCGTATTTATTTTGGAAAAATACTATTTTTGTGTTTATTTTAAATTGCCATGAAAAATAAGTTGTAATACTTAAATTCTAAAGAAAAGGTAAAATCATAAACATCTTACTAATTATTTACCAGCTCTTTAGTATGATCAATATTAGAATAGCACAATTGTTTTTTCAGCATGTGAGATTTAATTTGTCCTTTAAACAGTGTCCTTTACCAGCTACCATCTAAATTCATAACCAAATCAAGAGAGAATGTGTGAGCACACTCTGCTGGTCATTATGCTGACTTACTTTTGCAACATCAGACAAATGAGGTTGGAAAAATCAAGTATTCGCTAATGATAAGAAATGTAGTAAGTGTAAAAATGGAGTAGTTTATATTCCCTCATACAAGAAATACAGTTCAACGCCACAAAGCATTATCCGCATTGTTTTTTGTTTTGTCATGGGTTAAGATTTATATGATGGGAACAGCCAGAGTGAACATTGAGACTATTTAATTATACTGTTGGAAATGCTGGCATCATACATTTATGCAAACCACAGATACGTTACACCTTTCATATGTATCATATGTACATTTCTAAAGTCATGTAGAAGATGAACTGACTTTTTCATCAGGAGGTGAAGGGGATGGAGGATGGCGTGACAGAGGCGAAATATCTGCCAAGCTGCAGATCACTGTTTGAGACCAACAAAAAACAGAACCGGTTGTGATCTAGCGAGTCATTTCTCTGTTTACAGCAGTTTTTTAGGCATGGAAACAGGGTTGGAAATCAACACTAGCCACCAGCTGAATGCTGGTAAATTATGTAAGTTGAAGGTTTTTTTGGGGGGAGTTTTTCCTTATCTGCTGTGAGGGTCCAAAGTACAGAGGGATGTCGTATGCTGTAAAGAACCCTGAGGCAAATTGATTTGTGGTATTGGGCTTTATAAATAAAATAAAATTGAATTGAATTGAATTGTTTCACTCACCAGCAAAAAAAACAATGGTTATCTATTTAGGGGCTGGTAGATTTTTGGAATCCACCTGCCACAGTGGCGGTGGACAAAAAAGTTCATTTCCAGCCCTGCATGAAAAGCAATTGTTTTTTACTGAGACATTGCTGCTTTTTCTGCTGAGACAACCTTTACAGGTTTCACAATTTTTATTTTCAAGTTTTTGGTCCTTTTTTGGCCAACTACAATTTGTCGGTGTGGTTGCAACAGGTGAAATAGGGCATTTTTGGGAGGCTTTTAAAGATAATATTTAACACATACACATATAGCCAAGATTATTGATTGGATTGGGTATTAGCAATTCCTGTTATAGGCCTGTCGACAAAAATAGACCATGCTGAAAGAAGATACAATATTTGAAATACAGTATTTAGACAACAGTAGAACATTTGGAAATAGAACACACATTTCTGACTTTTGTCTTTGTGTGTGCATTTTTTATTTCTCAATTAAAAAAGAAAAGAAAAAGTAATTTAACTTATTTTTGATTGGACCACAGAGGTGAGGCCAACCTTATATACATCACGCACACATGTCTATCCATGAGTTGATTGAGTGGAGTGAGTATTTGTTTTATTTATTTAAAAGTCATGTGTAGTTCCCTTTAATTATGAATCATGGGAGCTGTTGTCAATGAAAAGTCCAGAAACAATTTCAGATGCACATTGAATTTATTCTACTGAAGAAGACATGCTTAGGGAGACACCAGGCAGCAGGTGCCTCAGAAACTGATCTTTTTTGAGGAAACTTCACTCTCCATCAAGTCCTCTCTGAAACAAAACAAAGAAAGAAAAATAAGATAAAGTGTACGATGTTTTTGATGAAATAGTATTATTTCAGTTCCTGTGTCATAAGGAATTGCACCAATATCCCTATACTATCTGTCCTTTAGGCCCCTCAGAGGAGCATTCTAAATGTTGTAATAATACCCAATATTCTGCTGAAAGACCACTGACATGTCAGTGGAAGAAGATTTTGTGTCACCGCTCAGTAACATTTTTTCTGTCAGGGGAACTAACAAAGAATACGATTTTTTCTAACTTCTAAATGTATGTGCATGATAAATTATCTGCCGATAATGGGACATTTTTATAATTATGCATTATTTCGATAATTAAAATCATAGCTGATAAATAGGGCCAATTTTATGAGGCCAGACTGCTTTCTTTGACTTAACAAGGCCAGCATCTACAAACCCAACACAGTGGGTGGTGGTACATGTACCTTTAAACTTTTGTGGTTTGTGAGCCGCTGCCAGTAAACACAGAGAAGGAGAACAACAAAAACTGCAGCATGCTATCTAGAGGGTAAAACATGTTGTGGTGTGGACGTCTTTCACAATTCCAGAGGAAGACAACAGGATTGTGCCGAGGGGCTGACCTCCGACCACCTGACACAGGTTAGATACTGTGCCGAAGGATGGTCTCTAGTGTTAGCACGAGCTAATTAGTAGCAGCGGCTTACATCCAATATCCAATCGGTCGGCTGCAGCTCTCCTTCTTCTTATATTCTCTTCTCCCTTTCTCTTCTGCTGCATCCCAGTCTTCAAAATTATCAAATTCACCAAATAGGTTAAATGAAACTATAAAATCAGTCATGTTTTGTCTACTCTCTTGCCGTTGTGATACATAAACTGTGAATGAATAGCGCATCGCTATTCTTCTTGGTGGTTGTAGGCTAGTCAGTCGTGAGATGGTGAGATGACACCTGGGTGTGTTTATAAAAATGCAGCGTGATGATGTAAACATTTCATACACCAGATATCATGCGGACCTGCCGATGTGCATTCAACCCGTTCATATGAGTCAGCTGTCAGTGTTTGTCTCTGTCAGTATCCACTCTGCAGTGTAGTTTATACACTTTACTGAGAATTACTCAGTAACACTGGGCTTCATAATCTGTCTCTCTCACACAGTTAACTATAAATTTAATACTGATTAAAAGTCATTTTACTTTAACATTCTTGGGGCAGGGGCATTGGGTATAGGCTATTTGACAATGCCCCAGAAAATCTTCCTCTTTTTCACAGCCTAATGTTGGCGGGTATGAAAGAGTCAGAATTGTTTTTGTGCTTACAACAGTCATGTCACTTTGATTTTGTTAGGTCAGGGCTATGGAATATTAAATCATCCTTACCATCTCACTACATCTTAGCCTTTCTTACCCTCAGGTATACATAAACCACAGGCTATACACTTCTTTTTAAAAACAAAAATGTGAAATTATCTCTCATCATATTGGTTACTGGCCATGAGAATCAGGTAATTAGCAGTCATTGATATCAGTTGAAATTATCCATATCTGTGTACCCACAGTTTGTGCAATATGTGTATACTGACCTTTAACCCCACCTCACGGCTCTTGGCACGTAGCTTGTTGACCTGAGACTCGGCAATGTCAGCCCTCTCTTCAGCTTCGTCAAGCTCATGTTGAATCTTACGAAACTTGGTAAGATTATTGTTGGCCTGTTCCTCCTGTAGAACAAATGCAAAATATATGGTACTTATTATTTATACAGGCATAATGCATAGTTTCACTGGTAAGATCCTAGTTTTGCATTTGAATTGTACTTACAGCCTCTTCAGAAGCCTTTTTATAGGACTTGACCTTAAGCTGCAGCTTGTCAACCAAATCTTGAAGACGGACTAGATTTTTTCGGTCTTCTTCTGTCTAAATTGTGCAAAAACAATTTAAAATAATGTGTATATATTAATATCGAATGTAATTTTCAAAGCATAAACAGGCTTTGTTTCAGATTCATCGTTACCTGATAGGTAATCTCCTTGATACGTCTTTCATACTTTTTTACTCCCTTTAAAGCATCACTGGCCTTTCTTTGTTCGCTTTCCACCTCGTTTTCAAGTTCCTTGACCTGTAGAATGTCACAAGTCAGTCGGCACCTCTGTACTTCACCTAGAGTAGCTATTTATTTTAAATATTTGAATGATGCAAGGAGCCAAAGAGCCAACTTATACTCACCCTGGCCTCAAGCTTTTGCAACTGCTTCCTTCCTCCCTTCATGGCGATCTGTTCAGCTTCATCCAGACGGTGCTGCAGGTCTTTAATGGTTTGCTCCATGTTCTTCTTCATACGCTCCAGGTGAGCGCTGGTGTCCTGCTCTTTCTTCAGCTCCTCTGCCATCATGGCTGCATCAGTAATGGCCTTCTTAGCCTTCTCTTCAGCATTTCTGCACTCCTGTACTGCATCTTCTACTTCAGTCTGAAGCTGGGAAGTATCAGCCTCCAGCTTCTTCTTTTGATTTATCAGGCTAGTATTCTAATTTGACGAAGTAAATTAATAGTTGATAGTGTCATTTCCATTGTGAAAGCAGTGAATGTAAAACAAACAGACTAGAATGTATTGATGATCGCTGCATCTTACTTGTGAGTGCAGTAGCTGCACCCTTTCACTAACGTCCAGCAGCTCTTGCTCAGCAAGTTTGCGACTTCTCTCAGCTTGCTCCAGTGCACCCCTGAGCTCCTCCACTTCGGCCTGAAGCAGGTTGTTGCGTCTCTCAACGATGGCATTGTTTTCCTTTAGATCATCATTGGCTCGAAGAGAGTCATCAAGCTGGAGTTGAGCATCCTGGAAGAGTGGAACATTTATCATGAAGCAAGTTAAATAAAATAATATGTCTATGTCCAAGGTGTTCTAAAAAAAAAAATGCAAACCTTCAGATGTGCATGAACAGCCTTAAGTTGTTTCTGAGCCTCAGCTGCCTGCCTGTTGGCCTGGCTCAGCTGAATCTCCATCTCATTGAGGTCTCCCTCCATCTTCTTCTTCAAACGGAGGGCCTCATTCCTGCTGCGAGTCTCGGCCTCAAGAGAGCTCTGAAGAGTATCCACAATACGCTGTTGGTTTCTCTTCGCTTGCTCCATCTCTTCATCTTTTTCAGACAGCTTGCGCTCAATATCAGCCTTAATCTGATTAAACTCAAGCTGGGCTCTGAGAATCTTCCCTTCCTCATGCTCCAGTGAGGCCTATTATAAAATAAGAATAAAAATGAAATATGTTACAAGTTATTACCAATAATAAAAAATATTCTTAAGGTTCACTCTGAGCACTTTGAATTCAGCACACCTCTGCTTCTTCCAGGGCTGATTGTATCTCAGACTTCTCTTGTTCCAGTTGTTTTCGAATCTTCTCAAGCTCATGAATACACTTTCCACCCTCACCAATTTGCTCAGTGAGGTCAGATATTTCCTCTGAGAAACAAAATGTAATATTATCACTTGTTTACTCCATTACAACAAATTCTTCAATAGAGGCATAAGATGGTGTCACCCTTACCCTGCAGATTCTTATTCTCTCTCTTCATGGTCTCCAGATGTTCAAGAGATTCTTCATAGGAGTTCTTTAGTTTGAAGAGTTCAGTGCTCAGAGACCTGGCTTCCTTCTGAGAGCTCTCCAGCTCTGTTTGAGACTCTTCATACTTCTGTTTCCATTCTGCCAAGATCTGAAATATGTTTACTTCAAGGTCAATTACACTGTCATTCTTTAACTAAAAGAGTAAAAGTGCCAAATGATTTTTAAATTTCACCTTGTCAAAGTTTCTTTGCTTCTTGTCCAGAGCAGCAGCAGCAGCATTAGACCTCTCCACATCCACCATGAGATCTTCAATCTCATTCTGCAGCCTGTGTTTGGTCTTCTCCAGAGAGGAACATTTAGCATTCACTGCTTCAGCAGCCTCCTCAGCCTCCTGCAGACGCTGAGCCAGCTTCTTTCTGCATAATGACATAATTCATTCATGGTTAATGGCCTTTAAAGTTGACTAAATCGTTGGAGTGAAAATACATTTTACTCACTTAGCCTCCTCCAGTTCCTCGGTTCTCTGGATGGCATCAGTTTCGTACTTAGTTCTCCACTGAGCCACCTCAGAGTTGGCCTTGGACATGCTGCGCTGAAGTTCAGCCTTGGCCTCCTGCTCCTCCTCATACTGCTCCCTGAGCAGGTCGCAGTCATGACGAGCAGACTGCACTGCATGGGCTAAAGCATTCTTGGCCTGAAATGGAAGCATATCTCAGTGCATCTTTATACCAACAACTGTACCAAGTTCTCAGTGGTATTTAGTTGCTACCTTGACTTCCTCCTCTAGCTGTCTTTTAAGGTCTTCAATTTGTTGAGTGTAGGACTGTTTTCCTCTGGTTAGTTGAGACACCAGGGAATCCTTTTCCTCAAGCCGCCTTGTAAGTTCACCTATTTTTGATGGAGGAACCAGATGAGTACTTCATAGTATCCCAAACAAAACACACTGCTTGAACTAAATGCATACCATTCTCAGTTTGAAGCTTTGCTTTCTGCATAGTGAAGTCATTGATGGCACGCTGTCCTTCTTCTGCCCTTGTTTTGTATTCATTCATCTGGTCTTCCAGAGACCGGCACATTTTCTCCAAGTTGTTCTGAAAAAAAAAAAAGCATTAACAATGACACATAACCTACCTCGAAAATATAAAAGGTGGCCTAGATTAACAAAATAAAATGTTCATCAACCAGTAGGTAGAAAAAAGATTAAACAAGTGTGATACCTTTGTCTTAACAATCTGTTCCATATTGGAGACCACATCATCCAGCTCCAGTCTGAGCTCACTCTTCTCCTTCTCCAGTTTCTGCTTGACTCTCTGCAGGTTGTCGATCTGCTCTCCCAGATCAGCAACACTATCAGCTTGTTTCTTTCTGAGAGTGGCAGCAGTGGCTTCATGCTGCAGAGTGGCCTCTTCAAGGTCTCTGCGGAGTTTCTGGAACTCAGCCTCCCTCTTCTTGTTCATCTCAATCTGGGCAGATGTTGCTCCACCAGCCTCCTCCAGCCTCTCACTGATCTCCTCCAGCTCTCTGGACAAGTCTGCTCTCTGCTTCTCCACCTTGGCTCGGGCAGCTCGTTCTGCCTCAAGCTCTTCCTCCAGCTCCTCAATGCGGGCCTAGACCAAAATCCACATTAGCCAAATATCACATCATTGAAAATTAACTATGTTTTTGTTATTTAATATTACCTGTAACTCCTTCAGTTTTTTCTGGAGCTGGGCACTCATTGCTTGTTCATCTTCTATTTTACCATTGAGTTGGCTGATTTCAAAATCTTTCCTGTGGGTATAAAATAATGAAAAATGTAACAGCTGACACTAAGTTTTAAATCTATTCATGTTTACACAAATGTAGTTTTCATGTTACTTTTTCAGCCTCTCTTCGAGTTGCTGCTTGTCATTTTCCAGGTCCATGATACTCTCATGAGCTAACTTTAGGTCTCCCTCAAGCTTGCGCTTTGCTCTCTCAAGATCCATGCGTACTTTCTTTTCTTGCTCAAGGGATCCTTCAAGCTGTAGTGGATGATAATTACAGCCTTTCGGTTTAGTTTGTCCACAATATTCAGTGTGTGTGTTCAAGTGATAGCAAAACATGCCAACACACCCTTGTTTTCTATGTTCTTACATCATCAACTTGCTGCTCCAGCTTAGCCTTGGCCTTAGTCAGAGTGTTGACTTTGTCTTCTTCACTCTGCAGATCATCCAGTGTTTGCTGATGAGCTTCCTGTAAGGCTTTCTTTTCTTTGGTCAGTTTAGCAATGATTTCATCCTGAGCAGCCATCTCTTCGACCAGGTTCTTCACCTGTTACATGTAAAATTTGAATTTTTAGTCAAAAATCCTAGACCCATGTGTAAATTTCTGTAAAACAGAAGTGATCATTCACATGAAAAAGTTGCCATTTTTGAGCATGAACAATCAGAGCAGCCTTAAAAACACTGTCTGAAAAGCACATTTCAGTTTTTATAGTACCTTGTTCTCAGTGGCATGCTTCTCTTTCTCCACTTTAGCCAAAGTTAACTCCAAGTCATCAATGTCTTTCTTCAACTCAGAGCACTCATCCTCCAGCTTTCTCTTCTTAGCAGTCAATTCAGCGTTCATCTCCTCCTCATCCTCCAGTCTTTCTGACAGCTCTTTGATTTTTGCCTCCAGCTGGATCTTGCTCTTGATCAGCCCCTCGCACCTTTCCTCAGCATCGCACAGATTATCTTGCTCCTGTTATTATTTTGAAGGCAAAGCATTAGACAGTAGCTGATGTGGTTTGATGTTGTTATTTGTTATGCTGACGGTTGTAAACATACAGATTGAACTTGAAGCTGCAGGTCATTCTTCTCTTGGAGAAGAGAGACCATTTTTTCTTCCAGTTCCTTTTTGCGAGCTTCAGATTTTGCAAAAGCCTCTTTTAGTTTGGCAAACTCTTCCTTCATGTTGGCCATCTCCTTTTCAGTCTCTGCTGATTTCAAGAGAGGTTTAATCTTGAAGTACAGCTTCATCCAGGGCCAATTCTTGACCCCCATGAAGGCACGGATGTTCCACTGGATAACAAGTAGTGCATCTCTGTGGATATTGATTCATAAAGATGTTATAATGTTGCAGAGCAATACAAGTGGTGCAATTAATCATTTCCTGCGTGTACTGTACTTGTTATTTAACACATATTTATCTGTGTTTAGTATGTACATTAAGTCAGTCTTCAGTATGATAAATGAGAGGTCTCCTTTGGATTAATGAATGCCTTTGTATCATTCACTTAATTTAGTTTGTGCCTAATTCATTAATTATGGGAGATGTCTAGTCAGTGCTTCCAAGATTAAATAACTTGTCAAAGTGCAGTGAGATATTGATGCAGAAAGCCATAATCTTAAAGACCACCTTGAATCTTTTTATTCCACTGACCGTGCTTGTGCCTATGATAATGAAATCAATTGGATTTCCATTAATTTAATGCACATACCTGCGTTCTACAATTTTCTGGAATTCAATTCTTGCCAGAACACCTCGTGACCTTGCCTGGATCCTGGTGATGATTAGAGCTAAGCGGTCATCTCTCATCTCCTCTAGCAGACCAAGCAGCCCAGCTTTAAAGAACACCTGATTTTGGCAAACAGTAGCAAGCACAAAACACCCGCATGGAGAGTGTATATGTGTGTTCAAGACAATGGTTCAGGCCTAGCCCATTGCAATAACATCACTGATGTTATCACATGGATAGTTATATTGCAAATGAAAGGAGGTTTAGCTGAAAAAAGAGATCTAACATTTGCCTATAATTATAGAATCGTGGTCAATAAAAAAGGATAAAAAACAAAAATACTGTGTCACCCTGCACATTTCCTTTTTACACTGAGACAGGAATGTATAAGCCATGTACGATATATACCAAAATGTATTTCACCAGTGCTTACCTTTGTGTGTCCCAGTTTGTACTGGTTATGGTCTATATCCAAGGAGCCCAAAAGCTTTTCTGAAGCTTTTTTGTTGTCAATAAACTGGCCTTCAGGGATAGAACTTGGATTCAAGATGCGGTATCTTTGTGATGAAGATAAAGAATAATTTCTGTTATATTTAATGTTATATAAAATATCAGACCACACAAAAATATGTTAAACTAAACATCTATCACTGGTAGTTAGTAAAATGTTTTATTGGGTGACAAATTAAAAGAATAAGTTAGCAGAGATACATAACAAATGCAAACAAGGCATGAAGATTCCCTAAATGGTTCGAACAGTATCAAAATTATGTGAATTATTTGCTATGGTCTTTACAGTCCCCAGATCTCGACCAAATTGAACACATATTGGAGATTTTTGGAGCAACGAATTAGACAGCACTTTTCACTACATCATCAAAATATTAAATGAGGAAATAGCTTATCGTAGAATGGTTTCCATCCCTTCATCTGAGTGCTTAGAAAACCTATGACAAGGCACCTTGAAGCTGCTATGAAGACTGTTTTTCCTTTAATTTGTCACCCATTCATGTATCTGACAGACACCTCTGTTTGAAATCTCCATAGAGGATCCTGTTAGGGAAGCCCTTTCTGCAGATCCTGATGCCTTCCAGCACACCGTTACAGCGCAGCTGATGCATCACCAGAGGGTTCTCCATGGCCCCAGGAGTCTTGGTCTCATTGGGGATGATGCAGCGCACAAAGTGAGGGTGAGTTGACCTCAAGTTGGTCATCAGCTTGTTCAGGTTCTCCTGTGGTGGTGATTAAAACCAGTTTAGGTGATTATTGTGGCACATAGGCATCTCTCAATTATCAATGTAAAATTAAGTGTCAGTCGTTAGGTTGTGTATAAATTGACTATTTACACATATTTATGTTTTTTTACTTACCCTGTGCAAGGCAGAAACAGTTTGGAAGGATGAACCCTTCTTCTTGCTTCCTCCTTTGCCTTTTCCACTCTCTGCTTATAAACCAATGTACAACTCATTAGACTGCATTACCAGACACTGGAATAAATTATTCAACTTGACAGTTCTCACTATGACACGTTTGATAAAATATTGACATTTCCAGTAGAGGTCAGTGCAATACATTGAGTTTACTCCTACCTGAATCAGCTCCTGCATAATTTGCAAAGAGGTGAGATAACAGCTTTAGGGTAGACTTCTGGTAGAGTCCAACAACAGTCTCATTCAGAGGATCCTTGTTCTTCACCAGCCAGTTGTTGATATTGTAATCAACAGTTCCAGCATAGTGCATCAGGGCAAAATGGGCCTCTGCTTTCCCTTTGACAACTCTGGGCTTCTGGAAATTGGCTGATTTCCCCAGATGGTTGTCATAAAGCTTAGCTTTAAAGGTGGTATCAGAGGCTTTGGGGAACATGCACTCCTCTTCAAGGATGGACATGATGCCCATGGGCTGAGGGGACAAAAATATCAGTGGTTAAAAACAATCACAATATTTTCAGTCAGTCTTAATGTTTGTCTGAACATGTAATAGTCCAGTATCTCACCTTTTCAATCAGGTCAATGCAGGCCTGCAAGTCCATCCCAAAATCTATGAAAGTCCATTCAATGCCCTCTTTCTTATACTCTTCCTGCTCCAGCACAAACATGTGGTGGTTGAAAAACTGTTGCAGTTTTTCATTTGTGAAGTTGATGCACAGCTGCTCAAAGGTGTTGAACTGTAATGGAAAGGTCCACAGTATGACCAGGCGTTATCATTTTTCCTTAACCAAAGACTACTTCATATAGCTTGTGTATTCTTTTCACAAACTTACATCAAAGATCTCAAATCCAGCAATGTCCAGTACACCAATGAAGTACTGACGGGCCTGCTTGGTGTCTAGGGATTGGTTGATCCTCACCACCATCCACAGGAACATCTTCTCATACACTGCCTTAGACAGTGCACCCACCGCATAGTATACCTAACAGGGAAACAAATGAATACACCTATGTTTGACTTTCTGGACCTTATTTTGGAATTGCATTGAAACATTGATATTGTCTCACCTGAGCGACATTTTGTCCCTTGGTGACCCACTCATTTCCTACTTTGACTTTTGGGTGACAGAGACCTTTGATGAGGTCAGCAGAGTTTAGGCCCATCAGATATGCAACTTTGTCAGCATCTGTTGAGAAATTGTGGTATTAATCAATCATAGTCATTTCTTCCTTTAACTTATCCTTGATTCCTTCAGCACTGTTGCAGTTTGAATCTAAAACCATCTCTCACCTTCAGTGCCATCAGCCTCAGCCTGCTCCTCTCGCTGCTTCTGCTTGAACTTCATATTGCCATGATGCATGATGGCACCAGTCAGCTTGTAAATGCCATTCTTCTCCTCTTGAGTAAAACCAAGCACATCAAAGGCATCCTGAAAAAGGTACAACATCAAAAATGCATTTCTGGCATAGTAAAAGCTCTAAAACTAAAATTGACCTGCTGTTTACAAACAAGCCGGAAAGAATCATTAAGACTTACAACCTTATCACAGGACTCTCAGACCACAATGTCATATTCTTTTCCCGTAAATTAAATAAAAATCATCTCCTAAATTCCCATACATTTCTGTCTAAGAAATCCCCAAACTATAACTTCATTCCGAAGAACCAACAACAAAATATTGACAAAGCCCTTAAGGAGCTAGAATGGGATAATCTAATTCCTTGTTATGACATAAACCAAAGTGCTGACTCTGTCTCCAATAAAATCAAGGAGATTATGTTGTCCTTCTCTAGGAAAGGGAGTGCTAGGACCAGGAAATCCATCTCCCTCCCCTGGTTCACTAAAGAATGTTGTACACTGTTAAAAGTTAGAGATCAGATGCTTAAAAAATCATTGAAAACTGGTCTGACTATTGACCGTCAAAATTTCACTTCAGCACGAAATAAAGTAACATCAGCCTTACGAAAAGCAAAAGCAAACTTTTTTCTAAACACAATCGAGTCTGCTAAAGGAAATTCAAAAAAAGTATGGAAGGAGATCAATAAACTATCTGGTCGACAGACCAAACCGAACAGTAAAGGAATGGAGATAAATATAAAAATCAATTAGTGAACGATCCTGTCGTTTTGGCTACAGAATTTAATTGTTTTTTTATAAACTCTATTCAAGAAATATCGAGTCTGTTCACTACTCCTGATTGTGCTTTCCATCCTGTCAATCGCAAACAGCACGTCTTTAATATAAGCGAAATCTCTGAAAAAGAGGTATTGAAAATCATTTGCACTCTTAACAAATCCAATGCCAAGGATGTTCATGGACTTGACATAAATTTTGTAATACATCACAAAGAGTCACTGGTTTGTCCCATCACACAGCTGATCAATATGTCAATTAGGCACTCTGTTGTCCCGACCAACTGGAAGGTGAGCGTGGTGACTCCAATCTTTAAATCAGGGAGTAAATCAGAATTAAACAACTACAGACCAATCAGTATTCTTCCGGTCATCTCTAAAATAATAGAAAAATGGGTAGCTACACAGTTAATAGAACATCTCAATAAGGGTTCTACAACACTACACCCGATGCAGTTTGGATTCCGGGCTCATCATTCCACAGAATCAGCTATAACTATGTTTGTGGAAAGAACTAAGTGCCTACTAGATAAGAACAGCTGTGTGGGGGCCATTTTTCTGGATCTTAAAAGGGCTTTTGACACTGTTGACCACCAGATACTGCTTGCTAAGTTATCTAAATTTAATTTCTCTGCACAGGCCCTTGATTGGTTCGGATCCTATCTCGCAGATAGAAAGCAGTGTGTGGTGGTCGATGGTGTCAGGTCCCCCTGCCTGGATTGTCCAGTGGGGGTCCCTCAAGGATCGGTACTCGGTCCTCTTCTGTTTTCCTTGTACATTAATGATGTCTTTGATGTCTGTGAGGGTGTCCATGCCCAGCTTTACGCGGATGACGCGGTTATTTTCACCGCTGCTAAAAACACGACAGAGGCTACCCAAACTCTCACAGTATCAATGAGTAATGTTCAGGACTGGCTTACTAAATCTTGTCTTTCCCTGAATGTCAAAAAAAGTGTCTGTATGTTTTTTGCAAAACAGCCACCAAAAATTGTTCAATCTGGTGTGTTTCTGAGAGGAGAGGAGCTCACGTTGGTGAATGAATTCAGATATCTTGGAGTCATCCTGGAGTCGACACTCTCATTCAGGAAACACATCAAAAAGGTGTCTAATTCTGTTAAATACAATCTGGCAAACTTCAGACAAATAAGGAACTCATTAACTAATACTGCAGCTCTGATGTTTTTACACTGCATGATCCTCTCACACATCGATTACTGTTTCACTAGCTGGGCACTGGCATGTTCGACAGCACCCAAACCAATAGAATCCCTTTATAAAAAAGCCTTAAAGACACTGGATAAAAAACCCTACTCGCATCACATCTGTACTATCCTCAAAAAGTACAATTTTTTAAGTTTTCATAGTTTCAAGACTTTTAAATTTGCCTGCGCTATTTACAAAAGTCTTCACGGTCTTGCTTCTCCACCCCTGAAAGAATTTATTAAAAAAAGGACTGTCAGTGGCATGAACACCAGGGCCTGCGACAGAGGAGACGTCGAGATCCCTCCCAGACGCACCACATGTGGTAGAAGTGTGTTGTCTGTCCTGCTGTCCTGGGGGGGGGGCATTTGGAACAGTCTTCCCTCCACCATAAGGGAATGTCCAACTTGCTCCTCTTTTAAAGGAAAGCTTAAAGACTGGCTAAAGGATGACCAGAGGTGTGTCCATTAATTAATTAACTAGACTGAGATCACTAGATCCTCTTACGTTGGACTGTTTTGTAATGCTTATTTGGTAATGCAATGTGTATTTTGTAATTTGTAATTTTTATGTAATGTGTATTTCCATGTTTTTATATATTAGGCAATTAACATTCTGCCTAGGGACTACAGTTGAAAATTAGCTAATCAGCTATAAACTGGTACATTTACAGCAATGTTCATCAATGTACACTGTCCCTAAACAAATAAACTAAACTAAACTAAAAGTTAATAGTATGAATCCATATTTGACTGGGATTTAAAGATTCAACTTCAGCTTACATCGGTGGCCATCAGTTCTTCAGAATCATTGATGGAGGCTACTGTCGTCTCTCCTTGGGAGATGAAGGCGTAGTCATAGGGGTTGTTGGTTATAAGCAACATTTCTGTTGAGAGAATGACAAAAAAAGTCTTATAAAATATCTCACTGTATGGAAATACAGTAATAACTTTCAATGGCTCTTGAGATTTACAGCAGCTTTGTCAGTTATATACCCAGAAGTTCAGGCTTTTGCTGAGACAAGATCTGGTAGAAAATGTGATAGTCCCTCTCAGCTTTGAGCTGAAAGGTCACACGAGACTTCTCCAGGAGGTCTGTTAGAGAAATCATTGTTATTGTGGTTCACTGATAAGTTCATAAGTAAGAACTTAAAATTTGTTACATAAACCATGTTACCTACAAGTTTCAATATCAGCAGAGGCCAGCTTTCCTCGGTTATCAAAATGAATGCGGATAAATTTACCCTAAGAGGAAGAGAGCCACTTATTTTAGTCCGGTTGATTACCTTTAATTCAGCAATTAACATTTGCAGTCCCACAAAAACTCACAAATCTGGAGGAGTTGTCATTCCTGATAGTCTTGGCATTCCCAAAGGCCTCCAGAGCAGGGTTAGCCTGAATGATTTGATCCTCCAGAGTACCCTAGGTTTGTCAAATAGCAGGTTTACTGCCACTTTGAAGAAGAATTTGATTTGCTAACATACTTAAACTAAAAAACGTACTATTAATGTTTTGGTTATAGGTATACATATACGTATATAAATACGTATGTAATACACACCTTCTTTTCAGCAGCTTGATCTTTCTTCCCACCTGGGACAGCAGCAATGCTGGCAAAGTACTGAATGACACGCTTAGTGTTTACAGTCTTTCCAGCACCGGATTCTCCACTGAGTGAAAGAGAGACAGAAAGTTTAAGTCCAAGACCCATGACCCTTAACTACTGGAGATTTTTTTTTTCATCTGTGTGACTTACGTGATAAGGATTGACTGGTTTTCTCTGTCTGTCAGCAGAAGAGATTTTTAAATTATCAGTGAAAACTGAATGACATCAGAGCTTTTGAACAAAATGAAGGTTAAAATAGATGTTTACCAGTCAGCATGTACTGGTAGGCATTGTCAGAGATGGAGAAGATATGAGGAGGAGCTTCAGTCCTCTTCTTTCCTCTGTAGGCAACAACCACCTCTTGGTTGTAGACTGGCAGCCACTTGTAGGGGTTGACAGTCACACAGAAGAGCCCAGAGTAGGTCTGCCATAGTAACAAAGGAGTAACAGATAATAGAAAGACACCATAATGCGTTAATAAGTCATAAGGCTGTTGTTCATTAACAAAAGCTGTATCAATGAAGGTAAAGTTTTATGTTACAGATTTAGTGTCTTACATAAATCATCCATGCTGCATAACGCTCTTTGAGGTTAAACAGCACAGCAGGCTCATGGAGGAAGGTGAACATCGCCATGTCTTCAATTTTATCAAATTTTGGTGGGTTTTGAGGGTGAGTATCACTCTCCTTCACTGTCACAGTCTAGGAAAGAAAATAGTTCATTTTAGAGTAAAATTGGTCATAACCTAACCAGATGCTTCTCTAGAAATGTGTACCTCAGCACTCTCCTGCACAGTCTAAAATGTATCTACCTTTCCAAATTCAGTTTGAGCAGTAACTTTGTCACCCTCGCGACTGACGATGGAAGCTTTGACGTACTCAACCTCTGGGTCAGGAACGAAACACTCCTTCTTCATGTCAAATGGACGAGTCTGGGCCTCCAGGCGCTCCTTGTCTGACTTTCTGAGATAAGGAGCAGCCGTCCCAAACTCTTTCATGGCGGCGTCACCCATTTTTTTAACCTGTTACAAATTTACAAATGCCGAGCCATTAATTATGACAGTGTTACCAGTAACATAAAGCAGCATTCAGATTTATTATACCAAGTGTACAGCAGGACTTGTGTCATAACTTTTCATGCAATCAGTATATCAAATGTGCAAAACAGACAAGTTAGATATTACTATCACAGTACTACAGTATATGTATAAACTGTCTTTTGACTATGCAACTGACTTTTAAATCATATCTCAATTGAACTTCAACAACTGGATATAACCAAACAACACTGACTGTAAGTCCTGACTAAAGTTGAAGGTATTGTCGTCATGATTCAAAACTTTTCAGATAAAATTCAAAAGTGGCTCCTACCTGGGGTTGGTTGGACTCTAAAGGAAACTCTGGTCAGTCAGGATCTTGCCATTCAAATCAGGTAACAGAGAGAAACATTATTGCATTACAACTACCATACCATTACCATGTGTTACCACCAGCAAAGAACATGATTTACATGTAAAATATATTTATTACAATTACTCAAAACATTTTCTTTTTACTTTACCATACCCCAGATATAACTGTTTTGCTTACCTTTGACTCTCAACCTTTAATCGAATGAAGAGATGCAGCCTCGTAGCTGACAGCAGCCCTCCCTCCACTAATAAAGGTTGTTTATCCACCAAATATGGGATGAATTTTTGGAGAAAGGTTCCACTGCTGCTATTTGTTGCTTTCACCTTGTGACAAACAAGGGGAGGACAATACATGGTACAATAAAAGGGGTGGGGAAGGGGGGGGTCAGGGACAGGCTTGATATCAAGTGACTCTCCTTTTATTCAGATAAATTATAACAGGTTGTTTTATTTATATAATGTCTTACTAGCTTCTGATTTCATTCAATTAGGTCTCAAGTGATGTTATAGTTTCAATATTTAGCTTTGTTTGTTGTTTTTGACTCTATTTTCTATATTTATAGATATCTATACTTTTATTTATTATTTTACAGATTAAAGAGTAATTCTTTGAAAGGGCATTTAAAGGTTTAACTTAAATTGTGTTAAACCCCCGTCTTGTTTTGTGAAGTAAAGTTTATTATTATGTTCAATTAAAACTAACTTGGTGATGATGAATGGAATGAACTGATAAACTTATAACATTAACCTGTAATGGTCATGTAGTATATTTTGATTTGGGTAAGCTGATGAAAACTGGAAAAACTTAAACATGGCAAGGTTTCAAACAGTCCATTGAAATTCACATTGTGGAGAAAAAACAGAATCCACTTCTGTGATTCTTCCTTTCCTCCTTAGAGCACCAGTCGATTCAGTGTTTCTCTTCTAAATCCCAAACAGAGGGGTGATAGACAAGAAAGATTAGTGTCTTAATAAGATTTGTTCTTCAAACATTGCGCTTTAAAAGCAGCTCTGGACTTGTCATGTTAAGATTCTTAATCAAAAAGATAAAGTTCAGTGAAGGTCAGTCATATAAAAGTGAAATGCATTTCTACAGCCTCTGCTGAGACAAGTGTGGCAGCTGTTGTAGAGTGAGAGTTAAGGTCAGGGACTTTGAATTATCACTCATCACTGTTGTGCCCAGCTAGGTCTACACCCTTTGTCTCATGGTGTCGTCATGGCATTGTTCCCTCTCCTTTGGCCTTGAGGACAAAGATAACCCTGTGAAATTCTTGTCTGGATTTTTTCTCTCTCATTGTGAGGGGTAGTGATATAGCTTAAGTGCAGTATCTGATGTCATGATGGATGAAGGGTAACAGGTGCATGGCACTGAAAATACACCTTTACCCTTTATTCTGGACCACAAGTTTCTTACACTTTTCATTTTTATCCCATTGTGGAATGTAATATTTGATGTTGGTGGTTAAATTTCATGCAGTATGTACTAAGTGATTTCCTTTTGACTCCCTGCCATAACCTTGTTTCAGTTTACAATTATGGAACATGCATCAAAACACATTCCAGTGACCACTACTTTGAGGAGAGAAAAAAAACAATATTTTTTGTTGTTTTGTCCTTCTTTCATAGAATATAGACATCTGTCCACTCTCAGCCCTTAGCAGTTGAAGCCATTTATGAACGTTTTGTTTGCTCCTGTAAAATGAGAATGGGTGGACCTTGTGAGAGTTGATCAGAATTTGCTTTCACATAGTTGGCCTCATTCTCATTCTCAGCTGTCCAAATCCCTGTGGAAATATTCTGATTTGTGTCTCCTTCCTGGCTTTCCTCCCCTTCTCACTGTTTGGGAACAGAGTTGTAACCAGACTCCTCTAAGGAAAGGCCAACTGCTGATGGCTCAGATCTCTGATGGAAAGAACAAATGGTGTCACCTTGATATGCTATTATTGTTGCTGTCTGCTAATTATTCATGAAGCATGTCTAAACACCATAGTTCTACATGTTAAGCAGTTGACAAAGAGGAATCTTTAGCACAAGGGTAATGATGTTAAAAGGTTGGTAAGTAAAGGGATCAGCTGGAACATAAACAAGGACATGGCTTACATAGTTAGTGTTAGCATGTGGATGACAAAGAATAACACCATGCAGTTTATTTCTTATCTTATAATCCCTCTGCAGATATCTAAAACCTTGGAAGGACAAGGCCATATGAGATCAAGGTCAGCATGCAGCCCTAAACAAGTGCCAAGCTGATATCCACCCTTCACTTTGCTCCATCCAACAGTGTAAGAACTTGAGCATCATTTGCTCCTTTATGCTGCTGCGGGAGAATGAAGTACGGTAAGCCTGTTGTAAATTCAGCTACAGTAGAAGGTAGATTTAGTGTAAACATTGATTTAAGTTAGTTTGATTTCAGTTAGTACACTTCAATATCAGCTTTTTATTTGCTTATATTGTATTTTGTTTTATTTTTAATTTACTAATTCTGATTCACTACATAAGACTATATAAGTTTAGTTTATAATGATTGCATGTTAGCCAAAGCAGTAATCATCACTCAGTGTTAAATTGTTTTACTACGTGTTACATACGTAAATGCAGCTGGGTGATATGGTTTGAAATTATTATATTATTAAAATGAATATTTTTCACAATATTGTTATGTATTGATGAGATGTGGCAAATATTCATTGAACTAATGTTTAAATCAATGAACTATGTTCTACTTTTATGAAGTACATGAGACAGGGCTTTTCATATGTGTTAAACAAAAGTTATACAGCTTGCTCCAAATCATTAATGATATAATAAGCACAATGATAACATGGGAAGATTTTACCACTATGATATAATAATTTATTTAAAAATCCAATAGAAATTAATAATAAATTATCATCTATTGCAATTGACGAGAACAGTGTCAGTGAATTATACTGCATATTTGGTGTTATGTTAGAACCTTTCCTCAAATGTATCACTGTGAAAGTATTACGTCTAACCTAGTACTATAATAAGTTACCAAACATACAAACAGATACATAATTGGTTATCTGTGGTTAAGTACTTAAAACGTTTATCAGAATACATCAAAAATGCCAGTAGAAGACTAGTTTATCTACAGATTAACAGTATCATCCAACTTTTTTTCTTGTTATGTCATTTCCACATGTCTTTATAGAGATTCCAAAACTGTTCTCATGTGATTTGAAAGGACATTTTACACCTGAGGTCTCCACCCAGTTCTATTAGATTCATAAGTATTACTTTCATAAAAAAATACTATGGCATCGACGTCAAACAAAAGATTTGCTATTTTTCTAACCTTTTTTTTTACCTCGGAGTTAACTTTATCACTCAGATATTAATACATATGGTGTTGGTGTTTTATAAGTGCTAAGGTTGTAGAAATAAGTAGTATTTAGTGTAAAAGGCCATGTCGCACAGGCCATTTTGTACATATTTTTAAGACTTTCAACAGTGTGAGATCATTCCAGCTGTTTGCAGTGAAGTTTGAGAAGTGTGCATTTGGAGAAATGATTGCAAGAAGGCAGAATAAGGCAAAATGGATGCACTTTATTTGAGAAAATTCGTGAACAAGCTGTTTTATGCTGGAAACGGGTAAAGAAAGAATACTAGCAATATCAAGGACAGATTTTTTTCACTTGTTTGAGAAAAGGAGACTCTATAAAACTGTATAGCTGATAAAGATCAAATATTTTATGTTATAACTACACTTTTTGGCTTGTACATGTTGCACAGATGAATATAACACCCCATAACATTTCTTGATAGCGTTGTAAAAACACCCCAGTTAATACAACACAATAAAGCAAATTTTGTATTTTTGTTTATTGGGATTCTATCGTTCTACAGTGTCGACTGAATGAAGTCATTTTCAGGCTGGGTGCAACTACTTTGTGCTTTTAAATGCCAGAAAAACTGATTTCCTTAGAAATGATATTTAACTGCCAATGATTTACTCTTATAATCCATGTTTCACCTAGGTTTATTGTGGACAAGGTGGAGAAACCTCTGAATGTATCTCCTTGAGAGCTAGCTGCTCTCTTTCTTTTTTTAAAAAACTAATCTCAGATTTACAGTTTCATTGATGTGATCAGAAAGTGATTTTTACTCACTGATATACAATATTCCGAAAAAACCCATGTGGTTACCATAATATATTGTAAACCCCAATGTACTACTCTGCCCCTAATCTACTCATTAATTCCTACCTAGACATTATATATAGGTAGGGACAACACTGGGGAAAAAAATACTTCAATCTGACTAAAGTTAAACTAAAATTAGTGTGTCACAATAGAAAAGACAAAAAAATCTCTGCAGCAATATAAAGTCAGAGAACAATTAAGAGTGTCGGCATAAGGTGGCAGGAGTGCCCCGCCTAACATTAATGGGGTGTTGATTGGCTGTTAAAATGGTTAATTTGTGTCCTAATGCAAATGTATGTGTGTGGCTTTTTGGTAATGCTTTATTTAAACATTAACTTGAAGATCATTTATAGAGCATTTGTAACATTTCAGCAGCTTATTAGTTGAGATTCAGCAATTTAACTGTTATGCTTTGTCTGCAAGATGTTTATCTTTAGAATATGTATGACGGTTCACTACATATTCTCAGAATAATTAAGTTTAACTTGAACTATCTACTCAACCTATGCTGCCATTGTTAAATCTCAATTAATAGGCTGTTGAAATGTCACAAATACTCTATAAACTATCTGTAGGCAGAAAAATTAAGTGTTAGCAGTTTTTTTTGCCTCAGTATATTTTGTGCTTTCTAATGCTAACCCTTCATCTACTGAAATACATTTACCAACTGGGTGATTCATTGGTTATGTAGTGAAAGCTGGTGAATTTTAACATACACATTATATGACAGGTTTCCTCACTGCCCCAGCCTCTCCAGGTTTATGTGGACAATTCTACCTGGTTTAAATAAATGAGGACTCTACACATTTATTTGAATGCACTTTGCTTTATTCTACAGAGTTACTTGGAAGACAAAGGGGACTACAACACAGGAGATCCCAAAGGTCTTAGGTGGCCGTCTGTGAGTTTCACTCCTCATCTAGCCCTTTCTGTGATGAAGAATGATAAGAGAGTACACAAAGAGAGATGGATTAGTGACAGGGGACCAACAAGATTCAAGTGTTGCCAAAGGTAACTTGGCTAAAGGTGTTACAAGTTAGTGATGTGGCAGTAATCCTACATGAATAGCATTTCTTTACAGGTATGCAAACCATTTGAAATGTTGAATTTGTGGGATTACATGAATCTAAACAAGCCCTTAATGTATTTGGAGGACAGTTAAGATGTTTTAAAGAGTGGGTAGGATTACCAACACAACCTCAACATTAGCATGTTTCACTGCATGAGGGCTAATAGTACAGTAGAAACTGTTAACAAGTGGGAACGTACATTGTTTGGTGTCTTTATTACTTCATAACCATACACACACACACACACACACACACACACACACACACACAGATATATATATATATATAATTTAGTTACATTCATCTGATTGGTTGAGTGTTTAATGATGTTTCTGCATTCACAAAAAAGACACTCTGCTGGAGTTAATATTGTAAAGAATAATTATTTGGTAAACTAAATGTTAGGGTGCTAAAAATGGATTGCCCTGGTTTGAGTCTGGTCAGCGGGGGGGGGGGGGGGGGGGCTTTGTTGCTTGTCGTTCAGAATCTCTCTTTCTACCCAATTTTTTGTCATATCTTTACTGTCAGCTCACTAATAAAGGCATAAAATGCCCAGAAACATAACTTTGAAAACAATAGCAATTTAAACTTTTTTGTTATGGCGTTTAAATCGTCATTGTGCCTTCCATGTGACAAAAACTGCATTACCACTAACCTATTAATTCTATTGCACTAATACAACTTACCAAATCCATAAAAAATTAAAATAAAATGGATCTATATAAAGACTGGTCTGGTTTATTTACTCCTATAAAAAATGACGAACATTTCTGTCATTGCTGATTCTGCTTTACAAATAAAACACATCTTAAATGGATTACATTGAAATGGTAATGAGGATGATTGAAAAATAGTGTGCTATATTGTGAAGGCAGTAGGACAGTATATGAATCACAGCGCAGCTTCTTACCTTTGAGCTCACATCACGGCTCTTGGCACGGAGCTTGTTGACCTGAGACTCAGCAATGTCAGCTCGCTCTTCAGCCTCATCAAGCTCGTGCTGCAGTTTACGGAACTTGCCCAGATGAGTATTGGCCTGCTCTTCCTAAAGGATTCACCAAAAACACAGGCCACATTATTCTGTTACTACAAGAGGCAATGAACTTGGACTAATTGACTTAAAGCCACATCGTCTACAATCAAAAGGGTAAAAACAGCTCTTGTAAAAGTCAACATGGGTTTGTGGTGAGCTAACTAGGACTAAAACAGGTCAAAGTGAAGGCTGAGATGTTTTCTTGCCAAAATTCCAAACTAGGTAGAGTTTTAGTTTTATTTTGGCATCTACATCTTAGCTGTAAATATAAACCTGCCTTGAACCTTAACTATGATCTATGACAGATTAAAAAGTATTTTGAAGCCTCTACTTACATTTTGGAAATCTAACAAATATGAATCAGTAAAGAAACAATGTAGATTGTGAGCACATAGTACAAATGAGATGTGGCTTTTCTAGCCCACACTTACAGCCTCCTCCGCAGCTCTCTTATAGGCTTTGACTTTCAGCTGCAGTTTGTCAACCAGATCTTGCAGGCGCACCATATTCTTGCGGTCTTCCTCAGTCTGTATAAATCAAGGGAGCAGGAAATAGACAAGAGTTTAATAAGGTGCATCCTATTAGCGTCAACATTTTGACAACGTAACAATTTGGAAAAGTAGATGTGGTGTAGTAAAACATAGAGAATAGTCAAAATAATTTGTTGCTTCATGCATAAAGATGATGACTATTAATAGTATATGCTTCATGTTGATACCTGGTATGTGAGCTCTTTAATGCGTCTCTCATATTTACGGATTCCCTTCACTGCCTCACTGCTCTTCTTCTGCTCTGACTCCACCTCATTCTCCAGCTCCTTCACCTGAAAACATCAGAAAAATATTTATTAGAAATTCACTGGTCCACTTGATCAAAGCTGTAGTGATAAATATATTTTAACACTTATCAGCCAAACCTGTAGCTCTACAGAGCCATTTAGCCAATTTCAGCATTTGATTTTATGGCAATCTCAAAGCTCTGACAAACCCACTGTACACTATCTGCTCATAATCAAACAGCAGAAAGACAAGGTAAGCAATTACCTGGTGAGCAAAGTTGATCATTCAGTTAACTAAAGAGAGGTTCATTTTCCTCAGGGTTTGATGTGAAAGACTGGAATGGTGATGGGATGATCATGTCTACTTCTTTTGGAGTTTTAAAGTTGCAGAAGTGTGCGACACTTGTATTTTGGCAAATTTCTCTTACCCTGGCCTCGAGCTTTTGCAACTGCTTCCTTCCTCCCTTCATGGCGATCTGTTCAGCTTCATCCAGACGGTGCTGCAGGTCTTTAATGGTTTGCTCCATGTTCTTCTTCATACGCTCCAGGTGAGCGCTGGTGTCCTGCTCTTTCTTCAGCTCCTCTGCCATCATGGCTGCATCAGTAATGGCCTTCTTAGCCTTCTCTTCAGCATTTCTGCACTCCTGTACTGCTTCCTCTACTTCAGTCTGAAGCTGGGAGGCGTCAACCTCGAGTTTCTTCTTCTGGTTAATCAGGCTAGTGTTCTACATATTTTTTAGATGTGAGATTTTTGAAAATGTGTGTTACTGCACATAGAAATAATAAAGCTTTCAGTTTCTTTTTAGCATCCAAGAAATCATCTGTAGTTTTTGCAATGAATTGTTAAGTCTCACCTGTGAGTGCAGTAGCTGCACTCTTTCACTAACATCCAGCAGCTCTTGCTCAGCAAGTCTACGACTTCTCTCAGTTTGTTCCAGAGCAGCCCTGAGCTCCTCCAGTTCAGCCTGAAGCAGGTTATTGCGTCTCTCCACAATGGCGATGTTCTCTTTGAGATCATCATTGGCCCGAACAGACTCATCCAGCTGAATTTGGCAATCCTTAATGGGATGATATCGACCACATTAATCTTAAGAACCAGTTGGAATTGCATGAAACATCTTAAGAAAGTGAGCCTTCCCTTTTTAGTTTACCTTCAGATGTGCATGGACAGATTTAAGTTGTTTCTGAGCCTCAGCTGCCTGCCTGTTGGCCTGGCTCAGCTGAATCTCCATCTCATTGAGGTCTCCCTCCATCTTCTTCTTCAAACGGAGGGCCTCATTCCTGCTGCGACACTCAGCTTCAAGGGAACTCTGCAGGGTGTCAATCGTCCTCTGTAGGTTCCTCTTGCACTGCTCCATCTCCTCATCTTTCTCTGCTAGTTTGCGTTCAATATCAGCTTTGATTTGATTGAACTCTAGCTGGGCTCTGAGAATCTTACCCTCTTCGTGCTCCAGTGAGGCCTGGTGGACAGGAGGGTAAAGAGTTACACATAATAGCAGACAGTTACTGCAACATGTTTCATTCATCAAAGATGGACTGTACCTCAGCTTCCTCAAGAGCAGACTGGATCTCCATTTTCTCCTGTTCCAGTTGTTTTCGTAATTTCTCTAGCTCATGGATGTTCTTTCCACTCTCACCAAGTTGCTCAGTGAGGTCAGAAATCTCCTCTGTAGAATGTTAAGCAGTGCGAATAAGATGGCTGTACAATTTAAGTATATCTGCAGAAACTTGGACACAAATTCTGGCAGTAGATCTTACCCTGCAAGTTCTTATTCTCTCTCTTCATAGTCTCCAGATGATCTAGAGACTCCTCATAAGAGTTCTTCAGTTTGAAGAGCTCAGTGCTCAGAGCCCTGGCCTCCTTCTGAGAGCTCTCCAGCTCACACTGAGACTCTTCATACTTCTGCTTCCACTCAGACAGGACCTACAGTGAATAAACAGGCCAGCAATAAGTGTATATGTGCCAGATGATCGAAGAAAGGACTGCAGGCTTGGGGGGACTGCCTTGTATGAAACAACTTCTCCCATTATTGAGAACAGAACTCCAAGGTGGAGACCATACACTAACCCTAAACAAATGTACTCAAAAGTTGTTAAATAGACATATTTGGACTGATGGAATGATTCACCCCTCTTGAAGCCACTGTGTGCACTTTTGCACTTAAATTGCTGGTTGAGATGTGTGCAATGTTTTAGCCCATTCCTGTCATTATATGCTACAGTGTCTTTTTTTGATACTACCACTGGGGGGGGTGCCAAAGTTGGACTTTTTTTGGATTTTACACCTTTTGGCTTTAACAACCCCTGTTAAGGTTAGTTTGAGCAATTAACTTCACTACCTGCTTCAGTGAGGTTGCCCTGTAGTATCATGAAGTTATACAACTCAGTTACCAGAAAAAATGTTGGCATTGATCGTTTCTGCAAACCAAGGATACATGATATTTGTATGTTATCATCTAGCGGATATGTTGAGGTTAATGTGTGGTTATGTTAAGGGACATAAACACCTTGGTCATGGTTGGGAGAAGATTATGTTTTGGCTTAAAATACCCTCATTTGGTAGCACAAAAGCCTACTGCAAATGAAGCCACTGGTCGCTGTTTCTTGGTCTCTGACAGTGGTCTGCAGTGGTTTGCAGCTTTGCAGCCATCTTGCCTAGGTGTTGGCAAAGCCAGCTCATATACTGCGTCACTTTAGAAACAGTGCATGATAGCTATGAAATGTTAAAATGTATTGCATCTATGGTTTGCCGAAACATCCAATGCCAACATGTTTTTCGGGCAACTGGGCTGAGTTGAACTGGACAGCTCCAAGATGTGAATGTATGTAAGCATGAAGACAAACAAGTCAAACTAAAAATGAATCCTTGATATTTCTTCTGGTACAAAGGTTCAGAGGCTACATCAACACTGGATATTTTTGGTGCTCACAAATATTTTGTTGTATTTCACCTTGTCAAAGTTTCTTTGCTTCTTGTCCAGGGCAGCAGCAGCAGCATTAGACCTCTCCACATCCACCATGAGATCTTCAATCTCATTCTGCAGCCTGTGTTTGGTCTTCTCCAGAGAGGAACATTTAGCGTTCACTGCTTCTACAGCCTCCTCGGCCTCTTGCAGACGCTGAGCCAGCTTTTTTCCTTAAGAAATCAATCATTCAAATAAATTAATGTTCCTGCAGTTGCACTTGTTGGATAAATTATAAAAAAGTCAACCAATATGACTGGCTGCTTGGTCATCTAACAGACAAACTTTTTGTTCGTCTTACATTTTAGTAGGAACATAACACAAACAAAAAGCTGATCTGCAAGACGAAGTAAAATGTCTCTTTAGGAAATACATATTAAATCATAAATTTGGATCTCAAACTGTCTTACTTGGCCTCCTCCAGTTCCTCGGTTCTCTGGATGGCATCAGTTTCGTACTTAGTTCTCCACTGAGCCACCTCAGAGTTGGCCTTGGACATGCTGCGCTGAAGTTCAGCCTTGGCCTCCTGCTCCTCCTCATACTGCTCCCTGAGCAGGTCACAGTCATGACGAGCAGACTGCACTGCGTGGGCTAAAGCATTCTTGGCCTGGTGAAACACAGTTATACAGATGAGTAACACTGTTATCACATTAACTAGGAATTAGTGTCCAGTGATGTCACTGTGCACTAAAACATCATTTCACCTTGGTCTCCTCTTCCAGTTGTCGCTTTAGGTCCTCCATCTGTTGATTGTAGGACATTTTTCCTCTGGTTAGTTGAGATACCAGAGAATCCTTCTCCTCCAGTTGCCTTGAGAGCTCACCTAGTATTGGCAAATGCATCATTTTATTGTTAGTGGTAATTTTGTCTGGTTTTCTCATTATTCATGAGTTGAAAAGTTGAAAAAAATGTATACATGAAAATTGTCAGCTATCGTATGCACATTAGCAGATAACAGTTTTTAATAAAGAAAAAACTTACCATTTTCGGTTTGAAGTTTGGCTTTTTGCATATTGAAGTCATTGATGCAGCGTTGAGCCTCTTCAAATTTGGTCTTGTATTCATTCATCTGATCTTCCATAGTCCTGCATGTCTTCTCCAAATTTGTCTAGATTTAAAATGAACATTTTTAATATCCCCATTGTACTCCAAATACCCACAGATCTGTTAAGTCAACATAAACAATAAATTGTTTGTCAGTTTAGCCAACCTTTGTCTTCACAATATGTTCCATATTGGAGACCACATCATCCAGCTCCAGTCTGAGCTCACTCTTCTCCTTCTCCAGTTTCTGCTTGACTCTCTGCAGGTTGTCGATCTGCTCTCCCAGATCAGCAACACTATCGGCTTGTTTCTTCCTGAGAGTGGCAGCAGTGGCTTCATGCTGCAGAGTGGCCTCTTCAAGGTCTCTGCGGAGTTTCTGGAACTCAGCCTCCCTCTTCTTGTTCATCTCAATCTGGGCAGCTGTTGCTCCACCAGCCTCCTCCAGCCTCTCGCTGATCTCCTCCAGCTCTCTGGCCAAGTCTGCTCTCTGCTTCTCCACCTTGGCTCGGGCAGCTCGTTCTGCCTCAAGCTCTTCCTCCAGCTCCTCAATGCGGGCCTGTAAAGGCAGAACTAGGTTCTTTAATCACTACTTACTTTTAAGTATTTTATCAATTTTGAGCCATAAGTCAATAATTGTTTATTACCTGGAGTTCCTTCAGTTTCTTTTGAAGCTGAATTGTGATGGCCTGCTCATCTTCTATTTTACTGTTGAGCTGATTGAGTTCAAAATCTTTCCTGTAATAAAATACAGTAGATAGAATTAAAATAAGTGGTCATCTGTTCTGCCTGTATCTGTACAGCTTTTGTGTAGTGTATTAGATGCAGACATACTGCACATAGAGCAGAATTATGTGATTACTTTTTCAGATGCTCTTCAAGTTGCTGCTTGTCATTCTCCAGGTCCATTAGGCTCTCCTGGGTTAATTTCAAGTCTCCCTCTAGTTTCCTCTTAGCTCTCTCAAGATCCATCCGAATCTTCTTCTCTTGCTCCAGTGAACCTTCAAGCTAGACAATAGCATGACCGAGTCAAACTATTTTCCCCAATATGGAAGGAGCGTATGATCTCACTAAACAGTTTAAACTAAGGCTGCGACAATACTTAGTAGAAATCTTACATCATCCACTTGCTGCTCCAGCTTAGACTTGGCCTTAGTCAGAGTGTTGACTTTGTCTTCTTCACTCTGCAGATCATCCAGTGTTTGCTGATGAGCTTCCTGTAAGGCTTTCTTTTCCTTTGTCAACTTAGCAATGATTTCATCCAGAGCAGCCATCTCTTCGACCAGGTTCTTCACCTAGGAAATTAGTGATAAGTATTGAAAAAGGTGTACAAGTTAAAAATATGCTACCTGTCCTAGTTGAGAGAAATAAAGCCCTTTTCCATACATGTGCTGGCTTGACTTGACTCAGTTTGACTCTGCAAGACAGCCCAGCACGGCATCTCCATACAACAGGGCTACCCGCTGAAGGTGTGTCTTTAACTGATAATGTGCTTGTGCTTGTAATCCAGCAGAATGTTTTTCTGTCCACTCTGTTGGGGTTATTGTGGTCAACAACTTTTTTTACTGTTCTCTTAGGGTTTTAATCACCTCTCGACACTATATGAATGTACAACAGATTCCCACCTCCTCCAACTAGCTTGCAGTGTATGGAATATAGGTATAGTGCTGCCAAAGTGCACCATCAGAGTTGTCACATTGACATTTAAGTTGTGTGGACTGAGTCACAATCAACATTCCACCTTAAAGGTTGCCGGTAGCACAGTGAATTCAATTATTTTTTCTCAATCTACTGTATATCTGATAGACTAAGTCACTGCAAAACCACTGGGAGGTGGCTCAGGCACACTGTGGTCTATTACAGAGATGGTCTCTCTTGGGGGCACCTCAGCACAACTTGTCAAGTTTTAACTTGCAATTGAAATGCAAATTAATGCACCATGGTTTGACTCAGCCAAAAGTGTCGGTAGAAAAGCCCTAGAAATAACTAAGTCATTGTCATACCTTGTTCTCAGTGGCATGCTTCTCTTTCTCCACTTTAGCGAGAGTTAACTCCAAGTCATCAATGTCTTTCTTCAACTCAGAGCACTCATCCTCCAGCTTCCTCTTCTTAGCAGTCAGTTCAGCGTTCATCTCTTCCTCATCCTCCAGTCTCTCAGTCAGCTCTTTGGCTTTTGCTTCCATCTGAATTTTGTTTTTGATCAGGCCTTCACATCTTTCCTCAGCATCAGCAAGATTATCTTGCTCCTAAATGGAAATGGTCATTAATGTGATAACTTTGTTTGGTTATGTTACCATTTTGACATTAAAATATTAAGAATGATATAATTAGACTTACAGCCTGGATATGGAGCTGCAGGTCGTTCTTCTCTTGAAGAAGAGAGACCATCTTCTCCTCTAGTTCCTTTCTACGAGCTTCAGATTTTGCATAAGCCTCTTTAAGCTTCAG
The DNA here is from genome assembly GCA_019142605.1 of Cephalopholis sonnerati. Lineage (NCBI taxonomy): Eukaryota > Metazoa > Chordata > Actinopteri > Perciformes > Serranidae > Cephalopholis > Cephalopholis sonnerati. Next base: position 36,432,858 of record JAGQAX010000010.1, read on the forward strand.
GAATTCTTCCTTCATGTTGGCCATCTCCTTTTCTGCCTCAGCAGATCTCAACAGAGGTTTGATCTTGAAGAACAGCTTCATCCAGGGCCAATTCTTGACCCCCATGAAGGCACGGATGTTCCACTGGATCACAAGTAGTGCATCTCTGTCAAAGATCAACCAAATTTATCATTGCCACTTATACAAAACAAAATTATAAAAAATAATTGTTACCATTTACTTGTTTTCAGTTCATTTGAAATTCCTGATTCCTCTTACCTCCTTTCAACAATCTTTTGGAATTCCACTCTCGCCAGCAGACCTCTTGCTCTTGCCTGGATTCCAGTAATGATGAGTGACAAACGGTCATCCCTCATCTCTTCAAGTTGCCCAAGAAGACCAGCCTTGAAGAACACCTTAAGGAGCATGTGGATATTCACAAGGTGTTACACATATGGGCTTCTGCCGTAGGACTTTAAAGCAAGACTATAACTTTTGAAAGAAGAAATAATGCATTGTTTCTCTTAAAAATTAGTTCAAGTTGAACTTGAACCCTGAAAATGAACCCTTTTAAGTGCACTTGTGGATTTGCTGCTACGGGCCTATTTGGTGTGGTGTAACTAGTAGCTTATGGCGGCAAATATTAGTCAAGATAAGACTGCTGTGTAAGTGGCATCATTCAGTTGGTTTACTGACTTGATGACTCTTCCTGACCATTCTTCTTACTCTACTGTTCTTTCGAACTGTTCTCTTTCATGAATTACCTTAGTGTGTCCAAACTTGTATTGGTTGTGGTCAATATCCAGTGACCCAAGAAGTTTCTCGGCTCCCTTCCTGCTGTCAATGAACTGACCCTCAGGGATGGCAGCAGGATTCAGGATGCGATATCTGGAAAAAAAAAACAAATATTTTGCAAAATAATATTTACATTTCTTTTGAGGGGGAATCATAAAGTGACTAAATATATGACATATGAGTTAATACCTCTGTTTGAAATCTCCATAGAGGATCCTGTTAGGGAAGCCCTTTCTGCAGATCCTGATGCCTTCCAGCACACCGTTACAGCGTAGCTGGTGCATCACCAGAGGGTTCTCCATGGCCCCAGGAGTCTTGGTCTCATTGGGGATGATGCAGCGTACAAAGTGAGGGTGAGTGGACCTCAAGTTGGTCATCAGCTTGTGCAGGTTCTCCTGTGGAGGTGATCAAATGCAGTTTAGGTGATCATTGTGATGCATATGTGTATCTCAGTTATCAGTGCAAAATAAAGCATCAGTCATTGGTTTGCATATGAACAAACCATTCACACTTGCCCGCTTTCAAACCTGTGAATCCGCCCACTCCACCAAGTTTGAGTTGACTGATTTGTCTGACAGTGTGACATGAAATAGCAATCAGCCAATCTACGCCACGAGCGGGACTAACACCGTTGTCAAACATTGTAAAGTGGTGCACTGGAATCAGTAGGAGGTATTAACAACAATGGTGGGTGCTATAGACAAGATAGCGCTGCTATCGAAGCTCTTCTAAATTGACATGTCTCTTAATGTCGCTTGACATTGTTGTTTGTTTTTACTTCATTCCGCTGCACCCCTAAATAACAGGTATGTTGGCTACGCATCAGTGTGGACTTAAAATAATGTTAGATTCAGATGGACCTGTTGGTTTTGCAGTGATTGGTTAGGGAAAATAAACTTCCCCACCACACATAAATTGGTTGGAGTGGGCACAGTGTCAGACTGAAGATAGAAATCAAGTGTAATGAGTTGACAAGTCTGTCTGGTATCAGGCAATATTCACACATATTTATGTTTTTTTACTAACCCTGTGCAAGGCAGACACAGTTTGGAAGGATGAACCCTTCTTCTTGCTTCCTCCTTTGCCTTTTCCACTTTCAGCTAATAAACCAATGCACAACTCATTAGACTGCATTACCAGACACTGGAATAAATTATTCAATCTTGCAGTTCTCACTATGAAAAACTTGATAAAATATTGATATTCCCAACAAGATACATGCAAGACATTGAGTTTACTCCTACCTGAATCAGCTCCTGCATAATTTGCAAAGAGGAAAGCTAATAGCTTGAGAGTAGACTTCTGGTAGAGCCCAACAACAGTCTCATTCAGAGGATCCTTGTTCTTCACCAGCCAGTTGTTGATATTGTAATCAACAGTTCCAGCATAGTGCATCAGGGCAAAATGGGCCTCTGGTTTCCCTTTGACAATTCTGGGCTTCTGGAAATTGGCCGATTTCCCCAGATGGTTGTCATAAAGCTTAGCTTTAAAGGTGGAATCAGAGGCTTTAGGGAACATGCACTCCTCTTCAAGGATGGACATGATGCCCATGGGCTGAGGGGACAAAAATATCAGTGGTTTGAAAAAAAAATCACAATTTTTAATCAATCTTTATGTTGTCTTAACATGTAATAATCCATTCTCTTACCTTTTCAATCAGGTCAATACAGGCCTGCAAGTCCATCCCAAAATCTATGAAAAGTCCATTCAATGCCCTCTTTCTTGTACTCTTCCTGCTCCAGCACAAACATGTGGTGGTTGAAAAACTGTTGCAGTTTTTCATTTGTGAAGTTGATGCACAGCTGCTCAAAGGTGTTGAACTGTAATTACATTAATAGCAAGCAAAATGAACTCAGGCATAAAAAAAATGTAAACAAACATATTTACCAGTGTTTATAAGCTGTTTATTCCATTCAAAACTCACATCAAAGATCTCAAATCCAGCAATGTCCAGTACACCAATAAAGTACTGACGGGGCTGCTTGGTGTCCAGGGATTGGTTGATCCTCACCACCATCCACAGGAACATCTTCTCATACACTGATTTAGACAGTGCACCGATAGCATAGTACACCTAAAGAAAATCCAACCTTACAGTAAATAGACTTTATGGTGCATTTTGTGTTGCTTCCTTCATCTGTTAGACTTTAAGGGACACTTTGCAATTTAAGGGACACCTTTTTTCTTACCTGCTGGACATTTTGTCCCTTGGTGACCCACTCATTTCCTACTTTGACTCTTGGGTGACAGAGACCTTTGATAAGGTCAGCAGAGTTCAGGCCCATCAGATATGCAACTTTGTCAGCATCTGAGAAAATACACGTGTATGTTAAATGTCATGACAAAAACAATAAATCCTGATGTGTTTTATATTCAGTTTATCATGTTTCAGGGCTTTAGAGTGCTTCTGTCACCTTCAGTGCCATCAGCCTCAGCCTGCTCTTCACGCTGCTTGTTCTTAAACTTCATATTTCCATGATGCATGATGGCACCAGTCAGCTTGTAAATGCCGTTCTTCTCCTCTTGAGTGAAGCCCAGCACATCAAAGGCATCCTGGATGAAAAAAGGGACATTAGATTTGATGTGTCTTTAACTTTTCGCATTATGTTAGGTTATGCGGGAGAGTGACAGGAAAGATCTGGGGGATTAGTAATAAGTATAACAATTAATACTTTAAATATGACATCAGACATCTAATCCAGGCTATTTAAATCATTTTCTCATCTAGGGACGCAGTAATACTGGATTAAAAGCAGAGTTCGGAGAATCAAGTCACATACATGACTCAAGTTGTTTTGACTTTGATTTGACTTTGACTTTGGATTCATTACTTCAGACTTATATTTGAGACAGATGCTTTGAAAGGACTTGTTTTAGTTATATATTTGCATTTTTTTTAGATAACATGAAACATGATTTCTAGTGCTATGAGTGCAAACCTGGTAACCTACAAGGACATGGCAGACCAGCAGAGGCCAATGCACAAGACAGCTATCGTGGAGGGGCTAGTATAAAAATAATACAATTTGGATTAAGGTGTTTTTTGGGGGAAGTTTTTCCTTATACGCTGTGAGGGTCCAAGGACAGAGGGATTTTGTATGCTGTAAGCCCACTGAGGCAAATTGTGATTTATGATATTGGGCTTTATAAAAAAAAAATTGAATTCATTTGAATTATGTTTTCGATGACAGTATGCAAGGTCTGCAGTTAAAGAATCAGCAACACCATCACCAAAACATCAAACTTTATCCATCACTACCCGACCCACAAAGAAAGCTACGTGAATATGTCTCTTGAGCTAATTTTCTAGCTTATTAGCTGGTCAAATGTTAGCTAGCAAGTGAAAATAGAAATTAATTTTTTACAGCCACTGTCTAACTGAATGTGGAAACTGGGGTAGCTCATCTGAATTTCTTGTGACTTGACTTGTAATTGCTTGACCTGAGCAATGATTTGACTTGTCTTGCTTGACTTATAGCAAGGACTTGATTTGACTTGCTTACTTCTTACAGCAGTAACAAGTGACAAATGACATCAAGTATCATAATCCTGTCAAAACAGCTAGTTTCAGAATGAAGTGTAGGAAGCCAGAGCAATAGCAATTGATTCTCTGGCTTTTTTTTTACAGCCCTCATTAATAATCTTTTATTGTTTAGTTAACTCTTTTAGGCCTAGAAAAGCAAAATGTATAAATTAGACTGATACCACATATTAACAACTTTTACTTTACTTTTTCATTTGTGTGACCTTTCTATGAAAAGACATTATGGCACAGCACTACTTACATCAGTGGCCATCAGTTCTTCAGCATCATTGATTGAGGCTACTGTCGTCTCTCCTTGGGAGATGAAGGCGTAGTCATAAGGGTTGTTGGTGATAAGCAACATCTCTGAAAAGGAAAAAGGAAATGTTAAATTCTGTACGCAAGGGATGCAGCAACATTACAACTAGTAGTTGTTACAGGTCCAAGGGTTGATTGTCTTCATTTACCAAGCAGCTCAGGTTTCTTCTGAGACAGAATCTGATAGAAGATGTGGTAATCTCTCTCAGCCTTAAGCTGAAAGGTGACTCGGGACTTTTCCAGCAGATCTGCAAAGACATTTTTTATTATGTAAGTAGAGGGGCAATCACTGTAAACATATTAAGGGACAAGATGTAAGTTTGGAGAGAAGACTGCTTACATGTCTCAATATCAGCCGAGGCCAGCTTTCCACTAGCTGCAAAGTGAATTCGGATGAATTTGCCCTAAAATGTATGACAAAAACGGTTAAAATAGAAAAGGCGCAAAGGGGTATTTCATTATGGACAGAAACTTACAAATCTGGAGGAGTTGTCATTCCTGATGGTCTTGGCATTACCAAAGGCCTCTAAAGCTGGGTTAGCCTGAATGATTTGGTCCTCCAGAGTACCCTAAAGGAACAAGAGTGCAACATTTGTTCAAATAGGTCAATATTAACCAAAAAGATGCAGTTAAAGGATCTATTTTATGTCAAATCAAAAATATAACCTTTTTGTCAGAGCCTGCGTCTTTCTTCCCGCCTCCAGCTGCAATGCTGGCAAAATACTGGATGACTCTCTTAGTATTAACAGTTTTCCCAGCACCAGATTCTCCACTGAAGAAACAAATTGAATTGTTTTGATAAACAGACAACACAGGATTTTAATTACTCAACAAAAAATGCAGAAGAGTTACAATTAGTAAAGAAGTAAACCATTTTAATATTCAATGTTTTGTACTGGCCTATTTCAGCTAGTACAACAGTGGCAAATTATTACAGTAGTGACAGCATCAATGACTTCTAACTGAAATGCATCACATTAAAACTATCTAAAGGATTGAATAATAAGCTTTGTTAAGTTACTACGTTTCTTGCTATTGAATGTTCTGTTGATATTCAGGTCCTGTTGTCTATTGTGGCATTAACATACAGAACTATTCACTGATAACATATGCTTAGAATAATAACATATCATACTGGAATTAACTGTAGCATATAAGCGAAAAACTGACAAACCAACAATGATATTTCATAAAAAGCTGCTGAATGCCACCATAGACTGTATAAAAGAAGTGGATGTAGCCTCCGCTGGGTCTGAAAAGTGAAGCCAGTGCAGAAGTGCCCTAAACCTGCGTTCTTTCTAATGGTCAGCAGGGAGCAACTCCACTGGTTGCAAAAAGTAGTGTTGTCCAAATGAAGCTTCATGAACCACCAGTTGTATTTGCTGAACCCACTAGATGGCGCTCTTGGTGTAATGAAAAAGGCTCAAGGGATGGCAATGCAGTTTGGTTTTAGCTTGCAATGGCCAAATAAAGCTTCATGAACCATTTTCTTTATTTTTGGGGTCCACTCTGGCACTCTTTGTTCAACAAAAGGGTTGAAACCAAACTGCATTGCCATCCCCTTGAGCCTTTTTCATTACACCAAGAGCGCCATCTAGTGGGTTCAGCAAATACAACTGGTGGTTCATGAAGCTTCATTTGGACATCACTAGCAAAAAGATGTCTGATTGTATAGAATTCTGTTAGAAAATGATGCTACTTATCAAGTTAAACATTTATATATTGAGTTTATAGGCTCAGCCACTAGTTTCAAGGTACTTCAAATAACCATGATGTTTTCTTTGTAAACTATGGTCCGATTTAGAGTCAAATCAGGATAGAGACATAGTAATCTCTGTAAGTAAACAGATATTTGAGTGAATATGCAGAATCTGTATGCAATGGTACAAGATTTTGGTATAGAAACATTTCTGTTTGTAATCCAAGTAGTATTGACCAATCACATTTAAGCATTCACATGCAGATATCTGTTTATGTAGAACAGCCAAGATGAGCAGTTCACAAAAGAGAAAGTCTTGGCCTGGATATCCACTTGCTACACCGGATCTCCCCAAATATTGGCCATCGCTCGCAGAGGCTTATTGGCATTAGACAATGACCAATGGGTTCCAGGATTGGAGGCATAGCAAGGCGTATCTTCCTAAATTCTACCCTCTCTTCCAAATATGGTCACTTCAAGCTCCAAAAGATCAAGATGGCAACAGCCAAAATACCAAACCCGAGACTACAAAATGGAAGTCCACAGACCAATGGGTAACGTCATGGTGACTATGTCCACTTCTTTTACACAGTCTATGCCACTTACTAAAATTCTCATAGCATTATATAATTCTTAACTGCACTATAATAAAGTCATGAAAACATAACTTACGTGATGAGAATTGACTGATTTTCTCTGTCTGGAAAAGAGAAGACAGGATCACTTTAGGATTCGAGGATATCTTAGTGTTTTTACATCGTACCTCTCTTTGAATTTAAGATAACTGAGGCTGAATTACCAGTCAGCATGTACTGGTAGGCATTGTCAGAGATGGAAAAGATATGAGGAGGAGCTTCAGTCCTCTTCTTTCCTCTGTAGGCAACAACCACCTCTTGGTTGTAGACTGGCAGCCACTTGTAGGGGTTGACAGTCACACAGAAGAGCCCAGAGTAGGTCTGTGAAAATGAGTAGGAGGATACAAACAGTTTCTAAGATACGATGATATTAGCCATTGATATATGAATGAAGTATGTTGTACTACAGCTGAGGGATATATTTGCCTCATAATATTTTGCAAAGCTTTAAACTCACATAGATCATCCATGCTGCGTAACGCTCTTTGAGGTTAAACAGCACAGCGGGCTCATGGAGGAATGTGAACATCGCCATGTCTTCAATTTTATCAAACTTTGGCGGGTTCTGAGGGTGAATATCACACTCCTTCACAGTGACAGTCTGAAAATGGAGATATTTAGTATTAGTACACTGCTATTAATCCTGCAGAATTTCAAATACTTTTTAGATTACAAGAGCTGTTTGTATAAATACAGTGTAGGAGGGAACATCATGCCTTTGTGCATCAGAGTCTCTGATTTCTACTGTTTCTCTGCTATGTATGACTGAAGGACAAATTGGCCTCAATCATCTCTTGCATTGCTGTGTCTTTGTTAGGAAACCAGTTGCATCCAGGGCAGCTGTGCCTGCTAGATTACTGACCTTTCCCTTTTCAGTCTCAGCAGTGACTTTGTCCCCCTCACGGCTGATGATGGAAGCCTTCACATACTCCTCTTCAGGATCAGGGACGAAGCACTCCTTCTTCATGTCGAAGGGACGGGTCTGGGCCTCGAGACGCTCCCTGTCTGACTTTCTCAGGTATGGGGCTGCTGCGCCAAACTCTTTCATGGCAGCGTCACCCATTTTTCACCTTGTCTAGAGGAGAAAGATTCTTAATTGAAATTCATCTGACATGTATTTATCTAAAGGAAACAAAAGAATGCGTATGCCAATATAATCTATAATGTATATATATATATGTATAATAGTATTTTTTATTTGTTAATTTGTAACATATTTGTGTTATATTTTATTAATTTTCCCACATCATAAAATTCAGTTTTTAAATAATCCAAACATATTTTAATTTTTCAGATGCTCTTACCTTACCAATCCCTACCGAGGAGACTGAGGTGTAATGGTCCTGAGAAAATAAACAATGGAAACTGATGACTGCAGTTCACACCAACACAGGTAATGCTTTAGTGTCAAAGTGTGGTGATTTGTAAGCCATTGTCTCTGCACCTTACCTTGAGATAGAATGGTGACCTCTTGGGGGTTTCACCAAGAGTTCTCTTTATAAACAAAGCCTCTCTGCCAAATATGGAGGAGCGTTCAGGGTCCAGGAATGTTATTGTGTCTGCGTTGGGTTGGGGGTGCGTTATGGGAGGGGGTTAATGAGTGGTGGAGAGCAATATAGAAATCAGCGGGTCAGAGTCTTATCAGTGATGGGGTCTGCTGACAAGGCCATATTAGGAGCTCCATGCACTGCAGTGATTAATCATAGGTATCTTCAAGCAGCCAGGGGACCACAACTCAGTCTATAAATAGACATGGGGAGGAATTCCTTTCTCATCATCCCTTAAGTGTGCTTCTGTTACAGGAACAATACATGCTGAACTGAGCAGAAGCATCCTCATTTAAGACAGACTGATGCTGACTAAAACAGTTTAAATGTATTTAAATGCTGTATGATTTAAATTGATCTGGTTATATTTAAGAAGATGGTGATATGCTGAACTTCAGGGTGTCAAACTCTTTCTAGTTTTATTTTTTCTTAAAGTATTTAATAATGAAAGAGGCCAAAATGACTAATATAAAGTTTTTAAGTTTTTAATAAATGTGCATTTGCTGATGAAAATGTGTGTGAGAGCTGGCCACTGTAAGCTGCTGCGGCTGCTGCTCCCGCAGCACATTTTAAAATCTTCTAGTACAAGCTAAAGGTGAAATTGTATCAGATGCCACAGACTTGCTCAGCATCTCCATCTGTACAACTTTGCTGAATTTGGTTACCATGCATTATTACATTAAAGAGATACAAAGTACAAAGTTGGCGTTTTATTAATGGTCACCAGGTGGGGCTGCGTAATTATGCAATGCACATGCTGATAGTGAACAAATTTAAATTGTATTTAAGTCAACAGACTTGTAGAAATATTATGTTTTGATGTTACCATAGTGCCCCCAGTGGGTAGAATTATATGAGATGTTACACATTTGTGCAATGTGGCTGTATGTTCAGCATTTCTACGTTTGGCAACCAATTACAGACAAACGGTAAGTGATACTCAAAAACAAACTCATGAGTTTTGATAGGGATCATCTATATGTGACACAATTTGGAAAGACCATCCTGATGACGTGAGCTCAACATTCTGTTTTACTGTCTGTATGAGTCTGGATTCCGCCCCATACCCTTTCAGTGGGCGCGAGTGCTTGCCTTGACAGACAAACTCTTTTTGCCAATGAGCACAACAAAACATAGAGGAAAGTCTTCATCATCAACGGAGCTAGATGATAAATCAAGCTTTTGCCAAATCTAGTCAGAGGAATGGCGGAAACATCTTTTCCTCCAAGAATTTCCATTGTTTTTGTTATACTGATGTTACTGACTCTATTTCTGCAATAACTTCACTTAGGTTAGAATAACCGCTTGCTGCTTTGGGATCCACCATTACTGCTCTGCAAGCTGCGGCCTGTATTTGAAGTCCTCAACTACAACGCAGTCCCTGATTATGTTGTTAACTACAGTGTGGATCCGTTATTGGCCCTGATTTGATTTTAATTTCTGGAAAGTGTTTGGGGTGGCAGGGAGTCCAGACTGTTACAGAGTGAAACATAATGTTGAGCTCACATCATTAGGATAGTCTTACCAGGCTATATTTGATATGTATCAAGTATGGTGAAGATTAGATGAAGTATGTGCCAAAAGAAACACAAAATGTGTTTGTCAAAAAATCCAACATGGTGGACAAATTCAATGTATGTTTTATATAACATTGTTTTTCTGCACCTCACATTTAATGAGTAACTTGCCAAAAGATAAAACACATAAAAACTCACCACTATGAGTGGTAAACAACATTGCTCCTGTAGACTTTCCATTATAGATTCTCATACTTTAAAAAATATGTTAAGAAATCACTGCAACATCTTACAATAAAGAAAAGTCACACCATACATCTCCTGATCAAGAGATGTATGGTATGACTTGTGAGAACAGTTGCCAGCTCTCACACAAATGATTAAATAAAAGTTAAAGCATGTAGAGGACAAAAACAAATTCATCATAAAAAAATGAAAATGCTTATTGCTGAAATCCAGAGTGAAAATTGCTGAAGTTATATATTATGCTTTGTATTGTTTTGTTTCCTTTTGTTTCTTTGTTCTTTTTTTGCAGAAATATTTTAGAAGTCATCACATTACATTCTAATTTTATATAATTTTGTTTTTACAAAAGATAAAATAAGTTGGAGATTAAGAAGGAAATAAGTAAACATTATCTTTGTGTCTTGGACCAGCAGCAAAAATCAAAAGGGTGGTTCACATTCTTTGCATGCTTTACAATAACACAGAGCATTCTATAAATGTAAACTACTGGTAATGTTGGCTAAACACAAAGGAAGATGCAGAAAATATCTGGGGAGATATTCAAGAGAAGTATGTTGTGTATGGGTCTCAATTACCCAGAGGGCTTAAGTGGAGTCGCTGTGAGGCATTGGTAACATATTGTGTTTAGTTATCATAGAATGGACTTTGCGGTACCAAATGGGCTGGTCTAAATAAAGAACATTAGTCCATGAGATTAACCAGGCGACAAGTGCGAAGCAACACAGACGGACGTCTGCCACAGGTGACATGCTTGAGATTCACTGAAAGGCAGTAATGATGACACACAATAGAGGACTACGTCAGCGTGATATGCTCCAATACAATGCCAAGGTCACTGTAGAAGCCTTCTCCCATTATCAGTCAGCAGCTCACAAAAGCTGGCCCCTCAGTTACAATCCCGTTGACACGGCATTGTGTCTTTGAGGACAAAGATAACTGTGTGAAATTCCTGTTAAGCACACAGCACTGATTGAGGAGAACAGCCACAAAGGCTTTCAGGATCCTGCTCTTGCCTGCAACTAGGATCAGTTGTAGCGGATGAGGGCCTCACACTGCATAAATATACTGTGATTGACAGGTAAAGCCCACTGCCCATCAACTTTTAATGTGCCATTTAAATGCCACTCCAATGTGGAGTCTAAGCTGAGCTGCATCAGTTTTATAACAGGTTTTAATTCCACTCATCAGTCTGGTATCTGTAAAATCTTCTCTGTTAAAAATGTGTTTGTCCAAAAATAGAAACTGCTCACCCTGTGGTGCTATTCGTCAACTTTGAAATGTACATGTTTTTGACCTGATCCACTATTTAACAACATCTAATAATTTCTAACTAATGGAAGTTATACAACATACATTGTAAGTATGTATAGCAACCATGCACAGCCAGTCACTAGCACCAGTAATCACAGCCTCTTCAGAGGTTAAGAGATAAAAGGAGGGTCAACAGCTGGTGACAAGTGCTGAGATTATTTCCATTCTGATAGTTTCCCAGCCCTGTTACTGACAGCTGGCGTCAGGGTGGCAAATGGAAGTGAGAGATTCCAGGCCCCTGCTAAAGACCAAGTGAAGATCATACTGACCTTATGGGTCAAACTTCTATTCATTAAAGGAAACATGATTCAGATGCTTTGGTTATGTCACAACAAATAAACATTGTCATCACATGTATTTAATTAAATAGAAACAGGGGAAGGATAATCAGATGGAGCTCTGAGCCACATGTTTCTGGGCTTTAGTCCCAGAGGACATCTCGACAGTAGACACCACATTGTATCAGCCACATAGAGTCTGTAAGGTATTTTTATTTTTATTTTTATTTCAAACTCAATTTTACCAAAAATCTTGCTTCTAATTTTACCAGTGCCTTTGTAACAATTTTATTACTATGTTCTAATCATTGTTTTAGTCACTATGTTAATGATGCTGTGTCTTAGTTTTTATGGACATCAAATCTCATCAGTGCAACTGAAGGTTTAAAGTAAGTTTATATGGTTTTGTTCATCATTACAACTGAATAATTCTGTACATAGTCTTTATAGGTAGAGATTCTGTTAGATCCCATTTCAATATTTAGTTGTACATTTTTCCTAACTGAACCTTTTCTTCTCATTGTTGGTGCCAAAAGGTCATTGCTGTGGTTCTTCTGCAACAAATATGACCTTGAGGGGTTACATTATTCTACCTGGGTTTTCTGCTGATGAGGTTTGAGTTTCTTTTGTTCAACCATCCTAATTAATCTTGTTCATGGTAAATAATAATCTCTCTAAACAACCACTAGTTTGTGCTGCTGCCACTGGAGAAGCAAGTGGCTCTCCGTGTAGTGGAGGAATATCCACCAGAGAGATCTTGGTCAAATCTGTGTGAGTAAAATATTTTATGAACTGGCTTTAAACTAAATCACCATTGTGTTAGACCAGTCAGTGGTAGCGGCAAACAGTTTTTGTATAAGGACGATACGACAGTGTCAAAGTTGACTGCTTTTAACTCTTGAGATAAGACCATAAGCATCATATACCATGTTAAGATGGTCTAATTATAGGGGCAGTGAATGGCTCCATCGTTGGTCACTCCTCATTCATTCAAGCATGTGCTGAGATATCCTGTTAATCATGCTGATAATCCTCAACACATACTCTGCTGTATGTGTTGCACCTCTTTAAGCAACGGTGTGAATGTGCTTTCATTAGCTAATAGATACCTGCTTGTCCGCATAGGGAGTTGAGGACATGACATGTAATAATAGAAGAGGCAGGACTCCCTGAATTTCACACAGTGGGAGTCTGGGGCCTCCCTCTCCTCCCCTCTCCTGCCTCAAATCATTATTTAGTCTTTAGCAGCAGTAACAATTACTTAGAGCTGACATCAGCACCAATGCAAAGCTCTAGACAGGCAGGTAAGGATCACATTCTTAGTTCAAGGTATAAAACAAAATTGATAATTATAATTTATGGTAATTTGTTGTTTTCTCTTGATTTATTTTAGTATATGAACTAGATATCTAATTACTGATTTTTCAGAATCCTCCCTAGCCCTTTGGAGGAGCAGGCAGGATTGGACAGGTATTTGCTGAGCAGCTGCAAGTGATTATGCATGGTATTATGGTAGGCCTGAGTATGAGCGTCGGTTTATCGTTGACCTTGAGGCCCAGGCTCTTGGGCTTTCTTTAACTCTATTTTAAGAAAAAGGGCTTTGTTTTATCTCGCTCTATTTTAGCAGTCACTTCTTCATAACTTCCTACTTTTTAGGCCCTGTGCCACCACACTGTATTGGTCCACACTTTTCCTGCCTAGGCCTACCTCTGAAAGATAATGACAATTACAGTCCTGTTTAGTTTCCAATAATTTCTGGTGAGGATTAAATTGGTAACCTAAGTTTTATTACTATATATGTGTGTGTAAAAATGGGGTTAAATACATAAATCTACACACAGATGCACATATACACTGAACATTAAGACCACTGACAGATGAAGTGAATAACATTGATCATCTTGTTACAATGCAATGTTCTGCTGGAAACCTTGGATCCTGGCTTTGACATGGATGCCACCTGGCGTGCTTACAATGTTACAGACCAAGTACACCTAAAATACCATACCCATACCCCGATGGCTGTATGGATGTTGTAACGAAATGATCAGTGTTATTCACTTCACCTGATGGCTGATTTTTCTGTACAATGTTCCATGAATCCACCCATTCTTTTAAAATACAGGAATACAATGTTGTGCAGTAACTTGATAAGATTTTATTAAGCACTACAGGTTATGAATAGTGATGGTTTAGGAGATCTATATAATGGAGCATTAGGGCCACTGAAAAAAAAAAAATCTGAGATTCTTAGCATTTACTTATAATATTATAAGAAAAAAGTTGCAATTTCTGAGGAAAAAGTCATAATATTTTAAGAATAAGTCAGAATAGGTTGCGTCGAGTCATATCTACAAGATTTAGCACTTCCTCTGCTTTCCTCCTCGCTTGCTTTTTTAGAGCTTAACTAACATTTGTGTGGAGTGTTTCCAAACAATTTTTTTTTCCATTGAAGAGCAGCGCACAGCTGCTTATCTAAATTTTGTCTCGTCCACTGAGAGTATTAATGTAATGCACAGAAGACTATAGGACAGGTAGACTCTGGCTGCATTTCACATCATTGACCATTAATCACATTCTATGGCCATGACTTAGCTCTTGTCTCAGCTGTACGTCCCTGCTGTACACCAGCTGCTACTTCATACATCATGTAACTGCTTTCATTTTCTCTGAAAATGAAAAAGGTTGTTCTTACCAGTGAAACCTGTGCCTCATTTGACACAATTAAGATAGACCTCTATCATCTCTTTACTGTGAAAGGGTATTAAAATCTTGAGTTGTTGCATGTAAAATTACAAATTTATTCTTATAACTTTTTTTTTTTTGAAATATTATGACCCTATTCTAATTAAATTATGACTTTATCATTGCAACATTATGTTTTTTTTCCTCAAATTATCACAACTTTATTCTTGAAATTTCAGATTTTTTTTCTTCCTTAATGTGGGCATAACATTCCATTGTACATCTACGGTACACAGCAGACAAAGGGATTTCTGCAGGCTCCAAAGCTTCACTCCTCATCAAACCCTTTCTGTTACAGCCGGGGAATTGAGAAAGAAAGAAAAAGAGAAACAGCTGTTAGTGTCTTCATATTAGTATTGCTTGAATGCCACAATGCTATGTATTCATTAACAGACTCATTTAAACTGAAGCACTGCAATTTACTTAACACATATATCTGTACCAATACTTGAAGAGCTGAGCAACATGTTAAATGCAGCCAACAGAGGGCAGCATGTGTCAGGGTCAGATGCTGAGCACCTGCTAGAAAGTGCATGCTTCAAACCTTGGAGCCAGCATCACGGCTCTTGGCACGCAGTTTGTTGACCTGCGACTCAGCAATGTCAGCTCTCTCTTCAGCCTCGTCCAACTCGTGCTGCATCTTGCGGAATTTGCCGAGATGAACATTAGCCTGTTCCTCCTGTTTAGGGTAAATAAAAGAAATATAGTTACACACTGACAGGGGAAGAAGCCAAATGAGGACCTTCCTTCACACATTTCCACACTTACAGCCTCCTCAGTAGATCTCTTGTAGGCTTTCACTTTTAGCTGCAGCTTATCTACCAGATCTTGGAGTCGGGCAATATTCTTGCGGTCCTCCTCAGTCTGTGGAGATAAGACACAAGGTTGAGGTCATTTCTTTTAAAAGAACTTTGAGCACATATGCAGGTTGATAAAGCTTGCTATTTGCTTCAAACCTGATAAGTAAGCTCCTTGATACGGCGTTCATATTTACGGATGCCCTTCACAGCTTCACTGCTTTTCTTCTGCTCCATTTCAACCTCATTTTCCAGTTCCTTCACCTGGTCAGGGACAATATTTTAGATTACTCTCTGAATATCAACATCACTGCTGACCAAAAATTTCCCAAATCATATATGTTAAAGAAAGACTCACCCTGGCCTCAAGCTTTTGCAACTGCTTCCTTCCTCCCTTCATGGCGATCTGTTCAGCTTCATCCAGACGGTGCTGCAGGTCTTTAATGGTTTGCTCCATGTTCTTCTTCATACGCTCCAGGTGAGCGCTGGTGTCCTGCTCTTTCTTCAGCTCCTCTGCCATCATGGCTGCATCAGTAATGGCCTTCTTAGCCTTCTCTTCAGCATTTCTGCACTCCTGTATTGCATCTTCTACTTCAGTCTGAAGCTGGGAAGTATCAGCCTCCAGCTTCTTCTTTTGATTTATCAGGCTGGTGTTCTGTGATTATACACGTGAGGAAATTTTATTATACAGTGTACTATAAAGCAACATTTTAAAAATAAAACATATTCTGAATCTAGCATGTACCATACCTGTGAGTGCAGTAGCTGCACCCTTTCAGTAACGTCCAGCAACTCTTGCTCAGCAAGTTTGCGACTTCTCTCGGTTTGCTCCAGGGCAGCCCTGAGCTCTTCCAGTTCGGCCTGAAGCAGGTTATTGCGTCTCTCAACAATGGCGATGTTCTCTTTAAGATCATCATTGGTCCGAAGAGAGTCATCAAGCTGGAGCTGAGCATCCTGGAAAATGTTCAAAGGCTCCGGTTACAAAGATGCCATAGTAATTATGCTAATTACAATGAAAGGTGTGTCCTCTTTTTTTTTACCTTCAGATGTGCATGAACAGCCTTAAGTTGTTTCTGAGCCTCAGCTGCCTGCCTGTTGGCCTGGCTCAGCTGAATCTCCATCTCATTGAGGTCTCCCTCCATCTTCTTCTTCAAACGGAGGGCCTCATTCCTGCTGCGAGTCTCGGCCTCAAGAGAGCTCTGCAGGTTGTCAATCATCCTCTGCAGGTTCCTCTTGCTCTGCTCCATCTCCTCATCTTTCTCTGATAGTTTACGCTCCATATCTGCCTTAATCTGGTTAAACTCAAGCTGAGCTCTGAGAATCTTGCCCTCCTCATGCTCAAGAGAAGCCTAAGATAGACATCAGGATTTTTTTTAAGCAGTAGAAAACTATTTCTAACTATTCTCCAAATTATGGCTTCATTTTGAAACTATATATGCAAGTACGTGAGACACTGAGGATTTGAGGTTTTGGTCTTACCTCGGCTTCCTCAAGGGCAGACTGAATCTCGCTCTTTTCCTGCTCCAGCTGTTTACGGACTTTCTCCAACTCATGAATGGTTTTTCCTCCCTCACCAAGTTGCTCAGTGAGGTCAGATATCTCCTCTGTGAATCAGAAGTAGTTAATTAAATTGGCTTTTTAGGCACTTGCAATGTCCATGTATTGCCTGACAAAGTCAGTTATATGTTACCCTGAAGATTTTTGTTCTCTCTCTTCAGGGTCTCCAGGTGATCAAGAGATTCTTCATAGGAGTTCTTCAGTTTGAAGAGCTCAGTGCTCAGAGACCTGGCTTCTTTCTGAGAGCTCTCCAGCTCACACTGACACTCCTCATATTTTTGTTTCCACTCAGACAGGACCTAGGCATTAAGATACAAGTTGTACGATTTCAAGTTAAACTCATCACATTGAGCTCAGTACCGTACTGTAACAATACTCGTACTGTACTGTAACAATACTTTGAAACCCCAGGTTTCTGATGATTAGAAAATGCTGATATACCTTGTCAAAGTTTCTTTGTTTCTTGTCCAGAGCAGCAGCAGCAGCATTAGACCTCTCCACATCAATCATAAGATCTTCAATCTCATTCTGCAGCCTGTGTTTGGTCTTCTCCAGAGAGGAACATTTAGCATTCCCTGCTTCAACAGCCTCTTCAGCCTCCTGCAGACGCTGAGCCAGCTTCTTTCTAAAAAAACAAGGTATTGTTCACTGATGCTTAAATGGTCTTTTTATATTGGGGCAGTTTTGCGCCCCCCACATGTGGATGACAGAATAGCTCGCAAATGACTGTTAACAGACACAGTTTTAAACACGTGGTTAACGTTGTGAAACAGTTGCAGTTGCACCAAAACTACTTGGTTAGGTTAAGAGAAAAGATAATGGTTTGGCTGAGGTAAGTGCGCTTGTTTCTAACATAATGTGACAAATCGCACATGACATAAATTACATATGCATGAGTCCTAGTTTCTCCAGATCTCTACGATGGAGTCGACAATTGCATATTACCATGACCCATCGAGTCACAATGACCACATTTATGGGAAACATGCCAGGTTGAAAAAGAAAACATAATTTTCAGTGTTCCTCTTTTAAAGTCTGTCTTACATAATATTAAGGTTGATGTTCTTGCATGTACTGGACTTACTTGGCCTCCTCTAGTTCCTCGGTCCTCTGGATGGCATCAGTTTCGTACTTAGTTCTCCACTGAGCCACCTCAGAGTTGGCCTTGGACATGCCACGCTGCAACTCAGCCTTGGCCTCCTGCTCCTCCTCATATTGCTCCCTGAGCAGGTCGCAGTCATGACGAGCAGACTGCACTGCATGGGCTAAAGCATTCTTGGCCTGGATGAATATTGATAATGCAGGTATTTCTCTTTGACATGCAACTATATTTGCAACTTAAAGATAATTTAACTAAGCTTCCCCATTTTCATACCTTTACTTCCTCCTCTAGTTGTCTTTTTAGATCTTCAAGTTGTTGAGTATAGGAGTTCTTTCCTCTGGTCAGCTGAGAAATCAGAGACTCTTTTTCCTCTAGCTGTCTTGAAAGTTCATCTAGATGGGCAACAGTTAGTTTTTAGAGTTGCAGTGTTCCACATTAAACAATTTTATTATTCAAGTGAAAAGGGTAATGCTGACCATTCTCAGCTTGAAGCTTGGCTCTCTGGGTGGTGAAGTCATGAAGGGATCTCTGATTTTCATCACACCTGTTCCTGTATTCATTCATTTGATCTTCCAAAGTTCTGCAGGTCTTCTCCAAGATAGTCTTCAAAAGAAATACACCATTGTTCACAAGCACTGTTAAATATTTCACAGCATTAGATATTTCTTTACATTTATTCACTGCTTTGCACTCCTACTTCCATCTTGGAGGGACAGCAGATTTTATATTAAATTTAGCTCATCTCACCTAATAGCGCTAGCCTAATAACAACATCGAACTAACGTTGAAGGTGTTCATGTTCACTGTTTACTGATGTTGCATCCCCTCTAGGTATTGAATTGTTATAAAACAACCAGAAATTTACCTCAAGCATCTTTATGTACACATACCTTAGACTTTACTATTTGTTCCATACTGGAAACCACATCATCCAGCTCCAATCTGAGCTCACTCTTCTCCTTCTCCAGTTTCTGCTTGACTCTCTGCAGGTTGTCGATCTGCTCTCCCAGATCAGCAACACTATCAGCTTGTTTCTTCCTGAGAGTGGCAGCAGTGGCTTCATGCTGCAGAGTGGCCTCTTCAAGGTCTCTGCGGAGTTTCTGGAACTCAGCCTCCCTCTTCTTGTTCATCTCAATCTGGGCAGATGTTGCTCCACCAGCCTCCTCCAGCCTCTCACTGATCTCCTCCAGCTCTCTGGCCAAGTCTGCTCTCTGCTTCTCCACCTTGGCTCGGGCAGCTCGTTCTGCCTCAAGCTCTTCCTCCAGCTCCTCTACACGAGCCTAGTGCCAAAAATTTTTTTTTTTAAATATAGCAATACTTTGAGAATATTTCAACATCTAATTAAGACCTTCTAGTACACATTTGTACCTGTAGCTCTTTAAGCTTCTTCTGGAGTTGAATGATAATGGATTGCTCATCTTCAAGTTTGCCATTTAGTTGACTGATCTCAAAGTCTTTCCTGCAGAATTTTGTTAAACAGTATTAGCTAATTAAAGCTGTGTTCACAATATTACATGACCATACTGAATGAACAGTGTCACGATGAATTTGTACTTTTTCAGACGTTCTTCCAGCTGTTGCTTGTCATTTTCTAAATCCATTACAGTCTCCAGGGTCAACTTTAAGTCTCCCTCCAGCTTTCTCTTAGCTCTCTCAAGGTCCATTCGAATCTTCTTTTCTTGCTCAAGAGAACCTTCAAGCTTAACACAAATACATTTGAACATTTGTGTATTGTTTAATTATTAATACTTTTCAATATCATCCAAACAGTACAGTTTTGATATGGGTTCTTACATCGTCCACTTGCTGCTCCAGCTTAACCTTGGCTTTAGTCAGAGTGTTGACTTTGTCTTCTTCACTCTGCAGATCATCCAGTGTTTGCTGATGAGCTTCCTGTAAGGCTTTCTTTTCTTTGGTCAGTTTAGCAATGATTTCATCCTGAGCAGCCATCTCTTCAACCAGATTTTTCACCTGTCAACCAAGACAAGATGATTTACTGAGTGCCTGATTAAGTTCCTGATCTGAAACAAATAGTTAAGTTAGATGTCATACCTTGTTCTCAGTGGCATGCTTCTCTTTCTCCACTTTAGCCAGAGTTAACTCTAAGTCATCAATGTCTTTCTTCAACTCAGAGCACTCATCCTCTAGCTTCCTCTTCTTAGCTGTCAGTTCAGAGTTCATCTCCTCCTCATCCTCCAGTCTCTCAGTAAGCTCTTTGGCTTTTGCCTCCAGTTGAATTTTGTTTTTGATCAGCCCCTCGCATCTTTCCTCAGCATCACAGAGATTATCTTGCTCCTGCCAAACATTTGATGCCGTTAACTCATAGTTTAAAGACATGTCCAGAGGAAAATGTCAGTACAGCAGTACAGTAGCATTCTCACCGCTTGAACTTGAAGCTGCAGGTCGTTCTTCTCTTGAAGAAGAGAGACCATCTTCTCCTCTAGTTCCTTCCTACGAGCTTCAGATTTTGCGTAAGCCTCTTTCAGCTTCAGGAATTCTTCCTTCATGGTGGCCATCTCCTTTTCTGCCTCAGCAGATCTCAACAGAGGTTTGATCTTGAAGAACAGCTTCATCCAGGGCCAATTCTTGACCCCCATGAAGGACCGGACATTCCACTGGATCACTAATAATGCTTCTCTAAATTATTTTTTAAATAAAATGGAAGGTTTTAGTTAACTGTACAAATCACAAACCAATAATCTTTGAATCTTTAGCAACAGTATCAGCTGGGCATAAAACATACCTGCGTTCCACCATCTTTTGATACTCAATACGAGACAAAAGACCACGGGACCTGGCTTGAATAGCAGTGATGATTTTGGAGAGACGCTCGTCTCTCATCTCCTCAAGCAGACCAAGCAAACCAGCCTTAAAGAACACCTGACAACACCAATGGGTATTTAACTTTTTTGCCATCTTCTTCATCTCCCACCCGAATGTTTCCCTTTAACGATATCAGAACTATCAGAATATCAACTTCAGATGATACCTTGGTATGTCCAAACTTGTACTGATTATGATCGATGTCCAGCGACCCAAGAAGTTTCTCAGCTCCCTTCCTGCTGTCGATGAACTGACCCTCAGGGATGGCAGCAGGATTCAAGATGCGATATCTGAAAAGGAAAAAACAAAATATGTTGGAGAGCAATATTGAACTTCTGTTTTGAAGCATAAAGTATCTTATTTAAATTAGATAATACCTCTGTTTGAAATCTCCATAGAGAATCCTGTTGGGGAAGCCCTTTCTGCAGATCCTGATGCCTTCCAGCACACCGTTACAGCGCAGCTGGTGCATCACCAGAGGGTTCTCCATGGCCCCAGGAGTCTTGGTCTCATTGGGGATGATGCAGCGTACAAAGTGAGGGTGAGTGGACCTCAAGTTGGTCATCAGCTTGTTCAGGTTCTCCTATTAATATGATGAGGCATACATTTATAATTGTTGGCTGTTGAAGTATTCGGCATTATATAAAATGCCATACAAACAATCATACACAATACCCTATGAAGAGCAGACACAGTCTGAAATGATGATCCCTTCTTCTTCTTCTCTTTTTTCCCTTCAATATGCTCAGCCATAACTGTTCAGAAAAACAATCTGAAAGTGTAACCTCATAGCTAGACAGAAAAACATTGTTATTTCCAAACAAGATATTCATCGCAGGGTACCTGAATCAGCTCCTGCATAATTTGCAAAGAGGGTAGCTAACAGCTTGAGAGTAGACTTCTGGTACAGCCCAACAACAGTCTCATTCAGAGGATCCTTGTTCTTCACCAGCCAGTTGTTGATATTGTAATCAACAGTTCCAGCATAGTGCATCAGGGCAAAATGGGCCTCTGGTTTCCCTTTGACAATTCTGGGCTTCTGGAAATTGGCCGATTTCCCCAGATGGTTGTCATAGAGCTTAGCTTTAAAGGTGGTATCAGAGGCTTTGGGGAACATGCACTCCTCTTCAAGGATGGACATGATACCCATGGGCTGAGGGGACAAAAATATGAATGATGGAAAACAATCACAATATTTTCAGTCAGTCTTAATGTTTGTCTGAACATGTAATAGTCCAGTATCTCACCTTTTCAATCAGGTCAATGCAGGCCTGCAAGTCCATCCCAAAATCTATGAAAGTCCATTCAATGCCCTCTTTCTTATACTCTTCCTGCTCCAGCACAAACATGTGGTGGTTGAAAAACTGTTGCAGTTTTTCATTGGTGAAGTTGATGCACAGCTGCTCAAAGGTGTTGAACTGCAAATAGAAAAAAAAGTAGGATTATCCATCCATTTTCAGTTAAAAGGGGGCTAGTATGCTGTGTGCTTACAGGAAAACTTACATCAAAGATCTCAAATCCAGCAATGTCCAGTACACCAATGAAGTACTGGCGAGGCTGCCTGGTCTCCAGTGACTGGTTGATTCTCATCACCATCCACAGAAACATCCTTTCATATACAGCCTTGGACAGAGCTCCAACGGCATAGGTCACCTGGGGTACAGGCAGTTTATATAATACCAAGCAGATTTTTGTTTGTTTGTTTTGGTGTGTTTTTTTTTAAGCAACCTTTCAGCCTTTGTAGCAGTAGCCATATAGTGAACATAATGTGTGCCTGTATTGGGTAAAGAACCTTTGTCTATAAGGAGGAGTTACATTGACTTTTTTGGCTTCTTACTTGAGCGACATTTTGTCCTTTGGTGACCCACTCATTTCCCACTTTGACTCTTGGGTGCAAGAGACCTTTGATGAGGTCAGCAGAGTTCAGGCCCATCAGATATGCAACTTTGTCAGCATCTGAGGAAGAAGAGTAAATGCTGTAAAACTGCATATTTAGGTGAGTGTCTCTCTTGATTGGTTCTGAGCCAACCTGACAAACCATGGTCTCTCACCTTCAGTGCCATCAGCCTCAGCCTGCTCCTCTCGCTGCTTCTGCTTGAACTTCATGTTGCCATGATGCATGATGGCACCAGTCAGTTTGTACACAGAGTTCTTTTCCTCTTGAGTAAAGCCCAATACATCAAAGGCGTCCTGTGGAGGAGCATGTGATAAGTTGTCAGCATTTGGGTAGGGAAGATAATTTTAATCAAAATAATACATTTGGGAATTCTTAAGCTTTAATAGCTATCTTAACAGCATGTTAGACTAACGGGCGATTGTCACATACAGACTCAAAACAACAGCAGCATGTGTTTCAACAACACATACACCAAAACAGCTCATCTTTACTCAACATACAGGAAGACATTGACAACTTCTGCACCTACATCACAGCTGTCCAGGCAGAGCATATATTATGTGCTCAGCACAACACACACACAACACACACAGAGCCTAATGAGAGGTCAGAGACCGTCTATTTCTTTGTATCTGTATGTGTGAATGCAGCATAACAAAACAACACACCGCCGTCCAGAAAAAAGTTGAGCCTGGCTTGAATGCAACATCACTTCTTCCAGCAAATCCAATTAAATACATGCAAGGGCACATTTCTGGTAGCAGTGTTAATTTTAAGAAAACTAAATAAATATGTTCATCAGCAACCTCTTTACCACGATTAAGATGAGACAATGACAAGACGGCAACGTCATCATTGAACACTACTATATAAATATGCAATATTGTTGTTGAAATAGACAAGAGCATTAAAAAAGAACAAAGACCGACTAAAATGACAAAATATTCGTTTGGGCTGGATTAGATTGACTGATGTGTTTAATATAAACTGAGGAGTAAAAAGACTAAAGGCCCTTATGCATCAAGCTGACGGTTAGCCGTCAGTCAAAGTTGGGCCGTTGATGAGCGTCTGCTGTTGTCATCAGTAACTGATTAAGCCTGTGGAATTGGTGGCAGAGCCCGTTGGTGAATGAAATCATTCTGATTGGCAGTTCAGCTCAGCACACGATAAGAGGAACGGAAGTGAGGAAAGTAAAGAATGAGCTAAGTTAAGAGGAAGTGAGGCCAAAACAAACTTGTTACATAAGGTAAGATTATTTTTCTTTAGCCATTAAGCGCTTTAGCAGAACTTTTTCCTGATGGTTTGTGTTATTGTTCACTGGCGCATGGTAAATATGCTTTGTTTTTTCTACATTGGATTGTGTATATATAGTATATAATATACTAACTGGCTTATTAGTGTTAAGTCTTCCATTTCTCCTTTTGAATAAGGATAAGATAGACTAAGTTTTCTGTTGTCAGTTTGGTGTGTGTGGGCCTCAACATGTCAACAGTTTTCTTGACTAAAACTATGCCAAACTAGTTACAGTAATCTGTTACTCCAAATGGACTTCCTGGATTTCATTCTCTCACCAGTACCTGAACCAGCATGGCCCCCAGTGTTGTTCTAATACAGGGTTGTTTTTAGTATGAATCCAATGTAACTAATTTAGTCATTATGATTAGAGTTTAATGTTAGATTGTAAAAAAGAGGAATGAGTGAGAGCCTGACATCTGTCGCCATCAGTTCCTCTGAATCATTTATGGAGGCCACTTGGGTTTCCCCCTGAGAGATGAAGGCGTAGTCATAGGGATTATTTGTGATCAACAGCATCTCTGGAGGACACAGAGAGAGAGTGAGACAAGGTCAGATGGATGGACGCACAATAAAATTACAGTGACAGCCACCACAGCCTTGTACTCACCCAGGAGTTCAGGCTTCTTGTTGGACAGAATCTGGTAGAAAATGTGGTAATCTCTCTCAGCTTTGAGCTGGAAGATCACACGAGATTTCTCCAGAAGGTCTGACGAGTGCAAAATACAAGAGAAAAATTACTTTGTGTGTGTGTTTGTGCAAGAAAATGTAGTATTAACTGTATTATTATGTTAAAAAAAATGAAAAAATAATTAATATTCCCAGTATTAGTGTAAAAGGGTGTTTGTTCTTACATGTTTCAATATCAGCAGAGGCTAACTTCCCCCTGGTATCAAAATGAATTCGGATGAATTTACCCTGAAAGAATTAAGTTTGTATGTTTAAGGACACCTTGATATCTGCTACCACGACTCAGTGTGTTTGCATGGGAACTTGATTACATAATATTCACAATTTAGTCACACAAAGATTCAAATCTCAATCTCACTCACAAATCTGGAGGAGTTGTCATTCCTGATGGTCTTGGCATTCCCAAAGGCCTCCAGAGCAGGGTTAGCCTGAATGATTTGATCCTCCAGAGTACCCTGTGAAAGAGGAACAGTGTTTATGCTCAATCTGTAATTAATGATACACAAAGGGACTTCAGCAGCCTCTGGTGGCAGTTTGTGAACATTTGAAGAACATAACCTACAAATTAAGTACCACAGTAGCTACTGAAAGTGGAAACCGTGACAGGAGTTTATCACCAGTGCACAAAGATTTCTGTCAGTGTTACGTTACACCAGGGATTTAACTGAGCAAATAAGGCAGATCTATTCGTTTTTAGTTAAAGGGAATGAGAGTTGATAGTTACACTCATTTTTTTGTGCTATCTGTAGTTTGGGCCTGTTTAAGACGCATCAGACCTCTGAGAACTCACACATTTGACAGAGCTTGTTGATTACCTTGTCCTTGGCAATGAGGTCTTTCTTTATGCCTCCAGCTGCAATACTTGCAAAGTACTGGATGACTCTCTTTGTGTTGACAGTCTTTCCTGCACCAGATTCTCCACTGTAATAGCAAAGTCAATGATCAATACCTACAGTGGCATAATATAGAATAAGATTTTATTCCAGAGTATACAGTGTCATTTATGTTTTTGAAGTGAAAGACATTACATACGTGATCAAAATTGACTGGTTTTCGCGGTCTACAAAAAACAAGTTTCCAGAGAGGACAGTTTTGTAAGTATCAAGATTCATTATAACAACAAAAGCTACATGTACGAGACACAGTGATGTCATGTAAAGTTTACCTGCCAGCATGTACTGGTAGGCATTGTCAGAGATGGAGAAGATATGAGGAGGAGCTTCACTCCTCTTCTTTCCTCTGTAGGCAACAACCACCTCTTGGTTGTAGACTGGCAGCCACTTGTAGGGGTTGACAGTCACACAGAAGAGCCCAGAGTAGGTCTGTGAAATGGAAGACAACATTACTGTTTTAATATTAACCGTTAGTAAATTAAAACTTCAGGTTTTAGACACATTATTATCTCATTAGTATTCCTGTACTTGTGACCTTAAGTCCATTATTTTTGTTCACATCTTAAAGAGAGAACAAATGCAATGAGGAACATTTATTTAGGAACAGGTACAAAATTAACTCCACACACATTTACTATGAGTTTAAATGCTGCTTTTTAAAAAAAATAATTTTAAACACTCTTGGTGTGTGGAGCCAAACTTTGTGCTTTGAGTGGTGCCTGGTACAGTTTATTGACAGATCATGTTTATTGGATTGTAGGCTACTCACATAGATCATCCATGCTGCATAACGCTCTTTGAGGTTAAACAGCACAGCGGGCTCATGGAGGAAGGTCAGCATGGCCATGTCCTCGATCTTGTCAAACTTTGGAGGATTCTGTTGCAGAATCTGGGAATCTTTGACCACCGCAGTCTAAGGGAATGAATGCAGTTTTCTGATTAATATTTAATGGTCAAAGACATTTCACCTGAAAATATTGTTTTAATTAGTAAGTGAGCCGAACATTAAAACAGTTGCTGTTGCTGTTTTTGATAACCTTATTATTGTCAACACTGCTTGTGTAACATTACAAAGTGTGCCACACAGTGTTAATGCCAGATGGCAGCAATGCCTCATTTCATCATACACCTTACTGGAGAAACAAAACATGAATGTAATGTCAAATTATTTCCTTTTCAATGTGAATTTATTAATTCACACAGCTTTTT
The DNA here is from genome assembly GCA_019142605.1 of Cephalopholis sonnerati. Classification (NCBI taxonomy): domain Eukaryota; kingdom Metazoa; phylum Chordata; class Actinopteri; order Perciformes; family Serranidae; genus Cephalopholis; species Cephalopholis sonnerati. The sequence continues at coordinate 36,459,712 of JAGQAX010000010.1, forward strand.
CGGAGTCACACAGAACTTTTATCTCTACCAGTTTACAAATTCTTCACAGCCTGCCTTTAAAGTCTGGATACCTTCAGATTACTACAATAGCTGTATTTCATCAATATGCATAGACTTAGATACATGATGACATGTTAGGCCTTAGGTTGATAGTAATTTTATTGCTGCAGCAATAATAAGAAAACTGTATGTATTGTTAATGATAGGATCTAAATGGTAGAAAACATAACCACTGACCTTCCCATACTGTGTCTCCACAGTGACCTTGTCTCCATCTCGGCTGGTGATGGTTGCCTTCACAAACTCTTCCACTTGATCAGGGACAAAGCATTCCTTCTTTATGTCGAAGGGACGTGTGGACGCTTCCATACGCTCCTTGTCCGACTTCCTCAGGTACGAGGCAGCCACCCCAAACACAGCCATCTCTGCATCCCCCATGGCTGCACTGCTGTACACACAGTTATTAGAGATGATAAAGGGTTCACTCTGTCTGTATCTTATACTTCACTTTAATATCTATGACTTTACTTTTCAACTATTGGTTTCAAGGCCATTTTTTTCTTTGTCTTCTGTATTTGGATTTTAACTATTCTGTCTGTTTTCTACAGTAGAACATAGTCATATTATATCAGTCTTAACCCCTATAGTATAAATTGTTATGAGAGCATTAGGAAAGGAAAGTTTACCAGTGGATTCAACTCAGATGACAAGTGAGCTCAGACTTCAGAGTATGTCAGTGACCTGAAGTGGGTAGAGAAAACAATAAGTAGGATATTTCGAGGATATTGTAAACATCTGAAATACAGCAGCCTACTAACATTAATATTTGTAGAAAAAAAAATAAATTGTAGAAATAACAGGTCTCCTGTGTTAAATTTTGTAGCATACATCTTGTAATTCATGTGTTAGCTGTGCTTCAAATCTAAGAAAAAAAGTACCTTTTCATCATCATATTTTGTTAGTGAGATCATATTTAAATCAATTTACCTTTAGTTTAGACAGCAAAGAAATACAGCATGAACACAAAATACAACCAGTTGTGCAGACTTACAGAGGCCAGGTGAAGAGGAGGCAGCTGCTAGACCTGCAGGGAAGGCAGGGATCAAATATATAACCCCAGATAACCCTGCCTTACAAGGCCAAGGGCACCACCCTGACCTACTAACAAACACACACAGACACACACACACGCATCTCAACAGGTACACTACACCCACACACACCCCTTTTCCCCTGACACACACATTGTGGTAATCACCATCGCTTTCATCACTTATGACAGAGCTCTCTATGGCTCTCATGATGTCTGGCTGCCCTCTCTGCCCATGTCCAAATAATGTGATTTTTCGGGAGCAGTGCCAGGAACTTTCTCCTGCATAACTTGTTTGTGACTCACCCAAACATACCCTCTCTATCTCTAATTCTACCGCACTTTTTTTCTGTCATCGCTCGTGCTAAATTCTTTATCCAAGTGAGGGTTGGTTGTGGACAGATACCAGATTCTATTTTTTGCCTGTGAGGGGTCAGCAAAAAGGGTATAAGCGTAATAAAAATGTATGAATTGCTACTGTAGTCAAAAGTAAAGTAACAAAAACTGCAAATATAGTTTGTTTTTTTGTTTGGTTGTTTTTTTTTGCCCTGAGAAAAAAACATCTCATGCACAGTAGGAGAAACTGCTGTTATCTTCTGTTTACAATATACTCAAGTCTGTCTTGGAAAGAAGATGTTTACATATTATCTATAGAGTATATGTGACAATTCATGAACATTCCTACATATTCTCAGAGTAATTTAGTTGAACTTGAACTGGTCACTCAAGGTTGAGTGAATAGTTCAACTTCAACGAAATGACTCTGAGAATATGTAGTGAATTGTCACATATACTTTATAAACCTCTATTGACAAAGCAAAACACTTGAATTGTTGAATTTCAACTAATAGACTGTTGAATTGCTACAAATACTCTATAAACTATCTGTAGGTGGACTATCCAAATAACGAGTTACACTTTGGACATCAGACCTGGTCACAGACCATCCATAACAAACTCCTTGTGCAAGATGAGGTAGTTGATAAATTTATCTGGTACACTTTAGGCCTTAGATAGGTGATCATCTATTGCAACTATATGTTTTAGACGCCCAGGTAAGCAGAAGAGCAAAGCTGTTATCTGACACACCAGGTGGTGGTCAGTTAACAACTTCTAAAGTGACTAGATACACCCAAAGCTTCAGTGAGGGTGAACTAAGAACATGTCACTGAGCCCCTGTCTGCAAGGTCTTCAGTTTTCAGAGGAAATAGTTCTATATCCTGTTGGATTTTGGAGACATAGAGTCTCACTGTTCAAAGCCTCTATTGTGTAGCCAGAAGGTTGTGCCAATCTGATGAAGAGTTTGTAGCTCAAAAAGCCATTTAAGTGGTCATTTAAATGCTTATAGGAGCATAGTGTGCAGTGTGTCGTCTGTATTTTTTTTGTCTCTTGTGCCAGTCGTACCTGTCGTGGAGGACATACTAAAACCCACTGGTGGACAAACGGCACTGGAAAAAGCTGGTAGAAGAGACTCAGTGAAGAGCCTTACCCTCCCTCTGCCTGTAAATCACTGAGATAGTCAAAAAGCTCTACAGGAGCAAGGCACCACTGGTGGATGAGATTAGTTCTCAGACCCTAAAGGCAGTTGAAATTTTTGGGCTGTCTTCAATTTTGTGTGGCTGTTTAGGACTGGCAGACAGAGTGATGGTTCCCATTTTCATAATAAGGGGTGGAAAAATGTGCTCATAATCAGATATCACACTGATGAGCCTCCACAGGGACCCTCCAGGCTCCAGCTGACTGCTGGGCATCTGGTTCAGGAGGAGGAATACACATGTCGATCCTGGTCACAGAACGTTGGCTCAGCGATGACAGGAGTTTGCCCATGCAGTTGCACATGTATTTTGTGGACTTTAAGGCTTATGACTGTGTCCCCCAGGGTGCCCTGTGGCAAGGACATGGGTTGCTAGGGCCGATGACACAAATCAGCCAGCATATAACTGGATAAGAGCGGTTCTCTGCAATAATTTTGGCACATCATACGGGTGGTCCCTTGTCATCTGTTCTGTGATTTTTATGGACACAGCCAGCAAGTGGAATGTGTCCAGTCTGGTGATCTCAGGATTACATTCCTGATGCGTCTGCTGACTATAATTCGGCTGACCTTACCAATATGCATCTGATTGTGACGTTCCCAAGTCTGAGGCAATGATACTCTGCCAAACAACAAGAAACACCACACTTCAGGTTGGAAATCAGTGCTAAAACTTCTACAGAATTCCAACAGGGTCACAACTGTTTACAGAGCAACAGGTGTTTTGGTTAAACATGTGACCGTGATAACTGGTGACTGAGCCGAATGCACTGTGGTTGCTCGTAGCTCCAACAGCTGTTAATCACGAACAGAACATGAAAGTGTCCATAAAAACCTTCAATGTTATTGTAATAAAATTTAAATACATACTCATCTGTGTTTATTATCCTGTTCCAACCATTTTTTTAAGTTACTACAAGCAACCATGAACACATTCAGTTGACACACAGTAACTTGTTAAATGGTGTCTGTGGCTGCAAGCTATTAAACACGTTGACTACCACTGGACCGAGGACGCTATGAAAAAGTATTACAGTCAAACAGAAGAAGAATTCATGTTTGCGTAACAACTATATCATCAAACTCTGAACAATGCAAGCTAGCGAGCCGACAACACAAAATAATACAACCCTGCCATGCAGGTTCAATTCCTTGTTAGGATGTAACATTAGTTATCTGGGTTGTTAATTATAACCCAAGCCTCATAAAGAGTTGTCTAGTGTCTTTCAGAGGGAGGATTTCTAATTTCAAGACACAAAACTCTAAGTCTATGTCATGGTATTTGACATTCTAATGACTTGTATGCTCTTAATTTTGTGCTGGCACAATGTTACACACAAGGTTTCTCCACCAAATATATGTATATATCTGGCCACTGAATACTGGACCATTTGCCAATGTCTTACCTATTCACTAATGGCGTACCGATCTGGAAGTCTGCATAGCTTGAACAAGTTACTGCACTCTGCCGTACATCTGTGGCCATACTTCCTGCTCACACTACGTACATCATCATTGCTTACAAACTGTGAAAGGGTCTACAGATGGGCTCTGTATGGCCAAATGGAGCATACCATGCAGAGCCATCCTGTCAAGTCAAACTCTATAGTCTGTATTTCTATTTCTATTCTATCTAACAATCCAATAATAATAAATTCCTGACAAGAATCATTAGTTAAAGCAGAACACTGGAAGTTTCTATGCTCGGTGGCAACAGCTACATCCATTGCTTCTCAATGGACTGATTTGATGGTCTATTTAAAGGTCTTCATGGTTCATGGTTACAAATGTTGTTTCTGCGAAGACCCCCAATCCAGTCTTTACCTCTTTTAGTCACAGTCTGATTGTGAGCACCTCAGAGGATCTCTATTTTGAAGTTTATTCCTACTGAGGGGTTATGTGGAATATATTTTGTAATATAGAGAAGCTCCAGCAGCAAAACCATACCAATTCAGAATTTATATCCACAGGTGCTTGAGCAGAAGTTGCTTAAATTTCACAAACTACCCTGCCTCTACTATGATCTTGGCAGAAAAAAGAACATATCCGTCACCAGGTGCTAATGGTCCCTTAATGACGGCAGGGTTAAATGGTTGGGTGATACCTGTAAATGAACACTTGTCATTACAACATGCTTAGCACAGCCAGGGCTTTAGGTCTACTGTATAAACTATAGGCTGGTCATGCTACATGTGGTTGGCATCCTGTCAGCAACCACTACAGACACTGACAGCTCTGTCATGACATACTGCATGCTATGGGCTGGTGAAAAACAGCTGACACAGATGGGCAGACCTCAAAGAAATAAGTGGTGAAAATTAAAATGTCTGCGGCCAGATTCTATCAGATACACATCAGCTGTTGAAAAGCAGGTATTTCAAATGTTAACACTCAGCGACATTTATGTTAGCTACAGTGCCTCCACTTATAGACTAAATGACCTTAGGGACATTATTTGTTATACTGTTCAACTCTAGTGTCTCCCCTGTCTCTACTGTACATTCCTTAGATTTAATGTGTTGTTTTTACATTAAAACAATGCTAGAGAATGTCCGTCTGTCTCTCTGTCCCTCCTCCCCAGCCACATTACCCATCACCTGTCTACCCCACCCACCTGCTCACCTGTCCCCACTTTCCTCACCAGCCCATTTTCATTCACCCCTTTGTCAGTTCATCCTAGTTGCTTCCTTACTTTGTGATTTTGTATTCAAGCATCTATTATGTGTGTGTTTATCTGGGCCTGGACTGTAGAAATAGAATGAGAGTAGAGCTGACATTAAACTGTTGGCTGTGGTCATTTAACCAGTACAAAAGAAAATGCTGATTGTTGTTAGTTGTTATGGTAACACCGTATGTTAGTGAGGCCGTAAAGTGTATCACACTCACTACGAGACATGTGTCGTCATACGCCGTAGCATGGGGCCTTTGTCGCCACTAGTTCTCTGAAGTCAGTTTGGTGTGTCTGGGCTTTTACATGCACTCAAACCCCAGGTATAACCAAAAACTGTACATGGCAGGAATGTCTCTCAGTGATCAGTGCTGCCACTGGTGGCCTAAAGATTGAGACTACTACTACATTTGTACCATTTTAATCACTAGCACTTCTGCAATATAGGAATCAGGGCTAGACAGTCCTCTACTGCACGTTAATGGTTTTAGAAAGAGCAGAAATGTGGCCATCCAGCAATGAAAGCCTAGATATTATAGTTTGTGTATTAGGGAATCAATTCTTGGATGCATACTGTCACCAGGTGCTAATTCATCTCACCACACTGATTGTGTAGCAAAACTATTAAGCTCAGCTAGTTCAAGCCCTAATCTGGGCTTTGTACAACCTCAAATGCCAAACACAGGGCACTTTTTTTACATGCTGCATTCTTTTGTTTAGGTTTTTTTTTTGTTGACCACATCAAAGTCTTTACAACCAAATGTAATGTATTTCTTCTTTCTGCTGTCCAGTGACAAATCTAACTTTTTCTCTGCACATACAGTTTGACTGGCTGCTTGTTCAGTTCAGTTGATTTACAGTGTCTTTAATGGCAGCATTTTTATTTCTTTTGTTTTTAGAGGTTATCAAGTCATTCAAGTGAAAAGCCTTAAGTCAACACAACACAACACAACACAACACAACACAACACAACACTTTTGATCAATAAATACAACATACATCATAAAGTTGCAAATGTAATATCCTTCATTAGATGCCATAGAGTCACTGTCCTTCTCCTAATAATGTACAATAAATGCCATTACAGCGACTTCTTTTTGTGTGTGTATTATACATTAAACAAACTAAAATCAAAGTAAAGTGTCAGTCCACTCCTAGACAGTGATATCTCTATCCATAGAAACCTGCACTCACTCACCATTGTTCTCATCATTTTGGCATTAAGCACATGTGCAGTTTATTAATACTCTGGGTGTGATGGATATTAATAAACCTTTTGTTTAATACCTTGCCTGACCCTTCTGCCTTCCGCTGCATAACAGACCACACAAACTGTGTTAGAGCCTGTTTACTGGCTGCGCCACCAGTGGCATTTTCAGCCTGATAGCAGCAGAGGAGATAAGGACTCACTTTTACTAGAATTGAAATGAACCATGCGCAAAAGACACAGTCATGGGGAAAAAATAACCACCACAGCTAGACAAAGAACTTGATACGAGTGTTGCTTCTGTTTATTGTCTCTGTCATAATTTGGCTGGTACATTTCAGACACTAAAGCTTTAATAATGTGTTTTTATTAAATATTTGTATTTTTTTATTGCAGCTTTTAGCTGCAGAGGTGTTCCCATGAACCACTGGTTTCAACCATCATACGAGTAAACTGCTTTATATCACGAGGGGTATAGCTGTGATGTATGTGAGTGTCAGCTCAGATTTTGTAAGTGCAGTAAGTAAGCATCATCTATCATCAGAACTGAATTCAGACATGTTTTTGTCTTTCAACGGGAATGAACACAAGGCCACCTGAATGTCCATCCATGCCCTTCCTTGTTGGCTCTCTGTTTTGGAACATTTTCAGCAGCGAGGCAGAGCAGATCAGGCAGGCAGCTGTTTGCGTTTTCAGTCAGTGGAGGATTAGAGGTGTTATTCCACAGCTGACAGTCCCTCTGGGTGCCTGGACGCCACACAGACAGCAGGCCCTTTAATGGATCTGCACTGGGAGGGGTGAGTATGTGCTACTACATCCTCCTTCATTTTATTGATATCACAAACAAAATGATGAGTGCCAAAACAGAAACAGTAGTTGAAGGACACTGACAAAGATCCAATTTACACTCCGGGCCTAAGTTGTTTACAGTTTTTAATAGAATGATGATCAAGTACTGTATTTAATATTCAAAGTCTACAAGACAGCAGAGTATGGGTAAGGTGAGCTACAGGGAGTGGACTCACCTTATTTCAAAGAGATGAAAATGAAACCTTTTTGCATCTACAGTGATACAATGATTATGCCAGCTAGGCTCAAGACTTGGTATCGACTATTTGAGATGTCCTGATCCCATCTCAAATATCGGTAGCGGGACCGATCAAGACATTTTTAACAGATCAGGATGAGCTATAGTGAGCTATATAGAGCCCGATCTGATCCTTTTTTTTTTTTTTCGTCAGCTGCCACACAGGCGTTTTCTTTTGCGAAGCCTTCATGTACAGCAATGCTGGGTTCAGCCTTCCTCAACTCTCCTCCACTTCGCTGAGCTCCCGTGTGTGTGTAAGAGCAGAACCTGAGTTCCGCCCGCAGAGAAACACCATACAACATAAACAAAAACACAGTGTGAGACTGTTTATTTACATTATTCACTGAGGTTATAAGCACTCATTTCATTTTAGCTCAGTGTGAGAGTCTCCTGCTTGCTTGCAACTATGACACATGTTTCACCGCCCTGCTCAGGGGCAAGACAGACAGCGAGACATGTACAGCTGCAGACACATTCCGTTTGTATCTTGCATGACACACCCCTACAAACCACGCCCACCATTACCCTTACCCAAACCTTAACCACCTCTCTTTTAATACTTCAACTTGCTAATTGCTAACGTAGTAGTTTTGCCAAGGAGCAAAGGGGGCAGATTGTGGACTGATGTGTAGGTGTGGTGGGCAAGTCATACAGCTGCAGACACATTCCGTTTGTATCTTGCATGACACACCCCTACAAACCACGCCCACCATTACCCTTACCCAAACCTTAACCACCTCTCTTTTAATACTTCAACTTGCTAATTGCTAACGTAGTAGTTTTGCCAAGGAGCAAAGGGGGCAGATTGTGGACTGATGTGTAGGTGTGGTGGGCAAGTCATATAGCTAGGAGACATCACATAGCTGCTCCAGCTGCAGTTATACCTACTCACAGACAGCAGTGCAGAACCGATAGCAACCACACTCGCCATGCCACTGTAAGTGAAACAAAAGCCCCTCAAGCAAAATGGCAATAAGAGTGATATATTACTGTAGCCTAAAACACACAAAAGATGTACAGATGATGAAAATAAACACTGAATAAAATACTGATCATTCAGGTAACTCAGACAGAGGCTGCACAGAAGCAACAAATGCTTTCTGAAAGTGACAGCCACATTCCTTCGAGACAGCAGCAAGGCCAAAAAGATTATAGGAGGAGTTTGTTATTTTGTAATTTTTATTTCGTTAAAAATAAATAAATAATAGATCATAGATCAAATAAACTTAATAATTAAATTAAATAATAATTTAAAATAATAATTATAATAATAATTTAATAATAATTTCTAATAATTAAAATAATTAAATAAAGTAGTAAAAGAGTTGTTAAGCATAGGCTATACATCAGATTGATTTTAATAACTTTGAAGTACCTGAAGTGTGCATTATGCAGCTGTATTATCTAGGAAAATAGAAGTACCATATTGGGACTCGGTATGGGCAGATACCAAAAATTAAATGACTCAGATTGGGATCAGGGGCACAAAAAGTTGACCGGGACATCCCTATTGACTATTACTGTTCTCTTGTAATGTTGTTAAAATAAATCAATGTTATGTTTCTTTGTAATGTTCTTATTTGACAGCATAAAAAGCTGTTTTTGTTTCTTAATAAAACATTTAAAAAAAAAATACATCTTCTCATTGTCCTTCATTGAAAACTCTATGACTATGTGCTTGTTGTTCATGTTGATAGTTTCACTGCTCGACACGTCTCCTACTTCACCGAAAAGTCCAATCTCTGTGTCTGTGACCTCGAAGTTTCTACATCACTCATATGTAAGTTAAATGTTGGGAATTAATATTTGGGTTGGCCCCCAAACTAGCTGTGATGTC